>JAEBUQ010000005.1:3600000-4200000 GCA_023014435.1 Amanita fuliginea
GGAAACGTGTTTCCTGTTGACGATGCTGGCGAGTTCCTAGCAAAAAAGTGGATGAATGCTTTTCTGCAGAGTGATCGTAGCGCTTACAACTCGTTTTGTTCATCGAACAGGCTGGTAGTGTTGGAACTAGCCACAGCTTCCTTCCTGCGGTTTTCTTCCTCCTCGCTAAGCTGAAGGGCTCGTTGAAGGTCTCTCTCTTCTGCCGCTCGGAGTTCATCCACTGCATGAGATTTTTTGCTTTCTTCAATAGCGCGTTGGAGATCTTCATCATCCCGATTTACCTTTCTGGTCGGTTGGGAGTTACCAAAGCCATTGTGCCGATGAGTATTATCGTCTTCGTAGCTGTTATCTAAACCGATTTCACCACCACTACCACCGCGTATCATCCGATCGCGCATTAACGCTCTCTGTCGCCGGGCCTCCCGTAGTCTTGATTCATCCAGAAGTAATGAAGTGATATCTTTTGCCTTCTGTCTAACATTGGCGCCTTGGTCTTTTCCGTCCTCGTCGATGTACTGGAATTCTTTGAGCGTCTTTATGATGTACAAATTGTCGCGGAAATAAATGACGACGTTTTCTGATCCCTGGTGCAGGCAATAATCGAGGACTGTCAAGCTCTACACGTCATTTGAGTACATTCTTAAAACGGAACAAGAGTGCATCGTACCTTGAATACATGACGCCAATTCTTTCCCTTGTCATTCAGTCGCTTATCGAGCATTTCCATGATCTCTACAAAGTCAGTCCTGGTGGTCCGAAAAAGGATGAGCCATAAGAGTTCCCAGATAAAGTGCTGTTACGCAACTGGTTGTACGTCAGTTGAGCGAGTTCGTTCATCTGCGTCCCAGACGGACCCCATGGATCGTTGGAAGTGGCATCGCGGACCTTTGCCTGTGTGTCAGAATATCCTTTGGTGTAGTTCTTTGCGACCCGAAGGGCTCCTTTTCCAAAGTGTTGCATCTGTAGACTTCCAGGGCGAATGGCAGTGAGACGCGGCTGCGGCGCTAATAGTGATGTATTAGTAATCAGCACCTCACGGAACTGACGTCAATCAAGTTCAACACACCGATGGTGAAGCGGTTATCATGCTTGCCTTCCAAGCAAGCGGCACGGGTTCGACTCCCGTTCGGTGTATATTTTTGGTTATTTATGATTCCGAAAACTTATCTAACAGCTGTATGCATGGGTGGTACATTTTATTGAACACCGATGGTGAAGCGGTTATCATGCTTGCCTTCCATGCCGAAAGCAAGCGGCACGGGTTCGACTCCCGTTCGGTGTAAACATTTTTGTCTGATACTCCTAACGACCACGCCGCATGCTTTGTGCCACCGCCAGGGTCAATGACATGCTATTTACATCACCCCTCGTTTGCACTGAAAGCCATGGCCATGGGTGCCACCAGGCCTCACAAACGTCTCAGGACCTCTACTTCTCCAAGCCCTGCCGTCTCCTCCATCGAATCTCCCCCATTACGTATCGGGGTCAATGCTCCGAATAAATCGCCAGGCCCTCTCTCCTGCAAGTCATGTCATCGCTTGTTGACGGTTATGCAGGGACAGCTGTTTTTCTGTTCACGGTGCGCGTCTGGAAACGCGTCTTCGTTTTAAATTCCAACAGCTAAATAAACCGTTACGGTACATACCAGGTGTTCTGCACCGACCTGCACCGTCTGCTCTCGTACTTGCACCGCACGTGTCCCATCGCAGCCGCCCACTCCTCATCTCACCTGGTCGCCATCGCCGTCACCTCCCCAGTCACCTCCCTGCTATCACCCAGACACAGATATAGTAGAAGAGGAAGCGGATCCGCCGCGGCCCTCCTATGTGACCGTTGGCAAAACGAGCCAGGTGATGGGTAAGCGCAGAATGAAAGCGTCTGATGACGACCTGGTGGAGCAGATCATCAGCAATAGTGATTGTTCTGACGAGGACGGTTATGGCATCGGACCTGGGTGTGGTCGCACCGTTTGTCGAGACTGCTGCATTGAAAATATCCAAAGGTCCGTCCGCGTGTGTATGATCATCAAGTTCCATCTAACTCGATGCCGTTGTCCTAGTAATACGATATCCTGCTATGACTGTTACGGCCACTGAGGACTAGTACTGAGCTTTGTAACGCCACGCCATCACCGTTTCGCTTAGTGTACTAGCGGATGCCTTATTAATCACATTTCATTTTCTTCATGAAGCATCGTGGTCCGACCGGATGCCGGATGTTAGTATATTTTTTTCTTGTCCATGAATGAATGCCACTAGCTATAATTGGGTTGGGGTGGCCTGCGCTCGATCACGGTGGCCTCTCAAGGAACAATGTCATTACGTGTACTCGAGGACCGGCGGGGATATCTGCACGTTAAGGTTATGTCGGGCTGCGGCCAGATCGCCCAGTCACTCAAGACATTACATATCCGACCATATCCATTTGATAATGCTACAGTTCGTTCTATCGCTATACTGTGGGAACACGCGCTTGAGAAACGTATATACGTATGCGGTAAAAATTGCATGGCGCAGGATGAGCGTTGCGTTAACGTCATCAAAAATATATATATAATTATTGTCCAGCAACTAGACGCGATTAGGCGTCTTATCATCTATTTGTGAAATCGTACCCAGAGACCTCCCTGGTGACCCGGATAAGCCCAAGGCAAAGAGGAAAGAGGGAACACTAACCTTGACATAGAGCGTCAGCGCATGACTGGGCCACAGCTTCTCAATGGCCTGTCGGCCTTTGCGCTCTTTCCACTCGGGTGGGGGTACGGAGCCCTCGGGTTGATATTCCGGGGCGAGAGAAAAACTACGAAATTGTTGCAAGAGTCTGATCAAAAAGTACGTCAACTCGTTGTAAGCATAATTTTGGCCGATGCACTATAATTTTAAAAGAGATCAGTTCTCGAGGGTTCCATTGTACCACGTCAAGGCTTACGATACGCGGGCCCGCACTAAACGGCAGGTACATCGTCGGATTAGCTACAAATTGCGCCACCCGATCCGGTTCTAGCCACCTCTCTGGCTTAAACTCGTCTGCGTCGGAGCCCCACAGCGCTGGATTGCGCTGAGTGAGCAAAGGGAGAAAGGTCAAGGGCGTGCTGCCGGGCATGTAGAGCGGTCGAGATCTCAAGCCAGGATACGTCCCGTCCGGGGGTGGCAGGACGCAGGCAGATCTTGATTCTCGGACATTCAAGGGGACCGGGGGAAAAAGTCTAAGTGTCTCGTTTATGACAGCGCGCACTGTTGGAATCCATCAGTCCCCTGAGGGCGTACAGTCACGCTGGCTAGGGCAGCTTACCGTATTTCATCTGTCTGATGTTTTCGTACGTAGGAGCTTGACCGCCGCCGCCGCACACGTCCAAGACTTCGGCGCGCATTTTTGCGGTCACATCAGGGTGGGTGGCCATAAAGTAGGTCATGAAAGTCAGAGTGCACGAGGTCTAAAAAATGATTCGGTTTACACTGGCAACCTTGCGCCGATTCAGCGGGACAAACTTACGGTGTCTCTGGCAGCAAGCAGCATGCTCAGTAGTTGATCCCGGATGAGTACATGATCTGAATCGACATCAATAACTGCTCCAAACAAGTAGGCGCGCGTGGGCGTACCATCTGTACTGTCAGCCAAGTGTTGCAAGAACGTCTTGTCTCCCACGGGACTGATCACTCCATATTTTTGTAATTGTGACTTCTCGTGTAGGGCCATATCCACGAGGGGATCGAGAAAATCGCATATATGCTTTGTGTGGCGTTTGTTTCTATCCTGAAACAACTCAAATATAGGCCAGAAATAACCTATCCGTCCTCGTCGTGTGATTTCCAGCTGGGACATTTCAAACGCTTCCACGAACGCGCCCCACGTATCCTTTGTAGCCGAACCCTTGGGACCCATGGATGTCAGCCCTGGAATAGGCAGAGTAGCTGATAGGGTGTCGAGGTTCTTTCCGAATAGAAACTCGGAAGCCGTATCTATCGAGAAGCGGGCGTATAGATCCTGCGCTTCGCACGCTTGATTGGAAGATGCAAGGTTAGATAGTATTGATAGTGTTTGGGAAGTGAATTTTTCGAAGACGTCGAAATCGGAAATACGCTCGCGGGCGAAAAAAGGTCGCGCCACGGCACGGTGCTGATATGGAATATGATAATATGAGCGGTGGGATAGGATAGGACAAACCATTTTCCATTGCTATCAGATAAAAAGCCGTTAGATGGTTATCAACCGTTTACATTATTAACTCCACTTACATCGTCATCGCGATTGAAAATGCCTTGGCCCAAAAAGGTTTCCCTGTATCAGGGAAGAATCAGTGTGACAGGTGACGAGAGAAATTATGAAAAACTACCCACATTCTCTCCTTTTGCAACTTACCCCGCCAGAAATGATCAAAGCCAGATGCCAGTGCAAATTTGGCATGTTGTTGGTCCATCGATATGATCTGGTGATGAGAGTGAGTTGGTCTAGAAGACAGACGATTGATGGAGGTTACGGACGGTGTCGGTCCAGAGGATTCGAAGGTTAAGAGTGGTGCAGTTGTATTCCTCAAAGAGCCGTAGGTAAACGTCTAGAATGTAGCTATTCTTGAAGTCGCGCATCATTCGGAGAAGGATATCGATGTTTCCAGGCCATTTTCCGACAACTCGGGGAATGGTAGCGGCATCAAGTTGTTGCGCTTCTCGTCGTTGCAATAATTCTGTCCATTGCCTTCTGGCTAATGACCATAAGGCAATAAAAGAGAGACAGGCGGGGAGCGAGAAGAGCCAACCAGGATACCAAGCAGCAAGACGAGTTATAGCGGTGAAGGCGAGTGCCGGGGCGACGATAATGCGCCACAAGTCGAGAGCTAGTCTGAGACGGTAGTTGGAGGGGTCCATTGGGAAGCAAGTGATATGGATGCGAAAGGCCGTATTTTATAGTAGTCATTGGTGATTTCACAGATGAAACGCTGTTGCCACAAGATCAACAGGGGCAACTCGGAATCTTGGCTGTGCCGAAAGACAACAGAGCTCTATGTCTATGCGCTGGTGATCTTCATCCGCCTCGGAACACAGCTGTTCCGTTCTCAAGTTCGTCATTCTTAGTACTCGCGATGACAGCAAAGATTATGGAGGCCGCTCGCCACGGGTGCAGCGTGGTCGGATAAATGTTTCAAGCTTTTGTTGAAGCTCAGCGGCGCCGTTCACTTTTATAACCGTGCCAATCACACGACCCTTGCGCGACCGCCATGTCCACAGAGCCGACATCCATAGTCACGGCATCTCAACGTCTCCTGGCCTCTTCGACTCCTATAGCTCAGGGTGCCGAAGCTGCAAGTCTAATCTGCTTTTATTTTTTTACATTGCGGGACTTGATTTAGACCGATAGAAAGTGTACTTAGGTTATCTAACGCAAGATGGCCCGCCAGTTTTAATCAAATATAGATTTCGTAAACATTACCGGCACCCAACTCTGGACTCGACGCTGACACGCTCGCGTGTGGCGGGTGAGGCCAGAGCGCTGCTCAAGTGTCTCCGGTGCGTCTGGCAGGCATAATTGAATCATGTTAATAATATTAAGAATGGTGATACACTCAGTGCCGGGGTGCGCGTTCCAGGTATCCGGATGGTGGATGCGGCCGAGGGAATTCTAGGACTAGAATGGATTGATGGGAAGAGCGTGAGGCAGCTGCTTCCTGGAGGTGAGGACAGAGGAGTACTGGAGGTGTACGGATTGACTGTCGGTATGTGGCATGACAAAGCTTGGTGTGTGAGTAAATTGGCTTACAGACCAGGTGATGGAGATGATTGGACGAGAGCTGGCCAAGATGCACAGGGTGGACATTGTGCACGGCGATCTGACGACGTCCAACATGATGATCCGGCGGGTCGCGGGCGGCGGCGAGATAGTGTTGATTGACTTTGGGCTAGCATTCCAATCGTCACTGGTGGAAGACAAGGCGGTTGATCTCTATGTGCTTGAGCGGGCATTTTCGTCGACGCATCCCGAGTCTGGAGCGTTGTTTGGGCGGGTGCTGGATGCGTATGGACGCGAGATAGGGGTAGGATGGGCAGCAATTGGGCGGCGATTGGAGGAGGTGAGGGCGCGCGGGCGGAAGCGGAGCATGGTAGGGTAGCCCTGAGCGTTTTCCATGTCATCTACCAGTGCCCTTATCGATATCCCTGACCCGCCCCAGCGCTTGCTCTCTCGCAGACGTAGCTGGGGTTCCGCTCCAAAACCTTCCTTGCTCATGCCTGACGAGCCCTTCTATTCAAACATTGACGACGACGACACCGGCGTCCTCACCTCCTCCGCCATCACTACCGCAGTCGATACCGAGCGCATTGCTGACTCCACTCGCCGCAGGACAAAACGGTACACCTCCGTTAGTCCAGTTGGCAGTGCTTTCAGGTCTGTATCCAGGAGTCTGCGTAGGGCTTCCCTCCGTGTCGTCAATTTTTCCAACGCCGCCCTCGAAAGTCAGGTTCGCCTACCCGATGACGATGAAACTGACGACGACGACGACGACGAGGCGAGTGCCAAGGAAGATGACGTTCCACACCACTCTCAGGAGGACAGATGGAGGAACACAAGGCTCCTACGCGGCCGAACGCTCATGTTTTTTGGACCGGAGAGCAAGCTTCGCTTGGCTCTGCACCATTTTCTACTGCATCCGTGCGTCTTGTGCATAACAGTTGAAATCCACTTGACACGCCATCCACAGCTGGACAGAGCCTTTCGTACTCGCACTGGTCATCACAAATGCTGTCGTACTGACTATACAGTCTGCGCACTTGTTAACCTTCCCTTCCAATGGCCAAGCTATCACTTCGCACGGTTATTTTCACACTTGGGAGGACTTTGTCCTCTTGGTTATATTTATCATTTATACGTGAGTACTGCCTTGACCGTCCCTGACCACGGTCTACTAAGTTCTCTTCAAGCATAGAAGCCTTTGCTCGAATGTGCTTATCTGGGTTTCTTCTAGACCCAGAAATCTCCCTCTCCTCCATATTTGATCCTTCCTTTTATCAGACTCCAGACGACTTTCCCGCAACGACCGCATCTACATCTGCATCTATATCGCGTCAACCATCCCTTTCACGTGGTGCTTCTATATCAAGCACTATGTACAAAGTGCAGCGCGTTCTACTTCGACCCTTCACCCTCGCTCCGGCCGCCAAGCGACACTACACCTACCCATCTACCTCTGTCGCAGCAGAGAAAGTAAACGGAGCTCACCCTACATACTACTCCAACATTGTCGATTCGGATGCAGACAAGCTTTCACTCCCATTCAAGTTGAACGTTCACCAAATCCATGATCAGTCGCGCAGGAATATTCCGTACCTTCGCAACAGCTGGAACAGGATCGATTTTGTCGCCATTGTCAGCTTCTGGATCACATTTGCTTTGGCATCGGCGGGCCTGGAGCGGGGCGCGCATCATATTGGCGTGTTTAGGGCAATGAGCGTGATTAGGTGTGCGCGTTTATTGGCTATCACGACGGGAACGACGGTAAGTCGTCTATATCCAATAAAGCAAATCAAATGATTTCCTCCTCCTCCTCCTCCTCCTCCTCCTCCTAGACCATCATGCATTCGTTCAAGATGGCTGCTCCACTTCTCGGGAGTACGGCTTATTTTGTCATCTTTGCCATGATGCTGTTTTCGTGCGTGGACGCTTCCCTACGATTATCGCGTCGCCGAGTACGGGTATAGGATCATCGGCGTGCAAAGTTTTCGAGGTTCGCTGCGGCGCACGTGTAATTTGCAACCGACACTGGGGGAGAACCAGACACCGCTCTCGCAGTTTTGCGGAGGGCACGTGGATCCCGACACGTTGCGGGCTGTGCCTTATATCAAGATGGACGGAAGTTCCGCGGCAACGGCAAAGGGTTTCATCTGCCCCCTTGGCCAGTTGTGCATTGTGAGTGTTCTGCTCGACGAGGTGCTGTTATTAAAAATTAGCGCAATGTTGTAGGAAGGCGAAAATCCGAATAATAATGTAGAAAGTTTTGATACTATATATAATGCTGCTCTCCAGGTAATTGTCATTGCTAGTGCCAACACAGTGAGTAGTATCCATCTAGGTCTCACTAATGCTGCTTACAAGTTGTAACAGTGGTCGGGCCTCATGTACAATATGCTCGACGCAGAGTATTTCGTATCGTCCATCTTTTTCATCATTTGTATCGTCGTCTTGAACTTTTGGCTCTTGAATCTTTTTGTGGCCGTCATTACCAACACGTTTCAGTCCATCAGGGCAGTGACAAAGACAAGCGCGTTTGGTGCCGCACCGTGAGTCCCTTTTCGGAAAAAAAAAATAAAGGAAATAAATAAAAATTTCTGATGCCTGGACGTTTAGTCTTGTGTCTAGCGTGGCGGACGAAGATGAAGACGGGCGCACAAATATGGGGCGCACGATCCGCAGGAAGAACTGGGCTTACACGGTTGTCAGCCACACAGAGTGGTGTTGGATTCTCCTCGCATTAGCTTCTGTCGTCCTTCAAGCGACGAGAACGGTAGAAACGAGTGGGTGGCAAGTCGATCTTCTCTACTACGGCGAGTTGGGGATCACACTTGCGTTTGACGTGGAAATTGTGCTGCGGATGATCGCTTCTTTGCCGAACTGGAGAAGCTTTTTCATTCATGGCAAGAACATGTTGGATCTCGTCCTCGCGGTTGGATCGAGTGTGATCCAGCTTCCGGTTATCCACTCATCGCCAGCGTATCCTTGGTTGACGGCCTTTCAGTTGGCAAGGTTCTATCGCGTCATTTTGGTCGTCCCGAATATGAAGCCCATGATAGTGAGTGTGGCATTTGTAATATATATATACATATATTTGCATATTGAACGTGCCCTTTTTTTTTTTTTAGCTCGCCGTGTTTGGTAACCTATATGGCTTGCTCAACATGACCATCTTTTTGCTCCTGGTGAATTACATAGCCGCCCTCGTCGCTGTCCAGTTTCTGCGAGGTGACATTCCCAATACACAACTGATGAACTTTGGAAATGTGTATTACTCCTTTTTGGGCGTCTATCAGTTGTGCTCGTCTGAGAACTGGACGACGGTCCTGTACGGCGCTGCATCTTCTGAAGTGCCGTTTGGCCAGACGGTCGTTGCGCTGGTGTATTTGGCTTTTTGGCTGTTGTTTTCGTATTGTGCGTGCCTTCGAGTGGCAATATTCAAGGATGGGTGCTAATTCTGACAATAGTCATCCTTTTGCAGATGTTTATCGCCGTCATAAACGAAAATTTTCAAGTGGCAGAAGAATCGAAGAAGAGCAAACAGGCATTAAACTATTGGGCGGCGCGGGGCACCGAGGAGGCCAGCCCAAGTTGGACACGTAAGCTGAATCCTTACCAATGGCTCAAGGCGAATCCAGTCACGGTCAAAGTCGACAATCTACCTTCCAATCTTGTGCTCCCGATGCAAAAGTCTTTAGTACAGGAATATAACCGTGTTCCGTTGCCTGAGCGGTCCAAGAGTGTTCGTGATCGTCTTCGCACAGGCTCAGGTCGCATATCTGATTAATGTACATATATGCAGAGATCGAGGAAGTCGTCTAGACCAGGCCATTATATCTCTCGGTCAATCACAACCCTTCATCGACTGTTTGTTGGGGAGGCAAATTCGAATGAAATTCCACTGAGGAACCTGGGTCGCGCTCGGAGCGGTACACTCGTCGAAGACGAGGATGAGTCGGATCGTCACTTGTGCGTCGTCTCCTTCCATTTTGCGCGGATCACGTTTGAATATGGATCAAAGGGCACTATTGGCTGCCATTAATGGTACAGAGACTAGCAACGAAGGTCTAGACGACGCTTTGTATGAGCACAGAGCGCAAAAGGCCGACTTTATACGCAACCACCCTTCGTATGACAGGACGTTTTGGATATTTTCGCAAAAGAATCCGCTTCGTAGGTGGTGTCAAGAGCTGGTGCAGCCTGCAAACGGGGAAAGACTCTTCGGAACGCCTTGTTCTCCCATTGCACTTACCGTTTTCCAGCTTGTGCTATTGTTGGCGGTGCTAGGGAACATAGTGGTAGAGGGCTTTGCCACGCCTTCCGTTCGACGCCAATACTTTGCAGCGAATGGAGCAACTCGTAGTGCTTGGTTCGACATTGCCAACGAGGTGTTTGGGCTCACTCTCTTCGTCGAGTTTCTGATCAAAATTATCGCCGATGGTTTCTTGTTCACACCAAATGCGTACATGAAGAGTATTTGGAACGGGCTCGATTTTTTCATTATGGCCGGTTTTCTCGTCAATGTTTGCACCAATCTGGTCTTTGTTGGAGGTCTTAGTCGACTGACGAGGGCACTAAAGGCCCTTCCGGCCCTTCGCTTGATCACGCTGGTTGACAAGATGCGCTATACCTTCCAGTCCTTGCTCATCGATGGAGCACCGGGTATCATTGATGCTGCTATGCTTTGTATTCTGTATATGATCCCATATGCAGTCTGGGGCCTGAATATTTTCGCTGGCCAAGTGAACGAGTGCAACGATACGAGCAGGAATGGCCTGTTGGACTGCATATACGAGTATAACAACAGCATCTATGGAGGCCCTTTTGGTTATGTGACTCCTCGTTCATGGGATAACCCTGCGCCGTCAACCGTGTTTTCGTTCGACTCTTTTCGGGCTTCGTTATTGATCCTTTTTGAGATCGTTTCTCTGGAAGGATGGATCGACGTGTTAGGCGTCGCGACTAGTATCACTGGGCCAGATCTGCAGCCTCAACTAGGATCTTCGCCTGTGAATGCCGTTTTTTTCGTGATTTATAATCTGCTAGGAGGAGTCGTTCTTTTGACCATCTTTGTCAGGTGTGTTCAGGCCGTTATAATCTTGTCGGGTGTAGCATCTCAAGGTGTTCGTTTCATAGCATCATTATTGGCAATTTTAGCGTGCAGACGGGACTGGCCTATCTCACGGAACCTCAGAAGGAATGGATAGATCTGCAAAAACTCATCAAGCGTCAGCGCCCTTCGAAAAGACCCAAAGTCAAGCCGACGAACCCGCTTCGAGCTTGGTGCTTTGACCGTGCAGTACAGAAACACGGATGGTGGTCGCGGGGTATAACCGTCATGATCATACTCCATATAATCGTGTTGATGTACGTTGTCCGACGTCATCCTATCTAGCGATGTTCTAACACAATTTGCAGGACACAGAGTTACAGTTCCTCCTTAGAGGGTGATAGGATTCGAAGTGAGTTTAGTTTGATTGATGATGGTCGTGATTGACCTTGGCTCTAGATTATTTTTTCCTAGTCTTTACTGCGATTTACATTGTCGATGTCGCCGTACGTTCTTTTGGCTTAGGCTGGTCGAGCTTCAGGGCAAACGGATGGAATATTTTCGACTTGTTTGTCTCGATTGGGAGTTTATTAACGACGGCGATCGTGCAACCAGGCAACTATGGTTACGCGATCGAACAGTTGCAGAAGCTCTTCCTAGTTAGCATTGCCTTCAAACTCGTCCAGCGGACGGACAGCCTGAATATGCTGTTCAAGACATCCGTGTAAGCTATTTCTTGTCATGTCCGATGAGTCACAAACCGACTCTTTATTAGGGCAAGTTTGCCTGCGATCCTGAATTTGCTCGGTCTATGGATGGTGATTTTCATATTTTTTGCCATTTTAAAAATGGAAATCTTCGGCATGACGAGGTGGGGTCCGAATGAAACTAGACACGAAAACTATAACACGCTTGCGAATGCGCTCGTAATGTTGACCTTCATGAGCACAGGGTAAGTGGTATTCGTGAATAAGACTGATAAAGTTTTAATCGCTGTCAAGGGAGGGCTGGAATCAATATATGCATGATTAGTATGTTTACGGTTTGTTGACTAGGCTATCTTTTCTTATTTGTTTTAGCACCCTGGAATATCCTCGCTGCACCGTGGCTGCCGAATCCGACTGTGGTAGTACCATTTGGGCTTTGTCGTTGTTTATTGCGTGGAACTTATTAAGCATGGTAAGCTCTAATTCTATTACTTTCGCAGGCGCTTGAAGTTCCGTCTAGTACATTTTCGCCAACCTGTTTACTGGTCCGTTATGTCCCCCAAACCTGACATTCAAATACTGATAAGAGATAGGTGTTGTTGTACAAAACTTTTCCTATGTATACCAAACTTCGAGCAGCAGCACCAAGACAATCACGAGAGAAGGGATGCGTGCATTCAAGAAAGTTTGGGCAGAATTCGCTGAACCCAAAACTGGACATTTGCTCCCGAACCAATTCGGACGCTTCTTCTCTGTACGTCGTTGGACATGCCTTGTACTGACCGGCTTGGCTGATGCTGCATTGAGCGGCTGACGGGGATATTCGAAGTCCGCGTCTACCCAGCTGAAAATAGTATCGCCAATATCCTTGCTTTCTGCCGTGCTGATGCACGGTCGAGATCAGCCAATGTTGTCGATGGTTTAGATACTCGCAAACTTGCAAAAAAGCTCAGCAAGATCGATTACGCTGCCATTAGAAAACGCAGAATGATATATACCCGACTGTTCCACGAAGCACGCATATCACATGAAGGGCAAGGGATATCGTTCACCGAGATGCTGATTTTGCTTGCACATCACAAGATCATCGTTGATGCTGATGCATTGGTGTAGGTTTGAATGGGATCTAGTGTGATGAGGCTAACACAGCCTACCATAGCTTGAAAGACCTAATGGTCCGAACTGAAACGAATAAGCTTGTTACCGATCTGGTCAACCTTGATCGAGTTCGCTCACTGCTGACGATGCGCATAGCGCGACGCAGATATCTAGCGGAGAGAGAAAATATAATACGAGGTGCGCTTCTTGGAAAAATAAATCATGATGCATCATGAACTGATAACCTTGTAAAGCTGACGTACCCTCTATTATCGTGGATATCATGCCCAGCACTCCACCCTCCTCCAGTAGAGACATTTCTAGTGCTCTCCATGACTTTTCTTCTCCGTCCTCTTTGTCCGGTAGCCCATCGGCATCGGAAGGCCGATATAGCCCATCCGACGTCTCTTTTGCGCTAGAAGACGTGACGCGGTTACGAAGAAATGCAAGACGGACCAGTGATATCAGCAGGTTATCCGCTGATCTTGGTTCTCGTTCTCCGTCAGTCCACATTATATATATTCTCCCTTGAATTTGACTAAGGCTGTGTGCTAGTCGTAGTTCCTTCCAACAAGATGATGATCCATATGCCATTTTATCATCCATCAAAAACTCCATGTGGGGAGGTGAGTGGTTGATATTGGGTAAAGGCGCCTGTTGCCAATTGCTTTACCAGAACTCATGCAAGAAGCTACTGAGGAAGAAGAAAATCGGCTATAAACGACCCAAAATTTACTCTCTACCATAAGGAGTTGATTAATTTTCAAGCAGGACTTGTAGACTAGTTTGATACCCTTGTCTCATTCTCACCATAAGTATGTGTATATGATAGTGTATTAATTACATTCCCAAGCGCTGCTACTGGCAGACAGCTCCAGTTGAAAAGTTGTTTCATTGGCAACATCGAGTCCCGTGATGTTCGCAAATTAAAAACAAAAGACGATTACTAACACTGCGCTGAAAGGCTGTACTCGTCGTTGCTGAGGTCTGATTATTCTATCTGAAGTCATAGATAACTACGTCCATCCTTGGAAGAGGGACAGCAGTTACCCCGCTGACGATCATAACAGCTTATGAAGTCAGGATGCAACCAACCAATGCTGGAGCGACCTTGTCCATGCATCATCTTGGGGACACGTAGACTGTTTCTGTCTGTGGCTGACCTGGACCAACCGATCGTGCACGTGCGTGCGGTTGACAATGAAATGGCGTAGATAAAAACCACGGCGCAGATGGTCCCCTTTTCACTACTTTTTATCATGCACGCCATCACATCTATCACATCTCGCATTACTATCGGCGGCGCTGGTCGTCGCCATAAACACCTTGTTCAGGACACCGATAAGCCGCTCGCCTCCCAGTCTTCGGTTCAAGAGCCAGACCCAGATGCTCGCCGATGTGGACGGAAGGAGAAGTCACTTGCTGTCGCGGTGGTCAGTCAGTGGAAGGGACGCATTGCTCGGATCGCCAAGAAGATCTCTTCGTCCTTGTCCAGAGAGAAACTTTCCAGTGCAGAGGCCGAGCGCATGAAAAAGCTGCTACACGACGCGGTCCGCGCCATCGCATACCTCGACGATAATGAAAGGGCGCGCCTCGAGCTCAAAGCATCGGTTGCGGCCGTCTGTACATCAGAGGACTTTGACAAATTGTTTCCTCCGTCGCTGAGGTATGTTGGTATGGATTGGGAGGAGGAGTATGCAGAAAAGGCGTCGGTGGAGCTCGTCTCTGCCAGGAAGTAGGCCGTCATGCCCCAAAGCTGGCGGTACGGGAGGAGGAGCAAGTCGTATGGTTTGAAATTTTTGATTTTCTTTGTTGGCTGACATGATTTGTTCGTTTGAGTTTTACAGGTGGTCCCGCCGTCGCCCGCCCGTTCGCCCGCTTGAACAAGGTGAGTCTCCTTCCTCAGGGATGGTAAAGAGACCCAGCGTATGCCTCTTTCCCTCGTGCTTCCCTTGTCGTGGGCCCTGGGCATAAGACCCCTTGATGGGGTCGAACCAAAAGCACGGAAATCCAAGCGTGGGAACACACAGAAAGATGGAAAGTACATATGACAGGCAAAGGTGACTATGCTCGTCCACGCCGAGGTCGCCAAACTTTCTTCTCCGTCACAACCTGGAAACCGTCATCGTCCTTTCCAGGCTCCTCTTTTTTAAGGGGTGCAACGGGAGGCGTCGGCTGAGAAGGAGTGGATGCAGCTCCCGCTTGTTGTCGTTTGGCTTCGTCTCGTGCACGCCAACCGCCTTCACTTGCGCCTACTCGGAATTTGGGTACCGGGGCAGGAGCTGGACTCGCGGGTCGGGAAGGCGGACCCGCAGCTTGAACTGGAGCTGGTTTTCTCCACGTCTCTCCATTCTGTACCGGGGTTGCAACTGCAACTGCAGGTGAGCCGAATGGTTTCCGCTGACCTGCAGCCCTTCGCAGTTGTCGGTTCACTTCGGCCTCTTCTTCTCTCTTTTGCCGCAAACGTGCCTCCTCGAAAGCTTCTTGTCGTTCCGCATCTCGTTTTCTACGCTGTTCTGCCAACTGCTCCTCCTTTTTGCGTTTGGCCTCTTCTTCTGCGGCCTTTTGAGCTTCCTCCTCGTTTCTTTTTCGTTCTTCCTCTGCTCTCCGTTCTGCGGGGAATTAATTTCGGGAGTTTACTAGATGCTACACCATACCTTCTTCTTGCCGACGCTCTTCCTCCTCTTCCTCTCTTTTGCGCCGATCTTCCTCTTCTTGCCGACGCCTCTCCTCTTCCCTCGATTTCAGAACGGCCTTGATCCTCTTTTCCTTCTCCTCGTCAATTTTTTTACGAGCAGCTTCCTTTTTCTTGGCAAACTCTTCGCTTTTCTTCGCCAACAGTGCCTCTTTACGAACATGATATTCATCCATCATCCGAACTAGACGCTTCTTGGTGCCAAGATCTTCCTGGTGTGCTTGCTTGGCCGACTCCTTCCGCGCTTTTTGGGCCGCTTCAAAGGCTTCACGGTCCACCTTCTGTTGTCGCTCATAGTCATGAGCCAGAAGCGAGATTTCTTCTTTTCTGTATGCACGTTCAACATGATCTATACGCTTTGAAACAACGCGCAAACGTTCGTTCAATTCTTTCTTCTCCTTTTCCAGTTGTGCGACCTGGATAGTGATGAGACCCTCTGTGTCGTAATTTTCGAGTTTCTGAAGACAAATCGTCAGGAACACTTCCGCGATGATGTCAAAACTCTTACATCGACATCGTTGGCCTTGAGGATTCCCTTGTTCACCAGGCTCTGTGCATACTTCTTGGCTTCATCAATCTTGATTGACTCGATTTCTTTTCTTGCCCGTTCTTGTTCCTTACGTCTCAACTCCTCTCTTCGCCGTCGCTCTTCCTCTTCCTTCTCCCGCCTACTGATTTCCGCTCGTCTATTCGTCTCCTCTTTCTCCTTCCTAACGCTGAGCTCGCTCAGTAACTCTCTTCTCCTAGCTACCAATGAGCGCCGCAAGCGTAAAGCGCGCCTCTCTCCGTCTGCTGCCGCTACCAAGGACTTAAGCTTCTCGGCCTGCTCCTCTTGTGATAACGACATTCTCGACTGTTTGGGTTCAATTATCTCCAACGAGTTGTGCAAGCATGTCGCAATTCTACTTAATCGAGTCCGAACAAGATCCGTTATACTTGGCTGAACGAAGCCTTCACTCGAGATGCTTGCCATGACTTCTGAAGCGCCATTTGACTCGTCCGTCGTCACAAATGGATCATCAACAAAGGTGATGCTTCCGTCCTTATGGTCGACATGAATGTTCAACTCCCCACGTCTAGCACATCCCAAAATATACGACTCGACTTGTTCCTCGTCAAATGCACCCTCAATTCCTGCTTCTTTTAATGGTCTAACCAAGGCAAGAAGATTGTCGATTTTGATCGTAGTGTATACTTCGGAAAGTTGCAAGAACAATCGCGAGAGCAAAGCTCTTTGAAGAAGAGCTAGATAAGGAGCATATGCTTCATTGGCAGATAGATGTTGGAGAAGGGGCGCGACGGAGGTGCAAAGGGTGAGAGGATCAAAAGTGACTTCAAGAATATTGTACAATGATTTGATGGTTGCAGGAGAAAGCTTCAGAACATCTCGGGAAAGCTACAGCCGCGTGAGAAAGCCGTAGATCGGTGATAAAAAAAAAGGCTCACCGCATCTTTTAGTAATCCTGTGCGCGTAGGCATTTTAGATAGACCGAGCAATGCTGTAAGGCGGGCATTTCGGCCCTTCAATTCATCTTGTTCTTCGAGCTGAAGACCAACCGGCACTGCCAGGGCGCTAACGAGGACCTGACCTGCAAGTCTGCCAAGCTCCTCCTCTGATCTGCCTCCGGTCGAGACAACGATGGCGTAGTATCTGTTCCAGGCGGCAGCATGATACAGGGCATTACCGCTCATCAGAAATATCTTCGTAAGCTTCTCGTAATAGTTTGCCATCATAGTGGGCCGTGGTGCCTTCTTAGCCATGGTTAGTAAATTGTGTACGTCTTCTACAGATCGGAAGGCCTCCTGCCACAGTTCCAGTTCAACAGATGTGTTTAGTTGAGCAAAACGAGTGTCCAGGTGATGTTGTAGTGTGTCAGGGTCAGAAAGGTTTATCGCATGTGTTTGATTAGGATATTTCGCGATATTTGCGAGATGTAGTCGTAGAGTCTCGCAGAGACGCCGAAACTCGGTTTTTCGGCTGTATTTCAGGCAGAATTTAAATGCTTGTTGTGCGATTTGCTATATCTGCATCAAAAATGCGAATGAAAAGGGCCATATAAACCCACGCACCTGGTATATCGCCTCCAATCGAGAGTTATTTTTTAATGTCTCCAATGACATCCTATAGCTTTCCCACAAAAACTTGAGCCAAGGCGTTACGAGAGCACGGTCAGTGCGATCCTTATTCTGATCGCCACTAACAGCACCCAGTAATATGCTTTCCGGCGTCTCGCTAGCTTCCAAATCATCGACATCCACGGCAGATTTCACGGCCGCTTTTTCCTGCGCATCCCGCACCTTCCCGTCGGCCAACTGCAAGAATCGAGTGATCACAGCATCTATGCTTTGAACATTTGTATTCTGAGCAATATTTTTGTATTGCATAAGGCCCTCTTTTGCCGTCCTTCCTTTTCGCATTTCAACGCAGAGTTCCATGAAGCGGTGCATAATCGGCTCCAGGGATGTCAAGGGCGTTGATCTAAAGCGCTTCGACAAAAACATTTCTGACAATGACTGTAACGCTGCGTGCGTCTGACCGACAGAGACGAGCCCCTCTGCTTGCTTAAGCACCGTCTCAGGCTTCGAGAAAGGTGCCATGATTGCTGGGACTGAAGTAAGTGAGCAAGTGTCTGATTCTAATTATTGAGGGGTTTGCTCACTTTTGTGAGTATCTTTGTGTGTATTGTGACCCGTAGAGCGCCTGCCAGTAACTGATCCAGCGAACTTTGAGTTCCGGACGACTCTTCAGGGCTTTACGAATGTCCAGCCGCCGAAATTTAAGTTTGACCTCAGGGCCGGCCTCTTGCTCGTTCACGTGATTCTCGGGCCGAAGGTGAACGTTTTTGTCAGAGCCCGTTTTCTATATAATGTTTGAACATCATTCTCGGAATCAGTGACCAAGAGCCGGAATCTCAATGACTGTCATCCACGACAGAAATCATCACGTTTCAGTGGATTACCTAGAGGTATACGGATGGTCAGATCTGCCAGAGCCCATGAAACCGCAACAGTCAACGTTGATGCGACGTAAAAAAGCCATTACCATTTCCTCGTCGCTTCGGATGTGATAGAACATTTTTGCGATACTCACGGCAGCGGACCACACGGAAAAAATAATGGCACTGAAGGAGGGTTTAATCTGACAAATTTCTATATACATTCAAGACCGGGTCAAACGTAGATGTACAAAATTTCTTCATTATTCATTCTACACCCAACGTTGAACGACAACACTGTTGATAAGACCTGCCGCTTCAATAGTTTGTGCATCGTCTTCAAGTGTGCGGTTTGGAAAAGTGGTTCCAATGGTGTATGGCCGAGCCAAGTTCTCTGGGCGGGAACTGATCACGCGACAATAAAGGTTGGTTTCTGAATGAGAATGGTAGACTTACGCATTGATGAAATTCCGGATATCTTGTATTGTATGGGTCAAGTTCATCCTACAAACCATCCTGATTCATGACATTAGAAAAGGAGGCGGATCTCGCTTGTCTGAATATACCTTGTGCCATCAGCGAGACGAAGCTGTATGCTCGTCATCGGCTTTGCTTGATCAACTTCGAAGCGGGTATTGATGCTCTCGCGGGGTTCAGAGCGGCTTGCGGTGAATGACGAGGAGGAAGGAAATGAGCCTGGCATAGTCGATGGTTGAGCGCTACTGCCTGCACCTGTGAGCGTCGGTACAGGTGCTCCAAGACGGTGACCTGTTCCGCTAAATGTTTTCGTCTGATTAAGTGGAGGGACATAATCCTCATTGGTGCGTTTAGCGACTCTCAATTCAACAGGTTGACCAGGGAGGACATTGAGGATCGAGGTCGGCGCTCGACTGAAATGTATAAACGAAAAAAAAACATCTTTCTGCAAGATACCCACTTACCCAGCATTGAATTCAGCTAATATATGCGTGTTGGCAGGATCGTCGTAGCGCATGAGTTCACCATCTTCTACTGTGAAACCCTCTCTCCAGAAGGTGATGTGACGTACAGCAGTTTCTGCATATGCTAGATTAGATAGATGTCACGACAATCTCAAATCATTGCGCACCTTGTTCAGGGGCTGACGGATCTGGAATGAAGGTACTGGGTTCTTCATCGCTGCCTAGTCTATGTCCGCCTCCAGTGAATGCATGTGACTGGGATGCATGAGCAGGAGGTGGACCTGCCCTGGATTGGATTGGAATTAACAGATGTAGATAGGGCCTCGTAAGACATACTCAGCAGCTCGACGCAGCAGTTCCCTAACCATGTCACCGCCTGGAACACTCCTCTGCCTGTCGGGGTTTTCTATCGATAAACCACTAGACTGACGTGAGAATGATATGCATGGACCTGAGTGACAAGACAGACCTTCTTTCGCCACCAGCAAACCAGCTCTCGCCGTGATCAGCGTCATCGTCATCGTCGTCCTCGGCTGCAGCGGTTGGGCGAGATGAACCAACCGATGGTGCTGAGTTAATACTGTCAAGTGTTGCAAACCTGCCAGAACCCCTGGCACCAGAGCTGGAGACAACGTGATTATGAGGTTGCTGGATAGAAAAGGGAGCCTACCCTGTCCAATCACCGATGCGACCGACGCGCTGGGGTTGAGACGGGCGAGACCATGTAGATGGAAGCGGCTCAGCAGGTCGTCCATCGAGAGTGCGGCCAGTGCCAGATGAGTTATCGGACATGTTTGCAGGAGAGATGTAAGGGGTGTGACGTCACCCAACGCTATGCTTATGGGCGACTACTTAGAGGCTCTCAGACCAATATTCCACACCTCGAGCTCTTTTTCAACACGCACTAGCCATTCTCTCACCTCCCTGCCCACCTCACCTCCCTCGTTGACTCCTCCAAATCCAATCATCAGCTCCGACCGACTATGTATGAGCGTCTCCTTGCCAAGGCGCAACCTCCCTGGTCCAGACGGAGGATACACACCTCTTCGGGTACTTGTCCCCAAATACAGCGGTACAAGTTCATCTACACATAGCAACTTTCCAAGTTCTGCAAGAGCAAGACCGCGTAAAGGATGACCGGGCACAAGAACACTGGCAACACCCATGCTCGTTCGCGAGGCTGCGCGGATTGCGTCATCCACCATCTGCTGAGCCTCCTCGGCATGCTTCTTTTCCTCCGCATTCAAATGGTTGGCTTTGCTACCTTCTGTTTGCAGGAGGGTGGACATTCCCTGATTCCTCAACGAGAGATTCTGCTCTGCCGGTGCCGAGGCGACAGCATTGAGATCTGGGAGATTCTCGACAAGCAATGCAGAATGAAGCCTCGACAATGCTAGCAGAGGATGAGCACCAGGGGCAAGCCCAGCTGATGTCAATATACCGATCAAGTTCGAAGTAAGGCGTATCGCTCTTTCGGGGTCTGCAATCTTTCTAATAAAGTCCTGATTCCCGACAACTTACGCACCTTTATATTGCAGTTCCTTTGATTTCTCCAGTCCCTCGTTGGATATAGCTATAGCGTCGACTATCTGTGCTATGATATTTGCATTATACGATGCTTGGCAGACACTGCAGCGAGTTGGAGTCGTCGCTGCAGTTCGCACGTTAGATACTTCCAAGCCTCCGTATGTTAATACCTTACCCTCCTTGGGGATCTCACACAGCCCGTCACACGCTTTTTCGGCGGGATCCTTTTTCGTAGGGCATAGCAATGACCCGCGGGGATCTACGACGAGCGTAGTGGGCATGCAGAGCGAGCATTTACAATCGAAGCAATACGTCTCCTGTAAAGTCGTTCTTCTTTCCTCAGATGGAAGCGTGGTGTCAATATACGAAGTAAGCAACTGAAGAGATGAAAACATGAACTTCGATTGCCTTCAAAGCACAACATACCTCTTCACCAGGATTAATTGCTTTGATCGCTACGACATGCAAAAGGGGCTCTTGCAGTCTAGGGTCAGTAGATGTTCGAGGGAAGACCATCACAACGTTAGGATCACAAGAGTGATTCAATAATGCAATTGGTGGTGATATGCAGGCTCCTATAGGCGATAAAGAGGATGTAGTCAAAGCTACAGTATTGGTCGAAAACTGGATAATAATTCCAGCCTTCGAAATGTTAAATTGCTTTTGGCTCACCCGTGATATGAGATCCACCAGGTCGGCGATGGATGCTAATCCATATTCCATCATATCCTTTGGGGAAGATAGGCCGAGGTAACGCACGAGTGCATGTGCGAGATGTGTATGCATCTCGTACGCTGACGGTTGTAAAGACGTTCGATCTAAATATTTTGAAGTGATAAGTCCTGGTTCGTTGGAAAAACATACGGGATTGCATTGCATCGACTTCTTTACTCTGAAAGGCTGTGTATTAGGTTATTTCTCTCAGAATGGGTAAAAACGTACAAAAAGGTTTTGGCCACCGGAAAACTTTTTCCACCATAAAATGCGCCCTAGGCATCGAACCGCATCGCTCGGGACCGCTACCTGGGACGAAGGGGCCGCTTCGGCCCATGATTGAAGTGCTGTACACTCCTGCCTATGCAAACGCCAGTCTCGGTTTTGACAAGCCTTTTTTTTTTTGATTGTCGGGTAAGTGAATATATGCGTGCACATACGACGACATACAGCATTGCAATAGTAAACAGCCTTGCACCTTGTACATCGTTTGAGATCACCGCTTTCCGCAGGGGGTGAAGCGCATGTAGAACAATACTTTGAGAGGTTGGAAACGGACAAAGCGAATATGTTCGGCTTGACAATCGTTAAAATATCACCTTCAGAAAGCAGTCGTCATCCTATGTTCGTAGAGTGGATTGAGCCAAAAGCCAGCTCTAAAGACAGCGGCCTACCTGGGCGATACTGTTTCTGACTGAAGACGCCCCGTCCACGCAACCAATCTTCGGTTGAGGTACGAATCTCAAAATGAGGTGCGGGCCAAGCGGAGTAGAGTCCTTCCAACTCCCTCGTGGTGTTATCCAGCGCCGCATTGCGCTTGTCTGCGCTCCGAGAGGCGTATGACTTCTTTTGTTCCTTCGCGCGACGCATTTTCTGAAGTTTGGCAAAATCGGACATGATAGAATAAGACTCGGACGCGGCTTCCCCAGACTCGAACACCCGCGACGCGCTTAGCAACAAGGGGATCCCGGGCAAAGTGGTCAAATCCTATCAACCATCCGCCATAAGGAATGACAGAAACAGCTCCTTCGTTACATGCTAATTAGCAGGCTTGATATGTCAGAATTCTCATTGCAAGGCACATCAAGATGTTACTGTTACTGTGTCAGACGTATCACCGATTCGAGACCATCGCATAGCCCTTGATATATCAGATACTGCACTGCAAGCATCATCGACATCATTCGTGAGTCGTGACATACTTATAATGGATGGCTATAGGATTTCGAGAAGTTCAGGTCGCAGGTCGCCCTCACCATTCCGGCTCTCTTAACGCACCGAGTCAATTTCCATAGTTAACCCCCAACATGAGCGCAAGTGCCCCTCGGGGACGGTCTATATCACGCCCCGCTGCCCGGAATCTATCGTTGTCGCTAGTCGAACATCCCCATTTTTGCTTCAGGACATACGGCGCGTATGGACCTTCGACGTCTGCGACGCCCATAACATCGGCACTGAATGACACCAAATTGGCTGACAGTGGTAATATGGTCTGTAACCGCCTCTTTCTGTAATTTTTTTTCATTGACGACTAGGCCCGTCACGCCCGCCGTTCCGCATAAATCCAAAGCGTGCCATTCCTTCAGCCCACGCTCTTGCATCAGGATGTAAAAGAGGCGCGGATTTCACGCCCTTTACAGCCATGACCGTCGATAGCGTGTACAGCCAAGATTCCTGGACAGAGCAAGAGGACGAATGCCCAAATTCTGCACAAGCGGTTGTCCACTATCGTGTTGACACCCGTCGGTTCGCGGTCGCTCTTAGTCCAGGCATAGATTTCAACTTTCCATCAGAATCTCCATCCTTCCCGTCAGCAGCTACAGGCATGTTCGGTGTAGCCTCGGAGGCAGAATCATCATTGACACCATCACGAGCTGCTGAACTGAGACCTGCTCCAGAGATGTTACCCAGGAGCATGATGGCAACTGAAGTCCCCGTCATACCCGATGCATCGAAACCGACACCAGCTGAGACTCGAGCTCCCTTAGCTGGGCGACGCACAATCAAACGATCACCTTCAATAGCAAAAAAGCTTGGGAGGATCCTCTCGCGTGTCAATATCGTTTCGCTTTCAGGGAATAAACACCCCGCGGCGCTGCAAGTTACGCTCCCCGACCACCAAAGAGAGATTCGCGATAAGCGCCCAGTATCACAACCCTCTCCACCCGATTCGCCAGCGGACTCTGACTTTGTCCTTGACATCAGAAACGATGGAGGATCTATCGCATCGACGGACGCATCGGACGGCATTCGTACGCCCAAGCAACTTGAGGTCTTACAGCTAGATGGATCAGCGCAGACCTTTCAAGCCCGAACAACGTCACTTGTGTATTTCCACGACAGGCTTTTTTTGCCTGCCATTGTAGTCAGCCCTCTTGCAGTTACCTTTGACAAAGCGACGACGAACTGGGATTCACAGGTTGATCTGTACTCACACGATCTAGACATGGAATTGATCGGAATTGCCATCTAATATTCATCCTACTTTATTGCTCTTAGTGCATGTATTGAACACTTATATCAAATGATGCGAGTAGCCTTTGAACCGCGTTCGTAGAATAGTTCACTACGAACTGCTTATTATCCTCTTTTTTTGAATAAAAAAGTTGTGTATTTAGTAAAAAGTAACGACGACAAAAGTCCATCGATGTTATGCCAAGTCAGGACTAGGGCGCGACTAGCAGAAAGCTATAACCAGTTAATCTCGGACAAGCCGCCAGGATGCGACTCGACTTGGAGGTAAGCGTTAGCCAAGTGGCGGGACAGGACTCATAAACGCGAATGACCCGGTGAACTGGTTGTGCTTCAGGAAGGTGCATGATAAGACCTAGTGAGTAAGAAAAGAAGGATGAAAACTTTAATACTGACTCAGTCACGGTGTCGCCGTCAAGAAACATTAGGAATTACATGTTACAATTGCTACACTAGTAATGATGATAACACAACTAGTATGGGCTACTGTTAATGTTCAGGACCCAAGCTTGCGCACCACGCATCTCGTTCAGTTGACCACTGGTGTCCGACTCGTCATCCACATAGTGCACATTCAACCTCCCATACCTTTTCAGGGTCGTCAAGATAAATACAAAAAGCACAAACCCCAGCATAAAAAGGGTCGTAAATATCGATGGCGCCAACTTTGAGTCAGGGGAAGACTTCCATGCAAACATGAGAATCGTGATGAAGAAAAAGACGCCTGACCACGCAAGGCACACCATTGGAATAGCAAGAATAACCCAAATGCTGGACCACACTGAGACCAATGTGCCTTGTGCCTCCTGCCAAGTTGTTAGATCAACTGTGCAAGTGGTCGGAGTTGGAGGACTCACGGCTGCCCAGCTCAGTGCCTTTGATAAGTTCCTCAATGAGCCAAACTGGGCAATGTACAGTGCTCCACACAAGGCACTTGCTGATGCGAAGGTTATGGAGATGTACGCCATGTTTTTCAATGCAGGGTTAGCATTGATGACCGGTGATTGAGATAGTACAAAAATGACCCTATATCAAAAACAATTACCTTGCTAAGTTTTTGATTACTATCAACGCACATGATTATCAAGGTTGAAAGATGCATGACCGTTGTCCACTCTTGCAGCAACGATTCCACAAACTCCTTCCATGAGTCCATAAACGAGCGTAGATCAGGTGTCAGTTTTTCTGGTGGAGTCTGCCGTTGCCAGTATGGGAGTGAGTTGATTAAAGCATGATCGCCAGTCCGTGCAATCTCAGCTATCTCCTGTGAACAGATCCAAGCATATTCAAGAACCCCTACGACACGGGCAAAGTACAGCATGGGGAGGTCAAAGAACAGGAGGTGGTACATCCGCCGTTTGAAGCCATTTGATCCCTTGTAAGGGTGCTTTAGAGCGTACCGTCTCTTGGGACGATGTCTTGGGGGCGTGACAGGAGCAGCACCTTGGTGGGGAGGATCTGTTGCGCTGGTAGTGTCCTGCGCTGAAGCTGGTGTCTCTATAGGGCGCCGGGTCCTGGGTTGAGTGAAGCGCCTTGTCATGTCCGCGATGCCAGAAAATAATAGGTTGCCAAAAATTAATCACTGCGAACGTCCAGGAGATGTCTCACGTGTCACGAACAGAACACGCAGTCACACCTGTCTTTGACAGTTCTGAATATGATACAAGGCTTAAGATCTTAAGAGCTCATAGTTTGCCAGAGCATACACCCTCTACCCAATCCAGGTCACTACGAACAGTAGTGAAATTCTTGTACCCTGTGTTCGTGATGAGAACAACATCTTCAATGCGAATGCCTCCGACACTCTCATATCGTTTCAGAACATCATGATCCACATGACGCGAATCTCGGATTGGTTCAAGCAGATGAGGTGAAAAATAGATTCCAGGCTCGACGGTCTAGAAATCTTGAGTTACACCGGGACTACAATACAATAAACACTAAAGCTTACCACCACCATTCCCGCTTGTAGGGGGAGGCGAAGCCTAAGGTAAGTGAAGAAACTTTCATGCGCGATCGGAAATGTCGGTATCGTAGGATTATTGATGGGTTTACTGGCTCCAGCAGCATCGTGCACATCCATGCCGAGGGAATGTCCCACGCCATGAGGGAAGAAGGATGAACTGACACCAGACGCCAAAATGGCGTCTTCAGAGTTCCACGATCCGGATCCGGGAGAATTGGGAGTCTTGAAGATTCCAAGTCGTTGGAATCCCTTGACGAGTGTTCGATGACAAGTTAGCTGGACTGAATCCCAGTGAAGACCTGCTCGAATGATGCTGAAAGATGCCTAACGAAAATGTTAATGTCTGTTGGAGCGATCGGCGGCTATTATGCACCTTCTGCATCTCGAACACCAGCTCATAGATTGCATGAGCTTCTGGTGTAAATTTACCCCCATTTCCAACAGGCATGGCACGAGTGATATCCGAAGCGTAGCAATTCCATTCGCAACCGGCATCTATGAGTAATACTTGAGGTAGTAATCCGCTGTCACCATCATGAGCAAGCTCGTCCTTGTTGCCATGATCGTGCACGTTCACTGGTCCCCAGGCAAATTCGCGATCATTGCAGCAATAATGAAGTGTGGATGCACGAGTTGATGCAGCAACGATGGGTAGATACGCTTGATGAACAGCACTGTAACATGTAACATTGATGAGATTTCATTAAAGTTTCGACGTGTTACACCCACCCTTCTCTTCTGCATGACGCAACAAAGATAGCCTCGGCTTCTGCCTCCTTTTCGATCAACCATTCGCCTGGTAGTAGGGGCCTGTCCACTGCGACGTCAGCCCCTCTCTGGAGCCTTTCCTTTACTGCTTTGCCGAGCACGCGCATCACAACTTCATGTGCTCTCGAACTGATCTGGTTAGCACGTTCGATGAGTGCGATTTCGTCCTTGTCTTTGATTAATCTAGTAAGTTCGAGCGCGGAGAGAAGGTACGTGTCCGTGAGGTTAATGCCAAGTTCCTTCTGGATATGTTGGAGGTAATCTTCAGGAAGTTGCGGAAGTTGTGTTGTACCCATGGGAAGGGTATGGACAAGAGCATCAGGCAGAGCTTTGAATAACTTTTCGAGTGTAGTGATGAGCGCGGTCGTATATTGTACGGTCGTTACATCGTGAGTCTTTGCCGCTTCTTCTGGTGAAGGAGGAGGAACCGACCATAAGAGGTCCATGGGCCCCGCCTTTGGGATGAAGAGGTCTAACGTAGGATCATTTCTTCCTGGATGATAAGCGGCCACCAGGTAAGATGATGGTATGTTGCATCCCGTTAGGTAGAAAAAGTTGGACTCTTGCCGAAATGGTAACTCGCGATCGGTATTGTTCCTGTATCCAGTGACTTCCCCCGTAAGAATGAAAATTTGAGGCTGGTGTATACCAATAAGACGAGTCGATGACGATAAGGCGATGCATCACTGTGGACCTTACCTTGTCTTGTTCGCTGTCATGGAGAATCTTCTTCAATGTCCCTAATGTCCTGATGACATGGTTGCGTGCTACATCGCATGTTTCAGCATGAAGCACTTTCTGAATACCAAGAGAGAGATTGACCAGGGTACACCATGGTGCCAGTGAGTGAGCCGATTAGTAAGATCCGCCCACGGAGTTTTCCGTCCTGGCTATGGCATCAAGTTCAATATCATCGTCAAAAGCTGAAAAATCATATATACAGGCTGGTATACTCTCCAATCCTCCGCACAGAGCAGATGGGCGCGCTTTGAACGTCTATAGAAATGTGGAGCTTGAAACAGGGACAGCACCACTGGCTAATGGCAGCGCGCGAGTCAGCATCGGAAGGGAAGGACAACATATCGGAGGCGGAACAGAAGTTATCGCTGCAACAAAACTAGAAGTAGAAGATTTGGACGAGGACGGCGTCGAAGGTGGCAGGATAGTATGTGCCGTCTCATGGTTAGTCGACTGTCCATGATTTCTTAGAAATTGTAAAACGAATGAAAACGCAAAGCCAGTTCCCCCGCCGCATACCCCCACCTCACTTCAAATGTCATAGAGGATCTTCAGCAAGACATGTCCATTATACTCCACCAGGTACTTTCTGATCGGACGCTGCATCCCAAAAATCTCCACATATTGCATGGGAAAAAGTCTTGGCTCCTGCATCTCGACATCGTCGTTCTCTCGGACGCAGGAAATATATATGACGTTATGTTCATGGCAGCAAGAGCCGCATTGTGGGATACGAAAGTGCCAAGAACGAGAAGCATCGAGTACAAAGCACGTAAAGGAGCCACGGACTCTGGCAACATGGATGTGGATGAGACTACCAGCGGGTTCGAGACGCGTCAACTGCCAAAGGCTACGGACTTTGAATTACATGATTATTGGGACGAAGGAGAAGTGCTGGATGGGAGGGGACGATGGCCTATTTGCGTCACGCTGAATTTAGTAAGCCCATTTTTATGGATGCTTCTCCTGCGTTAAGAAAGGCCGATATAGGTTCCCCCGGCCCACTATTTAGACGCAACGTTATCAGAAGAGGCAGCAGGACCTCTAAAATTACTTGTCCTATTTTCATTTCCGTCCTCGTCTGCTCCAATTCTCCAGGGAATACGGATGCTTGGTCCAGGGGAATTAGATTGCCAGGTTGTGAAAGAGCTCGTGCAGGTGCTATCGAATCGTTTGTATGAGTGAGTGTAATGACTGACACCGTATCCAGCAAGGTGAAATGTATGCGCGAGAAATGTTCACCTCCTTGGATGCCAAGCTTCGAGACGCAGGGTCGGATTAGGCGGCCGAGTGACAGGTGACATGTGACATGTGACAGGTGAAGGCCAAAGCGCACTTGGAAGGAGGCAATGTTTAATATTTCAATACACAAGCGATTTCCTTGTGTCGATTCCATAACATTGGAGTAGGCTGTACTCAAGGCGCCGAGGACGTCGAGGGGTTGGTAAGGCGGCTGCTATAATTGGGATGCTACTTGTTTCAGGTCCATCAGACCAAAGCGGTGGACCGTGGCATCAGTCCACAGCACTTATCAAAACCATCTTCAGCCGCATTTTATTCGCTCCTTTTCCTGCCTGTCAAGGTGTAAAGGACAATTGTGCCCCGGTTCCCACGTCACTGGTGACACTACAGTCTGGTACTGTCTCCCGCTCTTTGCCTCCTCCATTCCACGCCGCCATTTCTTCTCCAAAATGCTCAGAAGCTATCATCTCGACTTGGACAATTTGGATTCCCCGCTCGTTTCTCCCACTCCGTTGACTTCAGTGGGTGGCATACCCGGAAGTGCCATCGCAGAGAAAATATTCAATGACCCCGATTCGTGGGATAACCCTATGGGCGAGTTTGGGCCCAGCGACTTGGAAATGCAATGGCTGCAAGAGGAGGTCGAGAAACTGAAAAGACTATCGCTAACTTCGGATGAGCGAGAAGTGGTTTTGTCCATGGAACAGAGCAATTTGATACTCCGTGCGTTCCCCGATCACTACAAAGTGACTCGGTTGCAGGATGATTCCCAAACTGCTTCTCGCTCTGCCTCGGTATATGGAGGGGTCCAACAGGACGTAACCGGCCCTCTTGCGCTGTCGCCACTCCCGAAGACGGGAAGCCAGGGCGACAAGCCAGATGGTTTTACAAAGATCTGGCAATCGAAAGGCTTACGACCACCATCTCCTCTCAATTTCTCTCCGCCTTCATCAACGGGGAGTTCCGAAGACTTTGGTATTCACATACAACAACCGTCTCCCCTGCCGACACCCAGTTCCAAGGTTGCCTCAGCCTCAACGACATGGAGTTTCCTGGAGTGGTATGGAATCCACCCGGGGTCTCCTGGCAAAGATGTTAAATCCTCTTCCGTGCAAGCCAAAAAGCCGAAGCCGCGGCCTCGGGGCATCCTGCAAGGTTCGACGGCATTATCGCATGCTCTCTCTCAGCCTCCAACATCTCCACCTAAAGTCCCCCTTCCACCAATACCAGCGCAGCTTGCAGAGACGCCGGCGGCCGACCGTCCTTCATCAGCCGTCCGTCGATTACCTGCGGTTCCTCCGTCTGCGGAGCCAATGAAAACTAGCATGCCATTCCCAGAGATGCCTGTCTTGCCACGTCGCTCGTCGCCAGCACATTCCACGCCAGCCTTGCCACGGCGCTCTTCCCCAGCACATTCTACTCCTGCCTTGCCACGGCGCTCATCACCAGTACATTCTACACCTGTCTTGCCTCGGCGCTCGTCACCAGCGCCTCCTACGCATGCACGCCGCCCATCGGAGCCTGTGGCCGGAATACAACAAGCTCGGTTACTAATGGAGCGCCGCCCATCAGAGCCATGCTCATTGGCTATACCCACGCCATCGTCCCGGGTGCAGTCTATCCGTTCCCCGCCACCAGCAGGACCACGTCCAAAAGGCTTTGTCCCACGTGGACGAGATTCTTCTCAGGGCAGTAGAACACCGAGCCGCAGTCCACTGCGTACGGGTGCACGTCTCTTGGATGGCATATAGGTGATTTAGCATATCTTTTGTTAGACATTCGTCCTTCTTTCCTATCAATATCTACTCTTTCTCCGAGTCTAATTCTATATGCTATCATGTAATCGCGAGCTTTGCGCATTGTAAAACCACATGTCATTTCGGCTTCCCTTATTTTTACGATTTACGTTTACGTATGTTTATTTGGCCGTGTTTGGACAGCTAGGATAAATAGGACATTAATCATTCGATCCTTCTCCATATCGAATGGTCCCTGTCCTTGCATCGTCCAGAAACGCTCATCCCTCTCGCCTGTTGTACGCTTCAGTGAACGTTGTCTCCTACTATGTGCGCCACTTGCTTCACCCCGACTCGCTCAGCGGGCCACCCAGTCACTCTCTTCTTGTTCGACGTTCGACTGGTATTAGCCACAGAGTGCACGACATTATCTTTCCAATCTTCATTCCTATTCTCGTCCTGTTGTCGGGTTTGTTTGCCGGGTTGACATTAGGCTATATGAGTTTGGATGAAACCCAGCTCAATGTACTCAGTATCAGTGGAACAACGTGGGTCTTTTTTCTTATCTTGCATCTTTTCAAAAAAGCTCTGCTCATGTAGCCATAATGTAGTGACCAGCGCAAATACGCGAACAAGATCAAGCCTATTAGGAAGAATGGGCATCTCCTACTTGTTACCCTGCTGCTGGCTAATATGATTGTCAACGAAACCTTGCCTGTCATCGCCGACCCCGTTCTGGGTGGAGGAGTCCAGAGCGTGGTGGTGAGCACGGTCCTTATCGTCATGTGAGTAGGGTTCTGGCTTCTTATCACACGACGTGCAAAAATATCCCTGTGTCCGCATTGTTCTCCGGCTTACCCCGAGAGAATTCACGTAAGCAACCCCCCAAGGTCTCCGTATTTGCGTTGCTCTTGCTCTTCTGTTGCATGGACGAATTCAGTCGACAATGACGTCACGCGTTCATGCGCGTCCACTAACTAGCGATGCTTATGTCCATTGATCCGCTGATTGACACCGCTCTAACAGCTTTTCGGAAATCATACCCCAGTCTCTGTTCACTCGTCATGGCTTATACCTTGGCGCGAAAATGGCGGGATTTACCCAGTTCTTGATTTATGCATTGGTATGAAACATATGTTCATTCACAACTCCTCTTTGACGGCTCATGTTGAAAAGGGTATAATTGCTTGGCCTGTGGCTAAGTTACTCGAGTTTGTCCTTGGTGCGCACCATGGGATCATTTATCGTCGCGCAGGTAAATTTCAACGCGTTTCCTCGCCCCGCTAGCTGACTCCATTGTTTATGTTAGAGCTGAAGGAATTGATTGCGATGCACTCTGCGCACGCTGCTCATGGAGGAGATCTAAAGATGGACACAGTTACTATTATCGGTGCTACCCTAGATCTGCAAGAAAAAGTCGTGAAGCAAGTATGTACTTGTCTTTTGCTATCATTTGCGCAGCTGACCCCTTTTTAAAAAAAGGCGATGACTCCAATAGGAGACGTCTTCATGTTATCCATTGAATCAAAGCTTGATTTTGAAACCATGAAGAGGATATGTGATACCGGACATAGCCGAGTACCGGTGTACGAGGAGGTCGATATACCCGAATATACTGGTTCAGGTACAACTCCACAAGGTGGGGAACGAATGCTTAGGGTCAAGAGGATATTAGGCATCTTTCTTGTCAAAAATTGTGTTTTACTAGACCCTAAAGGTAAGGATAACATGGCCTAGTCAAATTGAAGCAACTAATTTAGACCAAGATGCCACGCCGCTGCGCACAATACCTTTGAATAAGGTTCCATTCGTGCCGAATAATGAGCCTCTTCTCCACATACTGGATAGGTTCCAAGAAGGCAGGAGCCATATGGCTATCGTTAGTCGCTTCAGTATGGAGAAGGTGAAATTGAAATTCCTCTGTCTGCAATGTCCTAATGTTCTCGTTCTAGGCCGCCAGCGTCAAGCAGGTAGTCAAGCGCGGCTTAACTCAACGACTTCTGGGCAAAGTAGGAATTGGAGATTCTGACGACTCACCCTCGGAGTCGTCTGAGGAAGACAGTGGTTCTGACGGCGTCCGTTTGCGCAAGAGGTACAGGTTTCGTAAAAAGCGAGGTACCAAGGGCAAATCAACAGAGGACGGATCGTCGGAAGATGGGGAAGCTACACTTAAGAGTAAAGAAGATGCTGTTGCTTTCGATAATGCACCGACCTTGGAGTCCGGCAACTTGACTTCCGATAACCGAGCCAACCGGGCCGACAACCCTGCAAACTCGGAACGTGCTAATCCCGGGTACAAGCGCGCAGCGCAAGTCGGAGACAATACGAAGGTTGTGGGTGAAATCAGCAATGAGGCCAAGAAACGTGGATTGAGCCTGCCTCTGAAAACGATGCCTGGAATTGGAATGAGATTTTTACCTCAGCTCGAGCAGAATATGCCCGCGGACGCGGTGCTCAGTAAGGAAGGCGCTGCAGAGGTTTGTAGAATATTAAATACGTATTGACGATTCCTGACCACGCGGCGCAGTTTCTCAAGAACTTTGACCCCGCAGTGATGCCATTGGGAATCATTACCCTCGAAGACGTTCTAGAAGGCGAGTTTAAATTCCCTCTCCTATAGGAGCTGAATAATCAAATAGATTTCTCGATAGAGCTTATTGGGGAAGAAATTTACGATGAGTTCGATGCTCAAGGTGCTCGTGGCGATCCCTGTGAACTACCCCAAGTTCACATTGATCTTGAGAAATCTGAAGATACAACTAAGACTTTTGACGCGGTGAACAATATTCTGCCTGGTACTGACGCTGCTCTTCCCACCACGCCAGGCCGGATATCGTTCAGCGGGTTGCAGATACCGAAACCACTGAAGGCATTCGATATATTTGCCTTGAGATCGCATAGTGCACCTCCCGTCCCTAGAAGTGACGGTCCTGCAAAGGTTAAGGCAGAAGACGACACTGCCAAGACAGTCGAGGCCGTTTCTCTCACGGCACAAAAACACTTGGCAGGCGGGATGCGAGTCGGCACACCCGGCACTGAAGATGTAGTCGTGGTCAATAACTCATCTACACCACCCGTGGCATTTTCTCTCAATGACCCTCTCTCGTCTTCAGCCTTGCCTCAGAAACAGGTTGGCTTAGCTCTCCCCAGTGTGGTGACTGGATCAGTGCGAAATACTTCAGCGTCGTCTCTTGAGGCAATTCTATTGGATAGAAAAAGGCGGATGCAGGCACCTGGGACAACTACTCGTACTTTGGCCGGTCCAGCTGCTCGTCTTCCTTCTGTCTTATCCAATGACGGACCGATTCCTATTATTCCCAGACCCAGTAGTGCACCGATCTGTAAAGTGAAGGGAACAAGATTCAAGAGCAGTCGCCTTGGCTCCTTGGACTTGATGGGAACTGCTGAGCAGGCTGATGATGAAACCCCAGAACACGATGATGATCAACACTTGCGCTTCGAATTTGAAGGGTCGCATGAGTAGTGATTGAACAGTTGTAATGCAATATGGAATACCCATACCGATATCGATGATATGAAAGTTATTAAACTGCGTACAATATACACTGTTGAGCGCTGAGCACGTTTGCTCGTAACATGTAACATGTGATAGGCACACGATCCTAGTAACAGCTGTGCACAAGCGTTGCGTATTTGCAGACTCATGTGCGCTGGCGCGGCATTCTGATCGTTGCATCATCAAAGACAATGTATTAACTGCAGGGCTAGGCCTTTACAGCAAATCTGCTCTAATCAATGCGACTGCCTTCGAGGACCTTGCCGTGACTTCGCACTTGAAGTCCGAGGGATGACTATGAAACCTTGAGAAGAATCATGCGTCATGGTAAAAATTACGAGTCACCTTATCGTTCCTGTGCTCTGGATCAAGTCAGGCATCACTGTCCTGCCATTCTCTATGCAGGGTGAGATATTAAACACAGCAAGAATCATGGCACAGGATATGAACACGGATGTGTCTGCAAATACGCGGCCTGGGAATAAAAACACAGTCATTACCAGTACCGAAGGCGGTGAGCGGTATGGAAAAAAGAATTTCGTACCTGGGCATGTCCTACCGCAATAGAGTTGTATCAGTTGTCTATCCACCAGTGCCATTCGAGAGGAAAAAAAAAAAAAAAAAAAAAAAAAAAACTCCTACCTTCTACCAAATCCAAAGACGACTTCACGCGGATCGAGTTCTGGAGCGTGGTATTCGGTTTCGATGAACCGCGTGGGATCAAATTCCATAGGTCGTTCATAAACATTAGGGTCGTGAGACATTTTCCTAAAGAATTGATTGTTGATCTCGTGGGCGTCTGGTGAACGTACATACCAGATATTAGGAATTATCAGGGTACCCTTGGGTATCAAGTATCCATCATGGATATCATCCTTGGTAACGAGGTGCGGGAGACCAGTCGGTGCTGTGGTGTGCCAGCGCAGAGCCTCCGAAACTATGGCGTTGACGAAAGGTAATCTCTGACGATCTTCCATGGTTGGCAACCTGTCATTGCCAATCACAGCATCAATTTCAGCCTGCGCCTGCTTCTGTACCTCCGGATAGAGTAACATTGCTTTGAAAAATGCGTAGACAGTGGCCACACTCTGCCCAGAAACAGCTACATAAGCCATCATTTTCAGTTTCACAACTAGACACAGACCGTATCGGCGCCACCAGCATACACCGCGTTAGTTGCCCATTTGATGTTTGAAATTTGCTCACTGGAGAGCTCCGATTCGTTTTGTAAAAGATCAGATAGCATCGATGGTCTCGCTGTCCCAAGCTCCTGCAGAAGCTCAAAGAAAGAATGTCTCCGTTTAACTGTACAAACCATCTGTTTCCTGACCAATTCATATGGTTTTTCTACCATATCAGAGAGTGTTCTTCTCCATGTCTTCGCAGTTCGTTTGAAGCCGGCTCCAGGGAACCAGTCTGGTAGATATTTCACTGACGCAAACTCAACAACAGACAAATGTTTACGGTGGAAACGTACGGAATGGTACCATGTTCACGAGAAAGACTCCAGGAGCCGTGGACAAAGAGAACTGCAAGAGTACTTCATCTGCCAGAGAGACAAACGGATCGTTTTCTTCCTCGACACTGTATCCATGAGAAATACGAAGGATGATGGCACCAGCAGTCCTGAAAGACAATAGTGAGCAAAAATGTTCCTTAGTTTCTGTGTTGCGACACACTTCCTAATATGTTTCTTTAGTTCGTTGGGTCGATTGTAAAGACACTTCAGGAAGCGGTGGGTTTCCGTTTCTTGGATATGGTAGAATTTGCTCATCGCTTCGTGTGTGCCCATAATTTGATGGAACATTTTACGATGTTCACGGAAGCGCGGACCACACGGAAGAAATCCCATGGTATCTTTCCACCCGACGAGTTCTCCTCCCATTTGAAAAACAGGTCTATCAGAGTAGATGAGACTCTTCCTATCAAGCATATCCATGGCAGTCTGTGCCGAGTTGACAATAATATATTGCTCGCCGAGGACGGATAACGAAACCAGATTTCCTGCTCTCAACATTAGGGTTTGACAACCGCAACGATATAACATTTCTGATCACCATATTTGTTCCCCCATTCTGCAAATTTTATCCATGCTTGCTCTGTTGGCATATCCAACAGGTTTCCAAGTAAAGGCAGTTTCCGAGGCCCAGGCGGAAGAGGAGCAGACGGTTGTTTACGGGATATCCTGAGGAAGAGAATCACAGCTGCAGATAAGACAGCTACATCCATAAGTTGAATCGTCATGTTGTGGAAACAGAATGAAGACGGGTGAAATTGGTTCAAAGTCCCCAAAGAGATTCGGACGTCGTAAATATAGTTTCAATGGAGCGTTTCATGCTGTTGCGGTTTCATGGTCCTGCCGTACACCTCTCGTGCAATACACAGAAAATATGGTTTCCGTCGGCCTTCCGTCGGATGAATCTCTGACAGAGGACACGTTGACGAAACTTGAATTCGAGAAATAGAGGCAGCCGTTCGACCGGAATTCAGATCTAAACCGCGTCAAGTCTCTCGAAAGAAACGTTAATCCATGTGGGTTGGCAAAAGGTGGGAATCCACGCCACATAAAGTTCTTAAAACCAGGTCTCTACGTAGCCCGGCGTGGATTTTTTCCGCAAGAAAGTTGAACGCAGTCTTAGCTGTCAAGTTCGCAGAGCGAATTAAGCCAAAAATCAACGGTCTACATGGGTGACATTGCACGCGTTACTTTGATACTCTCGTCCAACGCGACGATTGGGTAGGATAGGTCCCCAGCAACCTCATAATCGCACCGCCTCGATCAATTGATCATGTAGAACATATTATGAATGACAGCATATAAACATTCACCCTTCTTCATGCAGGTCTTTACAACGAATCTGCATTAATCAATGCAACTGCTTTGGGAGATCTTGGCGTAATTTCGCACTTGAATTCCGAGGGATGGCTATAAATTATGAGAAGGCGCCCCATGCGCAATAATCAAATTATCTCACCTTATCGCTCCTGGCCCCTGGGTCAAGTCAGGCATTACTGCCCGGCCATTCTCCATGCACGGCGCGATATTGAACACAGCAAGAGTCATAGCACAAGATATGAACACGGACGTGTCTGCGAGTACGCGGCCTGGAAGGAGATAAAGTCATTACGAGCACCGAAAGCTATGCGTGATAGTTCACCTGGGCATATTCTGCCGCGATGCAGTTGGGTCAGTGTCGTCGGCTAGCGGCAACAAAACTAATACCTTCTACCAAACCCAAAGACTACTTCACGCGGATCGATTTCTGGAACGTGACTTTCGGTCTTTATGAACCGTGCGGGATCAAACTCCATAGGTCGTTGATAAACATCAGGATCGTGAGCCATTTTCCTGACGAGAGTTGATCCAATGAACATCCGACGAACGACGTACATACCAGATATTAGGAATTATCACAGTACCCTTGGGTATCAAGTATCCGTCGTGGAGGTCGTCTTTGGTAACGAGGTGCGGGAGACCAGTGGGAGCTGCAGTGTACCAGCGCAGAGCCTCCGAAACTACGGCATCGACGAAAGGTAATCTATCACGGTCTTTCATGGTTGGCAACCTATCGTTGCCAATCACAGCATCAATTTCGGCCTGCGCCTGCTTCTGTACCTCCGGATAGAGTAACATTGCTTTGAAAAATGCGTGGATAGTGGCTACACTCTGCCCAGAAACAGTTACACAAGCCATCATTTTCAGTTTCACAACTAGACACGGACCGTATCGGCGCCGCCAGCATATACTGCGTGAGTTGCCCATTTGATGTTCGTGATTTGGTCATTGGAGAGTTCCGATTCGTTTTGTAAAAGATTAGACAGCATCGATGGTTCCGCCGTCCCAAGCTCCTGTAGAAAGAGAAGCTTAGAGGAAGGATGCATTTGCTTAACTGTACGAACCATCTGTTTCCTGGTCAATTCATATGGTTTTTCGATCATTTCGTTCAGTGTTTTTCTCCATGCCTTTGCAGTTCGCTTGAAGCCGGCTCCAGGGAACCAGTCCGGCAGATATTTTACTGACGCAAACTGAATAATAGACAGACAAATATATTCATGGCAGAAACATACGGAATGGTACCAGATTCACAAGGAAGACTCCGGGGGCTACGGACAAAGAGAACTGCGTTATTGCCTCGTCTGCAAGGGAGACAAATGGGTCGTTTTCTCCTTTGACTTTGTAACCATAAGAAATACGAAGTATGATGGCACCAGCCATTCTGAAAGGCAATAGTAAGCAACGAGGGTCCTTAGATTCTCCATTGCGACACACCTCCTAATATGTTTCCCTAGTTCGTTGGGTCGAGTATAAAGACGCTTCAGGAAGCGGTGCGTTTCCGTTTCTTCGACATTGTAGAATTTGCTCATCGCTTCAGAGGTGCCCATAACTTGATGAAACATTTTACGATGTTCACGATATCGGTGACCATATGGCAGAAATCCCACACTATCCTTCCACCCAACAAGTTCTCCGCCCATTTGAATAGGAGGTCTATCAGAGTAGATGAGACTCTTCTTGTCAAGCATTTCCATGGCAGTCTGTGCCGAGTCGACAATGATGTATTGCTGTCCAATGACGGATACCGAAACCAGATGCCCTGCCGCCAAACATTAGGAATTCACAGCATCGACGATATGGAGTTTCTCAACACCACCATATTTGTTCCCCCATTCCGTGAACTTTATCCACGCGTGCTCTGTTGGCATATCCAGCAAATTTCCAATAAAAGGCAGTTTCCGAGGCCCGGGTGGAAGCAAAGTAGACGATTGTTTTCTAGATATCCAGATGAAGAGGAGCACAGCTGTTGATACGATAGCTGCATCTGTAAGGTGAATCGCCATGTCGCACGGACAGAATGCAGATGGGATTAGTTCAAAGCCCGAGGTCCTCTGAGGAAAAGTTGGTTTTTATATGACTCTGATGCAGCGTTTCAATTCAACGCTTGGGCAATACCTTTGTTAATGGGTTAGCCGTCATTTCGGCCGCCGCAGAGACCATAGGCCTCCATCCCTGTACAATATCATCTCACCACGCCACCACCGCGACGCACGGCTGATGTGCATGTATGGGCGCGGATGGGCGCGGATGGGCGCAGAATGGGCGCGATGGGCGCGGATGGGTGGGTGGGCCTGTAGCGCCTTGATGGGTACTAATCGAAATCATCGGAAAGATTGGTGTAGGCAGTCGGTGGGTGGAGTCGGGTGCACTGGGTTTGGCGCAGACGGCGGCCGCAGTGGCAGCTGCGCGAAACGATTAGCTGACGGTTGTACTATATGTAGAAGCCGCCCTACTCCTTACATGGACGCACGGGGCGATGAATCGCAAGGACAGTAGCAAGAAAGTGGCGATCCTGAGGCATGAGTCGTTCTCGAGGTGATATAGCAACTCACAGGGAAGCGGTATTAAGTCACGTGACCGCGTTTCAAGCCCTTGTGGCACATCCAGAAAGAGAGTAGGATTATATCACTTTCTTGAATCAGTAAGAATGTGCATGGTATAATTCACTGATATATACATCGGACAGCTAGACACCAACTTGCAAAGTGATGGGATTGATCATACCTAGACCTCCCGCGACAAGATCAAGTGAAGGGGAACCGAAAACAAAGAAAAAAATAAAACGGGAAGACTCACTAACTGCGGTCGCCCGTCGCCAGTGCCATGAAAAGACCTAAATGTTAGCAGAAGCCGCCAGAATGCGCATGCGATCAGCCCCCAGAGATTTAGAAAGGTCGGCAGTACAGCAAGAGTCCAGCAAGCAGTGAATCCAAAAGGTACAAAGTGGGTCGCCAGTCAAGTCGCCAGAAACAGAAATACAGAGCAAGAGAAGAGAGCGTTGCCAGTTGCCAGTACCAAGGAAAGGTCTACAAAATGTTAGAAAAGAAGTGCGGAAAGATGGGATATAAGAAACACAATAAACGCTAAACAAACCAACCGAGTTGAACGGTATTGTGGAGGGAATTGTGCCTAAGGCAAGTGAGAAATTGAAAACACGTTGAAAAGCAACACACACCATGGATTCAAACAAAAGATGATCTGCGTCACCCACGTAAAAAAGCACGGGCCGAGCCACAGCCTATGTCGTGCTTTACAACCGCACCGCTAGATCATCGAGAAGTAGATATAACTTGCCAAGGTCATATCCACCCCCGTCACGCAATCCAGCCCACCACTGGCTCGGGGTGCGGGTTGTCACGCAGAGAGTTTCAGAACCAAGCTTTGCCAGAGCAAGGATCCTACGGTCCTGGTGTTCCGGGGTGACTCCGTTTTCGTCATTGAAAAAATTGATTCGAATTGTCGATATCATCATCTCCTTCATCTTCCGAATCCAAGTCGGGGGCGACGAGAATTACTTTATCACAGAAGTCGTAACATCCATCTTTTTCCATTCCTGCATGGAAATCGTCACCAAAGATAATGTCTAAATGTGTTGTCCGTCAGCGTGAAAGCCATCCAGTCAGACCTGAACGTACCGTCGGATGCTATGTTTTCGATAATGTCAGGTCCTTGTTGTGAATCCTGAAGCGCAATATCTGATTGTGCCGGCGCGTCAAGATCAGAACATGCACAAAAGAAAAATCGGATAGGGGTACCTGTGCTTGAGGCGCTAAGCTGATTAGCGATGTCGTCGCCCTCGGTCTCGGCTAAAGTTTCGTCAGTCTCTGAAATAGGATGAAGACGTACCTCTTCAATCCACCACGGCGTCGGCTTGCGATACCAGGGGGAGACAGGGGCAATGAGGGCGGCGGAGAGATCGTGTGCGGGAGTGCGAGCAACGCGGTTATTAGGATGGATGATGATGGTGTTCATAGTGGTAGGTGTCAATATGGGGCGTGGTTATGGGATATCGCAGATATCGCAGTGGGGGGTGGTAGCAGTATTAGCTGAAGAGCAATAGCAGAGTGGGCGAGTGACAACTTAGTAGCGGCGGCTGACATTGCGATCGGGGCTAACTCCTTTGTGTTGCGAATCTGAATCGCTGAGACGAGCTATTTCAACTTCAAGCTTATGGACGACGTAGGCGTGCATTGCAAATTGCAATCCATTTGGCGCTGCTCGGTAGAACGGTCACGTGTACTCGTTTGACGCGACGGCGCGTAGTCACGAGAACAGTTGCAGACGTTGAGTACACGCTCAGCAACTTTCCCCGGGCCAATTTTGCAAGAGCGTCTATCCTTGTTTGGACCTGCGACTCGGCTGCGCCCTTGCCAGGAAGACCCTCCTCATCCTTGGTCAGAAATACTTCATTGTCAACTTGTCACAGTCACTCAAGAACGCGTGACTCACAACTTTTGCGTGAAAGCTCATTCATACCATGGCACGGAAGAGCAAAGGTCATCTAGTCGCAGTTTCTTATCATCATCATCTGATAACCATTTCCCCACAAAGCAGGGTACCATCCAGCAAGATTTGGACTGTGCCAGATCATTCGTCGCCGACTTGTTAGGTTGTCAAAACAAAGCGCCACGTTCGCTCGTCCGCACCTTGGTAACTGAACAAAGCGTCTAGCTTACGACTCACTCTATGCTCTCCGGTGACGGTGCATACGTATGAATACATACCTTGAAATGGCAAGGAGCGTGGCGAAGAATCAGCTCCTTGCTGAGCATCGGTGTGAATAGGAGCTTTTTTGCGGAAGCAATCACTTTTCTTTGCAAGCAAAGCATGCGTGAAACAGGATATTCGTTGGAACACGGGTATGTAGAGATCCAATTTTGAGAAGAAACTCAAGACCATCCCTTTAGACCTCTGTGTGGCGTGGTTCTCCACCTTGCACGAGACCGTCGCGGTCGGCCAGAAGCCATACGTTGGATTGACGTTACTTTTGAGACCTTGTACAGATGCCTTTGTCTGGTTTCTGATAAGTACCGTCATCCTCAGTTTAGACCAGAGTCCGCCAGTGCCAGTGCTTCATCCGAGCGAAGCTGCCTCTATTTCTCGAACCCAAGTTTCGTCAACATGTGCTCAGAGATCCACCTGACGGCAAGCCAACGGAAATCACCCATGAAACCGCAGCATGTTGAAACGCTCCGTCAGAACTATATTTACGACGTAAAAGCAGTTATCTCTCAAAGAACCTTGGGATCTGCATTCGGTCTGCACGACATGGCGATTCAACTTGTGGATGCAGCTGTCGTATCAATAGCTGTGATTCTCTTCTTCAGGATATCCAGAAGACAATCGTCCACTCCACTTCCACCTGGGCCTCGGAAACTACCTTTACTTGGAAATCTGTTGGATATGCCAACAGAGCAAGCGTGGATAAAATTCACGGAATGGGGAAACAAATTTGGTGTTGAGAAGCACTACATTCTGGCGGCTGTAAAATGCTAACGTCGACAACAGGACATCTAGTTTCTGTATCCGTTCTCAGCCAGCAATACATCATTGTCGACTCAGCACAGACTGCCATGGAAATGCTAGACAAGAAGAGTCTCATCTACTCTGATAGACCTGTTATTCAAATGGGCGGAGAACTTGTCGGGTGGAAAGATAGTATGGGATTTCTTCCGTATGGTCCACGCTTCCGTGAACATCGTAAAATGTTCCATCAAATTATGGGCACACACGAAGCGATGAGCAAATTCTATCACGTTCAAGAAACGGAAACTCACCACTTCCTGAAGTGCCTTCATAATCGACCTAACGAACTAGGGAAAAATATTCGGAAGTGTGTCATCACAGATGCAAGGGAACATTGTTGCTCACTATTGTTCTTCAGAACGGCAGGTGCCGTCATACTTCGTATTTCTCATGGATACAAAATTAAAGAAGAAAACGATCCATTTGTCTCTCTGGCAGATGAGGCGGCCCTACATTTCTCTTTGGCCACAGCCCCCGGAGTCTTCCTCGTGAATATGGTACCATTCTGTACGTTTCTACCCTGAACATCGTTTGTCTATTGTTTAATTTGCGTCAGTGAAATATCTGCCTGACTGGTTTCCTGGGGCCGGCTTTAAACGAACTGCAAAGGCATGGAGAAAAACACTATACGATATGATCGAAAAACCATATGAATTTGTCAGGAAACAGATGGTTTGTACAGTCTAGCAGATACGTTCGTTCTCTGAGCTTCTATAGGAACTTGGGACGGCGGAACCATCGATGCTGTCTGATCTTTTGCAGAACGAATCGGAGCTCTCCAGTGAGCAAATTTCGAACATCAAATGGACAGCTAACGCAGCGTATTTTGGTGGCGCCGATACGGTCTGTGTCCGGTTGTGAAACTGAAAATGATGGCTCATGTAACTGTTTTTGAGCAGAGTATAGCCACTGTCTACGCATTTTTCAAAGCAATGTTACTCTATCCGGAGGTACAGAAGCAGGCACAGGCTGAAATTGATGCTGTTATTGGCAATGATAGGCTGCCAACCATGGAAGATCGTGAAAGATTACCTTTTATCAATGCTATAGTTTCCGAGGCTCTGCGCTGGCACACCACAACTCCAACTGGTTTCCCGTACCTCGTTACCAAGGATGATATCCATGATGGATATTTGATACCCAAGGGTACTGTGATAATTCCTAATATCTGGTATGTACGTTCATCAGACGCCCACAAGACTAACAATCGACTCTTGTCAGGAAAATGTCTCACGACCCTAATGTTTATGAACGACCTATGGAGTTTGATCCCACGCGGTTCATCAAAACCGAACATCACGCTCCAGAACTCGATCCGCGTGAAGTAGTCTTTGGGTTTGGTAGAAGGTATGAGTTCTGTTGCCTGGTAATCGACCACACTATCGCAACTTCATCGCGGCAGAATATGCCCAGGTGACGAAACTATCACGCATTGCCTTTCGGTGCTAGTAACGAATCTGTCTGCTCCCAGGCCGTCTACTCGCAGACATGTCTGTGTTCATAACTAGTGCTATGACTCTTGCTGTGTTTAATATCACGCCGTGCGTAGAGAATGGCAAGGTAGTGATGCCTGACTTGGCCCAGAGCACGGGAACGGTAAGGTGAGGGGATTTAATCATCGCGCGTGCAACGTCTTAGGTTTTATAGCCGTCCCTCGGAATTCAAATGCGAAATCACGCCAAGATCCCCGAAGGCGGTTGCATTGATTAATTCAGATCCGCTGTAAAGTCCTTCATGAAGCTTGAAACTTGAAACTTGATAAGGGTGAATGTTTATATGTAATGTGTTCTACATGATGCATGACCGATTCATTGCTATGCCAAGCTCGCAGGTCTATTAAGTGGTCCATGTCGAGCGCACAAAGGTGTAACTTTTTTCTCCGCACAACGTTGAATCAGGGACTCAGTGCCTTCAAGGCGCTCAAGGCGTCATGGCCTCTTGGCATGGCAAGGTTGCTTACGTGCTCGATTATATTAGTTCAATAACTTTCATATCCGCATGGGTATTCCATAGCACTTTGTTGAGTCACTACCCCACAGTGCGATTCTTCTTGCGAACTAGCGTGAATCTTAATTGATCGTTCTATTGCGTTCTATTGGTGCTCCCTCTGGGTTTTCAGAAAACCATCTCTGAGAACGGACGGCAGTACAATCATATGTGAGTGAATTCCTTGCGTAGCTTCGAACGGGACCTGATCTTCCACTTAGCCTCTTCTATGTGAATACGGGAGGAAACTCGTGGCTAGCGGAGAGTCGGATGGGGACTTGCCCTGGTCAAGCAGTCACCTGATGCTCTTTGCGACGCTGCGGGGCCAGGAGTAGAGAGCACAAACTCTGAGTTGTGTTGCTCGCTCCTTGGTACGGGTGGGATAGTATTCACCGCAAGTTCGACTCCTTCATCCGTCTTCGTCCTTTGCACGTGTTCCGCCCGGGCACGAATCTCCCACCTCATATAATACGACGAAAAGAAAAAAAAAGAGAAAAAGGAAAAAGAGAAAAAATAATAATAGAGCACGCTGGCGTATTTTCCCTTTTTTTCCGTCTTCATTATTCTCATTTCTTTTTTTTTTCGGACACGGGACGGGATGAATCCCAAATACCCAAATCTATTCCCGTCCAAAATCGCAGAAAAAAGTTCAAAAGTCCATAAACTCGATAAAAAAAACGCGGAAAAAAAAAAAGAGAAAAAAAAGCCTTTTTATTGGACTGCATATCTTTCTATTCGCCTATGATCTAACTTTTGTAGATTTCCGGGGGTGGCGGCGATGCATGCAGTTTGAAAATGACACTTGGCGTTGAGCTTTTCTTTCTTGTTTTTCCCCTTTCACTGACGTCCACTAGGCTTTTATCGTTCCATGCCCCGAGAAGGCGGAGGATGATAGAAGCCGCTTGAAGATGTAGTTCGAAGCGTTCGTGCGAGATAATCATGATTTCCACAAATTTTCCTTCGTTGATTACGACTGACTTTTTTCTCTTCTAGGTCCATTGGGGCTGAATCAGAACGCTTGTTAGCGCCTACAGCTGGAACAGCGCCATACTCAAATACCAACCATTACCCTATCGGCGCAATCGCGAACACTTCCTGCCTTTTGGATGTCCGGCACGAGTCCTGGCCAGACTCATCGTCCGAACGGGAATGATGGGGATCGTTGAGCGTCAGTCATGGCCAGACTGGCGCTCAACGCTTCCTTGACCCACACGTTTATCTTTACGATACCTTAGGATAGTAGTAGATAGTTCTCAGGAAAGGTGAAGAGGCGTCTCGCCTCTTTTCCTCGTGCTCCCTTGTCGTGGGTCCTGAGCTTTAGACCTTATGGTCGACCAAAGCACGTTAAATCAATTAACTAACATTTGGATAGATTGGCTCGCTGTGGACGCTGTCCTGTCTGCAATAATCTTCAAGATGACTTCGCACCAGCACGTTGGCCCTGACCCCCGTGTTTGTGGCATTTTTTTGCGTACGTGCAGTTTCTTCTTCGCCATGATTAAATATTAACCGCTTTGATCTCTACGACATGCAAAAAGTCAGCAGATGTTGAAGGAAAGACCATCACAACGGTATTTGCACCTCGTACGCTGACGATCGCATTTACTCTGAAAGGGGATAAGCATCGCTCGAAATTGCTACCTGGAGACGAACGCTCGCTCTTGAGGTCAGTCCACCAACCCCATAATCACATTGCCTCGATGAATTGATTCACGTAAAACATATTATAAATGACAGCATATAAATATTCACTCTTTAAGCTTTAAGTTTTAAGTTCATGCAGGCCTTTACAGCGAATCTGCATTGATCAATGCAACTGCCTTTGGGGATCTTGGCGTGATTTCGCACTTGAATTCCGAGGGATGGCTATAAAACCTGATAAGATTTCGCAGGCGCGCTGAGTAAATCTCCTCACCTTATCGTTCCTGTGCTTTGGACCAAGTCAGGCATCACTGCCTTGCCATTCACCATGCACGGCGTGATATTAAACACAGCAAGAGTCATGGCACTGGTGATGAACACAGACGTGTCCGCAAGTACGCGGCCTGCGAGGAGACAGATTCATTACTGGCGCCGACAAGCGGTATGGAAAAATATTTTCGTACCTGGGCATATTCTACCGTGATAAATTTGTATCAGCGTCGGCCAGCATGCAACAAAAGCTCATTACCTCCTACCAAATCCAAAGACTACTTCACGTGGGTCGAGCTCTGGAGCGTGATGTTCGGTTTTGATGAATCGCGTGGGATCAAATTCCGTGGGTCGTTTATAGATGTCAGGGTCGTGAGACATTTTCCTAACAAGAGTTAATTGTTGATCTCGTGGGCGTCTGGTGAACGTACATACCAGATATTAGGAATTATCACAGCACCCTTGGGTATCAAGTATCCATCATGGATATCATCCTTGGTAACGAGGTGCGGGAAACCAGTTGGAGCTGTGGTATGCCAGCGCAGAGCCTCCGAAACTACGGCGTCGACGAAAGGTAATCTCTCACGATCTTCCATGGTTGGCAACCTATCGTTGCCAATCACAGCATCAATTTCGGCCTGCGCCTGTTTCTGTACCTCCGGATAGAGCAACATTGCTTTGAAAAATGCGTGGATAGTGGCCACACTCTGCCCAGAAACAGCTACATAAGCCATCATTTTCAGTTTCACAACTGGACACAGACCGTATCGGCGCCGCCTGCATACGCTACGCTAGTTGCCCATTTGATGTTCGTAATTCGGTCACTGGAGAGCTCCGATTCGTTCTGTAAAAGATTATACACCATCGATGGTTCCGCCGTCCCAAGCTCCTGTAGGAAGATAAGCTTAGAGTAAGAGTGTCTCTGCATATCTGCACACACCATCTGTTGCCTGACAAATTCATATGGTTTTTCAACCACATCATACAGCGTTTTTCTCCATGCCTTTGCAGTTCGTTTAAAGCCGGCTCCAGGGAACCAGTCAGGCAGATATTTCACTGACGCAAACTAAACAATAGACAGACGATGTTCACAATAGAAACGTACAGAATGGCAACATATTCACGAGGAAGATTCCGGGGGCTGTGGCCAAAGAGAAATGTAGGACCGCCTCATCTGCCAGAGAGACAAATGGATCGTTTTCTTCTTTAATTTTATATCCATGAGAAATACGAAGTATGACGGCACCACCCGTTCTGAAGGATAATAGTGAGCAACAATGTTCCTTAGCCTCTACCTTGAGACGCACTTCTTAATGTGTTTCACAAGTTCGTTAGGTCGATTATGAAGGCACTTCAGGAAGTGGTGGGTCTCCGTTTCTTGGATATGGTAAAATTTGCTCATCGTTTCGTGTGTGCCCATGATTTGATGGAACATTTTGCGATGTTCCCGGAAGCGCGGTCCATACGGAAAGAACCCCATACTATCTTTCCACCCGACAAGTTCTCCGCCCATTTGAATAACAGGTCTATCAGAGTAGATGAGACTCTTCTTGTCAAGCATTTCCATGGCAGTCTGTGCCGAGTTGACAATGATGTACTGCTGGCCAAGGACGGATACCGAAACCAAATTTCCTGTTGCCAACATTAGCATTTTACAGCTGCCACGATATGGGGCTCGAGTCTCAACACCATATTTGTTCCCCCATTCCGCGAATTTTATCCACGCTTGCTCTTTTGGCATATCCAGTAGATTTCCTAGTAAAGGCAGCTTCCGGGGCCCAGGTGGAAGTGGAGTGGACGATTGTCTTCTGGATACCCTGAAGAGGAGAAACACTGCTGCGGCTACGACAGCAGCATCCATAAGGTGAATCGTCATGTCGTGCATATCGAATGCAAATGGGATCAGTCCAAGGTCCTCTGAGGGACGATTGCATTTTTACGTCTCCTAAATATAGTTCTGGTGGAGCGTTTCAGTGACATGCTGTTGCGGCTACTCATTAGCACGCGGTACATGGTGATTTCGTCGGGGGCATGTGTCCTCCGTCACTGATGGATCTTTGATAGTCATTGAGAACCGATGTTGAAACTTGAATCGGATAGAGGCTGAGCATCTGCATCAGCACGGGCGCGGCACGGGGTACGGCTGTGAATCGTGATTGCAACAAACCTGTTTCTCTAGGCGCATGCGCGCGCGTCAAAAGGTAAGCCCCTGTGTGTTCAAGTTGGTACGTTAGTCTCAGCGCCACTCAATCACGCCTTTCATCCACAGCCCCTACTACGCATCCGTAGCTTCGCCTATCTCCCTTCACCCATTTGCCCGTCTCTGTGGTTCGCTCTGGTGAAGCATTGACGAAACTGAGAATGGCGGCGCTCATCAGAAATGCATGGTTTCTATCCGGTGAGAACCACACCCCGCAAAGGTTTTGGGCTCATCCTCACATATACCAAAATCTAATGTGATGTGGTCACATTAGTAACGACGGTGGAATTTGACTATCTGACAGAAATCAAATCAGCAACTCGTCTAACCAGATCTGGAGTATGCCATGCTACTTCAAGTTCGCTTCCAAAGGTCTGTAGAAATGCATTGAAAGCCGTTTATTAATATCGTACAGAACAGGGCGGCAGGGAGTTTGGAAATGCGAGCCTAACCCGTGCACGGCAGACGATTGTAAACTCGTCAAACCCAAATTGCTTCATAAGACGACGGCGGGACAAACTTGTAGACGAAGTCCTCTGGAACGGTACCACTGCAAAATAATAAAGTTCTCAGTCGGAATCGTCTTGATTGCAGTTTATTCACTTACATTTGGAGGAGTCCGCGTTCATTTTCGTACACACGGTCTCTCGTCTTCTTCCGTTCCATTGCCAAGTCATAATTAGGGTGCTTTTCCAACACTTCTGCCTCAGAAAGGTAACCGTCATCTCTGATGACGATAAAATACACATGCTCATCGGTAACGCCCCATGTGACCAAACCGCAACCATGGTAGTACCAGATCCTGGATAGCGCGAAAACTTGTTCTTCATCATTTAATGCATTGATCCTCCTAACAATGACAGGCGTTGTTCCCTCATACGGCGATCGCGGTCTGTACAACGGGAATGTACTCGTAATATCAATCGGGAAAACGTTTTTTACGAATAGCGCAATGGAATGAACATCTGGATGTTGAAAGGGTCGACATTTGATCCGGTATTCATGAACACGTAGAGCCACTGAATCGTAGATGGGGTGTGCGGCTCGATTCATCAACGTAGGTCGTTTCTGGGGAGAATACATGGGGAGAATACATGTGGAAAGGAAAAGACCGCAAACCGCAAACCCTTACCGCTGAAAGAACCTGGGGATTTTGACACCTGCTAAGGACCAGTGGTGAAGCATATATCGCCGAAGCCATGAGAAGGATGATGGCGAAAAGACGCATTGGTTTTTCTTTGGAGGACCAGCCTGTGCACCAATGCAAGTTGGGCAACCTTTTTAACCACTCACAGGCGTGAGAGATGATGTTATTTGGAGGTCGTCATCTTTGATTGTAGCATCAAGTAACTTGCTGTTGGAACAATTGATGAGTGTTAAGCACGTGACGTGAATCGGAGCGGGGAGTAATGGAAGCTGTCATCGAGCTCTAAGAAATGGAGCCAAGAGCGGATGGAAGTTACTCGCACGTGATGCCAAAGAAATCACCCGGAATAGTCTTATTTTTATTGCATCAGCTGATATCGCCATTAAACTAGATATAGAACACGTCTTCGAATGGGTATATAGAGGCTGCTAAGCCAAACAGAGACGCGCAAATATACGATATATCCAAAAAAAAAAAAAAATGGGAGAGAAAAGAAAAGAAAAAAAAATAATTACGCGTAGCCAACGTCGAGAATCCCACTTTGTCGTAAACGTGGCATGGCGCGTTGGAGTGCCATCAGACCAAGATAGGTAGATGCGCCTGGACGCGAAAAGTGCAGCTTGATCTCAACCTTATTGAGCGCGTAGAACAAGGGGCTGGATAGGACGTTGTCCAATGCAGACCAGGACGCCCAGTTGAGCATCATGCGGTGGCTATTGTCGGCATCGACGAGGAGCTCGAGCTTTTCTAATCCATGGGGCGCGTCGACGGTGTAAATGTCGCAGAGGCACGGAACGGAACACACGTTTGGTGAGAAGAGAAGTCCCCTGATTTGGAATGAGCGCAGGGCTGGCATCCACCTAAGGCTGATGTCATCCCCAACCCTTCTGGGTTCGCGACCTGAGATTGAATACGATCAGAACAGGGGCGGACAACAATAGAAATAACCAACTGGTTGGCGCCCACAATTCCAGAATTTCCAATGATTGACCCGCGGCACGTAACAATTGGCCGCAGACAGGGACATCCGTGACATGAGTCATCCGCATGTGATGTAGGCCAGAAATGTCGACTGGACAGTCTGAGTGCATGAGAGCGTCTGCGAGCTCTGAGATACGGGGAGAGCTGCCGATTTCGAGGGAGCGGAGCATGACTCTGGAAGGGGAAAACTGGGTAGAGAGAGATTCGAAAGGCTGGCGGAAATTGCTGGCAGGCGTGAAAGCGGTGCTGAATGAATGGAGTTTTTTTGCTGAACCGACGAGAGAGAAGACAATGGGAAGCGGCGCGTTGAAAGAGTAGAGATCAATGTGAGAAAGTTGGGGGTCACTAAGAATAACGCGCAAGGTCGCTTGGCACTGCAGCGAGAGGTGGTCCCAATGGACGTCTCGGAGGGCCAGCGAAGTAACACGAGGAAGGCGGGCGAGTACGGAGGTGATTACAGGCTCAACCTGTTTCCAGGGGGAGCATTTGTGGGCGGTAGCACCAGAGAGGACGACATGGCGAATGTGAAATGCGAGAGAGGGCCTGTCGAGGATGATCTGGTGAAGAAGATGAAAGCGGTGAAAAGCGAAAGAAATATCGCAATCAAGGTCTGAGACGTCGTCGTCGTCGGCGAGAAAGGGGGAGTTGATGTGAAAGACGGCGCGACGGAAGAGATGAGGACGGGTTGCGCAACACCAGGAGCTACAAACGAGGGAAGCAGTGATGAGAGCAGAGCGGTCGTCGTGGATATTGTCGACGACGAGATCGACGAGTTCCTGAGGGACGTGGGGCATTCCGACAATAATATTCCTCCCATCGTAGCTGAGCGGGTTGATATATTCGTCCAGTCACGCTTGTCACACCTCCCGCCTCATGACCGGGACCTTGTGGTACGCCGAGGCCCAACTTGCCCGGGACGACGGCGCGGACTTGCCAGCTCCCTCCCAATTAGCTGCTTTGACTTCCCGTGCACACTCCCTCTTCTTCGCCACCCCAAATCAAAAAACCCACCTCCCGTCCTCAGAGGCCAGATTTCTCTCCAGCATCGTCCACTCGGGAACCCTCTCAGACAGACTCAGTGCACTCACCCTGCTCGTCCAGAGCGACCCCGTCCATAATGTCAAGGCCCTTGATACCCTCAAGGGTATGGCAGAGCGCGGCAGGGACGAAAGCCTCAAAGCCCTCCGATGTGTCGTCGATTGGTGGGTTGGCGGCGGAGCACCGGACAGAAAGCTAAAGTATCCCTGCCGTTTGATACTTCCCTGGCCTATGCTGACGTTTTTGCAGATATTTCCGTGACCAACCGCTGCTGCATCGATCAGTGACAGACCAGCATTTGATCGTGTGGTACTTTGAAGATTGGCTGAAAAAATATTTTTTCTCGATTCTGCAGATCCTTGAAACCTTGTCATTGGATCCGCTGCCGTACGTCAGGGTACAGGCCATCAGCCTCGTTTTCACCCTCTTGCGCGACAAGCCCGAGCAGGAGCAAAATCTCCTTCGTCTTCTCGTCAACAAACTGGGTGACACGGAAAAATCAATATGCTCAAAGGCTTCGTACCATATCTTGCAACTGCTGCAGACGCACCCGGCAATGAAGGCCGTCGTCGCGCGCGAGATCATTTCACTCGTTCTCAAGCCTCTCTCTTCCAAAACGGTGTCCCATGCGCGTTATTATTCCATCATCACCCTAAACCAGTTTGTGCTCACGCCAGCGGACCGTCAAGTTGTCAGGCAGCTGCTGGACCTCTATTTCAAGATGTTCAAGGAGGTGCTTGGCGAAAGCAGCGGTGAAGAAAACGAAAAAGAGGACAAGGACGAGAAGAGTGTCAAGATGGACAAATCTGGACGAGTAATCGATGGCGGCCGAAAGGGGAAAAAAAAGAAAGGCAACAAGACGAATAACGAGCAAGTTAAAAAAGGTGCAGCAGGCTTTACTGAGGTAGAGGACGTGAACGCCAGACTGCTGTCGGCGACTCTTACCGGTGTCAACCGGGCCTTGCCATTCGCCAAAGTCGACGATTCCGATTCAAAGTGGGTGATTGGCGCTGTCCACCATTGAAGACGACGAGACTGACGGCTTGATCCAGTATCGGGCAACATATCGACACGCTCTTTTTAATCACGCACAAGTCGACGTTTAACATCTCTCTACAGGCGCTGGTCCTCATACAACAAATATCGTCCTCTTCCTCGATATCCAAAACGATCAGGGACAGGTATTACCGCGCGTTGTATGCGTCGCTGCATGATACCCGCCTGTCGTCGTCGTCAAAGCAAGCCATGTACCTGAACCTCTTGTTCAAGTCGATCAAGGCTGATGCAGAGAATATCGATCGGGTAGTCGCTCTTGTGCGGCGGTTCATACAGGTGCTGGTGAGTGGTGGCGGCGGCACTACTGAGGTCGTCGTGGGTGGGCTATATCTACTGGGCGAAGTCAGTTGTATTTTGATTATACAAATAGTGGAGGCTGATGAGAGATATTGGAAGTTGTTCAGCAGTGTTCCGGGGCTCCGGTCGACATTGGATCCATCGTCATCATCTTCATCTAAAGAAGAGGCATATGATCCTCGAAAGAGAGATCCTCAATATGCTCATGCTCGGGCGTCGCCCATATGGGAACTGGTTAGCCTGCGTTTATTCCATGTCTCGCGTATAACTAAAAGTATTATTATTAGACACCACTGCTATATCACTACCACCCTGCCATCTCGTTGCATGCGCGGCAGTTGCTCCTGTCTCTTCCAGTCACGTCTAATCCTGATCTGACACAAAACACGCTATCGCATTTCCTGGACCGGTTTGTGTACAAGAATCCGAAAAAGATCAAGGCGGGGGAAGAGGGGAGCGTGAGAACGCGTGGAGCGAGTGCGATGCAGCCTGCCGTGAGTGGGCTGGATGGGCTGGGAGTGAAGATGATGCGGACGGATGCAGACGGCGCGGCGATGAGGAACCATGGAGCTATGATTGAGTCTGAGGTGCCTGCGGACCAGGTGTTCTTTCATCACTTCTTTAAAAAGCAGAGCGAAGCGAGGAAGAAGAAAAAGAAACGGGGAGGGACGGAGTCGGGAACGGATGAGGAGGAAGGGACGGAGTTGGGAGATGAAGAGGAGGTATGGAAGGTGATGAAGGCTACGATGCCCAAGGCAGCTGGGGACGAGGAGATGTCTGAGGGGTCGGAGGAGTTGGGTGAAGAAGAGTTGATGGAGGAGTCGGGTGAGGAAGAGTTAGTCGAGGACGAGGAATGGGAGGAGCAGGACGAGGAGGAATGGGGCGGAATGAAGCGGAAACGGAAAGACGAGAGAGTTGGGGGAAGAAAACGAAAACGAGGAGCGGGAACGTTTGCCAGCTACGAGGAGTATGCGGAGATGATTGACGCTGAATAGTAATAGTAAGATCCGACCCGAGTCCGCTCTGTATAAAACAGCCCGCCATGGCCAGCGCTTGTTTACCATGTCCCGCACTCACTTGCCCCGCCTCACCATTGGAATTCGGCGCGAGGACCCGCGCAGAATATGGGAGCGTCGCGCGCCTCTCACCCCAGATCATGTTCACCATCTCGTCTCAGAGAAGAACGTTCATGTCCACGTCCAGCCTTGCAACAGACGCGTCTTTCCTGTTTCGGACTACGCCCAGGCGGGTGCCACCATCCAACCTTCTCTGAACCACGCTCATATCATTGTCGGAATCAAAGAAACACCGCTCGACGACCTCATTACCTCACCCGTCCCCTCCAATGACTCTTGGTCCCCCCGGACACACCTCATGTTCTCCCACACCGTCAAGGGCCAGCCATACAACACTCCCCTCTTGGCTCGCTTCTTGGCTTCCCCGGCATCCACCTCGGCCTCCTCTTCCAAGCTCCTCCCACGCCTAGTCGACTATGAGCTGCTCACAAATGACGTGGACGGAAAGCGGACTGTCGGTTTCGGCTTTTTTGCTGGACGTACGTGTTTTTTTTTTCTTTCTTTCTTTTTTTTTTGCCCCCGTTGAACCTGCATATGTGTTGTGTCCACTCACGCGTCTTACGCAATAGTGGCGGGCGTGTTGGAATCCCTGTCCGCAATGGCCCATGCCCACCTGGAAATTGGCATCGCATCGCCATTCTTGGTATGTACATCAGAATCTTATCACTCGTCAATCCATCCTGTTATGCTGCGCTAGTATACCCCGCGCCCACATACCATGCCCTCGTTAACCCAATTAAGGGTCGCGCTACGTGAGATTGGAGCAAAGATCGTTGCACAGGGGACCCCTAAGCCTCTAGGTCCCTTTGTGATTGGCCTGACAGGGTAAGTTCTGGCGCCCATATATATGTTATATACTTATTCAAATTCAAAAAAACTATCTTTGACGTGCGTATCAGAAATGGCAACGTGGCTCAAGGGTCCCTGTCTATCCTGTCCGAGTTGCCTATTCAGCTTGTATCCGTAAACGATTTGGACGCCCTTGTTCATGATCCGAGTGAGTGGCCAAATATCACCCTCCTTTTGTATTCTGAACGGGCGTTACGATAGACACCAGTTTGCACAAGGTACGCGGGTTTGGTTCACAGAACCTGTCGTGAAGATGTGAAGAATAAACTTTAGATCTATCTCGTTCATGCCAAACCAGAAGATTACTTTGTGCGTTCAGACCGGAAACAATACGATAGAGAATCCTATTATGCCTCTCCTAATCTGTACCACTCCGTCTTTTGCGAAAAGGCAAGTCGTTTGGTGCCGTGAAAACCGGCGTTTCTCACCCATCCCCACAGGTCGCACCTTATCTCACACTCTTCTTGAATGGCGTTGGCTGGTCGGAGGGATTCCCCCGCTTAATGACCAATGAACAGCTCGTTATCGCGCTCAGGCGCGCCCGAGAACTGGGTGGAGCGCGCTTCACGAACATTGGAGACATTACCTGTGATGTCGGTGGAGGCCTCGAATTTATGACCACCCCCACCACCCTCTCGTCCCCCATTTTCAAAGTCAAGTCCTCGGACCCATCTCTCCCAGAGGTCCAGATCATGTCGGTCGATATTCTGCCGACGGCCATACCCCTCGACGCGTCCCGCCATTTCTCCGCGGCTTTGATGCCATACTTGGAGCGTGCCATGGGTTGGTACACCCACGATCAGGTTAACCACCCGTTGGGGAGTGCCTTGGAGCGCGCGACCGTTGCCGTAGCCGGCGCGTTGACTGAGAAACACCAATGGCTGCAACAGGCCGTGGACAAGTGGCGTGCGAGTAAGCCTCACGCCGTTGAGCCCACCACCACTGCTGACCGTGCGCCGCTGAAGAGGAAGAGAGTGCTGATGCTCGGAAGCGGTATGGTGGCTGGGCCGGCGGTGGATCACATCGCGCAAAGAAGAGATGTCGATCTCCTCGTCGGTCCGTAGTCTACTAGGGTCGTATTCTGCGTTTAATGACTGTATTATAGCTAGCAACATGATTGGTGAACTACAGTCGCTCACGAAAAAGCACGACAATGCGACATGCAAGGTGATCGATATGAATGACGAAAGTGCGTTAGCGCAGCTAGTTGCAGAGGCGGACGTTGTCGTAAGGTAGGTGGGCGTAAAAGGCATTTCTCATAGGCCTAAAAAGTCTGATGCATCATTGAAAGCCTTTTACCCGTCGCGCTCCACTCCCGCGCCGCTGAGTTCTGCATCGCACACCACAAACACCTCATCACCGCCTCCTACATCTCACCAGCCATGCGCGCCCTCCACTCCCGCGCAGCCCAATCCGGCGTCCTCCTTCTCAACGAGATTGGGCTCGACCCCGGCATCGACCACTGCTCCACGCACGCCCTCGTGGCCCAGTTCAAACGTGATAGGAAACGCGTCCTTTCCTTTTCGTCCTTTTGTGGCGGCTTCCCGGCGCCAGAGGCAGCACGTGGCGTGCCGCTCAGCTACAAATTCAGCTGGACCCCCAGGGGCGTGTTGGGCGCCACGCTCAACGGCGCGCGGTTTAAGCTTGCGGGGGAGACGAAGGAGGTGGACGGCGCCAGGCTGTTGAGGAGCGTGTTTCCCAATGTGCCTGTGCCCGGCGTCGTTTTGGGGAGCGACAAGGGCGGCAGCGGCGGCGTCTGCCTCGAGGGCCTACCAAACAGGGACAGTCTCCCGTATGCGGATGTGTACGGCTTGGGCGCGCTCGATGCTGTCAGGACGGTGTTGAGGGGCACGCTGAGGTATCCCGGGTTTGCGAGCTTGATGGAGGGCTTTAAGCTCCTCGGGTTGTTAGAGGCGCACAACAAGGTACGAGTGCGGACGTGGCAGGGCCTCGTTTCGGCGGCTGTGGCGTCCAGGGTAGGGGACGAGGACGTGGTCAAGATGGAAGCGGACCAGGCGGTCAAACACGCGTTGGCTGGCCAAGACGAGCGGTTGCTGCAAACGGTTTTGGAGGCCGGTCAGTGGTTCGGAATCGTCCCAGGAGGTGACAAGGGTCCGAAGAGGCCCTTGCCCAGCATTCCCGAGGGCGAACTCGCGCCTATCGACTTGTTTGCAGCCCTGTTGGGAGATAGGCTCAGATATGAACCGGGAGAGAGGGACATGGTCGTGCTATCACATGAGTTTGTCGTTGCCCAAGAGGGTCGTCCTGCAGAGGAAGAGGTTCATACCTCCTCTCTCGTTGCGTATGGCGATCCTAGCGGATACTCCGCCATGGCACGCACGGTGGGCATTCCGGTTGCAATTGCAGCATTAATGGTGTTGGATGGCAAAGTTGGACCAGCACAGGGTGTCGTCGGTGTTGTCGGCCCGTCGGAGCCAAGTGTATACCAGGCTGTGTTGGAGGAACTAGAAAAGGTGGGATTGGGGATGACAGAGCGCAAGGTGACAAGCCCCGTCAAGACGGTTGAGCAGACGCTCGTAGACAGTTTCAGGAAGTGATATTTAAATCGCATAATTAAGAGCATCTGATAGCCACCATATTCGCCAATAGCAATGATGGAAGGTGGAATATTGAACTAAGGAAATATATTTATAGTCTCTTCTAAATTTAGCTACAAACATGTATCTAGTTCATTATGCCAATGATGCCCCTCAGTGGATATTTTGCTCTGACCAAGTTGAGCTTTCCCACACTGAATGATGTGTTTATTGTACTCATTTACCTACTTAATGGCCCCAGGCCCATGAAATCTCATACATTATGGCCCTTAGGTGTTACTACTATGTGAATTATGCTGTTAAGTAACACTCATACAATTACTACACAATTTTTGCTTGCTTCATTCTTGTCCTGTGTGCTGTTGGAATCTAATGACAGCGGTGCAGACCGAGGCTTAGTAAGCGGGAGACTTACTTAATACTGTTTGTATGTGTTGAAGGCTGTTTAGGAGCTAGGGGCTCAACTAACAGATAAGTTATAACAGAGGCGATGCTATGTTTTTTGAAACGAGGGCATAAGGCCCTCCTTATATACATGTGGGCCAGAGTATATTAAGACTACCTAAGGTAATGCCAGCAGAGCGCTACAGAGGGTAGCACCAGGTGGCAACTGGTGTTACAGTTTCTTTTCCTTTCGTCGACAGACTTACTTTATTATATAATCATCGTTATGCGTTTCATGGACGCTCATCTCCTTTAGCTACTTTACCTTCACATTTCCTTTCTTAGGTATTTAGCTGTACGTTTCCTTTTATATTTCTCTTGTGCTTTTATGTATATAAACCTTCTTGTAAAGTAGCTAGACTCCAGTTCCAACTTAATCGAATTCTTCTCTCAACTTCTGAACGAAAACTCCTCGCTCTCATCTCTTTGAGCTCGTCGTTTATTTGACCTTTGTCATCATTTGACTTAGTGTCCAGAACCTGTCCAGTAGGCTGGGAGCAGACCGAGACTCTGCTTGCCACTGTTGACTTAGAACGAATTGCGCTGAGAGCATCGATCTTAACACAAGTTGGAACTCACAGAACCGCTCAGTGTTTCTACACTAGCCAGACACCATTGATACCAGAACCTCGAACCTCAGACCCCCAAACGGCTCTGCCCGTTTTAAACGAAAGTATTATCTAGATCGACGAGAAGTTTTTCCATCGACTACTGGAACAGGGTGGTATTTCCGCTCAGGAACTAAGAAGAAGAACGAACCAGTACCAGCATCCCTCTTTGAAGGTGATTATATTGAAGGAGACGGAAAGGAAGTCTTCCCAGATAACGTTTGGATCGAGTGGATCAACGAAGATCTAAAAGAGGACTTTTATTCTCTATTTTATCCACCCACTGAAGAACCAGAATCCTCCTGGTGGAACGAATTCATCAGTCTCTCTGGAGCACCACCACAGGATAGATACGCACTTCAAGACAAAGGGATACAGCCTTGGAGAGACTTCCTAGAACAGAAACAGATCGAACAAAGTCTATTTGGAGATCCAGAATCAGGAAAGAAGAAAGACGAAACAGGAGAACCTACAGATCCGAAAGAAGAAACAGAAAAGATGGCATCCGACGTAGCAGCACCTGCCTCTAAAGGAGATATCAAACCGCAGCCTATGCGCGTTTTTACAGGAAAACGAACCGAAGCGAAGGCTTTCATTGGAAGTCTTGAAGATTACTTTGTTTTGAATGATGATAACTATAAAAACAAAGCACAGAAGCAGATTCGATTTACTCTTGCCTGTCTTGGGCAGGAACTTGATGATTGGAAAGTCCTGATCAAGGATGAACTGGACGATGAAGAAGAAACAACCCTTACTTGGACGAATTGGGCAGAATTCAAGAAACGTTTCTTAGCCGATTGGGGGGAAGTTAATAGTGCTCTCAGAGCGCTGAACAATCTAGCCAATCTCAGAGTAGGGGGCGACATTTCAGTCCCTGAATATATCAGAAAATTTCGCATGGAAATCGGTACTTCAGGATTGAAAGGAACTACTGCGCAGCTCCAGGCCTTTGTCAAAGGACTCCCCGAAAGTATTGCTACAAAGATACTTGAAGCAAACGTTCTATCCATGAAAGAAGCGTATGAAAAGGCAGAACAGCTTCATGGCGCTTGGGAAATGATGCGAGCGCTTGGAAGAAAACCAGGACAAGGGAATCGCTCCAATTTTAACCGAAACACCAATAATAGGGGCGGATCAACCCGATCAGTAAATGCGATGCCCACTGGACGTTTGACAGATGAACAAAAGGAGGAATACATGAAATCTGGAAAATGTTTCAGATGTGGAAACCAGGGGCATGTTTCAAGGAATTGTCCCAAACGAAACACCACGTCAAACGCCTCCTTCAGGGCCTCCTCATCGTTTCAGAATAAGGGGATCAGATCCATCCCTGAAGATGCGCCCAAGGAAAAGAAAGATGACCCAGTTGCAAGCATCAGAGCGATCCTTGCTGGGATGAAGGCCGATGAACGAGAAGGTCTTCTCAATGAACTCGAGAACGAGGGTTTTTAACCCGGAAGCGTCATACAGCGGTTGGCACTTCCATAACAAATGGACACTCACAGTTAGCGCTTGATTCTGTAATAGTAAGATCGAATAATGACAAGCGCCTTTCAATTTCTGTGGAGACGTCCGATTTACCCGCTGAAACTTCGGCTCTAATCGATTGTGGAGCAGAAGGGAATTTTATTGACGAAGAAGTAACCACCAAGTTATCAAAAGAAAAATTGCGAAAACCAATCAAAGTCAGAAACGCAGATGGAACGGTTAACACTAATGGAATAATCACACATCGAGTCCATATTCAATATTCGATTGGAGGAAAACGATACAGCAACTGGTTTCTAATCACTAAATTAGGAGATCAACGATTAATTTTGGGGATCCCTTGGTTAGAAGAAAACAATCCTACTATTGATTGGAGAGATAAAACGATACACCTCATCGATGAACAACGGAATGAAGGAACTATCTGGCAAATGGCATTGGACAATCAACAATGGGGAGAAGACGATTACTGGATCAGAGTTAAGACGTCAGCATCTCAAGCGTTAGAACATCAGTTGAAAAAGGATGAACCAAAAACGGAATTACCATCAGAATATGGGAAATGGCGCTCAGTCTTTGAGAAAAAGGCATCAGAACGATTCCCAACTTCCAGAACTTGGGATCACGCTATCGATTTGAAAACCGGTTTTAGTCCTAAAGTTAGCAAAATCTATCCGTTATCAATCAAAGAACAGTCGTCGCTAGACGAATGGATTGAAGAACAGCTAGCTAAAGGCTACATCAAACCGTCGAAATCTCCTCAAGCATCGCCATTCTTCTTTGTCTCAAAGAAGGAAAGTGGTGCGCTTCGGCCATGTCAAGATTATAGATATTTAAACGATTGGACAATCAAGAATGCATACCCATTACCCCTAGTATCTGACCTCCTTACAAAACTTGCTGGTGCACAATATTTCACCAAATTAGACCTCCGATGGGGATATAATAACGTCAGGATCAAGAAAGGGGACGAATGGAAAGCTGCTTTCATTACCAACAGAGGATTATACGAACCAACTGTTATGTTCTTCGGTTTATGCAATTCGCCATCTACATTCCAAACTATGATGAACGAATACTTCAGAGACATGATTAATGAAGGATGGCTCATTATCTACATGGACGACATCTTGATATGTTCTCAGAATTTGAACGAACTAGAAGAACGAACAAAAAGGGTTCTCGATCGATTAGAAGAGAACGATCTGTTCCTGAAGTTAGAAAAATGTAAATTTGCTGTTCAAGAAGTTGAATTTTTGGGCATGATCATCTCACCCGGAAAAATACGAATGGATCCTATCAAACTCGCAGGAATAGCTGATTGGCCAGTACCATCAACGGTTAAACAAGTCCGATCATTCCTAGGTTTTGGAAACTTTTACAGACGTTTTATTGGAAACTTTGCAGCAATCGCAAAACCACTCACCGATCTAACCAAGAAAACGGAACCATTTGACTGGAATAATGAGCGCCAACTTGCCTTTGACACCCTAAAGCAACGGTTCGCCTCTATGCCAGTATTGTTAATGCCAAATCTTGCAAAACCATTCATCCTTCAAACCGACGCCTCCAATAAAGCAATTGGAGCGGTACTGAAACAGGCTGATGAATCTGGAGCACTCCATCCGTGTGGATTTATATCCCATGCGTTAACACCAACAGAACAGAATTATCAAATTTATGACAGAGAACTGCTTGCAATCATCAAGGGACTTGCAGTATGGCGCCATCTATTACATGGTTCTCCTCACACGATCATCATCCATTGTGATCACAAGAACTTGTCCTACTATCGAACTGCTCAACGCTTAACACCTCGACAAGCTCGGTGGTCATCATTACTATCTGAATATGATCTTCGTATTGAACATATACCTGGCACAAAAATGTTCGAAGCAGATGCATTATCCAGACGGCCAGATCATATGGGAAATGATGAGGAACAAACTACGGTCACGGTTTTGCCGAATGACCGATTTATTCGACTAATCAATGATGATCTTGCCAGCGAATTAAAGAAATACATGGCAAACGACGATTTTGGACGCATCCTTATTGAAGTTATCACTAAGCAAAGGGCACCACCAATTAAATCCAAACTACAAGACTGGACATACACTCATGGTATCGTTTATTACTTGGGCAAGATCTATGTGCCTGATCGAATTGAGTTGCGCACTCGATTAATTAAGGAGATACATGAAGCATTATCTTCAGGACACCCTGGACGATTGAAAACACTAGCACTTTTGAAGCGTGATTATTGGTGGCCTGGAATGTATAGACATGTCAAAGAATGGGTTGAAGGTTGTGCACTTTGCCAACAGATGAAAGTCAATACCCACCCAAATTCACCGGCATTAATCCCTATTCCATCAAAAGCTACTCGGCCATTTCAACAAGTCACACTGGATTTTATCACTGATCTTCCTATATCTGACGGTTATGACTCCATTCTGGTCACGGTGGACCATGGCCTTACGAAGGGGGTAATTTTTACTCCTTGCAATAAGACGATCGACGCCTTAGGAACTGCAGACCTCTATATCTCTGAAATATTCAAACGCTTTGGACTCCCTGACATCTTAATCTCGGATAGAGGACCGCAATTCTCCGCCAAAGTATTTCAAGAAATACGAAAAGCTCTAGGAATCGATCATAGAATGAGCACAGCCTACCATCCTCAGACAGATGGAGAAACTGAACGTGTAAATCAAGAACTCGAAATTTATCTTCGAATGTTCTGCGCAAATGAACCTCATAAATGGAAACCACTACTACCCATCGCTGAATTTGCACATAATAATCGATATCACGACACAATAAAGACATCACCATTTCAACTTATGTACGGATCAGATCCAATCGCTATCCCTACAGCAGCAATCAAGATGACCGCACCAGCAGCAGAAGAACGACTTCTGATGCTCCGAAAAGCTAGAGAAGAAGCCCTAGCCGCTCACGAACTAGCTAGACAAATGGTCACTCATAGATACAGAGACAAGTCAATCAGATTCGAAAAGGGTGACAAAGTCTGGCTCGAAAACAAGAATCTCCACATTCCATATCAATCAAGAAAGTTAGCACCGAAACGGGAAGGACCCTTCCAGGTTGAACAAGTCATGGGACCAGTTACTTACAAATTGAAATTACCGAAACAATGGCGCATTCACCCTGTGTTTCATGCATCGCTCCTCACTCCATATAAGGAAACCTCAATGCACGGCCCGAATTTCACTATGCCACCTCCCGATATGGTTAATGGACAAGAAGAGTTTGAGATCGAGGCTATCCTTGGACATCGAAAACGCGGAGCCAGTTATCAATATTTAGTCAAATGGAAAGGCTATGGAGCAAATGACAATACCTGGGAACCAGAACGACATCTGGGCAATGCTGCGGATATTTTGGTAGAATATAAAAACAGAAGAAATCTTTGAAGCAATCAACACTATGACTTATTATCGCACCAACCTCCAATTAAAACATAATATCCGCTATGTCAAGAGATTTTGCAGAACTATTGGACGATACACTCCTACTGTCAAAACCAGATACTCTGTCACGCAGATGTTCGTTCCTGCCTTTAAACACCCTTCCAAACGAACACTCTCTATATATCAGAAACTGAAATACGTCCCAATGATGTCAAAACCGCCTAAAGTATCACGATTACCTCCTCACAAACGAACGCATCCACAAGGCCATACAGAGATCCCATATAATGCTTTATCAAAGTACCTTCCCCAGTATCATCGTCTCTCTTTTGATCTAGGGGAGTTACCCACGTTTCAGGAAGCCGAATCACATTACCTTCCAGCATCAGTTCACCCTTGTTTTCAATATGACAATGTTTATCACAGAGTTTGGTTACGACGAACCTTCCCTGAATTATCAGAAGCTTTACAATGGATTATCCAGCTTGGCAGAGACATTTCCGCGGAACAATGGCAATATGAACGACGAATGAACATAAGGGGAAGTGAAAATTTTAACCGCACACGAGCGCAAATGGAAATAACACTTGCAACCGAACGATATTACGATCTTCTGAACCAGGCAATACAGGCTAGTATGAACAATCCAGAAATACGTGTCACACGACATACACACCCTGAACAAATCCGTATTCCACACCCTGACGATGCAAGAACACGATCAGAACAAGAAGAAGCAGCTAGGAACTCTCGTGAGAACTTTCTCAGAACCAGGGAACCTGAGATCGAAGAGATCTTAGCTTTGGACTCCGACGATGAGATTTGGGATATTTAAACCACACTCAATGGTCTAAACCCCTCATCTTATCGATACAGCATGTCCGCCATCGTCGTCATCGCCTACCTCGTCGCTTTCGCCTTCGCGCTCTTGGTCACAGCCTGTGGCCATTGTTATGATCCCTCTCTCACCGCTGCTTCCCCGTTCGTCGCCACCGCCCATGACCTCCCTATTGAGGTCTTCGTCACCGTCACCACCACCATCGACGATTATCTTTTCCCGAATTGGCCTGCCTCCCCTTCGTCCACCGCCGCCGACCTCCACCAACATCCAGATGAGCTCGCGGACTTCGTCATTGAAGAAGAAGCACCTTTACCCGCTCCACCCGCACCACCTCTCGCCAGGATCCCTAACGCCACCCTTCTTCGGGCTCAGGAAGCCCTCGCCACCTTCATCGTTGACTATCAACTTTTTGCCGGACCCCTCGATGCCATGCTCAACACCGCCCTCACCACTGACCCTCACACCATCACGGATGAAGAACGCGATGCGATCCTTGAACAAACGGTCCAGCTCGACTATATTACAAGGACGTTGCAATGGCGGTTCGAAACCGCTAACCATGATGTCAACACCATCGCCGAATGGTTGAAATCGCGAAGGGATCATGGGTGGACAAATGGAGGAAACCATGGTTGGGGAACAGGTTAAGAAGTCGGTGACTTCTTACATACGAAGGGGGTAATGTTACAGTTTCTTTTCCTTTCGTCGACAGACTTACTTTATTATATAATCATCGTTATGCGTTTCATGGACGCTCATCTCCTTTAGCTACTTTACCTTCACATTTCCTTTCTTAGGTATTTAGCTGTACGTTTCCTTTTATATTTCTCTTGTGCTTTTATGTATATAAACCTTCTTGTAAAGTAGCTAGACTCCAGTTCCAACTTAATCGAATTCTTCTCTCAACTTCTGAACGAAAACTCCTCGCTCTCATCTCTTTGAGCTCGTCGTTTATTTGACCTTTGTCATCATTTGACTTAGTGTCCAGAACCTGTCCAGTAGGCTGGGAGCAGACCGAGACTCTGCTTGCCACTGTTGACTTAGAACGAATTGCGCTGAGAGCATCGATCTTAACAACTGGGTGTAGCGCCAGGTGGCACTGTGGGTAGCACCAGGTGGCGCTTTGCTGGCGTCTCTACTCTGAGTATGAACTCTATAATTTCTGTCAAACTCTATAATAAGGGATTATGTAGCGTCTCATTAATAATGATATTATAATACATGAAGCTGTGGGTTCAATCCCCTTAGCTCCAGATCATTATTAATTCGACACTCCCCCTCGCTAATAAATCACTAATCCAATTTTAGATCTTAACTGTGTGAACTTATCAAAAGACAAGTTTTTAGTTAAGATATCAGCAAGTTGCTCATTTGTGGGAATATATATTAATTCCACTTTTCCTTCCTCTATGCAATTTCTCACATAGTGGTAGCGGATATCAATATGTTTAGACCTATGCTCTTGAGCAGGATTGGATGCTAAGAATATAGCTCCTTGATTATCAACACCTAATTGGATGTTTCTTAAATACATCCCTATTTCATAAAATAAGGATTCTATCCAGACTAACTGTCTAGATGTATCTGACAAACTCATATACTCTGCTTCTGTTGAAGACAAAGCAACAGTTTTCTGTTTTCTTGAAACCCAGCTAACTGGTCCTCCAGCTAACTTTACAATGTAACCAGTGACTGATTTTCGATTAATCTGGTCACCTGCCCAGTCTGCATCACAATATGCAACAAATCCTTCTTTTTGTTTACCATTATATATTATTTTGCCATTAGGATTAGTGGCAACATATTTGACAATATATAATGCTTTCTGAATGTGTTCTTCAGAAGGATTAACCATGAATTGTGACATCATGATTACTGCATAAGCAATATCTGGACGAGTTCCAAGTGTCAGATATAATAAAGATCCAATTATGGATTGATAATGGCTCCTCTGCTGAGAAGTTGCTGTTCCATTATTTGGTTTAGGAACATAGCCTGCTGGTAAAGGTGTTCTAGCAGGTTTGGCATTTTCTTGACCAAAACGTTTAACAACTTTCATAGCATAGTCTATTTGATCGATAGTTAATAATCGATTTTGTCTATCTCGGACAATTTTCATTCCAAGATATTCAGAGACTTTTCCTAAATCTCTACATTCCCATATTTTCATGAACTTGCTTTTGAGAGTTTGTAGCAGTTCAGAGTTATTGCCCATCCATAAAACGTCATCTACATATAAGATAACTACTAAATTTGATGAATTTTTCCTTAAGATATAAACTCCTGTGTCTGAAAGACATCGATGGAATCCTAAGGATTTCAAGCTTTTATCAGCTTGTTTATTCCAAGCATAAGATGCTTGTTTAAGACCATACAAGGCCTTTTTAAGGTGATAGACTTTCCCTTCTTGTCCTTTAGTGACAAAACCTTCTGGCTGTTCCATGTAAATCTCTTCATCGAGATTTCCATATAAGAATGCTGTTTTAACATCCAACGCCTCGATATCCCAATCTTTGAGTGCTGCAGAAGCCAAAAGTAATCTCACTGTCTCAAAGTGTGCGACAGGAGAAAATGTGTCATCATAATCAATACCAGGTATTTGTGAAAAACCTTTAGCAACTAATCGAGCACGTTTTCAACCATCACTTTTAATATTGTAAACCCATCTACACTTAACAGGTTTACAATTTTTGGGACATTCCACTAACTCCCAGACATCTCGATCACATAGAGCTTGTATCTCTTCTTCCATAGCTGTAACCCATTCTTGGAAAGCTTTTGGATTGAGATTTTTAATTTTCAACACGTCTCTGAAGTGCACAGGTATTTCCGATTTTACTTCAACTGCTTTTGATAATAAGAAGTTCACAAATTTTGTGCCTCCTTCTTTTTGTAATTCCTTAAGCAGTCTTAAACTATCAAGAGTATCCTGAACATCCTGACTAGAACCAGGATTTGGCCCTTCTGGTGCATCTTCATAAATAGTTTTATCAGGATTATTATTGTTATCATCCTGATCTGAGCCAAAAGGATCAGAGTCATTACCCAAGTCTTTTTCAATTTCAAGAGGAGTTTTTTGACCATATATATTTCCCTCTCTATAGACTGGTTTTCTATCTCTTATTCCCCTATGAAGAGGAAATTGAATAGGCTCTTTACGTGGTATTCTTTGTTCAGCACATTTGGAATCCTTTTTCTCTTTTTGTGTTTTCTTAATACTAGGAGGTTTGATCTGATGTTGTATCCTAGGCCGTTCACTAGGGTTCTCTACAGACCTGTTTTCACTTGGTCCTTGAACATCAGGATCAACAGGAGGTTCCACTTGTGGTTCCTGTTCTTCAACCTCTTTATCAAGCTCTTTATCCATATCATCTTTATCATGAGACGATGTCTGCTGATTGTCATGTGTAGAATCATGATTTCTATATGATTTCCTTTTTGATGTGGGATCATCATTATCACTATCATCGAGATAATCACTTTGGGAATTGGAGTCAGATTCTTGTCCATATTGATCCCATTGATCAATACCTGGTGGACGTTCAAATATTCTATCTTTGTTGTAATTTTCACTTTCTCATGGAAACACTGATTCATCAAACAGTGATTGAACACCTATAAATATTGTGTTGTCTTTTCTCATAAATTTATAAGCTTTAGATCCTTGTTCATAACCTATGAAGGTCATTGGTTCAGATCTTGGCGCTAGCTTATCTTTTCTCATTTCTTTAGGTATAAGAACCCATGCAAGACAACCAAATATTTTAAAGTAGCTTACATCTGGCTTTTTATCAGTCAGATTTTCATAAGGTGTTTTCCAGTTTGTTCTTCTTAATGGAGTGCGATTGTATACATGAATAGCAGTTTCAAAAGCAAATTCCCACCATGATTTTGGACAGGAAGACTCAAGTCTCATGCTTTCTGCTTTCTCAAGTATAGTGTCATTAAGACGTTCTGCACGACCATTTTGCTGATGTATGTGTGGTGCACTCTGTTCCCTAAATATCCCTTTAGATGCAAGATATTTGTCAAATTCATGTGACTTAAATTCCCCCCCTCGATCCGATCTGAAACGTTTTACTTTAATATTGTGCTGATTTTCCATAAGTTCTATGTAACTTTGGACAGCAGTAAAGGTTTCTGATTTTGATCGAAGAAGTGCCATATGAGCAAATGAAGAGTAATCATCTAGTAGCATTAAACACCACTTTTTATGATGATATGATTCCATTGGTAGTTCAAGTAAATCAGCATGAATTAATTCAAGTGGTTTAGAAGCACGCTTATTAGAAATAGGAAAAGATTTATTGTGCATTTTTCCTTGAGCACAACCAGGACATATAGGATTTGTTGATGGAAATGTGATGTTCTCATCAAATCCTTTAGTATGTTCAAAAGTATGTTTAAGAACATTCTTCGAAGGATGTCCCAATCGTCTATGCCAAGTGTCATAATCGACAACATACGCAGCATGGTCCATTATTTGTCTATCTGGCTTGACTATCTGAGTCAAGACCCAATGAATGGGTTCATTATCATGTCTAGGATATGCTCATAGAACATGTTGACCAGATTTTAGTGAAAAAATTGTCCCATGTTTATCTGATTGTTCCTGCCAGCCTTGAAGCTTTAACTGTCCAGACGATATAAGTCTATGACTAGCTTCAGGCATGTAGCAAACTTTCTCAAGTTTAATGAAATGTCTAAGCGCTTTGGAATTTTCTATTTGAAGGAACACAGTCCCTTCACCTAATAAAGAAACTTTTGATTTTTTATCAGCAGTATAAATAGGTTTTGGATTATCAAATGGTTGATAATCAGCAAAGTCTTCCAAGTCATGAGTTACATGAACAGACGCTCCAGAGTCTATCATCCATGACTTTCCTTTAAGTGCCATTTTAAGGCAATTATTACAATAGCATGCCTTAATCTCACTATTATAGCAGGTAATTTCAGCGATTACATTATCACTATCTACAGCAGTACATTGATTACTACTATTATTACCTTTAAATTTAAGAAGCTTTGAATTCTCCGAAGTCTTCTGTAGCATAGTCCTCACTGATTTATTATCAGTATCAGACATTAAATTAGTGAAATATATGCACTGATACCAAGATTCTGCATCTTCAAATTCTCCTAGAGAGACTGTATCTGATGCATCATCTTTATCCACATCCATATCATCGCTCTTTGGAATAAAGTGATTTTCTGCATTCCCTCCAGTTTTAACCGGCCATTCAATCTCATCTGCCACACAAAAGCCTTGCTCTTGTAGCATTTTAAGATTATCGGGTAACAAGGCTGGTTCAACCCTGTCAATCAGGGGTTGAGATCTGAGCCTATCAATCAATGCTGCGCTAGCAAAGGTAGGTGCCTTTGCTTTTCCTTTAGATCTACTGGACCCAGCAGATTGTTCCTGTTGCAACAAGAAAGCACACTTCTTTTTCTTATTTGCACGGTTGAAGCGGTTGCGTTCCTGATTAGAACTAAACTGCCTAGATGGTCCTGCAGGCAATTGATTCTGATCTCTGGATTTTCCCTTGCTATTTTGGAAATTTACAGATTGACGTTGAAAATTGGTCCTATTGCTAGGACTGGCTGAACCAGAGTTTTGCCATTGAGGTCTCATAGGGCCTATAGTAATGTGAGCTGTATTAACAGCCCCCCCTGATGATGAAGATGTTCGACGTCTTTGCTGTTCTTCCTCTATCTTAGGAAGGACATCAGCAAGTTTTAAATCACTTGCTTTCATAGTGAGAAGAATACTGGACGAGACACTGTCCCATCCTTGTGGAAGTGATGCCAGCACTAACATGGTGACCATATTATCAGGAAACATGAATCCATTGGTATGGAGTCATTGAGTAGTGGTCAATAATTCATTAACTGACTCAGTGACTTTGTTGACATTGACTTTCCAATGAATTGCTTTTGAAAAATCTACGAAGATTCCTGCAGCTCCTGGTTGCCCAAAAGCTTGTTCTAATGCATCCCATGTTTTTAATGCAGTAGAGTCGACATAGTGACGCAATGATGGTGCCAGTTTGAGTGTGATTAACCCAAGTGCTTTGTCGTCATATTCGAGAAATTCTTCCCAAAGTTCAAGCTTGGTTTGTAGCTGATCCCTATCTTCTTTTTTAGTATCTGCCGCATTGTAAAGTACTTTCTCTGAATCGGTCAGATTTGTGATCGCTGATTTAGATCCTTTGACATATAGCCAAAGACCTTTATAATGAAGATAAGCGATCATGGCTACAGACCACTCATTCCAATTTAATCCTGTTAAAGTTGGAATTTTGCTGACATCTTCATCTCCACCAAGTGAAAGGTGAGCATTGCTACCACTAGCAATGCTATCAATTTCCATCCATCCAGAAGTAGATCATGGATTTAATTGGAGATGATAGTTGTCGCGAATCTCAGTTTTCATAAGATCAAAGGCAACATTCTTCCTAATCAACTTGGAATAGGATGCCAATGCTTTGATTTTAATAAAAGGCTGCCATTGTTACAATTTTTTTTCCCTTTCGTTGACGGACTTTTACAATTACATAATCATTGCTATGTGTTTCATGGACGCTCATTTCCTTTTAGCTATTGACCTTCACGTTTCCTTTCTTAGGCAATTAGCTGTACAATTCCTTTTATATTTTTCTTGTTCTTTTAGTATATAAATACTCCCATGTATGCTTCTTTTCTTTAGTTCCAACTTAATCGAATTCTTCTCTCAACTTCTGAACGAAACTCCTCGCTCTCATCTCTTTGAGCTCGTCGTTTGTTTGACCTTTGTCATCGTTTGACTTAGTGTCCAGAACTTGTCCAGTAGGCTGGGAGCAGACCGAGACTCTGCTTGCCACTGTTGACTTAGAACGAATTGCGTTGAGAGCATTGATCTTAACACAAGTTGGAACTCCCAGAACTGCTCAGTGTTTCTACACTAGCCAGACACCATTGATACCAGAACCTCAAACCTCAGACCCCTGAACGGCTCTGTCTGTTTCAGACGAAAGTATTATCTAAATTGAAAGGAAGTCTTTCCATTGACTACTGGAACAGGGTGGTTTTTCTGCTCAGGAACTAAGAAAAAGAATGAACCAGTACCAGAATCCCTCTTTGAAGGTGATTACATTGAAGGACCAGAGGACACCTTCCCAGACAACGTTTGGATTGATTGGGTAAACGAAGAACACGAAGAAGGATTTCTCTCGTTATTCAAACCGCCCACAGACGAACCAGAACTCTCCTGGTGGAACGAATATCTCAACCTTGCTGATATTGCAGGACGAGAGCGATACGCACTCAAGGAAGGAGAGCTACTACCTTGGATAGAATTCCAAGAACAGAAACAGATCGAAATGAACCTATTTGGAGATTCAGAATCAGGAAAGAAGAAAGACAAAACAAGAGAACCAGAAGAACCAAAAGGAGAAACAGAAAAAATGGCAACCAATGCAGCAGCACCTACCTCTAAAGGAAATATCAAACCGCAGCCTATGCGTGTTTTTACAGGAAAACGAACCAAAGCAAAGGCTTTCATTGGAAGTCTTGAAGATTACTTTGTTTTAAATGACAATAACTATAAAGGCAAAGCACAGAAACAGATTCGATTCACTCTTGCCTATCTTGGGCAGGAACTCGACGATTGGAAAGTCCTGATCAAGGATGAATTAGACGATGAGGAAGAAACAACCCTTACTTGGACGAACTGGGCAGAATTCAAGAAGCGTTTCTTAGCTGATTGGGGAGAAGTCAATAGTGCTCTCAGAGCACTGAACAATCTAGCCAATCTCAGAGTAGGGGGTGACGTTTCAGTCCCTGAATATATCAGAAAATTCCACATGGAGATTGGTACCTCAGGTTTGAAAGGAACAACTGCGCAGCTCCAGGCTTTTGTCAAAGGGCTCCCTGAAAGTATTGCTACAAAGATCTTAGAAGCGAACGTTCTATCCATGAAAGAAGCATATGAAAAGGCAGAACAGCTTCATGGTGCTTGGGAAATGATGCGAGCGCTTGGGCGAAAACCAGGACAAGGGAATCGCTCCAATTTTAATTGAAACACCAATAATAGGGGCGGATCAACCCGATCAGTAAATGCGATGCCCATCGGACGTTTAACAGATGAACAAAAGGAGGAATACATGAAATCTGGAAAATGTTTCAGATGCGGAAACCAGGGGCATGTTTCAAGGAATTGTCCCAAATGAAACACTATGTCAAACGCCTCCTTCAAAGCCTCCTCATTGTTTCAGAATAAGGGGATCAGATCTATCCCCAAAAATGCACCCAAGGACAAGCAAAACGATCCAGTTGCAAGTATCAGAGCGATCCTTGCTGGAATGAAGGCCGATGAACGGGAAGGTCTTCTTAATGAACTTGAAAACGAGGGTTTTTAACCTGGAAGCGTCACACAGCGGTTGGCACTTCCATAACAAATGGACATTCACAGTTAGCGCTTGATTCTGTAATAGTAAGATTGAATAATGACAAGCGCCTTTCAACTTCTGTGGAGATGTCCGATTTACCCGCTGAAACTTTGGCTCTAATCGATTGTGGAGCAGAAGGGAATTTTATTGACAAAGAAGTAACCACCAAGTTACCAAAAGAAAAATTGCGAAAACCAATTAAAGTCAGAAACGCAGATGGAACGGTTAACACTAATGGAATGATCACACATTGAGTCCATATTCAATATTCAATTGGGGGAAAACGATACAGCAACTGGTTTCTAATCACTAGATTGGGAGATCAACGGTTAATTTTGGGAATCCCTTGGTTAGAAGAAAACAATCCTACTATTGATTGGAGAGATAAAACGATACACCTCATCAATGAACAACGGAATGAAGGAACTATCTGGCAAATGGCATTGGACAATCAACAATGGGGAGAAGACGATTACTGGATCAGAGTCAAGACATCAGCATCTCAAGCATTAGAACATCAGTTGAAAAAGGATGAACCAAAAATGGAATTACCATCAGAATATGGGAAATGGCATTCAGTCTTTGAGAAAAAGGCATCAGAACAATTCCCTACCTCCAGAACTTGGGATCATGCTATCGATTTAAAAACCAGTTTTAGTCCTAAAGTTAGCAAGATCTATCCATTATCAATCAAAGAACAGTCATCGCTGGACGAATGGATTGAAGAACAGCTAGCTAAAGGATACATCAGACCGTCGAAATCTCCTCAAGCATCACCGTTTTTCTTTGTCTCAAAGAAGGAAAGTGGTGCGCTTCGGCTGTGCCAAGATTATAGATATTTAAACGATTGGACAATCAAGAATGCATACCCATTACCCCTAGTATCTGATCTCCTTACAAAACTCGCTGGTGCACAATATTTCACCAAATTAGACCTCCAATGGGGGTATAATAACGTCAGGATCAAGAAGGGGGACGAATGGAAAGCTGCTTTCATTACCAACAGAGGATTATACGAACCAACTGTTATGTTCTTTGGCCTATGCAATTCGCCATCCACATTCCAAACTATGATGAACAAATACTTCAGAGACATGATTAATGAAGGATGGCTCATTATCTACATGGACGACATCCTGATATGTTCTCAGAACTTAAACGAGCTAGAAGAACGAACAAAGAGAGTCCTTGATCGGTTGGAAGAGAATGATCAGTTCCTGAAATTAGAGAAATGTAAATTTGCTGTTCAAGAAGTTGAATCTCTAGGCATGATCATCTCGCCTGGAAGAATACAAATGGATCCTATCAAACTTGCAGGAATAGCTGATTGGCCAGTACCATCAACGGTTAAACAAGTCAGATCATTCCTAGGTTTTGGGAACTTTTATCGCCGTTTTATTGGAAATTTTGCAGCAATTGCAAAACCACTCACAGATCTAACCAAGAAAGCGGAACCATTCGACTGGAATAATGAGCGTCAATTGGCCTTTGACACCCTAAAGCAACAGTTCGCCTCTATGCCAGTTTTGTTAATGCCAAATCCTGCAAAACCATTTATCCTTCAAACTGACGCCTCTAACAAAGCAATTGGGGCAGTACTGAAGCAGGCTGATGAATCTGGAGCACTCCATCCATGTGGATTTATATCCCATGCGTTAACACCAATGGAACAGAATTACCAAATTTATGACAGAGAACTGCTTGCAATCATCAAGGGACTTGCAGTATGGCACCATCTATTACATGGTTCTCCTCACACGATCATCGTCCATTGTGATCACAAGAACTTGTCCTACTACCGAACTGCTCAACGCTTAACACCTCGACAAGCTCGATGGTCATCATTGTTATCTGAATTTGATCTTCGTATTGAACATGTACCTGGAACAAAAATGTTCGAAGCAGATGCATTATCCAGACGACCAGATCACATGGGAAATGATGAAGAACAAACTACTGTCACTGTTCTGCCAAATGACCGATTTATTCGACTAATCAATGATGATCTTGCCAGTGAATTAAAGAAATATATGGCAAATGATGATTTTGGATGCATCCTTATTGAAGTTATCACTAAACAAAGGGCGCTGCCGATTAAATTGAAACTGCAAGACTGGACATATACTCATGGCATCATTTATTACCTAGGCAAGATCTATGTTCCTGATTGAATTGAGTTGCGCACTTGGTTAATCAAGGAAATACATGAAGCATTATCTTCTGGACATCCTGGACGATTGAAGACGCTAGCGCTTTTGAAGCGTGATTACTGGTGGCCTGGAATGTATAGACATGTCAAAGAATGGGTTGAAGGTTGCGCACTCTGCCAACAAATGAAAGTCAATACTCACCCAAATTCACCGGCATTAATCCCTATTCCATCAAAAGCTACACGCCCATTTCAGCAGGTCACACTCAATTTCATCACTGATCTTCCTATTTCCGAAGGCTTTGATTCCATATTGGTCACGGTGGACCATGGCCTTACGAAGGGGGTAATTTTCACCCCTTGCAACAAGACGATCGATGCTTTAGGAACTGCAGATCTTTATATCTCTGAAATATTTAAACGCTTTGGACTCCCCGACATCCTAATCTCTGATAGAGGACCACAATTCTCTGCTAAAGTATTTCAAGAAATATGAAAAGCTTTAGGAATCGACCACAGGATGAGCACAGCCTATCATCCTCAGACAGATGGAGAAACTGAACGTGTAAATCAAGAACTCGAGATCTATCTTCGAATGTTCTGCACAAATGAACCCCATAAATGGAAACCACTATTACCCATTGCTGAATTTGCACACAATAACCGATATCATGACACAATAAAAACATCCCCATTTCAACTCATGTATGGATCAGATCCGATCGCTATCCCTACAGCAGCAATCAAGATGACTGCACCAGCAGCAGAAGAACGCCTTCAAATGCTTCGAAAAGCCAGAGAAGAAGCTCTAGCTGCTCATGAACTTGCTAGACAAATGGTCGCTAATAGATACAGAGACAAGTCAATCAGATTTGAAAAAGGTGACAAAGTCTGGCTTGAAAACAAGAATCTTCATATTCCATATCAATCAAGAAAACTAGCACCAAAACGAGAAGGACCCTTCCAGGTTGAACAGGTTATGGGACCAGTTACCTATAAATTGAAATTACCAAAACAATGGCGTATTCACCCTGTGTTTCATACATCGCTCCTCACTCCATATAAGGAAACTTCAATGCATGGACCGAATTTTACAATGCCACCTCCCGATATGGTTAACGGACAAGAAGAGTTTGAGATTGAGGCTATCCTTGGACATCGAAAATGCGGAGCCGGTTATCAATACTTAGTCAAGTGGAAAGGCTATGGAGCAAATGACAATACCTGGGAACCAGAACGACATCTGGGCAATGCTGCGGATATTCTGATAGAGTATAAGAACAGAAGAAACCTCTGAAACAATCAACACAATGACTTACTACCGCACCAATCTCCAACTAAAACATAATATCCGATATGTCAAAAGATTTTGCAGAACTGCTGGAAGATATACTCCTACTGTCAAAACCAGATATGCCGTCACACAGATGTTCGTTCCCGCTTTTCAACATCCTTCCAAACAAACACTCTCTACATATCAGAAACTGAAATACGTTCCAATGATGTCAAAACCACCTAAAGTACTACGATTACCTCCTCATAAACAAACGCATCCACAAGGACATACAGAGATCCCATATAATGCTTTATCAAAGTATCTTCCCCAGTATCATCGTCTCTCTTTTGATCTAGGAGAACTACCCACATTTCAAGAAGCCGAATCACATTATCTCCCAGCATCAGTTCACCCTTGTTTTCAATATGATAATGTTTATCACAGGGTTTGGTTACGACAAACCTTCCCTGAATTAACAGAAGCTTTACAAAGAATTATTCAGCTTGGCAGAGACATCTCTGCGGAACAATGGCAATATGAACGACGAATGAATATAAGGGGAAGTGAAAATTTTAGCCGCACACGAGCACAAATGGAAATTGCACTTGCAACCGAGCAATATTACGTTCTTCTGAACCAAGCAATACAGGACAGCATAAACAACCCAGAGATACACGTTACACGACATGAGCGCCCTGACCAAATTCGTATTCCACACCCTGACGATGCAAGAATCCGATCAGAGCAAGAAGAAGCGGCTAGGAACTCCCATGAGAACTTTCTCAGGACCAGAGAACCCGAGATTGAAGAGATCTTAGCTTTGGACTCCAACGACGAGATTTGGGATATTTAAACCACACTCAGTGGTCTTGTCTTCCCCATCTTATCAATAACAACATGTCCACTGTTGTCATCATCACCTACCTCATCGCTTTTGCTTTTGTGCTTCTGGTCACAGCCTGTGGCCACTGTTATGATCCATCTCTCGTCGCCACCTCCCCGTTCCTTGCCACCGCCCACGACCTCCCCATTGAGGTCTTCATTACCACCACCACCACCATAGACGAATATCTCTTCCCGGATTGGCCCGTCTCCCCTCCCTCTACTATTGCCGACCTTCATCAGCACCCAGAAGAGCTCAATGACTTCCTCATTGAGGAAGAGGCACCCTTACCCACTCCGCCTGCACCACCTCTCACTCGGATCCCTAATGCCACCCTTCTTCGGGCTCAGGAAGCCCTTGCTACTTTCATCGTTGATTATCAGCTCTTCGCTGGACCTCTCGACGCCATGCTCAACACCGCCCTCACCACCGACCCTCATACCATCACGGATGAAGAACGCAATGCAATCCTTGAACAAATGGTCCAGCTCGACTATATCACAAGGATGTTACAATGGCGGTTTGAGACCGCTAACCATGACATCAATACTATCGCCGAACGGTTGAAGTCGCGAAGGGATCATGGATGGACAAATGGTGGAAACCATGGCTGGGGGACAGGATAAGAAGTCGGTGACTTCTTGCATACGAAGGGGGTAATGTTACAATTTTCTTTCCCTTTCGTTGACAGACTTTTACAATTACATAATCATTGCTATGCGTTTCATGGACGCTCATTTCCTTTTAGCTATTGACCTTCACGTTTCCTTTCTTAGGCAATTAGCTGTACAATTCCTTTTATATTTTTCTTGTTCTTTTAGTATATAAATACTCCCATGTATGCTTCTTTTCTTTAGTTCCAACTTAATCGAATTCTTCTCTCAACTTCTGAACGAAACTCCTCGCTCTCATCTCTTTGAGCTCGTCGTTTGTTTGACCTTTGTCATCGTTTGACTTAGTGTCCAGAACTTGTCCAGTAGGCTGGGAGCAGACTGAGACTCTGCTTGCCACTGTTGACTTAGAACAAATTGCGTTGAGAGCATTGATCTTAACAGCCATTGGTAACAAGGAAGTGCCCTTGTTTTAATCACCGCCAAATAACAGTATCCGCGTACTTCCCATACTGGGGTATTTCTGGAATGTACAAAGGGATCTATCATGGTGTCAAGTCTGACATACATGATTTCACCTGGTTCAAGTTCTGAATCATCGTTAGCATGCAAAAGTGTGCTATAGGTATCATCATCCAACTCTGTGTGTGAGTTGTCTGATTCAAAGATATCGTGATTAATGATGTCTTTTCTGTGTGTAGGAGGACGATTCAAATCCTCAAATGCCTTCCAGGCTTCTTGGTGTTTCTGTTTTTGGTGCAACTTCTTGTTAGCCTTTTTAGCAGCTTTCTCCTTAGCCACTTCAATATTCAGGTTTTTCATCATGACCTGAATGTCCTCTCTCATCTTCTCTATCGTTGTCTTATCAGACTGTGGATATGCAGAGACTGATGGAGGTTTATTAGACAATATAGCAGGGGTACGATTCCCCCACTTTCTAGCTGGCACTATTTTAGTTCGTCCAACTTTTTCCCACTCCTTAACCAAATACCAGGGTTCAGTTCTAGGTCCACCAGTTCTCGACGTGAGATTGGATGTCGGTACGGGCAGTACTGGAACTGCCTTCTCCTCCCAGTCCTTTGCCTCCCCTCCAAGTTTCCCACCACATCGTTGGATGTCTGCAGAGGTGGGGCAGTAGGTGAGTCGAGGATTAAGTGGTGAAATAATTTTGCCTGCCTGGGCAGCGGACAGGCCCGCTTTAGCTTTATCAGTGTACGACCCTGATATGGGTGGATTGGGAATCTTCCTCCCAGTCCCAATTTTGATGGAGTAAGCCCCTCAAACTTTTGAAAGGCGGTCAGCCTCCCATTGACAAACATCCTCAAGAATATCGAGGATTTCCTGACCTTCTTGGTCTAATTGCACCTTTTCTTTTTCCAGCGCAAGGCGGTGCTCCTCCATGCGCTGTTGCGCTCCAGCAATGCGAGCGCGACATTTTTCCAGGCAACAGCGAACCTTCTGCACTTCTGCAGAATTGGTTTTGATAATCTCCCCAATGGGAGCAGTGGGAATGGTAGCACGATGAGTGGTTGTGCTTTTGAGAGAGTTGATAAAAATAGTGCTGGAAAATCCAGCCCTGGCGATCTTGCCCTGAAGATCAGAGCTAGAAGTATTTTTGGAACTGAGAGTTCCAGGGGTGGTGTTGCCAGAAGTGGCAGTCGAGGATGCGGAGTTGGTGATCAAAGACATTTGTAAAAAAATAGATTGATTGAGTTGGAGTGAGTCTAAAATAGATTGGGTAAGTGACAATCCTTGCAAATTGATCAACGCTATAAATAGCCAAACTAGGTTTGGGATTGCTCTAAGGATAGAACAATTTTTCCTCCATCTGGGTAGAATTCCAAGTGCTTCATAGACATTTCAGTTTGCTCTTTGTCATAAATGCGCTTTATAATTCATCATCAGAAGCGTTTCCACACTTCTATTGACTTGGGGGCTCCATCAAGTTCCCCACAGCCAGTTTAAAAATATCCACCAGCTATATTTAGATACTAAGCTATTTATGACGCTAAGAAGTGTTCCTACTCTAAATGGGATGCTAATCAGTGCCCATTGATGGTCTGTGTGTACCATGGAACAAGGTCCAAGCAGCACGACCCTTATACAGAATAGTTTTATAAATAGATGTGAAGAACGAGACAAAAACTCGTATAATGATATAAGCACTTAATTATTCACGGCCAATAGGGGGGTGCAAAACCTTTCCAAGTCTAGACTATGATGTCATAACTTGTTATCTGCCATGGGGCAGCCCTAAACCCGAGTGATTTAATCGGTTCACCAGACCGAGTGGTTTATTGATCCACCAATCAAGAAGTGTTTCTATTATTACCCAGATATCGCAAAACTGGGGACTAGTAGATGTTGGAATCTAATGACAGCGTCGCAGACCAAGGCTTAGTAAGTGGGAGACTTACTTAATACTGTTTGTATGTGTTGAAGGCTGTTTAGGAGCTAGGGGCTCAACTAACAGATAACAGAGGCGATGCTATGTTATTGAAATGAGGGCATAAGGCCCTCCTTATATACATGTGGGCCAGAGTATATTAAGACTACCTAAGGTAATGCCAGCAGAGCGCTACAGAGGGTAGCGCCAGGTGGCACTGTGGGTAGCACCAGGTGGCACTTTGCTGGCGTCTCTACTCTGAGTATAAACTCTATAATTTCTGTCAAACTCTATAATTTCTGTCAATGATTATAATAAGGGATTAGTTAGCGTCTCATTAATAATACATGAAGCTGTGGGTTCAATCCCCTTAGCTCCAGATCATTATTAATTCGACAGTAGAGTGTGTCACACTGGTGATTATTGTCACACCGTCCAAGGTGGTCACTCAACCCAAAAAGGGAGTGAAGACTATTCCTGTCATAGCCCAAGAGTAGCGCATTAGCAGGAACAAACGTCAGTAAACAGGTACAAATAACAGTACTACAGGCATATACGCTATGTACGACCTTCCTTGTTTACCTTTGTTATGACAAGAGGTTGCTGACTAAATGTCTATGCCAGCGACAAGGCCATTCGTCCCAGCAGGGCCCATAACCTGTTGGAATCTAATGACGATGGTGCAGACCAAGGCTTAGTAAGCGGGAGACTTACTTAATACTGTTTGTATGTGTTGATGGCTGTTTAGGAGCTAGGGGCTCAACTAACAGATAACAGAGGCAATGCTATGTTTTTTGAAATGAGGGCATAAGGCCCTCCTTATATACATGTGGGCCAGAGTATATTAAGACTACCTAAGGTAATGCCAGCAGAGCGCTACAGAGGGTAGCACCAGGTGGCAACTGGGTGTAGCGCCAGGTGGCACTGTGGGTAGCACCAGGTGGCACTTTGCTGGTGTCTCTACTCTGAGTATGAACTCTATAATTTCTGTCAAACTCTATAATAAGGGATTATTTAGCGTCTCATTAATAATGATATTATAATACATGAAGCTGTGGGTTCAATCCCCTTAGCTCCAGATCATTATTAATTCGACATGTGCCTACTGTCTAATCCTTGTCTATACTCTCATCCTCATTAGTGTTGCCAATGGCTCAGCTTGGAGCCGGCTCTGACCTTAGCCAAGCCAATTTGGAGCCGAGCTGGAGCCAAATTTTCAGAGCCAGCTAGAGCCAGCTCTGGCCGAGGCCCCTGAATGATGCATACATCAGCAAACTTGGGGGGTCTCTACATAGTACTACTATAGCTATGGTAGTACTACATAGGGTCCATAGTGGTCCATAGTGGCCATAGTGCTGGTAGAAAAGGTCTACATGCTGTGTAGTCCTACATAGTACTATGGTAGACTATGGTAGACTATGGTAGCTGCTACAGTCTATGTGTTAGGAACTGATCCTAGCATCTATTTTTCGGTTTTATTCATTGGGTGATCAGGCATCACTCTGCATCATTGGCACAAGGTCTGGGACCTTAGGAGGACCATGGGAACACTTTGCGTGGGTTAGCACATGGCAGTGCTCACTAGAAGACAGGATGGTGGTTGGTTGAGCCAACCAAGGATATAATTAGCAAGGAGGGATCAGACCCTGGGTGATGGTGCCTCGGGATCACATCAGTGCATCACTAGGATCAGCCACAGGGACGGCACAGGAGCTAGGAGGCTCATTAAGGCAGGAGGATCACCAGTGGGGATCGCGGGAAGCCTGGGAGGTAGCGCAGCCCATTATGGGAGTCTAGAGCAGTCCGCAGGAAGGCCAGACATCATGGGAAAGGGCCAGGCCTGGTCTATTAAATGATTGACAGGTGGCAGTGCCCAAGATGCATGGACAATAGGATGTGCAAGGCATATGGTCTGGGCGCATATGGCTGTGGAGGTGCCGATGGGACGCATGGTGGCTAGGGGTCTCCAGGAGGAGTATATAAGGGCCTTGGTAGATAGCTGGAGTCTCTTTAGACTCTAGATGGTTTCCCTTACGCTCTGATTATGAGCCTTAGGTTATCATTGTAGTAGTTCTAATACATTCCCTTCCCCCCTCTTCTCTGCCCTTTCCTCTCTGTGAGGCTTGTGGTTAGGTTGTGAGCATGAGCTTGTTACACACAGTCTGTGACAGTCTGCATAAATAACTGTACAGATAAGTGGTAGTCTATGGTAGTCTATGGTAGTCTATGGTAGTCTGTGACAGTCCAAATAAATAACTGTACACATAAGCTACAGAGCCTTGCAGAGCTTCACATATTGCCACAGTCTTCTGGTAGTCTATGGTAGTCTATGGTAGTCTATGGTAGTCTATGGTAGTCTGCTGGGTCTGGTCAGTCCAAGTGAATAACTGTATCAATAAGCCACAGTGCCTCACAAAGTCCCATAGAGCCCTACAATGCTGACAGGAAGGGCAAAGTGTTCAGAGTGGTAAGTAAAAAATTAATATTCATTAACATTATTAATTTGACTGACCAAATAATGACAAAGTTGGACTTACAAAAAATTCTTGGATATGCTCTACTGAGGTGTGTGAAGAGTCTGCAGGAGTCTGCCAGAGTCTACAAGGAGTCTACTTGCACTACAGATTACTGCAGTTTCACTTCAGATTCACTATGGGCACTATGGGCACTTGTGGTGCTATGGTGCTATGGTCACTACAGTGCTATAGTACACTACCACAATCTATAGAACTATGGAATATCTATAGCTTACTACAGCACTACTACAAAATCTCTACCACTGCCTCTGTGACTATGGGAGCTACTGACACTACTGACTCACTACAGTCACTACAGATGATTGTGGGAAACCCCAAGGTTTGCTGATGTAGGTAAGCTCCCCACCTCGAGTAAAGCTCGCCTGCATCATTTAAGCACTTAGAATGCTCAGTTTTACTCATAATAGAGTTGGGGAGTAGTGGCTGCATGATGGGAAGCCATGGGTAGGGTGTTACGACCTTACGATTTTCTGGCGATTTTTCTATATTTTTATCTATTTTCCTTGGGGATCTATTGACACTTCTCTGGATATAGGCAATGACTCCCACCCCTAATGGGATACTCTGAGGGCTTAGATCAGCAGTGGCTGTACCGCAGCATATGGGGTTATAGGGGCGAAGACTCTGGGTGAGTCCGGGCAGTTCTAGATGGTAGGCCTAGGTCTTGTAGCTGCGCAGTCTGTGCGCACAGACCAGGCGTTGGGGTATATAAGGAGGGTGTCTCGTAGGTACGAGTCTCTAAGGCTCTAGATAGTTTCCTCTTACCAGGTCACTAGTCTACTGTGTTTTCATTATCTCTTTTATTCTATCACCTTTTCACGAGGCTTGTGGTTGTGGTGGGATTCGTCCTAACATAATCTAGAGTCTTTCAACCACACTCTTTGTTGTTGCACACAGCGCTGGGCATGTCTTGCTCGTTGCCGCTCACAGCGTCGAATGAATCTTTTCTTTTTCTCTTACTTTCGACATCGACTGGCAACACAGCGTCACGACTGACGTTGGGACCACACTAGTCGACACAACAGGCACTAGACGAGAGTTGGGGCACGCAGTAGTCGACTGGGCAGGGTCTTACTGGTACCAACACTAGTGCTTGCGGAACAGGCAGTGGAACCGTCAAAGACAATCAGGTGGCGTGTCGTGTATCAAGGCACACAGTCTCAGAATACCAATTACGTATCGGGTCTTAGTTACCTGAGCACAAGGACATCTGAGTGAAGAGCCGGGCACCACCCCATTTGGTCTTTTGACAGAATAAAATCGAGCATACAAGTGCAGGTGTGTTGTTGACCGCATTGTACTCTGACTACACCGGGAAGGGTAGTCTGCGACAAACAGACAACAGTCCTTGTCATCTGACGGGGATCTTAGATGACAAAGGCCGCAGGAACAGACCAAAGTGCAAACCAGGAGTGTTTGGTTCGGTTGAAGAATTATTTTGGGAACAATGGCACAATTGTTCAACTACATTTTACCCCACGCCCACGCGACACTGGCGGAGATTGGACAAATCTTCGACACGGAGTGGGCAGCAGCGATTGAGCCGGTTCAGTTGAGACCGGCAGCATTTATTGGTGACTCGGTCATCAGGTGTCACGACGACCATGTCTGGCTATGGCGCAAACACCTCAAGGCAGTAGCAGCTCGCCAACGACAAAGGATTGTAAATGAGCTCAAGATCAAAGAGGCGGAACAGATCTGCGAGCAGGAGGAGGCCTGGCAAGCCCTTCTCAAACAGAGGCGTCTGGATAGGGCTTTAGTCCGAGCGTGCCGGGACAAGAAGACCCTGGTGGGTCTGATTGAAAAAGCATACAGAGGACGGCCCAATAACGCGGTTGTCAAAGCAATTCTGGCAGTACCTTACAATAGGTATCTCCTCGTGGTAGAGGATGCGGCCCGGGCACTTGAGAAGTATCACATTGACGTGGCTGCAATAGATTATGAAGCAGGGGCGCGGACTTTATATTCCAATGAGGGAATGCAAATGTCGCACCAAGACTGGAACGTGTTGATGCACACGCTCAACAGGAATATTAAGAGTACCTTCTTGGGGAAGGCACAAAGACGAGAGGAGGCCGAGCAGCGTCATCAAGGACTCCGCTATGATCCATATATGCGCACACACATGTCCAGAAAGGCAGGAGCGGGGACGCCAACTCCATCACTGGCCAATGGAATGACATACGTAAATGATGTGTTCCATGAGCTCGGAGAAATCGAATTGGATAAGCTACTGGAAGAATGCGGTGGGGACGAGACCCTGAGAGACCATGCCAAGAGATTGAACGCATGGAGGGAAAACGTACCATGTGGACAGGCAGTGATGCCTGGACCAGCCGCGAAAGGAAAAGGCAAAAAGTACCCCTGGCGCGAAGACGGCCTGTGCTACATGGTGCTGTTCAAGCAAGAATACCATGACAAGTATTGTTGGCCACAGTGGCTGCACATTATGGATATCCTCAGTTGGGACCCTGAGCTCAGGGACCTATCGGCTCGGTTCGTGCTACAGGACAATAGGGATCCGCGGAGGTTCCATGTGATCAAAGAATTGGCCATCAGGGAATTTGACGATGAGATCTATACCTGGGAGGAGCTGATGCGGTTAGAGCGTCTCCCAGATCATCGGCTGCAGGCAGAGTTCGGAGGACATGGGAAGTCCAAGCTTAAGCGATCACCAGCCCCCATGATCTCTTCGTTCATTCAGGGACCGTCAAGAAATCCATCGTTGGTAACAGTCACCAAGGGGTCGTATGGTCCTAGTAAAGCTAAAACACGAACGCAGGGAGTGGACATGACTTGGTGGGGCGGACTGGTACAAAGAGTGGAGGATTGGGTAACGACGGTTCCCACCGTACCCAATAATGGGGAACTAGACCATAAACGCATGGAGATAGACCAGTGGTGACGGACGGTGGGACGGGAGATAGATGTTCCATACTCATACCCTAGGCCAGTCAGTATCATAGGAACAGTTAATCCATCCATGCCGGGTTACTGTTATCTGCACTTGATTTGACAACAATACTGGTCTGAGTACGAATGGCCAAAGTATCCCCAAATACAAGAAATCATGGAATGGGATTTGGAACTTCGAAACACAGAAGTTCAAATCATCTTAAGGTCCACATATGGGAGGTGGGGTTGTCTTCACGTTGTCGCTACTCCATGGGGAGAAACTGGTTGGGACTGAATGGCAATTCTAGTAACAAGGGGAGCAGGTCATATGCGTGTGGGAGCGTTCCAATATATGGCTAACATGATCACTCGGCTGTTACACAGCATATGGGGATGGCGAAACCTGCAGAATAGTCAGGATATCCCACCTCTGGCACCAAACGCAGATCAAGCTGCAATAAATGCACACGAAAATGCCACTATTTTACAAAACAAACAGCGGCTTGATGCAGCAGCAGCAATTGGCAGAGCAATTGCAGATCTGATTAATGAATACCACCATGTGAGCCCAAGGCCGGAACCGCAACCTCTTACGAAGGCCGAGATGCCAGATCATTACAAAGGAGATCCCCGCATGGTCGATGGATGGTTGAGGCAGATGGAAATCTACTTCCGATTGGCTAGAGAGACACGTGCTGATAGGAAGATCTTGCTGTGTCTATATCGAATCCGGAAGGGAAAGGATAATAGAGCAGGAGACTGGGCAGGAGTACAGCTTAAGCAGGTGTTAGAGGCGGATCAGGAGTACCAAGATAAGATGGACAACGCATCGCCATTTTGGGTACCCAGTCTTACCTGGGAAGAGCTGAATATCAGACAGTACAACCATTTAACGCAACTGCCTACTCTGTTGCGACGACCCCTCCGGAACCAGTATCCTTTTACAACTTGGACAGGGTTCAAGGAAGAAATGCATCATTTCTTCATGTCAACAGAAACCAGGGAAAAGGCGACCAATGCCATTTTGGTACTTAAACAAGGAACGCAACCCATCAAAGACTATATAATTAAATTCAATGCCCTAAAACTGTTGGTTAATTGGGATGACCGGGCGCTGTTGGTGCATTTCTTGGGACATATCCATCCTGCACTAGGGCAAGACCTCATTCGATATGGGAATTTGCCGGAGCACGCTACCTTGGATCAAACCCAAAAAAGGGCAATTGAATTAGCATGTGCTTACTGGAAGGCCAACGAGGCTTATGGAACGGGTCAAAGTAATGACGGATATAAGGAGAAGCCAGTTGCCAAGGACTCCAAGCCCAATCAATTCCAGTATAGTGCACCGTCAGGATCTAAATCGACATGCGATCCAAACGTGATGGACATGGATAAAGCGAAGCGAGCAAAGGGCGCTTGTTTCAATTGTGGGAACATGGGGCATTGGGCTAAGGATTGCCCTGAACCAAAAAGGGCTAAGGCGCAGGATAAGGGCAAGGGACAAATCAGGGAGCTGAGGGTTGAGGATCTCACAGAAGAGATGTGGAAGGAGTACGGGAAGGAGAAGGGTTTTGGCGAGGGTCAATAGGCGAGCGCTCGGTGCTATTGACAAAAAAGGACTCAGTAGTACACACGGACTCATGTATTAGTATTCTGGATTTGTTATATGAATGTTCATCTTTTGTTCATCATATTCAGAATCTGAGTGTGAGCGCAAAACCCCAGATAAAGACTTGGACGCCAGCATGGGTCTTGCAACACATATGGCAACAGGATAATGATACTGCGGTGCGGTGTCTAAAGGAATGGGTTCATAACAAGCAAATCGGTCAGGTAGACGCAAGGTTAGTCAGAGACCTAAACGCGTTATCAGAAGAGGAAGCATTATGGAATCTAGTACAACTGCGAGGACAGTTGGTAAAGGCTTCCGGCAAGCAGGAGATGAATCTGAAGGGCACCATTACTACCATGGACACGGGTCGAACAATTAATGTCACAGCACTAGTGGATTCGGGCTGTACAGGGTCTTGTATCAATGACAAGTTTGTGGAACAACACAAACTGAATAAGCGAAAGATGCTCCGACCTATGGCAGTTTACAATGCTGATGGCACGCGTAATGTGATGGGCAGTTTGGAATATATGGTACAATTCAAACTGCGCATTGGTGACCACGAGGAAATTGTGGAATGTGGAGTAGCTTGGTTAGGGAAAACAGACCTGTTCCTAGGGCATGATTGGCTCCAGCATCACAATCCAGTGATGGACTGGAAAAGGCAGGAAGTCCATTTCAGTCGGTGTCCAGGAACGTGCTGGGACCAATCTGAGGTAGCGGAACCTGAAGGAGAGGTAGACCCAATGCAACCATTGGAATCTGGCAAACGATTACTAGCAGTCCATATTGGAGACCCTGAACTTCAGATTCAATCAGTGGCAACGGACATTGCGGCGAGGGAAGCCGGTGCAGCAGCAAAACGTACTCTGGAGGAGGTTGTCCCTAAGCACTATTTAGGTCACCGAAAGGTGTTTGAAAAAGAAACCTTTGATGAATTGCCACTGAGGCGCCCCTGGGACCATGCAATTGAACTGATTCCCGGATCAAAAGTGGTTGATTGCAAGATTTATCCTTTGAACTGAGAGGAACAGGCACGATTAGATGAATTCCTCAAAGAGAACTTGGAGTCAGGACGCATTCAGCCCAGTAAATCCCCTATGGCATCACCTTTCTTTTTTGTCAAGAAAAAAGATGGGAAACTGTGGCCAGTACAGGATTACCATCGATTGAACGAGATGACTATAAAGAATCGATACCCGCTCCCTCTTATTGGTGAACTGGTAGACAAGTTGTCCAAGGCACGGATATTCTCCAAAATGGATATTCGATGGGGGTACAACAATGTCCGAATCAAGGAAGGCGATGAGTGGAAAGTGGCGTTTCAGACAAACAGAGGGTTGTTTGAACCCCTAGTTATGTTCTTCAGTCTTACCAATTCGCCGGCCACGTTTCAAACGATGATGAACGACATCTTCTGCATCGAAATTGCTGAGGGATGGGTGGTCATTTACATGGACAATATTTTGGTCTTTTCAGATAATCAACAGGACCATATTTGTCATGTTAACCGTATCTTGGCCAAATTGGAGGAACATAAGTTGTCATTAAAGCCAGAGAAGTGCTGGTTCGATCAACTGCAAATAGATTTCCTGGGACTGGTGATTAGTCAGGATTCCATCAAGATGGAGCAGGGTAAAGTCAAGGCACTAGCAGAATGGCCTACCCCGATGTCTAAAAGGGAACTCTAGCAATTTTTGGGCTTTATTAATTTTTATCACCGTTTTGTGGAGGGTTTTGCATGCGTGGCAAAACCATTAACTCGCCTGACTGGCAAGGTGGACTGGTTGTGGACGGAGCTTGAGACTGAGGCCTTTCAGGGACTGAAAGACCTTGTGGTGAGGGAGGTGATTTTGAAAATTCCAGACGACGAGGGTCAATTTCGGGTGGAAGTAGATGTGTCAGACTTTGCAATTGGTGGAATTCTGTCTCAGCAAGGAAAAGATAACCTGTGGCGACCAGTGGCTTTCATTTCAAAGTCGCTTAACGATGCGGAACGGAATTACGAGATCTATGATAAGGAAATGCTGGCGGTTATGCACGCCTTTTACGAATGGTCTCATTACCTCAAAGGCGCTAAAGAGATAGTAGAGGTTTTAACAGACCATCAGAACCTCACGTTGATACGCTGGCTACGTATCCACACAGGTACCACACACACACACGAATGGAAGAAGCAAAATAGAAGGCGTTTGAAGCCACTTGCCCAGGGAGGAAGCGCTAGAAGTAGGTCACACCCCATTCGAAGGAAGGGTGAGCATTTCGAAATGGTTTTGAGTTGGCCACCTCGGCGTTTGGAGAAGCGTAAACATCCAGCCCGTCACCGCCTCCATACCGCCAGACAGAACGGCACTGTTAGGAACCGATCCTAGCATCTAATTTTCGGTTTTATTCATAGGGTGATCAGGCATCACTCTGCATTATTGGCACAAGGTCTGGGACCTTAGGAAGGCCATAGGAACACTTTGCGTGGGTTAGCGCATGGCAGCGCTCACTGGAAGACAGGACGGTGGTTGGCTGGGCCAGCCAAGGATATAATAGGAAGGGAGGATCAACCCTGCATGATGGCGCCTCGGGATCACATCAACGCATCAGTGCATCAGCGCATCATCAGGACAAGTCATCAGGAGGATACCAATGCTCGATATGGCAGGAGACACACCTATGGGGATCGCGGGAAGCCTGGGAGGTAGCGCGTCTTATAATGGAAGCCTAGGACAGTCTGTGGGAAGTCTGGACATCATGGGAATGGGCCAGGCCTGGTCTATTAAACAGTTGACAGGCGGCAGCGCCCAAGAAGCATGGATACAATAGGATGCACAGCAAGGCAGGGAGTTAAGGTGGTCGTGGCTGTGGGAGTGCCGGTGGGACATGGTGGCTAGGGGTCTACTAGGAGGAGTATATAAGGACCTTGGTAGATAGTTGGAGTCTCTTTAGACTCTAGATGGTTTCTCTTACGCTCTGTATATGGGCCTAGGTTACTGTTTATTGTAGTCTGAATACATTCTCTTCCCCCTCTTCTTCTATCCTTCCTCTGCGAGGCTTGTGGGTTTGTGTTAGGAGCGTGAGCTTGTAACAGGCACCTGCATCACTAGGCGTGTGCCTGACAACCAGACAAATTTCATATCTGCCCAGACCAGCCATTGCATGATTCGAAAAACATAAAGAGTCGTCCCTGCTGCTCCCCAACTCCTATCAGAACCTTATTCGACGGTTATCACACACAGCATGTGTAGATCCGCCCGACAGAACGGAATCACTCCTTCTGGCCAGCGCTTAAGCCTTAGAGAAAGGCTTTCCTTGTCAAATCAGTCGTCGCTCACCACCAGGATCACGGACCGCGCGGAATCTCCCACTGTAGACCCAGATTCGTCAATGGTAGATGTACCCCCTAGCCCAGTTGAACCATCCAGCACCACCAGCGCCACGGTAGACCCAGGAGCCGCACTTCGAATGATACCGTCATCCAAACGAACGAGCATGGCTATTACAAATTTGATTGGAATGCAGTTTGCGGATTCGAGGCTGGTCCCCGACGACTGTTGGACCCACCTGACGTGCAGCATTGGAGCTAGAGGAGGCCAGGAGAATATGTTCCACGACACGAACGAAGCATCCACCTTAATGGCACCAAGGGACCCGCGCCTTCGAAACCGGTTCTACCTCAAACTCATCAACAGCTTGGTCTCAGTGGGGGAGCTAGCCTCAGTCAAACAAACACACTTCATGGTTGGACAAGTAGTCTGGCGGACCAATGTGATTGCCGAGCACGACAGTTTTCGAAGGACAATATCCCCTGGGGGCCCTTGGATCATAGTAGGTCAAACTCTTGCCAGATATGTGGTCATCAACAGGGAGGGAACATTGCATCCGAGGCTGGTTCCAGCAGACCAGTTAATGCCCTACTATTCGACGTGGCATGTGGCGCGCCTTCCTGCGGACTTGACGAGTCATGGGGACTTAGAGAACCTCCTCTGTCATGATTTCGAAGCCTAAGAAACACTGTGGAGCGGTCACCATCGCCACAGAAGACTTTGACCGAGGAACCCAAATGGCAATAGAAGCCTATATGGGCGTTGCGAGCATCAGTGATGGCAGATGAGTTCTGCACTCAGTTCGTACCTGTTTCATTTTGTTGTTATGGACTTGTTTCCTCCGTTCCTTCCCTACAACCTTCGAAAGGATGGTGTCCAGGAGACTCCTATCAGTCGGTGGAGTGGATTTTCTTCTTCGAATTGATTCTTAGCTACCATCATTTACTTTATATACCTGTATCTTCGCCTTTATGCAACAGAGAAAATTTGACCTTCTTTCCCTCCCCTCAGAGTTCGGTGCTAGCGTTGCCCTCTCTCTGAGTCTTGCCTCAGGTCCCTTGCCCGTGTCCAGCCTTGTTTTCGACCTTGTCTTCGCCCTGTCTCCTCTCGTCTGCCCCATTCGTCCTCTTCTCCACACCCTTATTCCTTGTCCCCTCCTTTGGACAAACACTCTGGTTTGACTACTCTCAGTCGGCCCCCACTTACAGTCACTTCCATACTTTGTTGTATTAGTGAAGACCGAGAAACCCCTTCCGCCCTTGCCATCAGTCTCAGTACGTGTTCAAACCCCCTTCGTCCAGCCTCCGTGCCACTTCGAACGTCTGTCCACCCGTGCTCCCCTCCAGCCAACCTGTTGCTACTGAAGGTGTGCCCCAATCCAGACTCGATTTTGTGGTTGGTTTGTGTGTTGGGTTCGTTTTGGGTTTCGTCCACGACGAGGCGCATCAACGTATTTCCGAAAACCACAGAATCTGAACAGGCGCCAAGCGTGTTGGGTAACGGACTTGCAGGAATACAACTTTGTTATCAAGCATCGGTCAGGAAAGTCCAACTCCAAGGCAGATCTACTATCGCAACAAGCAGGCCATGAGTGAGGACAAAATGACAACGAGGGTGTTATCTTGTTGAAAGAACACTTGTTTGTCTGGATTTTCAATGATGATAGGGCACTGGAGGAAATTGTGGATCGCATCAGGAAGATTCCAAAGCACCAGTGGGAGAAGCAGGTCTTAAAAGGTCTGGAGGAAGGCAATGGGGATTTCAAGGTGGATAAGGGATTAGTAGAATGGAAGGGCTGCGTGTATGTACCCGCCGTCAAATGCATTCGAGGAGAGATTATCCAAATTCATCATTCATGGGGACACTCAGGGATCGTCAAAACCATGGAACAGCTTACCCGCGATTATTGGTGGCCAAATATGCACCGAGACGTCGAGGAATACATCGCTGGCTGCGAAACCTGTCAGCATGCCAAACCAGATTGCCAGCCAAGAGCCACGCCACTTGTACCAAATGAAGTACCTCAGGAACCATGGGAGGTTATATCAGTGGACTTGATGGGACTGCTTCCGGAATCAAAAGGCAATGACATGATCATGGTAGTTGTGGATCGTTTCACCAAGAAAGCCTATTTCCTGCCAACTACATCGTCCATTACGTCACAAGGGGTAGCTGTTTTAATGAGGGACAACGTGTTCAGGGACCACGGATTACTGTGCAAGGTCATCAGTGATCGAGGACCTCAGTTCGCATCAAAGTTTATGGATGATCTATATGGCATGTTGGGAATCAAACCTAATCGATCAACCGCTTATCATCCGCAAACTGATGGACAGACGGAGCGCGTCATTCAAGAGGTTAAGGAATTCTTGACGATGTTCGTCAATCATAGACAGGACAATTGGAGCGACTGGTTATCGGTAGTGCAGTTTTGTCATAATGACCGAGTACACGCCTCTACGGGGTTTTCGCCGTTTTTTATGAACTACGGGCATCATCCGCACAAAGGCCTTAGTCCCACATACAAGCCGAAAGTAGTAGCAGTCGAAATGTTGGTGGACGAGTTAAAGGACGTTCATTCGCAAGCACGAGTGGCACTGGAAAAAACAGCCACTATGATGAAAACGCGATATGACGCTGGCAAGTCACAGGCTCGGCAATATAAGCCTGGTGACAAGGTCTACTTAAGCACAGAAAACCTTCTGGTCATTCGCACAACCAAGAAATTGGATGGCAAGTTCGTGGGTCCCCTGGAAGTGGTGGAGAAGGTCAGCGAGTTGGCGTACCAGTTAAAGGTCCCAGCTTCCTGGAAGGTGTATAACGTATTCAACGAGGTTCTCCTGAAACCGTACAAAGAACCAGGATTCCCTAACCAAAAGGAAAAAATCGCGCAAAGACAAGAGGCGCAGATGGTTGAGGAGTCTTCTGATGATGAGTACGAGGTGGAAGAAGTCATGGACAGCCAAGTGAGCGGACGTGGTGGTGGAAGATTGGAGTACCTGGTCAAATGGAAAAACTATCCTGTAGAGGATTCCACTTGGGAACCTGCAGAAAACCTCGAAAATGCTAAAAAGGAGGTTCAGAAGTTCCATAAAACCAACCCCGCGGCACCACAACATCTTGTTAACACACGAGACTTGCACTACCAAAAATGGCAGAATCATATGGACATGCGTGCACCCAAACGGTTGTTTGGATGGGAAGACGGAAAATTCGAGTGGGAATACCTCGAAAAGCTGAAGTGGAATTGGCAGAGATGGAAAGGGGATCGGCAGAACATATACACGGAAAAGGATATGGAAGGGGTGTTCTCAAGAGACCTTGAGCATGGCAGGCCAGTTAAACCTGTGCTTCATTCCCCTATGGCACAACCTGTTACAATTTCTTTCCCTTTCATTGACGGACTTACTTTATTATATAATCATCGTTATGCGTTTCATGGATGCTCATCTCCTTTAGCTACTTTACCTTCACATTTCCTTTCTTAGGTATTTAGCTGTATGTTTCCTTTTATATTTCTCTTGTTCTGTTACGTATATAAACCTTCTTGTAAAGTAGCTAAACTCCAGTTCCAACTTAATCGAATTCTTCTCTCAACCTCTGAACGAAACTCCTCGCTCTCATCTCTTTGAGCTTGTCGTTTGATTGACCTTTGTCAACGTTTGACTTAGTGTCCAGAACTTGTCCAGTAGGTTGGGAGCAGACCGAGATTCTGCTTGCCACTGTCGACTTAGAACGAATTGCGTTGAGAGCATCGATCTTAACACAAGTTGGAACTCCCAGAACCGTTCAGTGTTTCTACACTAGCCAGACACCATTGATACCAGAACCTCGAACCTCAGACCACCGAACGGCTCTGTCCGTTTCAGACAAAAGTATTATCTATATTGACGAGAGGTTTTTCCGTCGACTACTGGAACAGGGTGGTTTTTCCGCTCAGGAACTAAGAAGAAGAACGAACCAGTACCAGCATCCCTCTTTGAAGGTGATTATATTGAAGGAAACGGAAAGGAAGTCTTCCCAGATAACGTTTGGATTGAGTGGATCAATGAAGATCTAGAAGAGGACTTTTACTCTCTATTTTATCCACCCACTGAAGAACCAGAATCCTCCTGGTGGAACGAATTCCTCAGTCTCTCTGGAGCACCACCACAGGACAGATACGCACTCCAAGACAAAGGGATACAGCCTTGGAGAGACTTCCTAGAACAGAAACAGATCGAACAAAGTTTATTTGGAGATCCAGAATCAGGAAAGAAGAAAGACAAAACAAGAGAACCAGAAGAACCAAAAGGAGAAACAGAAAAGATGGCAACCGACACAGCAGCACCTGCCTCTAAAGGAGATATCAAACCACAGCCTATGCGTGTTTTTACAGGAAAACGAACCGAAGCAAAGGCTTTCATTGGAAGTCTTGAAGATTACTTTGTCTTAAATGACGATAATTATAAAGGCAAAGCACAGAAACAGATTCGATTTACTCTTGCCTGTCTTGGGCAGGAACTCGATGATTGGAAAGTCCTGATCAAGGATGAATTAGATAATGAAGAAGAAAGAACCCTTACTTGGACGAACTGGGCAGAATTCAAGAAGCGTTTCCTAGCCGATTGGGGAGAAGTCAATAGTGCTCTCAGAGCGCTGAACAATCTAGCCAATCTCAGAGTAGGGGGTGATGTTTCAGTCCCTGAATATATCAGAAAATTCCGCATGGAGATCGGTACTTCAGGTTTGAAAGGAACAACTGCACAGCTCCAGGCCTTTGTCAAAGGACTCCCTGAAAGTATCGCTACAAAGATCCTTGAAGCGAATGTTCTATCCATGAAGGAAGCATATGAAAAGGCAGAACAGCTTCATGGTGCTTGGGAAATGATGCGAGCGCTTGGGCGAAAACCAGGACAAGGGAACCGCTCTAATTTTAATCGAAACATCAATAACAGGGGTGGATCAATCCGATCAGTAAATGCGATGCCCACTGGACGTTTGACAGATGAACAAAAGGAGGAATATATGAAATCTGGAAAATGTTTCAGATGTGGAAACCAGGGGCATGTTTCAAGGAATTGTCCCAAACGAAATACCACTTCAAACACCTCCTTCAGGGCCTCCTCATCGTTTCAGAATAAGGGGATCAGATCTATCCCTGAAGATGCGCCCAAGGAAAAGAAAGATAACCCAGTTGCAAGCATCAGAGTGATCCTTGCTGGGATGAAGGCCGATGAACGAGAAGGTCTTCTCAGTGAACTCGAGAACGAGGGTTTTTAACCCGGAAGCGTCATACAGCGGTTGGCACTTCCATAACAAATGGACATTCACAGTTAGCGCTTGATTCTGTAATAGTAAGATCAAATAATGACAAGCGCCTTTCAATTTCTGTGGAGACGTCCGATTTACCCGCTGAAACTTCAGCTCTAATCGATTGTGGAGCAGAAGGGAATTTTATTGACGAAGAAGTAACCACCAAGTTACCAAAAGAAAGATTGCAAAAACCAATTAGAGTCAGAAATGCAGATGGAACGGTTAACACTAATGGAATGATCACGCATCGAGTCCACATTCAATATTCAATTGGAGGAAAACGATACAGCAACTGGTTTCTAATCACTAGATTGGGAGATCAACGGTTAATTTTGGGAATCCCTTGGTTAGAAGAAAATAATCCTACTATTGATTGGAGAGATAAAACGATACACCTTGTCGATGAACAACGAAATGAAGGAACTATTTGGCAAATGGCATTGGACAATCAACAATGGGGAGAAGATGATTACTGGATCAGAGTCAAAACATCAGCGTCTCAAGCATTAGAACATCAGTTGAAAAAGGACGAACCAAAGACAGAATTACCATCGGAATATAGAAAATGGCACTCGGTCTTTGAGAAAAAGGCATCAGAACAATTCCCAACCTCCAGAATTTGGGATCATGCCATCGATTTAAAAACCGGTTTTAATCCTAAAGTTAGCAAGATTTACCCATTATCAATCAAAGAACAATCATCGTTAGACGAATGGATTGAGGAACAGCTAGCTAAAGGATACATCAGACCATCGAAATCTCCTCAAGCTTCGCCGTTTTTCTTTGTCTCAAAGAAGGAAAGTGGTGCACTTCGGCCATGCCAAGATTATAGATATTTAAACGATTGGACAATCAAGAACGCATACCCATTGCCCCTAGTATCTGATCTCCTTACAAAACTTGCCGGTTCACAGTATTTCACCAAATTAGATCTCCGTTGGGGATATAATAACGTCAGGATCAAGAAAGGTGATGAATGGAAAGCTGCTTTCATTACCAACAGAGGACTATATGAACCAACTGTTATGTTCTTCGGCCTATGCAATTCACCATCCACATTCCAAACTATGATGAACGAATACTTCAGAGATATGATTAATGAAGGATGGCTCATTATTTACATGGACGACATCCTAATATGCTCTCAGAATTTAAACGAGCTAGAAGAACGAACAAAGAGAGTCCTTGACCGGTTGGAAGAGAATGATCTGTTCCTGAAATTAGAAAAATGTAAATTTGCTGTTCAAGAAGTTGAATTTCTGGGCATGATCATCTCGCCTGGAAGAATACGAATGGATCCTATCAAACTTGCAGGAATAGCTGATTGGCCAGTACCATCGACGGTTAAACAAGTTCAATCATTCCTAGGTTTTGGGAACTTCTATCGACGTTTTATTGGAACTTTTGCAGCAATTGCAAAACTGCTCACAGATCTAACCAAGAAAACGGAACCATTCGACTGGGATAATGAACGTCAATTGGCCTTTGACACCCTAAAGCACCGGTTCGCCTCTATGCCAGTTTTGTTAATGCCAAATCCTGCAAAACCATTTATCCTTCAAACTGACGCCTCTAACAAAGCAATTGGGGCAGTACTGAAGCAGGCTGATGAATCTGGAGCACTCCATCCATGTGGATTTATATCCCATGCGTTAACACCAACGGAACAGAATTACCAAATTTATGACAGAGAACTGCTTGCAATCATCAAGGGACTTGCAGTATGGCACCATCTATTACATGGTTCTCCTCACACGATCATCATCCATTGTGACCACAAGAACTTGTCCTACTACCGAACTGCTCAACGCTTAGCACCCCGACAAGCTCAGTGGTCATTATTGTTATCTGAATTTGATCTTCGTATTGAACATATACCTGGAACAAAAATGTTCGAAGCAGATGCATTATCCAGATGACCAGATCACATGGGAAATAATGAAGAACAAACTACTGTCACTGTTCTGCCAAATGACCGATTTATTCGACTAATTAATGATAATCTTGCCAGTGAATTACTGTGTTTTTCACGTGACTTGACGCGGCATGAAAAATGTTACTAAAGAGGGCCAAAGGGAAAAAAAAACATAACTCACCGAATACTCATCGGAATAACACAAAAATTGCACCGTTAGAATAGCAAAATTTAGGAGTATATTTTAGTAGCAGACCGAGCGAAGGTAAATCAAAACTCGGAGCCGACCTTTTTGATACATGTGACAAATTTCCTTGTCACTCTCAACCACGACGCAAGGATTCGCCGACGACGCTCCACCATGCCGCAGGGTGAGAAGGTCTTGCCACCCGTCCAGAGAATCATTATTAGGCTGTCAACGATACTTTCAAAGTCTCAGATTGCCACCTATACTGGCTGCTCGCTCAGAACTGTTGAACGTGTCCTTCAGTACTTTGAACAGCATGGCACTATCCAGGACTCTGATAAGCGCCAGGGACAGATGAAACACAAGCTGCGTGATGTGGATATCCAGGTGAGTTGTCAGTCTTATTGTGCCTTCAATGGAACTTTGACTGATATTACTTACTAGGTGTTGTTTAGTGCTGTCAGACAAGCACCCGATATATATCTTGATGAGCTACAAAAGCTACTTAGTGTTAACTGTGGTGTGGAGGTGTCAGAGACAACGGTTTGGCGTGCGTTGAAACGAGGAGGATTTACCATGAAAAAGGCCAGTATGATTCTTGAATCATGAATTATCTAATTTGTAAATTGAACAGATGACGCGGGTTGCGGCAGAACGTTCAGCAGAGAAGCGGCTGGAGTACATTGTAAGGATTGGCGCGTACAATCCTCAGCAGCTTGTTTTCGTTGACGAGAGCTCGGTGGATCGTCGAACTACATATCGTGGGCGCGCATGGTCAATCCGTGGAACAAATGCACAACAAAAGGCCTTTTTTGTCCGTGGTCGCCGGTAAGCTATTCTGTCACATGTATTAATCTTACGGCTAATATCCTGTAGGTTTTCCGTCCTTCCAGCACTCTCTATGAGTGATGGTATCATTCATTGTAGAATACTTGAAGGCTCATTCTGTACTGAAACATTTCAACAGTTTATCAACGGCCTCCTTGACCAGATGCAGCCATACCCTGGCCCAAATTTGGTCATTGTGATGGACAATTGCCGTATTCATAAACACCAAGATATTATCAACATGATTACAGCTTGGTAAGCTGGTTTTGATTCGAAATCAAAACAGGGGGCTAAATTCTTGCTCTCAGTGGCATGCGCTGCGAATTCCTACCTCCCTATTCGCCTGATCTCAACCCCATTGAACTAGCATTTTCGGCAATGAAATATCACTTGCGCCGTGATGGTGATTATGCACGAATGGCCATGACTGAATTGACAGAGCGTGAGATATACCTCACTTTATTGAATGCCCTCGACATTATCACACCTCAAGACGCACATGGTTGGTTTCGACACTGTGGGTATGTGTAAATAGTGAATATTTGAATGTTGTACTCGACAAATATATATATTTGTTGCTCGGTTTACGGACGGTTTACGGATCATGATGATGACCGTTGTATGTAATTTGCTCGTCTTTTGCATGGCACCCAAGAGGAAGAAGACCAAAGCCAGCCAGCAACCAACCACAAAAGTGCCAGTGCTCGTTCATGGTACTGGTAAGTGTACAACACTCTACCTTATTTTTTATACATACTAATATTCAGGTGTTTCAACTGCTGCTCGCAAACATGTCGCCTGCACCCAGTGCAAGTCACATAAAGTCAGATGTGAATGGCTTGAAGAGGCTGGCACATGTTGTAGATGTTTGAATGCTGGATTACAGGAGGATTGCGATAGCGAAGACAGGGAAACACCTACGCATCGCAATGCATGCCGTAGCTCAAGTCATCCACCTATGGCCACTACTGCTGTTATTCCTCAGCACCTGCCAGATGACGACATAGTATCTGGTGTCCCAGAAACCAAGAAAGCTCCTAGAAAACGAAAACGAAGTTCATCTGACTCTTTTCATATGCGACCTGTACATGCTCGCAATGATGTGCCTGATGCCATCCAGGCAACGGAAAGCTTGCAGCTGTCAACAATATATGAGGGTGATGAAGATAGTTACATGACTGGGCTATCGGACAGGGATGTTACTAAGGAGCCAGGGGATGCGATGGATGTCACTTCCAATTCAGGCTCAGAGACCGACAGCAGTTTATTCAGTGATCAAGACACGACTGTCAGGTTTGTGAAGCCTTCCCAGCATGAGCGTGGACTCCATGGGCGTGGGCGTGGGCGTGGGCGTCCACGCAAGGTAGCACATTTTCCCATACCAAAACAATTGCAACGTCAAGAAATTGTGCCAACAGGTGATCCAGAGACATGTGGTAAGTTGAAATGAATTGCGATGAATTCAAACTCACACCTATTCTAGAATTTGTTCTTCAATGCTGTGTCAAGAATGATGATGGGAGTAATGTCCCGTTTACAATCAAGTCATCAATTACATTTGATGACCTCCAAGTGCTCATTGCGAAAAAGCTGAATCGTGATCCTGAGCAGATCCATACACAATATAGACTTGACAGCGACAAAGCAAAAGCAGCATCGACAACAATCCAATCTGATCAAGAGCTCGAGATTTTTATTCTAAAAATGCGTCATCTAATTGTTCCACAATGCTTGAATAGTGGAAAACTTTCAACACGCCCTCTCAAGCCAGTAACTGTTTGCTTTGAGAATGCTTTGGAGAGCGGTAGTAAGGATTTGGGAATAGGGAAGCTGGGAAAGAAGGTGCCATATATGCGAATGACAATGTGTTTTGTGTAACTCAAACCTTATCAGGCAGGCTCTACTCACACGCAACCTCAAAAAGCTGACAAGGCACCAGGAACCATTGATCCAGACGAACAAGTTCTGATGGATATTAGAGAGATTGTTGGCAAGCTCCAACAGCGATGGCGATGTGGGCAACATTCCAAAAATGGCGATGTATACTGCTATAAGTCACAAAGTAATCCACTATGTTACGAATTGTCATATGCCAATCTAAGGTTTTGGGCTGGGGAGATCGTGCGTACACACCTTTTCATGCTATTTATCATGTTCACAATGCTCTGCTAGCTCATGAATCGTGCCACCCTGGATGAAAAATCTCCAAAACTAATACTCGAATCTGCAAGGTCACGAGTGCGATCCGTTTCCCAGCCTCCACCAAGTCATCACGAATACGGCCCCACTGGACAGCCTATCCAATATCACTTCCATGGATTACCTACAGGTGCCCCATGGTCAACGATGCACCCAAGTCATGCAGCACGAGACTTAGCAACGCCTGGCATGGAACCAACCTCGGGCTTACAACTCAGCAAAGCACTGCGATCTGCTGGCAGGCTGTCGGCACAGCAAGCTCCAGATTGTATTGAAATCAACAACTGGTTCCAATCACTCGACAAGCATCCAGAACGAAATAACGATGGTATTGAATTTAGCAAATTTGGCCCTATCTTGAAGTCTATGGGATTTCATCGCATATCACAGCTTGCATCTAACTCAGTCACCAAGAGCGACATACAAGAATGGCTCGGGATTCAGGTGGGAACCGCTATTTCAATTTGGAACTATGTGAGAGAAGATATGGCCAGATACAATGCCAACAAACCCTCGCTACCAGAAACAAATTAGTAGTATATACATAACACCTGCTCCTTACTTAAAATATGTCTTTGAGTAATCAATTTTGGCCCTATTCCATTGAGTATTCAATGAGCTATGTTTTTCTCCTTTGGCTAACATTTTCACACCGTATCAAGAACACAGTAACCCCACTCGGTCTATTACCAAGAGATAGTCCTAAATTTTGCTATTCTAACGGTGCAATTTTTGTGTCATTCCGATGAGTATTCGGCGAGTTATGTTTTTTTTTTCCCTTGGGCCCTTTTTAGTAACATTTTTCATGCCGCGTCAAGTCACGTGAAAAACACAGTAAAGAAATATATGGCAAATGATGATTTTGGACGCATTCTTATTGAAGTTATCACTAAACAAAAGGCGCCGCCGATTAAATCGAAACTGCAAGACTGGACATATACTCATGGCATTGTCTAATACCTAGGCAAGATCTATGTTCCTGATCGAATTGAGTTGCGCACTCAGTTAATCAAGGAAATACATGAAGCATTATCTTCTGGACATCCTGGACAATTGAAGATGCTAGCGCTTTTGAAGCATGATTACTGGTGGCCTGGAATGTATAAACATGTCAAAGAATGGGTTGAAGGTTGCGCACTCTGCCAACAAATGAAAGTCAATACTCACCCAAACTCACCGGCATTAATCCCTATTCCATCAAAAGCTACACGCCCATTTCAGCAGGTCACACTCGATTTCATCACTGATCTTCCTATTTCTGAAGGCTTTGATTCTATATTGGTCACGGTGGACCATGGCCTTACGAAGGGGGTAATTTTCACCCCTTGCAACAAGACGATCGATGCTTTAGGAACTGCAGATCTTTATATCTCTGAAATATTTAAACGCTTTGGACTCCCCGACATCCTAATCTCTGATAGAGGACCACAATTCTCTGCTAAAGTATTTCAGGAAATACGAAAAGCTTTAGGAATCGACCACAGAATGAGCACAGCCTATCATCCTCAGACAGATGGAGAAACTGAACGTGTAAATCAAGAACTCGAGATCTATCTTCAAATGTTCTGCACAAATGAACCCCATAAATGGAAACCACTATTACCCATTGCTGAATTTGCACACAATAACCGATATCACGACACAATAAAAACATCCCCATTTCAACTCATGTATGGATCAGATCTGATCGCCATCCCTACAGCAGCGCTCAAAATGACTGCCCCAGCAGCAGAAGAACACCTTCAGATGCTTCGAAGAGCGAGAGAAGAGGCATTAGCAGCACATGAACTCGCCAGGCAAACAGTCGCTCAAAGAGTCAAAGACAAGTCAATTAAATTTGAGAAAGGCGACAAGGTCTGGCTCGAAAACAAGAACCTACACATCCCATATCAATCAAGGAAGCTTGCACCAAAATGAGAAGGACCCTTTCAGATCGAACAAGTAATGGGACCAGTTACATACAAGCTGAAATTACCGAAACAATGGCGCATTCACCCTGTATTTCATGCATCGCTTCTCACTCCATATAAGGAAACGTCAATGCATGGACCAAACTTTACCACACCACCTCCCGATATAGTAAATGGGCAGGAGGAGTTTGAGATTGAAGCTATCCTTGGACATCGGAAACGTGGAACAGGCTATCAATATTTGGTTAAATGGAAAGGCTATGGAACAAATGATAATACATGGGAACCAGAACGACATCTGGGCAATGCTGCGGATATTCTGGTAGAGTATAAAAACAGAAGAAACCTCTGAAACAGTCAACGCAATGACTTATTATCGCACCAACCTCCAATTAAAACATAATATCCGTTATGTCAAAAAATTCTGCAGAACTGTTGGACGATACACTCCCACTGTCAAAACCAGATACTCTGTCACGCAGATGTTTGTTCCTGCTTTCAAACACCCCTCCAAACGAACACTTTCTATATATCAGAAACTGAAATACGTTCCAATGATGTCAAAACCGCCTAAAGTATCACGTTTACCTCCTCACAAATGAACACATCCACAAGGCCATACAGAGATCCCATATAATGCCTTATCAAAGTATCTTCCCCAGTATCATCACCTCTCTTTTGATCTAGGAGAACTACCCACATTTCAGGAAGCCGAATCACATTATCTTCCAGCATCAGTTCACCCTTGTTTTCAATATGACAATGTTTATCACAGGGTTTGGTTACGACGAACCTTCCCTGAATTATCAGAAGCTTTACAATGGATTATCCAGCTCGGCAGAGACATTTCCACAGAACAATGGCAATATGAACGACGAATGAACATAAGGGGAAGTGAAAATTTTAACCGCACACGAGCGCAAATGGAAATAACACTTGCAACCGAACGATATTACGATCTTCTGAACCAGGCAATACAGGCTAGCATGAACAATCCAGAAATATGTGTTACACGACATGCACACCCTGAACAAATCCGTATTCCACACCCTGATGATGCAAGAACCCGATCAGAACAAGAAGAAGCAGCTAGGAACTCTTGTGAGAACTTTCTCAGAACCAGGGAACCTGAGATCGAAGAGATCTTAGCTTTGGACTCCGATGATGAGATTTGGGATATTTAAACCACACTCAATGGTCTAGCCCCCCCATCCTATCGATACAGCATGTCCGCCATCGTCGTCATCGCCTACCTCGTTGCTTTCGCCTTTGCGCTCTTGGTCACAGCCTGTGGCCATTGTTACGATCCCTCCTTCGCCGCTGCCTCCCCATTCCTCGCCACCGCCCACGACCTCCCCATTGAGGTCTTTGTTACCACCACCACCACCATCGACGAATACCTCTTCCCGGATTGGCCCACCTCCCCTTCCTCTACCGTTGCTGCCCTACATCAGCACCCGGATGAGCTCGCTGACTTCCTTATTGAGGAAGAAGCACCCCTACCCGCTCCGCCAGCACCACCTCTCGCCAGGACACCCAACACCACTCTCCTTCGGGCTCAGGAAGCCCTTGCCACCTTCATCGTAGACTACCAACTCTTCGCCGGACCTCTTGATGCCATGCTCAACACTGCCCTCACCACCGATCCTCACACTGTCACGGATGAAGAGCGTGATGCAATCCTCGAGCAAACAGTCCAGCTAGACTATATCACGAGGACTCTGCAATGGTGGTTTGAAACCGCTAACCATGATGTCAACACCATTGCCGAATGGTTGAAATCGCGAAGGGATCATGGGTGGACAAATGGTGGAAACCATGGTTGGGGAACAGGTTAAGAAGTCGGTGACTTCTTGCATACGAAGGGGGTAATGTTACAATTTCTTTCCCTTTCGTTGACGGACTTACTTTATTATATAATCATCGTTATGCGTTTCATGGATGCTCATCTCCTTTAGCTACTTTACCTTCACATCTCCTTTCTTAGGTATTTAGCTGTATGTTTCCTTTTATATTCTCTTGTTCTGTTACGTATATAAACCTTCTTGTAAAGTAGCTAAACTCCAGTTCCAACTTAATCGAATTCTTCTCTCAACCTCTGAACGAAACTCCTCGCTCTCATCTCTTTGAGCTTGTCGTTTGATTGACCTTTGTCAACGTTTGACTTAGTGTCCAGAACTTGTCCAGTAGGTTGGGAGCAGACCGAGATTCTGCTTGCCACTGTCGACTTAGAACGAATTGCGTTGAGAGCATCGATCTTAACACAACCCATAGCGTCGACTTCCTGGGACGTGAAGTCTTGAGGAGAGGGCTATGTTATGACCTTACAATTTTCTGGCGATTTTTCTATATTTTTATCTATTTTCCTTGGGGATCTATCGACACTTCTCTGGATATAGGCAACGACTCCCACCCCTAACGGGATACTCCGAGGGCTTAGATCAGCAGTGGCTGTACCGCAGCATATGGGGTTATAGGGGCGAAGACTCTGGGCGAGTCCGGGCGGTTCTAGATGGTAGGCCTAGGTCTTGTAGCTGCGCAGTCTGTGTGCACAGACCAGGCGTTGGGGTATATAAGGAGGGTGTCTCGTAGGGACGAGTCTCTAAGACTCTAGATAGTTTCCTCTTACCAGGTCACTAGTCTACTGTGTTTTCATTATCTCTTTTATTCTATCACCTTTTCATGAGGCTTGTGGTTGTGGTGGGATTCGTCCTAACATAGGGTCTGGGCACAAGGTGAGTAAATATCAATCATATCTCAGTCATTTCTTGACGGATTCCCTTCAATATAAGATTGTTTGAAAGCCGTGTTTAAGCTCTTTCTTGGCGTGTTAACCGTTTGGCACTGCACATCCTTGATCCTGCCCATAAAAATAAAGGTGAGTTGCACCATATGTTCTTTTTATCATATCTCCCCCATTTCTTGACAGTTTTGCTTCAATCTTGTGCTGTTTAGAAGCGCTTTTGGCCCTCCTTCTTGTCGCATTAATCCCTTGATGCAGCGCACTTTCATTCTTCTGTTATTTACTAATTATTTATTCACATTTTATTTTACGTGCACATGGGGTCATATCACTAATTTATGGTTAATTTCACTCCAATTACATCGCATTTTGAAGCAGTTTCTCCACACATGGAATGCTTAATGCATTGTAGGCACTTTTGGCCAAGATGGGTAATTACATTCATGTGCATTTGAGAGAATTACATTCAAAACTGAGCCTACATGGCTGAAGAATGGCAAAACCAGTACATGAGTATACAGATTAAATGCGCTTCTAAATGATGCAGGATAGAAGTAAAACCATTGAGAAACAAATGAGATATGATGAAAATGGTTTGTGTGGAAAGATTGATAGATAACAACAGAGCAAAAAAGCGCCGCATCAAGCAGTCAATGCAACGAGAAAGAGGGTTAAAACTGCTTCTAAATGGTGCAAGATTGAAGCAAAACCATCAAGAAATGGGGGAGATTGCCACAAGGTTGTCAGACCAGGGGACACTCTCAGAGGAACAAGAGAAAAAGAAAAGAGAAAACTCTGTTGTACAGTCTACAACTATGACAATCAAGAGCCTGAAGCTCTTGACGCTACAACCAAGACTATATACCCAACGCCTCACCCCTCTGACTAATCCATCACCTGACCGCCTCACCTCTGCCTCATGCCAACCTGCAGTCCGCTTACATAATCTTGAAAGATAAGATCTCCAATAACCCAATAAGAGATCTGAGTTTCCCAAGATAAGAGATAAGATAAGATCAAATCATAACAGAGATATGATAAAAATAAATATGGTGTGACTCACCTTTATTTTTATGGGCGGGATCAAGGATGTGTGGTGCAAAACAGTTAACACAGAAAGAAAGACCTTGAAAATAGCTTTCAAACGATCCTACATTGAAGGTAATCCGTCAAGAAATGACTGAGATATGAACAAATCTGTGCTTACCTTGTGCCCACACCATACCCTGGCTTCCCATCATGCAGCTGGTGCTCTCCAACCTTCTTGAGGCAAGGTACAGGTAAATAGAAGCTTTAAAAAGGCCCACAATGCCTGGGGAGGCATTACCTGGGGCAGGGCATCAGTTTACTCAAAAAACATAGCCAGAGCAAGCTAGAGCCGGCTCTGGGAGCTGAGCCGAGCTTTGGCAACACTAAGTGAGAAGCCACGTGCATTTGGACTTGGATATCTCCTTCAAAGTGGCCTTGGTAACTTCCTCGTCTTGTTTGTGGTGTTGCACATCGATGAAATCATCAAAAGATGAGGACATTTGTGGGATGTTTAGGTGCAAATGCGAACAAATAATGCCAATTGCAGAAATGGCAAGGTGACATGGGTCTCTCGTTCATGCCAAACCAGAAGATTACTTTGTGCATTCAGACTGGAAATAATACGATATGCCTCTCTTAATCCTGATTTTTGCGAAAAGGCAAGTCATTTAGTGCCATGAAAACCAGCATTTCTCACCAAACTACAGGTCACACCTTACCTGACACTCTTCTGGTTGGAGGACGCTTAATAACAAAGGAACAACTCGTCAGGGTGGCCCCACCCTCTCAAGTCTTCAGACCCATCGGTTGATAGGAGTTCATCATTGCTCAGGAGGGCTGGCCTGCAGAGGAAGAGGTTCTTACCTCTCTTATTGCGTATGATATTGTTGTAACTATGGTGTTGTCAGTATTTTTGGCCCGTCAGAGCTGTTTGTATACCAGGCTGGATTGGGGATGACACTAGGCAGTGATAGCCACTGGCAGACGTTCGCCAATAGCAAAGTTGGCCGCATGATGAGTGGCTGCATCACTCCTTGAACTTAAACCACCACCTTCCCGATTAGGATGCCTCCCAAGAAGAAGGCATCCTCCAGTGCGAGGTTTTTGGCGGCCATTGCTGAGCTGTTGACTCCCTCTCCTGCGCTGACCCGTGGTTTAGATGCTGAGAAGACTCCTTTGACACCTCACCTGCTTTGGTCTGCTAGCAGGGCACGCACCTTGAGTGCGTTTCAGGCTCGTGCTTGTGATGACATGGAAGCGGTGTTGGAGGAGGACTCTCCAGGACTGGAATATGTTTTAGACCCACCATGGGGTGCACCCCCCCCTCCTGAGGACACCCTTGGGGAGAATCTGGACGACTCTGATTGCATGGAGGCCTTTGAGGTCCATGCTCGCATGCTTGTCAAAGAGGTTGAAGACCTCATTGCGTCGGTGGATGACCCTGACAACCCTGGCGTTCTCGCCATCCTTTACAGCCTGGACCAGGCTGCAGGACGCATTGTTACCACTTTTTGGAAGAAAAACCCTGACACAGCCCCTCAGGCAGTTTGTGCTGCACTGGGCCCTCTCTTTGCCAACCCCTCGGACGCTTCCCGCAGTGTGCGCAGACCCCCCACAGAGTCCCCCGACACCCCTCGTGCCCCTGCTGCACCTGTTACAATTTCTTTCCCTTTCATTAACGGACTCTTACAATTACATAACCATTGCTATGTGTTTCATGGACACTCAATTCCTTTTAGCTATTGACCTTCACATTTCCTTTCTCAGGTAATTAGCTGTATAACTCCTTTTATATTTCCCTTATTCTTTTAGTATATAAAGCCTCTCATGTACATCCATATTCTTTAGTTCCAACTTAATCGAATCATTCTCTCAACTTCTGAACGAAACTCCTTGCTCTCATCTTTTGAGCTCGTTGTTTACTTTGACCTTTGTCATCGTTTGACTTAGTGTCCAGAACTTGTCCAGTAGGCTGGGAGCAGACCAAGACTCTGCTTGCCACTGTTGACTTAGAACGAATTGCGTTGAGAGCATTGATCTTAACAGCACCTGCCTCCATGGCTGGTGGACCTGTCCCCCGACTTGGTTGGTCTGGACCTCCCCCTGCCCCTCCTAAGAGGACACCACCTATGCCACCTATGCAAAGCCCTCCAAAGGCTGCACAGGCACCTCCCTCTGCCAAGACTCCCTCGTTTGTAAAGGTGGCCGCTGCCCTCTCCCTCTTCAAACCCGCCCGTCCCCCGGATAAGGGGCCCTCTAACTCCGTTAAGAGGGCCAGGTCTTGCATGTCGCAGGGCACGCGCACCACCAAGGTTATTTTCCACCCACCAGGCGATGGCCTTGAGCTTCCTTCAGCGGACTTGGTCCGTGCATCTGTTTCACTTGGCGACAAGAACAGTGTTGTTGCTGCAATATGGACCCTCAGGGGAGATTTCGAGGTCACACTCAAGCGCCCTGCCTCCCCCAAAGACATGGCTGCAGTTGAGGCTGCAGTCTTACAGCATTTCCCATCTGCCCCATCTCATATCATGAGGCCAACTACTTCAGCTATCAAGTTTTCACACGTCCCAACTCAGTTCCCTGACAAGACCCCTGTTGTTACAATTTCTTTTCCTTTCATTGACGGATTTACTTTATTATATAATCATCGTTATGCGTTTCATAGACGCTCATCTCCTTTAGCTACTTTACCTTCACATCTCCTTTCTTAGGTATTTAGCTGTACGTTTCCTTTTATATTTCTTTTGTTCTTTTACGTATATAAACCTTCTTGTAAAGTAGCTAGACTCCAGTTCCAACTTAATCGAATTCTTCTCTCAATCTCTGAACAAAACTCCTCACTCTCATCTCTTTGAGCTTGTCGTTTATTTGACCTTTGTCATCGTTTGACTTAGTGTCCAGAACTTGTCCAGTAGGCTGGGAGCAGACCGAGATTCTGCTTGCCACTGTTGACTTAGAACGAATTGCGTTGAGAGCATCGATCTTAACACAAGTTGGAACTCACAGAACCGCTCAGTGTTTCTACACTAGCCAGACACCATTGATACCAGAACCTCGAACCTCAGACCCCCGAACGGCTCTGCCCGTTTTAGACGAAAGTATTATCTAGATCGACGAGAAGTTTTTCCGTCAACTACAGGAACAGGGTGGTTTTTCCGCTCAGGAACTAAAAAAAAGAACGAACCAGTACCAGCATCCCTCTTTGAAGGTGATTATATTGAAGGAAACGGAAAAGACATCTTCCCAGACAACGTTTGGATCGATTGGATCAACAAAGATCTAAAAGAGGATTTTTATTCTCTATTTTACCCACCTACTGAAGAACCAGAATCCTCCTGGTGGAACGAATTCCTCAGTCTTTCTGGAGCACCACCACAGGACTGATACGCACTCCAAGACAAAGGAATACAGCCTTGGAGAGACTTCCTAGAACAGAAACAGATCGAACAAAGTTTATTTGGAGATCCAGAATCAGGAAAGAAGAAAGATGAAACAAGAGAACCAGAAGAACCGAAAGGAGAAACAGAAAAGATGGCAACTGACGCAGCAGCACCTGCCTCTAAAGGAGATATCAAACCGCAGCCTATGCGTATTTTTACAGGAAAACGAACCGAAGCGAAGGCTTTCATTGGAAGTCTTGAAGATTACTTTGTCTTAAATGATGACAATTATAAAGGCAAAGCACAGAAACAGATTCGATTTACTCTCGCCTGTCTTGGGCAGGAACTCGACGATTGGAAAGTCCTGATCAAGGATGAATTAGATGATGAAGAAGAAAGTACCCTTATTTGGACAAACTGGGCAGAATTCAAAAAGCGTTTCCTAGCCGATTGGGGAGAAGTCAATAGCGCCCTTAGAGCGCTGAACAATTTAGCCAATCTCAGAGTAGGGGGTGACGTTTCAGTCCCTGAATATATCAGAAAATTTCGCATGGAGATTGGTACCTCAGGTTTGAAAGGAACAACTGCGCAGCTTCAGGCCTTTGTCAAAGGACTCCCTGAAAGTATCGCTACAAAGATCCTTGAAGCAAATGTTCTATCCATGAAAGAAGCATATGAAAAGGCAGAACAGCTTCATGGCGCATGGGAAATGATGCGAGCGCTTGGGCGAAAACCAGGACAAGGGAACCGCTCTAATTTTAATCGAAACACCAATAACAGGGGTGGATCAATCCGATCAGTAAATGCGATGCCCACTGGACGTTTGACAGATGAACAAAAGGAGGAATATATGAAATCTGGAAAATGTTTCAGATGTGGAAACCAGGGGCATGTTTCAAGGAATTGTCCCAAACGAAATACCACTTCAAACACCTCCTTCAGGGCCTCCTCATCATTTCAGAATAAGGGGATCAGATCTATCCCTGAAGATGCGCCCAAGGAAAAGAAAGATAACCCAGTTGCAAGCATCAGAGTGATCCTTGCTGGGATGAAGGCCGATGAACGAGAAGGTCTTCTCAGTGAACTCGAGAACGAGGGTTTTTAACCCGGAAGCATCATACAGCGGTTGGCACTTCCATAACAAATGGACATTCACAGTTAGCGCTTGATTCTGTAATAGTAAGATCGAATAATGACAAGCGCCTTTCAATTTCTGTGGAGACGTCCAATTTACCCGCTAAAACTTCAGCTCTAATCGATTGTGGAGCAGAAGGGAATTTTATTGACGAAGAAGTAACCACCAAGTTATCAAAAGAAAAATTGCGAAAACCAATCAAAGTCAGAAATGCAGATGGAACGGTTAACACTAATGGAATAATCACACATCGAGTCCATATTCAATATTCGATTGGAGGAAAACGATACAGCAACTGGTTTCTAATCACTAAATTAGGAGATCAACGATTAATTTTGGGGATCCCTTGGTTAGAAGAAAACAATCCTACTATTGATTGGAGAGATAAAACGATACACCTCATCGATGAACAACGGAATGGAGGAACTATCTGGCAAATGGCACTGGACAATCAACAATGGGGAGAAGACGATTACTGGATCAGAGTTAAGACATCAGCATCTCAAGCGTTAGAACATCAGTTGAAAAAGGATGAACCAAAAACGGAACTACCATCAGAATATGGGAAATGGCGCTCAGTCTTTGAGAAAAAGGCATCAGAACGATTCCCAACTTCCAGAACTTGGGATCACGCTATCGATTTGAAAACCGGTTTTAGTCCTAAAGTTAGCAAGATCTATCCGTTATCAATCAAAGAACAGTCGTCGCTGGATGAATGGATTGAAGAACAGCTAGCTAAAGGCTACATCAAACCGTCGAAATCTCCTCAAGCATCGCCATTCTTCTTTGTCTCAAAGAAGGAAAGTGGTGCGCTTCGGCCGTGCCAAGATTATAGATATTTAAATGATTGGACAATCAAGAATGCATACCCATTACCCCTAGTATCCGACCTCCTTACAAAACTCGCTGGTGCACAATATTTCACCAAATTAGACCTCCGATGGGGATATAATAACGTCAGGATCAAGAAAGGGGACGAATGGAAAGCTGCTTTCATTACCAACAGAGGATTATACGAACCAACTGTTATGTTCTTCGGCTTATGCAATTCGCCATCTACATTCCAAACTATGATGAACGAATACTTCAGAGACATGATTAATGAAGGATGGCTCATTATCTACATGGACGACATCTTGATATGTTCTCAGAATCTGAACGAACTAGAAGAACGAACAAAAAGGGTTCTTGATCGATTAGAAGAGAACGATCTGTTCCTGAAATTAGAAAAATGTAAATTCGCTGTTCAAGAAGTTGAATTTCTGGGCATGATCATCTCACCCGGAAAAATACGAATGGATCCTATCAAACTTGCAGGAATAGCTGATTGGCCAGTACCATCAACGGTTAAACAAGTCCGATCATTCCTAGGTTTTGGAAACTTTTATAGACGTTTTATTGGAAACTTTGCAGCAATCGCAAAACCACTCACAGATCTAAACAAGAAAACGGAACCATTTGACTGGAATAATGAGCGCCAACTTGCCTTTGACACCCTAAAGCAACGGTTCGCCTCTATGCCAGTATTGTTAATGCCAAATCCTGCAAAACCGTTCATCCTTCAAACCGACGCCTCCAATAAAGCAATTGGAGCGGTACTGAAACAGGCTGATGAATCTGGAGCACTCCATCCATGTGGATTTATATCCCATGCGTTAACACTAACGGAACAGAATTATCAAATTTATGACAGAGAATTGCTTGCAATCATCAAGGGACTTGCAGTATGGCGCCATCTATTACATGGTTCTCCTCACATGATCATCGTCCATTGTGATCACAAAAACTTATCTTACTACCGAACTGCTCAACGCTTAACACCTCGACAAGCTCGGTGGTCATCATTGCTATCTGAATATGATCTTCGTATTGAACATATACCTGGCACAAAAATGTTCGAAGCAGATGCATTATCCAGACGGCCAGATCATATGGGAAATGATGAGGAACAAACTACTGTCACGGTTTTGCCGAATGACCAATTTATTCGACTAATCAATGATGATCTTGCCAGCGAATTAAAGAAATACATGGCAAACGACGATTTTGGACGCATCCTTATTGAAGTTATCACTAAGCAAAGGGCACCACCAATTAAATCCAAACTACAAGACTGGACATACACTCATGGTATCGTTTATTACTTGGGCAGGATCTATGTGCCTGATCGAATTGAGTTGCGCACTCGATTAATTAAGGAGATACATGAAGCATTATCTTCAGGACACCCTGGACGATTGAAAACACTAGCACTTTTGAAGCGTGATTATTGGTGGCCTGGAATGTATAGACATGTCAAAGAATGGGTTGAAGGTTGTGCACTTTGCCAACAGATGAAAGTCAATACCCACCCAAATTCACCAGCATTAATCCCTATTCCATCAAAAGCTACTCGGCCATTTCAACAAGTCACACTGGATTTTATTACCGATCTTCCTATATCTGACAGTTATGACTCCATTCTGGTCATGGTGGACCATGGCCTTACGAAGGGGGTAATTTTTACTCCTTGCAATAAGACGATCGACGCCTTAGGAACTGCAGACCTCTATATCTCTGAAATATTCAAACGCTTTGGACTCCCTGACATCTTAATCTCGGATAGAGGACCGCAATTCTCCGCCAAAGTATTTCAAGGGATACGAAAAGCTCTAGGAATCGACCATAGAATGAGCACAGCCTACCATCCTCAGACAGATGGAGAAACTGAACATGTAAATCAAGAACTCGAAATTTATCTTCGAATGTTCTGCGCAAATGAACCTCATAAATGGAAACCACTACTATCCATCGCTGAATTTGCACATAATAATCGATATCACAACACAATAAAGACATCACCATTTCAACTTATGTACGGATCAGATCCAATCGCTATCCCTACAGCAGCAATCAAGATGACCGCACCAGCAGCAGAAGAACGCCTTCTGATGCTCCGAAGAGCTAGAGAAGAAGCCCTAGCCGCTCACAAACTAGCTAGACAAATGGTCACTCATAGATACAGAGACAAGTCAATCAGATTCGAAAAAGGTGACAAAGTCTGGCTCGAAAACAAGAATCTCCACATTCCATATCAATCAAGAAAGCTAGCACCAAAACGGGAAGGACCCTTCCAGGTTGAACAAGTCATGGGACCAGTTACTTACAAATTGAAATTACCAAAACAATGGCGCATTCATCCTGTGTTTCATGCTTCGCTCCTCACTCCATATAAAGAAACCTCAATGCACGGCCCGAATTTCACTATGCCACCTCCCGATATGGTTAACGGACAAGAAGAGTTTGAGATTGAGGCTATCCTTGGACATCGGAAACGTGGAACAGGTTACCAATATTTGGTTAAATGGAAAGGCTATGGAACAAATGACAATACCTGGGAACCGGAAAGACATCTAGGCAATGCTGCGGATATCTTAGTTGAGTATAAAAACAGAAGGAACCTCTGAAACAACTCAGAAGAAAATGACTTACTATCGCACCAACCTCCAACTAAAACATAATATTCGTTATGTCAAAAGATTCTGCAGAAATATTGGACGATACACTCCTACCGTCAAAACCAGATATTCTGTCACGCAGATGTTCGTTCCTGCCTTTAAACACCCTTCCAAACGAACGCTCTCTACATATCAGAAACTGAAATACGTCCCAATGATGTCAAAACTGCCTAAAGTATCACGATTACCTCCTCACAAACGAACGCATCCACAAGGCCATACAGAGATCCCATATAATGCTTTATCAAAGTATCTTCCCCAGTATCATCGTCTCTCTTTTGATCTAGGAGAATTACCCACATTCCAGGAGGCCGAATCACATTATCTCCCAGCATCAGTTCACCCTTGTTTTCAATACGATAATGTTTATCACAGGGTTTGGTTACGACGAACCTTCCCTGAATTATCAGAAGCTTTACAATGGATCATCCAGCTCGGCAGAAACATTTCCGCGGAACAATGGCAATATGAACGACGAATGAACATAAGGGGAAGCGAAAATTTTAGCCGCACAAGAGCGCAAATGGAAATAACACTTGCAACCGAACGATATTACGATCTTCTGAACCAGGCAATACAGGCTAGCATGAACAATCCAGAAATACATGTTACACGACATGCACACCCTGAACAAATCCGTATTCCACACCCTGATGATGTAAGAACCCGATCAGAACAAGAAGAAACAGCTAGGAACTCTCGTGAGAACTTTCTCAGAACCAGGGAACCTGAGATCGAAGAGATCTTAGCTTTGGACTCCGACGATGAGATTTGGGATATTTAAACCGCACCCAATGGTCTAAACCCCCATCCTATCGATACAGCATGTCCACCATCGTCGTCATCGCCTACCTCATCGCTTTCGCCTTTGCGCTCTTGGTCACAGCCTGTGGCCATTGTTACAACCCTTCTTTCGCCGCTGCCTCCCCGTTCCTCGCCACCGCCCACGACCTCCCCATTGAGGTCTTCGTTACCACCACCATCACCATCGATGAATACCTCTTCCCGGATTGGCCCGCCTCCCCTTCCTCTACCGTTGCCTCCTTACATCAGCACCCGGACAAGCTCGCTGACTTCTTGATTGAAGAAGAAGCACCCCTACCCGCTCCGCCTGCTCCACCTCTCGCCAGGACCCCTAACGCCACTCTCCTTCGGGCTCAGGAAGCCCTTGCCACCTTCATCGTCGACTACCAACTCTTCGCCGGACCTCTTGACGCCATGCTCAACACCGCCCTCACCACCGATCCTCACAGTGTCACGGACGAAGAGCGCGATGCAATCCTCGAGCAAACAGTCCAACTAGACTATATCACGAGGACGCTGCAATGGCGGTTTGAAACCGCTAACCACGATGTCAACACCATTGCCGAATGGTTGAAATCACGAAGGGATCATGGGTGGACGAATGGTGGAAACCACGGTTGGGGAACAGGTTAAGAAGTCGGCGACTTCTTGCATACGAAGGGGGTAATGTTACAATTTCTTTTCCTTTCATTGACGAATTTACTTTATTATATAATCATCATTATGCGTTTCATAGACGCTCATCTCCTTTAGCTACTTTACCTTCACATCTCCTTTCTTAGGTATTTAGCTGTACGTTTCCTTTTATATTTCTTTTGTTCTTTTACGTATATAAACCTTCTTGTAAAGTAGCTAGACTCCAGTTCCAACTTAATCGAATTCTTCTCTCAATCTCTGAACAAAACTCCTCACTCTCATCTCTTTGAGCTTGTCGTTTATTTGACCTTTGTCATCGTTTGACTTAGTGTCCAGAACTTGTCCAGTAGGCTGGGAGCAGACCGAGATTCTGCTTGCCACTGTTGACTTAGAACGAATTGCGTTGAGAGCATCGATCTTAACACCTGTTTCCAATGACACCTTACTGGAGGCCATCCGTACCCACCCAAAGTGGGCTAAGGTGGCTTTCTTTACCCCACCCCGCTTCGTCTTTGCCAAGGGCAAGACGTCTGGTCCTTTGGCCATGGTTTACTGCGAAGTTTTTGATGATAGGTCCTCCGCCACCGCTCACAAACTCCTCTCCACGGATATCCTCTTTGGAGGTGTCCCTCGTCACGCGTCTCCCTGGACTGTCAACAAGTCCATCCCACAATGTGGCATTTGCCTCCGTTGGGGCCACACGATGCACTGGTGTGGCTCCCGTCAAGCTTGGTGTGCAGTCTGCACCAGAAATCATCCGACCGCTTCTCATCAAGCCGCAGTCGACCTTTTACTGCCTCGCCAGAGGCAACAGGCCCAGTGCATTAACTGTCGCGGTGATCACCTTGCCCCCGCCCATGGCTGCCCCTTCTATGCAGCCCGCTTCCGCCCCCTGGTGCTCTTGTCTATGGATTGAGCCCGGAGAGACCAAGTCGCTGAGTCTCGTACCAACTGCTGCAATGAGCACCGCCAACTGCGCTTTTCTCAACTTCGTAACGCACCCTCTTAGGGACTATCCGGGACCTCCTGTCCTCTGTACCGCCCATGTCTGCCTCAGGCCGAGGCCGTTTAGTATACGCCTGTCGGGGTCCTTCATTAGTTCCTCACTGACTGCTCAAGTCCCTCTTAACTACGTAGTGTTTCGGGGCCTGCCCGGTTTGTCTTGTCCACCGGTTATCGTTAGCTTGTCTATGTACTCTCCAGTGTCAATACCAATTTCTATTTAAAAAAAAAAAAAAAAAAAATGATGAGTGGCTGACTCAGCTCACCAAATGCTCGCGCTCGCAGGCGCCACCTCTCAGCTGCCCTTCAACTTCGTTCCAGGCGCTCTCCCCGTCACCAATGCAACCCAGTCAGTTTGGATCCATACACCCGGCGCTAATCCTCTCGCAGACCATGGCCGTCATTGCCCTCTTACGCCTCAGACAGACATATGCATCATCGGCTCTGGGATAAGCGGCGTATCCGCTGCATACCATCTCTCAATGTCAGAGTCACCTCTCACCGCCGTTATCCTCGAAGCAAGGCAGTTTTGTCAGTCCAAGACTTTCTGCCGTTGCTTGATTCACTACTGACGCCAGACTGCCCCAGGCTCAGGAGCAACCGGCAGAAACGGTGGCCATCTCACACCCAACCCCTTCCATGGCTTCCGCGAGCGTCATGCTCAGCATGGCTTATCCGATACTGTCAAGTCCTATGCTCTCGAGGACCATACCGCCGCCTCCATCGTGTCCTTTATCCACTCTCACAATCTTTCGGATCAAGTAGATCTCGTCCATGGTGGTCATTATAAGCTATTCACCTCTTCTGCGAAAGAGGTTGCTGCACGCGCAGATTACGAGGCCGCGCTGGAGGCAGGCTGGGACCCTGTCCAAAACCTGACCTGGCTTGATGCAAAGCAAATGAACCAAGTGCGTTCGATATGCCATGCAGGGTTCCGAATTGTTGTGCCAAATGACATGGTAGGTATATGGTGCATCATACCCTGGGTACAGAACCTCGTCAGCGCACAACCTTTGGCCTCTCAAACTCGTCACGCACTTGTACAATCAAGCCCTGAAATCACCTTCTCTCAACTTGACTCTGCACACCCACACACCCGTTCTCTCCATCAGTCGTGCCAGTGCGCCTGGCAGGAGGTGGACATTGAACACCTCTAGAGGCACCATTGATTGCACCACCGTTCTCCATGCAACCAACGGGTACGCATCACATCTTTTATCCTTCCTTTCCACACCCATTATTCCTACACGTGGTCAAATCATTGCAGCCGAGGTCACCACTCCCTCTGCCCAGTCCGTCTCTCTACTTAGAAAAGGCTCATGGGCCAACTCGGGTGACGAGTACTGGTTTCCCCGACCCAACTCGACCTCTACATCGACGACCATGATCCTTGGGGGCGGTCGTAGAATATCTCCCAGCCATGAGCAAAATGAGATTAATGACGGTGTGCTCAATCCGCTCATCGGGGACATGTTGCGCGCGTTTTTGCCCCGTACTTTTTCTGGTATTGAGATGGAGGTCAAAGTCATGATGGAATGGGTAAGTGCGGTTGTTCATTGCATGCGATTTGTTGATGAATGGATTACCCAGACGGGTATCATGGGCTTTACGAATACGGGCCACCCGCTAGTTGGCCAGGTCGCCGAAGGACAATACATATCTGCTGGTTTCAACGGCCACGGAATGCCCCTGGCATACGGATGGTATGCTACCGCTTTTGCGCTTCGTTTCCTTCCTCAATAGTTCGCAGTGCAGATGTCATAGCGAGGACGATAGCTGCCGATCTACGAAGCGAACAGTGGCAACTGCCAACATGGTTCCCCCAGTATTTCCTGATATGATAATGTTATTCTGGGAACAATGTTATAGAGCTGAATTCGAAGAATGTCAGACTGGGTCACTGCCGTGTCGTCGAGCACTTTCTCACTTGTGGGAGATGCAATACATGGCACGATTTGTTTACCAGAACGACAGGGGAAATGGAATGATAGCTAAACAAAAATGCGAAGTAATAAATGGAGGGGGTTAGATCACGATGCATCTGTTCTCTTTGAGTCTCTTTGTCCAACGTCCTTTCATACTTTCTTTCAGCGCGAGATGAAACACGTCCTTCACGCCCACGCCATACTTTGCGGAGCATTCGATGTATTTGGCGCCAATCTCCTTCGCTACGCGTGCACCCAGTTCTGGAGTGACAGGCATCTGACCCTGGGCGCTGAGCATCTTGAGCGTCTGCTCGTCATCTCGCAGGTCTGCTTTGGTCGCGACGAGTATCAGTGGCGTGCCCTCACAAAAGTGGGCAACCTCTGGATACCACTGTGCATGCAAGTCTCAACCAACGTCGCGATAAAAGCAGGCGACGAACCTTGTCCTGCACGTTCGCGAGACTTGTCGGAAAGTCGATGGAAAACACGATCAAGATCACGTCCGACTCTGGATAGCTCAGCGGGCGGAGCCTGTCGTATTCTTCCTGGCCCGCCGTGTCCCACAGCGCAAGCTCGACCTGCTTGCCCTCAAAATGGACCATGGTGACATAATTCTCGAATACGGTGGGTATATATGCCTGTGTGCCTCGAGTGACGGTGAGGCGTGGTTGGAGCGGCGGGGGCCTACGCTCACCTCAGGGAAGCGGTTTTCGGCGTAGACGATGAGGAGACAAGTCTTTCCGCAGCCGCCGTCGCCTACGACGACGAGCTTGCGTTTGAGATCAGGGCGACGAGAGTCCATGTGGGCAGGAAGAAGAGAAGGGGAGGGTTTAAGATGGCACGTGACAGCATGGACGTCGTCTTCCGCCGCCACTCTCGGCGCTCCCGCCGCTTTTATACCGACGACGGACGCGCCCTCCTCGTCCTCCCGCCTTTCCGTCCCCTTGCTTCGCCTTCTGCTGCCCTTAATCAGGCTGCAATCCGCTTTCATCAGCTCAGAACCCTCATCCGCCGCGACCTCGACTACAACGCCTTTTTCAACACCCTCTGGCTCGTCCTCAACGACATCATAATCGGCTGCGCTCTGGGCTCGTTTCTGACAGAGAACGAGCTTGCACATAGATTAGAGCCATGGCTCGTGCACACTATACACGATCTGCTTCGCTGGCTCGATTCCTGGCCCGCAGGCTTGAAACTCAACACCGAGCTCAGCAGATTCTACGCACACTCGCTGGCTCTGCTCTCCCATGCATTTAGCCACTTTGTCCGTCTTGTCGTGGACCACTTTCAACTAGTCCTTGTGGTCGTGTCTTGGGTCAGTCATCTAGGCGCGTCCTTTGCGCTCGCCCTCTTGATCGACTTTGTTTCTCTTTTGACGGCCCACATCACCTTATCCTATGCCCTTTCGCGGATAGTGTATAGACGAACGATCCTTTCTGCACGTTCTCTCTTTAATTTATTCCGAGGTACGTAACCCCAGTCATGACAAGTAGCCGCTTTAGTGACCATTGCAGGTAAACGATATAACGTCCTACGACATCGCACTGACTATTGGGAATACGACATGGATCAACTTTTACTAGGCACTCTCCTTTTCACCCTCCTCGCATTTCTCTCTCCCACCATCTTCGTCTATTACGCCTTGTTCGCCGCACTCCGTGTGGCCATTCTCCTGTTTTTTGCATCTATAGAAATTCTCATCGCATTTCTTAATCATTTCCCCCTGTTTGCGCTTGTGTTGCGCATAAAAGACCCAGCAAGGATACCAGGGTCGATCTATTTTGAGCTGTCCACCGACCCTCCAGAACCTCATCTCATACTCAAAAGCCAACCCCTCTCCCTTACTGCCATCCTCTCCCGATACAGTGCGTAGTCGCCGTTCTCTATAGTTTCAACTGACATTACCAGTCCAGCTCGCCTCCCGCCTTGCTACACACTACAATCCCCTTCGCCTACTATACCAACTTTTCATTGGCGAATATCTGGCGGCTATCAGATGCTCTTAATTATGCCATGTAATAATATCACTGCCTGAAACTGTCTACGAGCGTCATCCCCAATCCCACCTTTTCTAATACCTCCAGCACGCCCTGGTACCCACACGGCTCTGACGGGCCGACAATACTGACAACTTGCTAGTCCAACTTTACCATCCAACACCATCGATGCTATACAGTTGCAACAGGAATGTCATGCAAAATAAGAGAGGTATGAACCTCTTCCTCTGCAGGCCAGCCCTCCTGAGCAACGATAAACTTGTGATAGCACGACCATGTCCCTTCATGTCTGGGCCTATCTCCCGACAGGGCTGCAAACAAGTCGACGGGCGCGAGTTCGTCCTCGGCAATGCTGGGCAAGGGCCTCTTCGGGCCCTTGTCACCTCCTGGGACGATTCCGAGCCACTGACCAGCCTTCAAAACCGTTTGCAGCAACTGCTCGTCTTGGCCAGCTAATGCCTGTTTGACCGCCTGGTCCGCTTCCATCTTGACCACGTCCTCGTCCCCTACCCTGGCCTTGCCACGTCTGTACTCGTACCTTGTGGTGGGCCTCCATCAAGCTCGCAAAACCGGGACAGACGGTGTCACAGCGTCACTTTGCCAGATTTTAGAATGTTGTTGGGCTGGCTTTTCGTTATAGTCAGACCGAGGGATGAACAAGTGGGACTGGTCATAAACTCAAGGCCTCCACCGTCACAGGCAATGTCTCCAATGTTCGTGAAGCGCGCTCTGCCCAGTTCTCGGGCGCGCCTGAGCGCCATGACGAGTTATTCATTGGTCATTAAGCAGGTAGATCCTCCAACCAGCCAACGCGACCCAAGAAGAGCGTCAGGCAAGGTGCGACCTGTGGTTTGGTGAGAAACGCCGCTTTTCACGGCACTAAATGACTTGCCTTTTCGCAAAAATCGGAGTGATTAAGATATTGTTTCCGGTCTGAACGCACAAAGTAATCTTCTGGCGTGGCATGGACGAGATATACCTGTGCACCTTGTACAATAGTACCTATCGTACCCATTCAGAATACCAATGGAGGGTGATATTTGGCCACTCACTCATCCAAATTGTTTATGGACACAAGCTGAATGAGTTGGATAGGCCACCTTGCCATATGTCAGAGATATATGCAGTGGCATTATTTGTTCACATTTACACCTTAACCCCTTATCTCCCCCCCACAAATGTCCTCATCTTCTGATAATTTCATTGATGTGCAATGCCACAAACAAGATGAGGAAGTTACCAAGACCACTTTGAAATATTTTGTCAAAAAACAGGAGTTGTCCAAGTCCAATTGCACGATACTTCTCTCATTCATTGTCAAGTACTCTAAGGGTAAACCACAGGCTGCATACACTGATGGTACTATTGAAACAAACTACAGCAGCACAGGCACTAGCTAAGTAAGGTTTCAATGACTTACATTCTTTAGTAGTGCTTGCCTTACTATCACTGTGTGTTAGTTGGAAAACTGGGGGGATAAGGATCCAAAATGCCCTCCTTATATACATTTCTGAAACCCTAACCTAAGTACAATGTACAGTACTAAAAATACCTATAAACAAGTCATATCTATTATTATTCATTCTATGATGTTCTTTATGACATCATTTCCTTCTTTATGACATCATTTCCTATTGAAACAACTACAGCAGCACAGTAGCACTGACTAAGTAAGGTTTCAACTACTTACATTTGTTAGTTAGTGTTGCTTATCTGCCTATGTGTTAGGTGGAAAAACTGGGGAGCTTAGCGTCCAAAACGCCCTCCTTATATACATTTCAGTAACCCTAATCTAGGTACAAAATATAATAATAAAAATACTATTAAACGAGTTTCTTTTATTATTATCTATTTTTAATCATTCTATGATGTTCTATATGACATCATTTCCTTCTAAATGACTCATGTGCACAGCTATATGACTCATGCGCAGCAGTATGAGTCATTGCACAGTCATTGCACAGCAATGCACAGTCATATGAGTCATTTCTGAGTTATGTTCTAAATATAAATGATTCTTATCAACTATTCAATTCAGTTGATAATCATCCCATCAAACTCTATAATATCTGTCAAACTCTATAATATCTGTCAAAGATATAAATATCTCTGAACTCTATAATTTCGTACACAAGTACAAATAAGAGTTTATTATTACTAATCAGAGTCTAGATGAGCCTATAGACACGTGACTAATCACATGACTAATCACATGACTAATCATGTGATATCACATAATCTGAATAGATATTTAGTTAAATATAAAACACTAATTAATTCTAATTCTAATTATCTAATTAATTCTTAATTATCTAATCTAACTTTTAACACTCCCCCTTGTTGAATATTTTACTAAATGTGTATTCCACATAATTTAAGCATTCTACTATGCTTATTCAACAATAAATTTTTAGTTAATATGTCAGCAGCTTGATCTTCAGTTTTAATATAATAAAGATCAACTAAATCATCTTTGACACATGATCTTATATAATGATATCTGACATCCATATGTTTCGTTCTTTGTTCTTGAGCTGGATTTGAAGCCATATAAATTGCTGCTTGATTATCCATTATTAATGGAATGGATCTTATGTTATATCCTAACTCTTCAAACAAATTCTTCAACCAAGATATTTGTCTGCATGCATCTGATGCAGCCATGTACTCTGCTTCTGTTGAAGACAACGCAATAGTTTTTTGTTTTGCTGATTTCCAATATACTGGTGCTCCAGCTACAGTGACTCAAAAAACCCTTTCAATGTTGTCAGCTTTGACAAAGAATGATTTTTATCTCATTCAAATAAAGTCTGAAAAATGTGGAAAATTCAGGGTAGGTTTTTGGTTGTGTAAAAATGATGTCATGAATCACATATTACATAATCACTTGATTTGGATGAGGCAAAAATAGTTTGGTTGAGACACCCCATTGAAAGGGTTTTTTTGCCAAAGTTCTGGAGTGCTAGATCACATGACTTTGTTGATCATATTGAACCACATCATGTGACCATGTTGAATGCGAGTACAGGACATCATTTCTGACCTTTAACCAACCCATCACCATCATGCACACCCTTTCACAAGCTAAACAGCAGCACATCCTCTCTCTGCTTGATGCTGGCCACACAGCCTCTCACATAGCTTCTACCACTGCTTATAGCCTCAGTACTATCTCCAGACTTCATGCTAAGCATTGTTCTCACCTCACAAAATCAACTGGAGGTCGTCCTGCAAAGCTGTCTCCTGCCAATCTCCACCATGCCAACCATCTCATCAGCTCCAGGAAGGCAGAGACAGCCACAGCCATTGCCAAATCCCTTTCTACCATCATCAGCCAACCTCTCTCAGCCCAGACTGTCAGGAATCACCTGAAGAAGATGGGCATGAAGGCAGTAGTGAAACAGAAGAGGCCATTCTTATTCAAAAGGCACCAGCAGGCCAGGTTGGACTTTGCTCTAGCTCACCAGTACTGGACTGTAGATGATTGGAAGAGGGTCATATGGTCAGATGAAACCAAAATTAACAGGGTAGGGTCAGATGGTAAGAGATGGGCATGGAAGAGGAGTGGGGAGAACTGGAGTGAGAGACTGGTGGATGGAACATTGAAGTTTGGAGGAGGTTCAGTCATGATTCGGGGTTGCATGACTTGGGAAGGAGTGGGATATGCAACCAAGATTGATGGAAGGATAGATGCTGACCTCTACATCTCAATTCTGGATGATGAGCTCCAAGCTACCATGGACTTCTATGGTTTTACAACTGACAACAGCATATTCCAGCAGGACAATGACCCAAAACATACCAGCAAGAAAGCCAGAGAGTGGTTCCAAGTCCATGATATGCAAGTGCTTTCATGGCCTGCATAATCCCCAGACCTGAATCCTATTGAACATTTGTGGAGTCACCTCAAGAGGAAGCTAGGAGAGTATGAGGAGCCACCAAAGGGAATCAATGAATTGTGGGAAAGAGTACAGGTTGAATGGGACAGAATACCAGCAGAGGAGTGCCAGAAATTGATTGAAAGCATGCCCAGGATGGTTGAAGCAGTTTTGAAGGCAAAGGGAGGTTATACCAAGTACTAGAGTTATTTGCAAAAAAAACCCTTTCAATGAGGTATCTCAACCAAACTATTTTTATCTTACCTAAATTAAGTGCTTATGTAATATGTGATTTATGACATTATTTCTACATGATCAAAAACCTACCCTGAATTTCCCACATTTTTCAGATTTTATTTGAATGAGATAAAAATCATTCTTTGTCAAAGCTGACAACATTGAAAGGGTTTTTTGAGTCACTGTAACTTGACAACCATCCCAGTTGTTGATTTACGATCAATGGGATTTGATGCCCAATCAGCATCAGCATAACAAATTAAACCATATTTATCTTTTCCATTATATTTAATGCAATAATCCAATGTACTTCCAACATATTGGATTATATGTAATGCCTTTTTAATGTGATCCTGTGAAGGATTACTTACAAATTGTGACATTAGAATTGTTGCATAAACAATATCTAATCTTGTACACATTGCAAGAAACAATAATGATCCTATCAATTGTTGATAGTATGTAATCATTTCTTGTGTTGCTTGACCCTCTATTTGTTTGTTTGGTACATAACCAGCTGGTAAAGGTGTGTTTACTGGTTTTGCATTAATAAGACCAAACCTTTCAACAATCTTCTTCGCATATTTAGCTTGATCAATTGTGACTATATGATTCTGTTTATCAATCACAATGTTCATTCCTAAATATCCACTTAAATCTCCTAAATCTCTACTTTCCCATTTATCCATGAATTTCTTTTTGTGATCATTAACAGTCTTTTCATTATTGCCCATGAATATTATGTCATCAACATATAATATAATGACTATAATGTCATTCTCTGTTTGTTTAACATATATTCCTGTATCGGCATATAATCTTCTAAATCCTAATTTAGTTATACTGTTATGAGCTTGAATATGTTACGATTTCTTTCCCTTTCATTAATGGACTCATTTTATTATATAATCATCGTTATGCGTTTCATGGACGCTCATCTCCTTTAGCTACTTTACCTTCACATTTCCTTTCTTAGGTATTTAGCTGTACGTTTCCTTTTATATTTCTCTTGTTCTTTTACATATATAAACCATCTTGTAAAGTAGCTAGACTTCAGTTCCAACTTAATCGAATTCTTCTCTCAACTTCTGAACGAAAACTCCTCGCTCTCATCTCTTTGAGCTCGTCGTTTATTTGACCTTTGTCATCGTTTGACTTAGTGTCCAGAACCTGTCCAGTAGGCTGGGAGCAGACCGAGACTCTGCTTGTCACTGTTGACTTAGAACGAATTGCGTTGAGAGCATCGATCTTAACACAAGTTGGAACTCACAGAACCGCTCAGTGTTTCTACACTAGCCAGACACCATTGATACCAGAACCTCGAACCTCAGACCACCGAACGGCTCTGTCCGTTTCAGACGAAAATATTATCTAGATCGACGAGAGGTTTTTCCGTCGACTACAGGAACAGGGTGGTTTTTCCGCTCAGGAACTAAGAAGAAAAACGAACCAGTACCAGCATCCCTCTTTGAAGGTGATTATATTGAAGGAGACGGAAAGGAAGTCCTCCCAGATAACGTTTGGATTGAGTGGATCAACGAAGATCTAGAAGAGGACTTTTACTCTCTATTTTATCCACCCACTGAAGAACCAGAATCCTCCTGGTGGAACGAATTCCTCAGTCTCTCTGGAGCACCACCACAGGACAGATACGCACTCCAAGACAAAGGGAAACAGCCTTGGAGAGACTTTCTAGAACAGAAACAGATCAAACAAAGTCTATTTGGAGATCCAGAATCAGGGAAGAAGAAAGACGAAACAGGAGAACCTACAGATCCGAAAGAAGAAACAGAAAAGATGGCATCCGACGTAGCAGCACCTGCCTCTAAAGGAGATATCAAACCGCAGCCTATGCGCGTTTTTACAGGAAAACGAACCGAAGCGAAGGCTTTCATTGGAAGTCTTGAAGATTACTTTGTTTTGAATGATGATAACTATAAAAACAAAGCACAGAAGCAGATTCGATTTACTCTTGCCTGTCTTGGGCAGGAACTCGATGATTGGAAAGTCCTGATCAAGGATGAATTGGACGATGAAGAAGAAACAACCCTTACTTGGACGAATTGGGCAGAATTCAAGAAACGTTTCTTAGCCGATTGGGGTGAAGTTAATAGCGCTCTCAGAGCGCTGAACAATCTAGCCAATCTCAGAGTAGGGGGCGACGTTTCAGTCCCTGAATATATCAGAAAATTTCGCATGGAAATCGGTACTTCAGGATTGAAAGGAACTACTGCGCAGCTCCAGGCCTTTGTCAAAGGACTTCCCGAAAGTATTGCTACAAAGATACTTGAAGCAAACGTTCTATCCATGAAAGAAGCGTATGAAAAGGCAGAACAGCTTCATGGCGCTTGGGAAATGATGCGAGCGCTTGGAAGAAAACCAGGACAAGGGAATCGCTCCAATTTTAACCGAAACACCAACAATAGGGGCAGATCAACCCGATCAGTAAATGCGATGCCCACTGGACGTTTGACAGATGAACAAAAGGAGGAATACATGAAATCTGGAAAATGTTTCAGATGTGGAAACCAGGGGCATGTTTCAAGGAATTGTCCCAAACAAAACACCATGTCAAACGCCTCCTTCAGGGCCTCCTCATCATTTCAGAATAAGGGGATCAGATCTATCCCTGAAGATGCGTCCAAAGAGAAGAAAGATGACCCAGTTGCAAGCATCAGAGCGATCCTTGCTGGGATGAAGGCCGATGAACGAGAAGGTCTTCTCAGTGAACTCGAGAACGAGGGTTTTTAACCCGGAAGCGTCATACAGCGGTTGGCACTTCCATAACAAATGGACATTCACAGTTAGCGCTTGATTCTGTAATAGTAAGATCAAATAATAACAAGCGCCTTTCAATTTCTGTGGAGACGTCCGATTTACCCGCTGAAACTTCGGCTCTAATCGATTGTGGAGCAGAAGGGAATTTTATTGATGAAGAAGTAACCACCAAGTTATCAAAAGAAAAATTGCGAAAACCAATCAAAGTCAGAAACGCAGATGGAACGGTTAACACTAATGGAATAATCACACATCGAGTCCATATTCAATATTCGATTGGAGGAAAACGATACAGCAACTGGTTTCTAATCACTAAATTAGGAGATCAACGATTAATTTTGGGGATCCCTTGGTTAGAAGAAAACAATCCTACTATTGATTGGAGAGATAAAACAATACATCTCATCGATGAACAACGGAATGAAGGAACTATCTGGCAAATGGCATTGGATAATCAACAATGGGGAGAAGACGATTACTGGATCAGAGTTAAGACATCAGCATCTCAAGCGTTAGAACATCAGTTGAAAAAGGATGAACCAAAAACGGAACTACCATTAGAATATGGGAAATGGCGCTCAGTCTTTGAGAAAAGGGCATCAGAACGATTCCCAACTTCCAGAACTTGGGATCACGCTATCGATTTGAAAACCGGTTTTAGTCCTAAAGTTAGCAAGATCTATCCGTTATCAATCAAAGAACAGTCGTCGCTGGACAAATGGATTGAAGAACAGCTAGCTAAAGGCTACATAAAACCGTCGAAATCTCCTCAAGCATCGCCATTCTTCTTTGTCTCAAAGAAGGAAAGTGGTGCGCTTCGGCCGTGCCAAGATTATAGATATTTAAACGATTGGACAATCAAGAATGCATACCCATTACCCCTAGTATCCGACCTCCTTACAAAACTCGCTGGTGCACAATATTTCACCAAATTAGACCTCCGATGGGGATATACAGTGACCCAAAAAACTGTCCGGATGTTTGGTGGATTTGGAAAGATGGGTTCATATCTCTGGAAATAAAATATATAAAAATCTGAAATAATCATATGTTGGAGGTATATATATATAATATATGCTGACATCAGCTTGACTTTATATGGTAGCTAGTCATGTGATTAGAAATTCAACAACTGACTGGGTACATCCGGACAGTTTCTTTGCTCAGTGTCCTGGCTCATTGAACATCATCTGATTGTGGGAATTTCAACTTGTATTCAACAAAGTCATGTGACCAATGTTGAAATAACGCTCTGACATCAACTTTGACCATCTTTCATTCCTCACCATCTCATGAGGCCCCTTTCTGCTGACACTCGTCTCTCAGTCATCTCCCTTCTTCAGGAGGGTCATTCCTGTCGCTCTATTGCTTCTAAACTTCATATTGGGCGTTCCACTGTCTCTGAAATCCGCTCTCAACTTTCTCTTACACTCCCAACACCTGCTGGAGGTCGACCATCCAAGCTGTCCCCCCAGGATTAACGCCATCTCATCCGTTCCATCACCTCTGGACAGGTTGACAATGCCTCCCAGGCAAAGTCCCTTCTCTCCCTGAATGTTAGCACCCAAACTGTTCATAATGCACTCAAGAGGGGGAATCTGAGGGCTGTGGTGAAGTCCAAGAAGCCCCTTCTCACCCAACAACATATGAAGCAACGCTACAACTTTGCTCTCAAGCACAAAGACTGGACTGAAGAGGATTGGTTTAGGGTCATATTCTCAGATGAGACTAAAATCAATTGTTTGGGCTCTGATGGGAGGGATTGGGTGTGGAAAAGGCGAGGCACAGGGCTCACACATCAGCATGTTAATGGGACACTCAAATTTGGTGGGGGAAGCCTAATGGTTTGGGGGTGCATGACAGCTCATGGGGTGGGATATATGTGCAGGATAGATGGTAGGATGAATGGAGAACTTTACAGGGAGATCATGGAAGACCACTTGTTTCAGACATTGGATTATTATGGGATGGATAGGGAAAGGTTTGTGTTCCAGCAGGACAATGATCCCAAACACACATCCAGGGTGGCCAAGGAATGGTTTGTGGAGAATCAGGTTGAGGTTTTAGACTGGCCAGCACAGTCTCCAGACTTGAATCCAATAGAGCATCTATGGTGGCACCTCAAGAAGAGGCTTGGAACATACCCAGAAGCACCAAAGGGGATCTTGGAGTTGTGGGAGAGGGTGGAGGCAGAATGGGAGAAGATTCCAAAGGAAGTATGCATTGATTTGATCAAAAGCATGCCTAGAAGGGTTGCTGCAGTGTTGAAGGCCAAAGGAGGATACACTAAGTACTGAAAACAACTATTAATACAAGAGCAAAGAAACTGTCCGGATGTGCCCAGTCGGTTGTTGAATTTCTAATCACATAACTAGCTACCATGTAAAATCAAGCTGATGTCAGCATATATATTATATATATACCTCCAACATATGATTATTTCAAATTTCTATGTATTTTATTTCAGGAGCTATGGGCCCATCTTTCCAAATCCACCAAACATCCGGACAGTTTTTTGGGTCACTGTAATAACGTCAGGATCAAGAAAGGGGACGAATGGAAAGCTGCTTTTATTACCAACAGAGGATTATACGAACCAACTGTTATGTTCTTTGGCTTATGCAATTCGCCATCTACATTCCAAACTATGATGAACGAATACTTCAGAGACATGATTAATGAAGGATGGCTCATTATCTACATGGACGACATCTTGATATGTTCTCAAAATTTGAACGAGCTAGAAGAACGAACAAAAAGGGTTCTCGATCGATTAGAAGAGAACGATCTGTTCCTGAAATTAGAAAAATGTAAATTTGCTGTTCAAGAAGTTGAATTTCTGGGCATGATCATCTCACCCGGAAAAATACGAATGGATCCTATCAAACTCGCAGGAATAGCTGATTGGCCAGTACCATCAACGGTTAAACAAGTCCGATCATTCCTGAACCATTTGACTGGAATAATGAGCGCCAACTTGCCTTTGACACCCTAAAGCAACGGTTCGCCTCTATGCCAGTATTGTTAATGCCAAATCCTGCAAAACCGTTCATCCTTCAAACCGACGCCTCCAATAAAGCAATTGGAGCGGTACTGAAACAGGCTGATGAATCCGGAGCACTCCATCCATGTGGATTTATATCCCATGCGTTAACACCAACGGAACAGAATTATCAAATTTATGATAGAGAACTGCTTGCAATCATCAAGGGACTTGCAGTATGGCGCCATCTATTACATGGTTCTCCTCACACGATTATCGTCCATTGTGATCACAAGAACTTGTCCTACTACCGAACTGCTCAACGCTTAACACCTCGACAAGCTCGGTGGTCATCATTGTTATCTGAATTTGATCTTCGTATTGAACATATACCTGGGACAAAAATGTTCGAAGCAGATGCATTATCCAGACGACCAGATCACATGGGAAATGATGAAGAACAAACTACTGTCACTGTTCTGCCAAATGACTGATTTATTCGATTAATCAATGATGATCTTGCCAGTGAACTAAAGAAATATATGGCAAATGATGATTTTGGACGCATCCTTATTGAAGTTATCACTAAACAAAGGGCGCCACCGATTAAATCGAAACTGCAAGACTGGACATATACTCATGGCATCATCTACTACCTAGGCAAGATCTATGTTCCTGATCGAATTGAGTTACGCATTCGGTTAATCAAAGAAATACATGAAGCATTATCTTCTGGACATCCTGGACGATTAAAAACACTAGCGCTTTTAAAGCGTGATTACTGGTGGCCTGGAATGTATAGACATGTTAAAGAATGGGTTGATGGTTGCGCACTCTGCCAACAAATGAAAGTTAATACTCACCCAAATTCACCGACATTAATCCCTATTCCATCAACAGCTACACGCCCATTTCAGCAGGTCACACTCAATTTCATCACTGATCTTCCTATTTCCGAAGGCTTTGATTCCATATTGGTCACGGTGGACCATGGCCTTACGAAGGGGGTAATTTTCACCCCTTGCAACAAGACGATCGATGCTTTAGGAACTGCAGATCTTTATATCTCTGAAATATTTAAACGCTTTGGACTCCCCAACATCCTAATCTCTGATAGAGGACCACAATTCTCTGCTAAAGTATTTCAAGAAATACGAAAAGCTTTAGGAATTGACCACAGGATGAGCACAGCCTATCACCCTCAGACAGATGGAGAAACTGAACATGTAAATCAAGAACTCGAGATCTATCTTCGAATGTTCTGCACAAATGAACCCCATAAATGGAAGCCACTATTACCCATTGCTGAATTTGCACACAATAACCGATATCACGACACAATAAAAACATCCCCATTTCAACTCATGTACGGATCAGATCCGATCGCTATCCCTACAGCAGCAATCAAAATGACTGCACCAGCAGCAGAAGAACGCCTTCAAATGCTTCGAAAAGCCAGAGAAGAAGCTCTAGCTGCTCATGAACTTGCTAGACAAATGGTCGCTCATAGATACAGAGACAAGTCAATCAGATTCGAAAAAGGCGACAAAGTCTGGCTCGAAAACAAGAATCTCCACATTCCGTATCAATCAAGAAAGCTAGCACCAAAACGAGAAGGACCCTTCCAGGTTGAACAAGTTATGGGACCAGTTACTTATAAATTGAAATTACCAAAACAATGGCGCATTCATCCTGTGTTTCATGCATCGCTCCTCACCCCATATAAGGAAACCTCAATGCACGGTCCGAATTTCACTATGCCACCTCCCGATATGGTTAATGGACAAGAAGAGTTTGAGATTGAGGCTATCCTTGGACATCGGAAACGCGGAGCCGGCTATCAATACCTAGTTAAATGGAAAGGCTATGGAGCAAATGACAATACCTGGGAACCAGAACGACATCTAGACAATGCTGCGGATATTCTGGTAGAATATAAAAACAGAAGAAACCTCTGAAACAGTCAACACAATGACTTATTATCGCACCAACCTCCAGTTAAAACATAATATCCGTTATGTCAAAAGATTCTGCAGAACTGTTGGACGATACACTCCCACTGTCAAAACCAGATACTCTGTCACACAGATGTTTGTTCCCGCTTTCAAACACCCCTCCAAACAAACACTTTCTATATATCAGAAACTGAAATACGTTCCAATGATGTCAAAACCGCCTAAAGTATCACGATTACCTCCTCACAAACGAACGCATCCACAAGGCCATACAGAGATCCCATATAATGCTTTATCAAAGTATCTTCCCCAGTATCATCGCCTCTCTTTTGATCTAGGAGAACTACCCACATTTCAGGAAGCCGAATCACATTATCTTCCAGCATCGGTTCACCCTTGTTTTCAATATGACAACGTTTATCACAGGGTTTGGTTACGACGAACCTTCCCTGAATTATCAGAAGCTTTACAATGGATTATCCAGCTCGGCAGAGACATCTCCGCGGAACAATGGCAATATGAACGACGAATGAACATAAGGGGAAGTGAGAATTTTAACCGCACACGAGCGCAAATGGAAATAACACTTGCAACCGAACGATATTACGATCTTCTGAACCAAGCAATACAGGCTAGTATGAACAATCCAGAAATACGTGTTACACGACATGCACACCCTGAACAAATCCGTATTCCACACCCTGACGATGCAAGAACCCGATCAGAACAAGAAGAAGCAGCTAGGAACTCTCGTGAGAACTTTCTCAGAACCAGGGAACCTGAGATCGAAGAGATCTTAGCTTTGGACTCCGACGATGAGATTTGGGATATTTAAACCACACTCAATGGTCTAGTCCCCATCATATCGATACAGCATGTCCACAATCGTCGTCATCGCCTACCTCGTTGCTTTCGCCTTTGCGCTCTTGGTCACAGCTTGTGGCCATTGTTATGACCCTTCTCTCATCACCGCCTCCCCGTTCCTCGCCACCGCCCATGACCTCCCTATCGAGGTCTTCGTTACCACCACCATCACTGTCGACGACTACCTTTTCCCGAATTGGCCCGCCTCTCCCTCATCCACCGTCGCCGACCTTCATCAACACCCAGATGAGCTCGCAGATTTCGTCATTGAAGAAGAGGCACCCTTACCCGCTCCACCCGTACCACCTCTCGCTAAGGTCCCTAACGCCACCCTTCTTCGGGCTCAGGAAGCCCTCGCCACCTTCATCGTTGACTATCAACTTTTCGCCGGACCCCTCGACGCCATGCTCAACACCGCCCTCACCACCGACCCTCACACCATCACGGATGAAGAACGCGATGCAATCCTTGAACAAACGGTCCAGCTCGACTATATCACAAGGACATTGCAATGGCGGTTTGAGACCGCTAACCACGACATCAATACCATTGCCGAATGGTTGAAATCGCGAAGGGATCATGGGTGGACAAATAGTGGAAACCATGGGTGGGGAACAGGTTAAGAAGTCGGTGACTTCTTGCATACGAAGGGGGTAATGTTACGATTTCTTTCCCTTTCATTAATGGACTCATTTTATTATATAATCATCGTTATGCGTTTCATGGACGCTCATCTCCTTTAGCTACTTTACCTTCACATTTCCTTTCTTAGGTATTTAGCTGTACGTTTCCTTTTATATTTCTCTTGTTCTTTTACATATATAAACCATCTTGTAAAGTAGCTAGACTTCAGTTCCAACTTAATCGAATTCTTCTCTCAACTTCTGAACGAAAACTCCTCGCTCTCATCTCTTTGAGCTCGTCGTTTATTTGACCTTTGTCATCGTTTGACTTAGTGTCCAGAACCTGTCCAGTAGGCTGGGAGCAGACCGAGACTCTGCTTGTCACTGTTGACTTAGAATGAATTGCGTTGAGAGCATCGATCTTAACAGAATATTCCAAGCTAATGACGCTTGTTTCAAACCATATAAAGCTCTATTTAATTTATAGACTTTATTTCTATCATTGGTTTTGAAACCATCCGGTTGTTCCATATATATCTCCTCTTCTAATTGGCCATATAGAAAAGCAGTTTTAACATCTAGTGCTTTGAGTACCCATCCCTCTAAAGCTGCTAATGCTAATAAGATTCTAACAGTTTCGAATCTTGAAACCAGGCTAAATGTGGCTCCAAAGTCTATTCCTGGTACTTGTGAAAAACCTTGAGCAACTAATCGCGCTTTATATCTATTATCTTGTTGCTTTATAGTGTAAACCCATCTACAACCTATAGGTTTACGATCTTTAGGTCTGTCAACTAATTCCCATACATTTCTTTTTTGTATAGATTTAATTTCTTCTTTCATAGCTTCTACCCATTTTGAATATGATTCAGGATCTTTATCTTTTATTTTTAAAAGATCTCTGTATACAACAGGTATACCCTTTTTCCTATTCTCTTGATCTACAAGTTTTGCTGCTGCTTTGGATAATAAGAATTTATCCATTCTTTTCTGTCTTTGTTTACGTCTTTCCTTCCAGTCTTCATTACTGATATCTGAACTTGGAGAACTAGGAATTGGTGTAATCACATTATCAGAAGGTGCTGGTGTTACTGTTCTTTCCAGATCTTCTTCTGATTTTTCTGGTTTATCATCAACCTTTTTATCATCAGATTTTATATCTAATTTTGGTTCAACGATAATTTCCTTTCTAGGTTTTCTATCAAAGAGTTTATTAAGACGATCTCTTTCATGCTTAGATTTATCTATAGGCATGAGATCTTCTAAAGTCAATTCAGGTTGAACAACCCATTGTTCTTCAGCTGATTTAGTATCTAACTCTTGTAGCTTTGATATGTTAATTGGTTTTTTAAGCATATCACGCCATTCCTTTTCTTTTTGATTTTGTTGTTTAACAACCTTTTCAAAATCTTTATCTGTTTGAGTTTCTGCTTGTATTTTAGCAGGATGTTTATCACCATAAACATTATTATCAATTATTCTAACTTTTGGTTTCCTAGATGATTTTCTAGTAGCAAGTTTTTGTTGTATAACTTTTCTTTCTTGCTCTCTAAAACCAAATGGGTGAGATGATTGATCTGGTATGATTTTTGGTCTATCATTATCAAGTTTTCCTCTTTTAGCTGCCTGCAGGTCTAACTTTTTTCCAATGCATTTAGAACCTGTAGTAACATTATCTCTAATGCTAACAGTAGGATCCCAAAAATCTCCAGTATTCAATTCAACCTTAGATTTAAGAAGAGGTTTATCAAAAATCTCTTTAACTCTTTTTCTAATATTTTCTTTAATAGATTTCTCATCTATTTTAGGATTTTTATTTCGTCCAGAAAGATTATCAAGTTCTGTAAGTCTTTCTTTTTCATGTTTATCAAGTATTTTATATATCCTTGATAAATCTATATGTTTAGTTTTTGATGTTGAAGGAGTATTATCAGAAAGTTCTGCAACTTGTTTATTAACAATATTCCATTTTCCAAGTCTGGAATATTTTCTATTTATTTCTTCAGAATCCTTTTTAAATTGTTCGACTTGTTGTTGAATCTCTGAAGAAGTTAATCTCTTAGTATTATCTTTCTGTTTTCCTTTATCAACCTTTGTAGGAATATTATCTTTGTGTGATTTATTACTTTGTGATCTAAAATATTTATCATTTGCATCATGATAAGTATTATTAGAAGAATCACTATCTTCTGATTGATTGTCTGATGGTTTTCTTTTTGTGTCAGACTTATGATCATCTGTATCCGACGAATCACTATCATCAGAATCATTTGAATCATGAAATGATTGCCTTTTATCATTTTTCGTAGTGTCATGATTATAATGATTATTTATTGTGGGAATTTTATCTAGATCTAAAGTTGGGTATTTATCTTTATGGATAATCTTATCTTTAGATAACTTAGGAAATATGTTTTCATCAAATATGGCATGTGAGGCAATGACTATAGTATTTTTATCATTCATGAACTTATATGATTTACTTTCATATCCAATGAATATCATTGGTTCAGCTCTTGGTGATAACTTATCTTTACGTCTTTCTTTGACTATATAGACATATGCCAAACATCCAAATATTTTAAAATATGACATATCAGGTTTTTTACCCATCATAGTTTCATAAGGTGTTTTCCATTTAGTCCTTCTTAATGGTGTACAATTATATATATGAACTGCAGTCTCAAAAGCAAAAGACCACCAAGATTTTGGGCATCCTGATTCTAATAAAAGTGTATAAGCTTTCTTTAGAATAGTTTCATTTAATCGTTCAGCATGACCATTTTGCTGATGAACATGTGGAGCACTTAGTTCATGTTTAATGCCTTTTTCTTGAAAATAGTTATTTAGCTTTTGATTCACAAATTCTCCCCCTCAATCTGAACGCATACTTTTTACTTTTAAGTTCAACTGATTTTCAATAAAGACAATGTAGGCTTTAATTGAATTAAAAGTATCAGCTTTAGATCGAAGTAATGCTACATAAGCAAAAGAAGAATAGTCATCAAGAATTAATAAAGCCCATTTCTGTTTATGATAGGACTGTATCAGCATTTCAATTAAATCAACATGTATTAATTCCAGCAACTGAGTTGCTCTACTAGAGGAAACATGATATGGTTTATTATCAAGTTTACCCATTATACATGTTTTGCAAATGCTCTTCATATGGGGTTTAATAAGTTTTGAACTATTTTCAGTATTTCTGAACATATGGTTTAACACATTATCACTAGGATGTGCCATCCTTCTATGCCAAATAAAATAATCAATAGTGTTAGAACTATTATTGATTAATAAATGATGAGAAGGTCTTTTAATTATAGTAGATAGCCAATGTACAGAATTGGCTTCAGTTGGGTGTCCAATAAGTGTTATGTTTCCCTTATGTATTATAGTTTTGGTTTTACCATGATAGACATGATAATCCATACTTGTTAATTGTGGTACAAATATAATTCTGTATGGTAGCATCGGCATATAGCATACATTCCAATTCATAACATGTTTATTATGTCTGAAGCAGATTTGTCCTTCTCCTTCAATAAATGTCTGATTGTGTTTATTAGCAGTGGTAACCTTCATGGGATTAATATATTTCTTATATGATGTGAAATCACTTAAGAATGGTGTACAATGTCTTGTTGCTCCAGAGTCAATGACCCATCGATCATTCTTATTTAAGAGCATAATTTGTTCACCAGAAACTTTATTCTCATAATTACTACATACAAATTTGTAACTACTGTTATTTACGTCTTGATTTGACATATTCAATATGCCATTATTAGTAATATCATCAAGCACTAGAACAGTATTAGATAAGTAATTATTTGAAGAATTCAATCCATACCCAATGTTAAGGTTAGCCATGTTGTTATCATTTCCAGTTCCATCAATATATTCTAATCCATGATCAGAATAATCACTTTTAAATGGATCTGATTCGTCTCCACTATGATATTGTTCTTCCTCTTCAGGAGAACTATCACTGGAAATCGGTGTTAAAGGTGAAGAATCGGTTTTGAATAACCGATGAATACTATCATCATGAAAGTATTCATAATCGATCCTATCTTCAATAGGAGTATCATTGTCATCCATCTGAATTTCTCCAATCCTATCCAATAAAGAACTATTGTGTTGTACATCAGGTACAAGTTCTTCTATAAATCCAGCAGATTCTTCCAAAGGATACTGTTTATAATACCCAGGAGCTGTATCTACTATCATCGGATTTGCAAAGTGGATTGTAGTGGATGAATCCTTCTTCTTCCCTTTCAATTCTCGTAATTCATTGATTAGAGCTTTATTCTTCAATTTCTTGTTAGCCCTATTGATTTCATTACGTTTCTTCTTGTCATCCCTTGACATAGAAGATGCATTTCCTCTGTTAGGAAATTTATTGTAACTCTGTCGAGGTACAAATGTTTTGCTTTTATTGAAATGTCCTCTAAAGGAACCTTTTCCCCTGTTATTATTATTATAACTGGTATTGGAATGTTGATCTTTCCAATTTGGGTTTGTGTTTGGATTCTTTTGAATGTTTGATCCAATATTAGCAATTTGAGCATGATGACGCATCTTGCCCTTTGATATGAGTAGATTATACTCATTCTGTATGCAAGGAATAATGTTATCTATCGTAAAATCTGCAATCTTGGTATCTATCAAGTTTGTAACTAGAGTACCATATGATTGACCAAGATTATGTAAGATAAAAAAAAGTACTACAAAATCTGGAATTTTGTAATTATTTTCAGTACCTAAATCAGCAACTAATTTCATCAATTTGGATATAGCTATGATAGGATCTTGTCCTGGTTTCATAGACCAGTTAAATATATTCTTATAAAGAATAAAATATTTAGCTATTCCTTTTAATCCAAATATTTTATCTAGCTCTGCTAGAGTTTCTTTAGGAGTTGCTTTAATATAGACATGAAGATTTGCAGCAAGCGACATTTGGAAAATCGCATTTGCTCTTGCAGAATATTCAGTCCAATCTTGTATTTCTTGCCAAGTCCTCTTAAATGTTAATTCATATTCAAGTTTAGTAGCTGCAGAAGCTGGATGTGTAGCAGTGTCGGTATACATTGAAGGAAGGACTGGTTCTTCTCCAGTGACATATTTGGTATATCCCTTCATGGCCATATATGACATAATGTTTGTACGCCATTTCTGATAATCAGAAACACCATTGAAGATAGAAACCATCTTCTCAAGCGAATCTTTATCATCTTTGCCACCACAAAGGTATGAATTAAATCTAGAATTAGATTGCACCATGTCATCTAGATTCCACCATTTGCAAGTTCCTCTTTGAGTAACTTCAAAGTGCAAATATCGTCGTCCTTCAGATTTATAGACAAAATTTGAATCTTGTCTCCATATTTTTGGTAATGCTACTATTTCCCATAGAGCAGGATACATTTCCCATATTCATTTGAAGAAATGAGCTTGTTTGAATAATGCCATGTAACATAATCCAGGTTTGTTCCAAATTGGATGCTCATTGGTATGAATAACCGTTTTAACTTCTCCAAATTCTCTATATTTAACTTGAGTAGCTCCAGAAAAATCATCGTAATCGTGATCATATCTGTGTTTCTTTATCAATGGATAAATCTTTCTCTCAGATTTCTCATCATCTGATTTGTTGAAGCTCTTTTTTTTAAGAAAAGTCTTCTTAAAGAAAGGACGAAAGTCTTTGACTTTCTTAACTCAACAAATTTGTCGAAATGCTTTGTATGATCGTTTGGGTGGAACAACATCCTTTTCACCTGGCCATAAGCCATCATCTTCCTTAAAAGGCCAATAAGGATTATATGACTTTGGTGATGACTTATGTTCATTGTCAGGCCAATTTTCAATTGCTTCTTTTAGTTGTTGATGTTCCAATTCGTCCTTTGAAGGTTTATCTTCTTTCAACTGATAACTTTCCCAAGGACCATTCCAACCTTTATCGTTATCATGATCTTTCTTTTTATCATGATTTTCTTCTTCAGTATTGGTAGCTTTTTGCTTCATAGCAATCCTTTCTAGACGTTGAATAACCATTTTAATCATATCTGAGGCCCAATCAGGTGCTTGAGGCTCAGGAGTATTATTAAGAGGTTTAGTCATCTTTGGAAAATCTTGAACAACATTTTCATTGTGAATCATGAATGCCGATTGTTCTTCTCCCATAAAAGGATTTCCTGGGGGATAATACAATTCCTTAAATTTATCTTCAGGAACGTAAATAAATGTGCTACCATCTGAGGTGTGTGTGACTTCGTTTTGTCAAATGTCCTCATCAAACTTTATTAACTTGAGTTTTTTAGTTTGATTAACACACTCATCGCACAACTGAAAAGAATTTATATTTGGACCATTTTGGTCCACAACGGTACATATATATTTATTACAAGGTTTCATACCTTGTAATAACTCCTCTCGGATCCTTGATCTGAATCTTCCTTCAATATGCCCGATGGGGGCATTGACTCCGGGGATGACCGGAGTCGTCTCGGAGACCTTTCTCCTTCGACTGGGGATAAACTTTTCCCCGGACTGGTATAATTGAGGGGATTGTGCCTCAAAGATTTTCGTACAAGTGGGGTTCTCGTAACCCCGAAGAACGTACGCTGTGACAAAATTATCAGCTTTTAGAAATAATAGCTGATTTTCATAAGTCACCTTTGGTTCTTCTTTTTGCATGACATCATGCAACTTCATCTGTGCCAACTGCATATCACGACGTAACTCATCGTCCATCTTCTGCAATTCCGCCTGCCTAACGGCCTCCTCATAATCGACGCGACTATGATAAACCTTCTCGTTAAGCATCCAGACAGGGAGACTTTCTGCTCTGCATCTTTCAGCTAGCGCTTCGCTAAGCGCTTCTCCTTGAAGGTCCCTAAGAGACTTGTATCGCAGTCCTGGATGTCCACCAAGACCAAGCATGTGAACTGCTGGACCATCGTAGTGAGGTTGGTTCACGAGGGGCGGTAACTCAGGGGCACTCTGAGTCATAGTTGGTGGTGGCGGTGCAAGAAGATCATTATTGATGATCTCTTGATCATCAATTTCGATGCTGTCATCGTCATCGCCATCATAATCATCGGCGTCGCTGCCACTATATTCGCCTTCTTCGCTGCTATCCCCCTCTTCCTGTATTGGCGATTCGGAAGAAAGAGGGGGGTAAACAACCTTGTTTGCCTCACTGGGCACGACATATTCATTTACAACTATATCAATTTTTTCAGTTAATTGATTTGGATGAGTGTAAATTTTCATACATAAGCCATTCGCATTGACATATTTGACTCCCAACGTCTTTTCTGAGGAAGTACTATTTATGTCATATGATGGGTGAAGGCGGACTTCCTCCTTGAGGAAACAATCGTAGACAAATACATGGACTGATGCATCGACTGCATTCCATATATGTGAGGCGGATCTATCGTAGACCCTTCCAGGCAAGAAGAACTCCTGAGCTTCAGGAGAATTCTTAATACGATTGTAGCTGCAGGTGGTATTGATCATGTAGACTAATTTGGCCAGACGATGACCAGGATAGAGATAACACATATCATCTGCATCATATTTTTTCATAATATTCTCAATGTCCTCGAACGGCAATCCATGGACTTCTTTCATAACACGACAAATAATCCCAGCATTGATATAGTCAGGTTTATTCATAGCAGAATCCAAGTAGAGCATTGGGTGGACGGATTGAGACAAGAAACCGATTTGGAAAACTTGAGACATCTATTAAAATTTGCATTAGCCTAATTCATTTTCTCGAATGAAACATGAGAAAAGACGTGCTTATCAGGCTGTGCTGTTTATGTAACAACATGTTATAGGCTGCTAACAACGCAAACAACGTCTTGAAGTTTGGAATGTTGCATGCCAATAAGTGTACCTGGGGCTCCTTCAAATTCCCAGTGTACAAGATCTACCAATTACAAGTATGCTACTGTGTGACTATAGTAAAAGTGACAATCTCGATCGTCCTAATCTAAGAGGGTCCATAGGGGGTGCCCTCCATTAGTCTGCGTGTATGTGGAACAATGTCCACTCAGCACGACCTTTATACAGAATATCGATCCAATAAAAGAAATAACCAGGGGACGAAAACCCCTATATTGGTATAAAGGCATTAAATATCAGGCAAACAGGGGTGCATCAACCCTTTCAGATGTGGCTTCCACCACACCCTTATCTGTCGACTGGGACGGCCCGTAATCCGTGCCTTTTTGCTTTCTGGTGTGGCAAAACCAGTGTCGTTAGGGTGACAAGCCCTTGTGAGAATTTTGATTTCGCTGTTCCACAACAGCAGGCAACTCCGAAACGCCACTCCAGATATTTAATCAGTGCTCCCACACTGTAGATCTCAAGGGAGATCTAGATGGTATCCCTGGTACCATCAACTGGATCGTTATCCCACGATCATGGGTTAGCCATTCTGTACAGATGAGGAAAGATCGAGAGAGGTTAGTCACTGTCACAGTAGATCGATCAGCTATCAAGATCCCATCAGGCCAGATAGAGGGCCATCAGCCATATCTGTTTGCCTGATCTTGAGTGGGATCTAGCCGATCTAACGTCTATCTAAAAATACATTGTATCTATTTATAACCAGCATCCTTCCCGCGGCATGTAACAACTCCGCACAGGTTGCTTTTGAGGCTGTTGCTAGTGGGGCCCATAACCTATTGAAACAACAACAGCAGCGCAGACACTAGCTAAGTAAGGTTTCAACTACTTACATTTGTTAGTTAGTGTTGCTTATCTGCCTATGTGTTAGGTGGAAAAACTGGGGAGCTTAGCGTCCAAAACGCCCTCCTTATATACATTTCAGTAACCCTAATCTAGGTACAAAATATAATAATAAAAATACTATTAAACGAGTTTCTTTTATTATTATCTATTTTTAATCATTCTATGATGTTCTATATGACATCATTTCCTTCTAAATGACTCATGTGCACAGCTATATGACTCATGCGCAGCAGTATGAGTCATTGCACAGTCATTGCACAGCAATGCACAGTCATATGAGTCATTTCTGAGTTATGTTCTAAATATAAATGATTCTTATCAACTATTCAATTCAGTTGATAATCATCCCATCAAACTCTATAATATCTGTCAAACTCTATAATATCTGTCAAAGATATAAATATCTCTGAACTCTATAATTTCGTACACAAGTACAAATAAGAGTTTATTATTACTAATCAGAGTCTAGATGAGCCTATAGACACGTGACTAATCACATGACTAATCACATGACTAATCATGTGATATCACATAATCTGAATAGATATTTAGTTAAATATAAAACACTAATTAATTCTTAATTATCTAATCTAACTTTTAACATTTCCTTCTATATGACTCAATGCACAGCTGCTATGACTCATGCACAGTCATATGAGTCATACTTAATCATTTATGAGTCATGTTCTAAATATAAATGATTCTTATCAACTATTCAATATAATTGATAGTTGTCCCATCAAACTCTATAATTTCATACACAAGTACAAATAAGAGTTTGTTATTACTAATCAGAGTCTAAATGAGCCTATAGACATGTGACTAATCATGTGTTTGTCATATGATATCACATAATCTGAATAGATATTTAGTTACTGTTGTTTTCACATAAGTTGAGCTGGTGGGAAAAAAATGAAAAAACACGCACCAGAAAGAAATCAGCATAACTCACCGAGTTTGGGGTGAAATAACGTCAGTGTTAGTGCATTAGAACCGGAATAATGCGTACTTTTTGTCTATAATGCTCTGAGTACATGAGAATGGATTTTCAGGGATCTGTATACATAGCATCGGAGATTTAGAAAAACAGTGATAAATGTATTGACAATCATGGAATTACAAAAATTATTCAAAAATGCAGGGTATAACTGAAGTCTCTGAAATTTGATCTTTGTGTTTTTGGACCATTATAGGCAAGAAATACACATTATTCCGGTTCTAATGCACTAACACTGACGTTATTTCACCCCAAACTCGGCGAGTTATGCTGATTTCTTTCTGGTGCATGTTTTTTCATTTTTTTCCCACCAGCTCAACTTATGTGAAAATGACAATAAATATAAAACACTAATTAATTCTAATTCTAATTATCTAATCTAACTTATGACAGGTACAAAGGCAGTTGAAGTCCTGGACAAAAATCCCAAATTGGAATCTGTGCTGAAAAATGCTTGGAAGACAAGGAATTACAAGGAGATTTGGGAATCAGGTAAGCTTCAGGCCTCACCACTAGCAAGCAGTTAACATTTCCCTCAACTCTCTCACTGCAGAGTTATTGGTCATGCCTGAGCCCAAAGATGAACATACAAGCCATTGTCAATTCCAAAATCTGACATATTGACCTTTCCAGATATAGCGGTGGAGCAGAAGATGTTGAAATCACCTTAACCACTGTGCAAAAGGCCTGAGCCAGACATGAAAGTCTGATCTCATATTTAAGCTCTGTGTTAGCACTTTTACTAAGTGCTTTTCAACACTTTATTGCACATAGTGATCTTTAACTGGTGTGACAGCAACTTGTTACATCAAGTACTTGCTTTTTCCCACAGAAGAAAGGTTAGGGTTTGATATACAGTTGAAGCTCTCTTAACCCATACCTGTTGGTCCGAGCCCCAGACTATGGATTATGAGAGAGTATGGGTTATGAGAAAGTGCAACAATATGAGCTATATTCAATGAGATTCATACATTGCTCATATAAACACTTTACTGAGGGTAATTGGACGAAAACTGATGGTAATAATCAGTTATAAAAGTTGGTTTTAACATTTGGGAGTCAATTGAACATGTCTCACAGCCAAATCGCATCAGGAATCCCTCCAGTTTGCATGCAAAAGAGCCATCAAGAGTCTGGACAAATTTTCTAAGGGTCAGTGAGGCTTGTAGGGCTTCCTTGCGACTGGGAGTAGCATCAATAAGTGCGTTGTCATCGATATCATGATCTCCTAGTTGGCCAATCAGAGTTGCTTTGTGAATATGTTTTGCATCCATCATGGCCTTGTAAATTTCTTCTTCTGTTGTGCCAGTGATGGCAGCTGACTCAGCATCGAGACTCATTCGGTTTGAGGACTGGAGCACACCAGTCCCTTCCAGCTTATCCAGTGCATCCTTAACCAGTTCCTCAGCCTTATCTTCAACAGGATTGATGAGAGATGATATTGGAATGGATGGTATCAAAGATGATGACAACAAGGTATCATCAGGAAGAATACCAGCCTTATGCCAGCAGTGCTTAATTGTTGTGGCATCCACATCATCCCATGCCTCGTTTGCATATCACATAGCTTTAAACTGGTTAATGTCATAGATCTGGGATGGAGTAACATCACAATCATATCTATCGATGGCATGCTGGATATATTTTGCATGGTAATGGGCCTTGAATGACTTGATGATACCCTGATCCATGGGTTGGATGTGAGCTGTTAGGTTGGGTGCGAAATTCTTGACCTTGATGTTCTGTAGATCATTGGGAACGATATGACCTGAAAAATTATCTTGAAAAAGCAAGATTTTCCATTGCTTTGCTTGCAAGTCCCTGTCCCATGCACATAACCAGTTTTGATACAAGTCTGCTGTCATCCAGGCTTTGGCATTATTATGGTAATAAAACCCCAGTGCAGCTGCAGTCCTTCCTTTGAATGCATGAGGGCTTCATGCCTTACCTGTTACAGTTTCTTTTCTCTTTGTTAGCGGACTAGTTATTACTTAATCATAGCTATGCGTTTCATGGACGCTTATTTCCTTTCAGCTTTACCTTTCACTTTTCCTTTCTAAGGTATTTAGCTATACATTTCCTTTTACATTCTCCTTGTTCTTTTAGTATATAAAGACTCTCATGTATGTCTCTATTCCTTAGTTCCAACTTAATTGAATTCATCTCTCAACCTCTGAATGAAACTCCTTGCTCTCATCTCTTTGAGCTCGATGTTTACTTCAACCTTCGTCATCATCTGACTTAGTGTCCAGAACTTGTCCAGTAGGCTGGGAGCAGACCGAGACTCTGCTTGCCACTGTTGACTTAGAACGAACTGTGTTGAGAGCATCGATCTTAACACAAGTTGGAACTCCCAGAATTGCTCAGTGTTTCTACACTAGCCAGACACCATTGATACCAGAACCTCGAACCTCAGACCCCCGAACGGCTCTGCCTGTTTCAGACAAAAGTATTATCTAGATCAACGAGAGGTTTTTCCATTGACTACAGGAACAGGGTGGTTTTTCCGCTCAGGAACTAAGAAGAAGAATGAACCAGTACCAACATCCCTCTTTGAAGGTGATTATATTGAAGGAGACGGAAAGGACATCTTCCCAGACAATGTTTGGATTGATTGGGTCAACGAAGATCTAGTAGAGGATTTTTTCTCTCTATTTTACCCACCCACTGAAGAACCAGAATCCTCCTGGTGGAACGAATTCCTCAGTCTCTCTGGAGCACCACCACAGGACCGATACGCACTCACAGACAAAGGGCTACAGCCTTGGAAAGACTTCCTAGAACAGAAACAGATCAAACAAAGCCTATTTGGAGATCCAGAATCAGGGAAGAAGGAAGACGAAACAAGAGAACCAGAAGAACCAAAAGAAGAAACGGAAAAGATGGCAACTGATGCAGCAGCACCTGCCTCTAAAGGAGATATCAAACCACAGCCTATGCGCATTTTTACAGGAAAACAAACCGAAGCAAAGGCTTTCATCAGAAGTCTTGAAGATTACTTTGTTTTAAACAATGATAACTATAAAGGCAAAGCACAGAAACAGATTCGATTTACTCTTGCCTGTCTTGGGCAGGAACTCGACGATTGGAAGGTCCTGATCAAGGATGAATTAAACAACAAAGAAGAAACAATCCTTACTTGGACAAACTGGGCAGAATTCAAGAAGCGTTTCTTAGCTGATTGGGGTGAAGTTAATAGCGCTCTCAGAGCGCTGAACAATCTAGCCAATCTCAGAGTAGGGGGCGATGTTTCAGTCCCTGAATATATCAGAAAATTCCGCATGGAGATCGGTACTTCAGGTTTAAAAGGAACAACTGCACAGCTTCAGGCATTTGTCAAAGGACTCCCTGAAAGTATCACTACAAAGATCCTTGAGGTGAATATTTTATCTATGAAAGAAGCATACGAAAAAGCAGAACAGCTTCATGGCACTTGGGAAATGATGCGAGCGCTTGGGTGAAAACCAGGGCAAGGGAACCGCTCTAATTTTAATTGAAACACCAATAACAGGAGCGGATCAACCCGATCAGTAAATGTGATGCCCACCAGACATTTGACAGATGAACAAAAGGAGGAATACATGAAATCTGGAAAGTGTTTCAGATGTGGAAACCAGGGGCATGTTTCAAGAAATTGTCCCAAATGAAACACCACGTCAAACACCTCCTTCAGGGCCTCCTCATCATTTCAGAATAAAGGGATCAGATCTATCCCTGAAGATGCGCCCAAGGAAAAGAAAGACGACCCAGTAGCAAGCATCAGAGCAATCCTTGCTGGAATGAAGGCCGATGAACGAGAAGGTCTTCTCAATGAACTTGAGAACGAGGGTTTTTCACCCGGAAGTGTCACACAGTGGTTGGCACTTCCATAACAAATGGACATTCACAGTTAGCGCTTGATTCTGTAATAGTAAAATCGAATAATGACAAGCGCCTTTCAATTTCTGTGGAGATGTCCGACTTACCCGCTGAAACTTCAGCTCTAATCAACTGTGGAGCAGAAGGGAATTTTATTGACAAAGAAGTAACCACCAAATTACCAAAAGAAAAATTACGAAAACCAATTGGAGTCAGAAATGCAGATGGAACGGTTAACACTAATGGAATGATCACACATCGAGTTCACATTCAATACTCAATCAGAGGAAAATGATACAGCAACTGGTTTCTAATCACCAGATTGGGAGATCAACAATTAATTTTGGGAATCCCTTGGTTAGAAGAAAACAACCCTACTATCAATTGGAGAGATAAAACAATACACCTTATTGATGAACAACGGAATAAAGGAACTATCTGGCAAATGGCATTGGACAATCAACAATGGGGAGAAGACAATTACTGGATCAGAGTCAAGACATCAGCGTCTCAAGCATTAGAACATCAGTTGAAAAAGGATGAACCAAAAACAGAATTACCATCAGAATATGGGAAATGGCGCTCAGTCTTTGAGAAAAAGGCATCGGAACGATTCCCAACCTCCAGAACTTGGGATCATGCTATCGATTTAAAAACAGGTTTTAATCCTAAAGTTAGCAAGATTTATCCGTTGTCAATCAAAGAACAGTCATCACTAGACGAATGGATTGAAGAACAGCTAGCTAAAGGATACATCAGACCATCGAAATCCCCTCAAGCATCACCGTTTTTCTTTGTCTCAAAGAAGGAAAGTGGTGCGCTTCGGCCGTGCCAAGATTATAGATATTTAAACGATTGGACAATCAAGAACGCATACCCATTACCTCTAGTATTCGATCTCCTTACAAAGCTTGCTGGCACACAATATTTTACCAAATTGGACCTCCGATGGGGATATAATAATGTCAGGATCAAGAAGGGGGACGAATGGAAAGCTGTTTTCATTACCAACAGAGGGCTATACGAACCAACTGTCATGTTCTTTGGCCTATGCAATTTGCCATCCACATTCCAAACTATGATGAACGAATACTTCAGAGATATGATTAATGAAGGGTGGCTCATCATCTACATGGACAACATCCTGATATGTTCTCAGAACTTAAACGAACTAGAAGAATGAACGAAGAGAGTCCTTGATTGGTTGGAAGAGAATGATCTGTTCCTGAAATTAGAAAAATGTAAATTCGCTGTTCAAGAAGTCGAATTTCTAGGCATGATCATCTCACCTGGAAAGATATGGATGGATCCTATCAAACTTGCAGGAATAGCCGATTGGCCAGTACCATTAACGGTTAAACAAGTCTAATCATTCCTAGGTTTTGGGAACTTTTACCGATGTTTTATTGGGAATTTTGCAGCAATCGCAAAACCACTCACAGATCTGACCAAGAAAATGGAACCATTTGACTGGAATAATGAACGACAACTTGCCTTTGACACCTTAAAGCAGTGGTTTGCCTCCATGCCAGTTTTGTTAATGCCAAATCCTGCAAAACCATTCATCCTTCAAACCGATGCTTCTAACAAAGCCATTGGAGCAGTACTGAAACAAGCTGATGAACCAGGAGCACTCCATCCGTGTGGATTTATATCCCATGCGTTAACACCAACGGAACAGAATTACCAGATCTATGACAGAGAACTACTTGCAATCATCAAAGGACTTGCAGTTTGGCGCCATCTATTACATGGTTCTCCTCACACGATCATTGTCCATTGTGATCACAAGAACTTGTCCTATTACCGAACTGCTCAACGCTTAACACCTCAACAAGCTCGGTGGTCATCACTGTTATCTGAATTTGATCTTTGTATCAAACATGTACCTGGAACGAAAATGTTTGAAGCAGACACATTATCCAGACGACCAGATCATATGGGCAATGATGAAGAACAAACTACCATCACAGTTCTGCCAAATGACCAATTTATTCGGCTGATCAATGATGATCTTGCCAATGAATTAAAGAAATACATGGAAAATGATGATTTTGGACACATCCTTATTGAAGTTATCACTAAACAAAGGGCACCACCAATTAAATCAAAACTGCAAGATTGGACATATACTCATGGTATCGTTTATTATCTTGGCAAGATCTATGTTCCTGATCGAATTGAGCTACGAACTCAGTTAATCAAAGAGATACATGAAGCATTATCCTCAGGACATCCTGGACGATTGAAAACACTGGCGCTTTTGAAGCGAGATTACTGGTGGCCTGGAATGTATAGACATGTTAAAGAATGGGTTGAAGGATGTGCACTCTGTCAACAGACGAAAGTCAATACTCATCCTAATTCACTGGCATTAATCCCTATTTCATCAAAAGCCACACGACCATTCCAACAAGTTACACTTGACTTCATCACAGATCTTCCTATATCAGACAGATACAATTCTATATTGGTCACAGTGGACCATGGCCTAACGAAGGGGGTAATTTTTACTCCTTGCAACAAGACAATCAATGCCTTAGGAACTGCAGATCTTTATATCTCTGAAATCTTTAAACGTTTTGGACTCCCTGATGTCTTAATCTCTGACAGAGGACCACAATTCTCTGCTAAAGTATTTCAAGAAATACGAAAAGCTTTAGGAATTGACCACAGGATGAGCACAGCTTATCATCCCCAGACAGATGGAGAAACTGAACGTGATAATCAAGAACTCGAGATTTACCTTCGAATGTTCTGTACAAATGAACCCCATAAGTGGAAGCCACTATTACCCATCGCTGAATTTGCACACAATAACTGATATCATGACACAATAAAGACATCCCCATTTCAACTTATGTATGTTACGACCTTACGATTTTTACGGGATTTTTCCATATTTTTATCTATTTTCCTTGGGGCTCTACAACGACTTCTCTGGATATAGGCAACAACTCCCACCCCTAACGGGATACTCCGAGGGCTTAAGATCAGCAGTGGCTGTACCGCGGCATATGGGGTTATAGGGGCGACGACTCTGGGCGAGTCCGGGCAGTTCTAGATGGTAGGCCTGGGTCTTGTAGCTGCGCGTGCACAGCCTAGCGGCTGCGCAGTCTGTGCGCACAGACCAGGCGTTGGGGTATATAAGGAGGGTGTCGAGTAGGTACGAGTCTCTAAGACTCTAGATAGTTTCCTCCTTGCAGGTCACTAGTCTACTGTGTTTTCACGTCTCTAATACATTCTATTCATCTCACACGAGGCTTGTGGTTTGTTGGGGTTGTCCTAACATAATCTAGAGTCTTTACAACCACACCTTTCGTCGTTGGTTACAGCGCCAGGCACGTCTTGCTCATCACCGCTCACAGCGTCGAACGACTTCTCATCCTTTTCTTATCAATTTCGACACCGACTGGCAGCAACAGTGTCACGACTGACGTTGGGACCACACTAGTCAACAAAACAGGTGCTAGACGAGAGTTGGGGCGCGCAGTAGTCGACCAGGCAGGGTCTTACTGGCACCAACACTAGTGCTTGCAGAATAGGCGGTGGAACCGTCGAAGAAAATCAATTGGCATGACGTGTATCAAGGCACACAGTCTCAGGATACCAATCACGTATCAGGTCTTAGTTACCTGAGCACGAGGACACCTGAGTGAAGAGCCGGGCACCACCCCTTTTGGTCTGTTGACGGAATTAAATCGAATATACAAGTGCGGGTGCGTTGTTGACCGCATTGTACTCTGACTACGCCGGAAAGGGTAGTCCGCGACGAACAGACAACAGTCCTTGTCATCTGACAGGGATCTTAGGCGACAAAGGCCGCACGAACGGACCGAGGTGCAAGTCAGGAGTACTTGGCTCGGTTGAAAATCTATTTTGGGAACAATGGCACAATTGTTCAATTACGTTTTACCCTACGCCCACGCGACACTGGAGGAGATTGGATGGATCTTCGACGCGGAGTGGGCAGCAGTGCTCGAGCCGGTTCAGTTGCAACCGGCAGCATTCATCAGTGACTCGGTCATCAGGCGCCACGACAACCATATCTGGTTATGGCGCAAATATCTTAAGACAGTGGCAGCTCGTCAACGACAAAGGATTGTCAACGAGCTCAAGATCAAGGAGGCGGAGCAGATCCGCGAACAGGAAGAGGCTTGGCAAGCCCTTCTGGAGCAAAGGCGTCTCGATAAGGCACTGATCAGGGCGCGCCGAGATAAAGGGACCCTGGTGGGTTTGATTGAGAAAGCATATGGAGGATGGCCCGACAATGCGGTCGTCAAGGCAATTTTAGCGGTTCCATACAACCGTTACCTCCTTGTGGTAGAGGACGCAGCCAAAGCGCTCGAAAAGTATCACATTGATGTGGCGGCGATAGATTACGAGGCAGGGGCACGGACTCTATATTTCAACGAGGGAATGCAGATGTCTCACCAAGACTGGAACGCGTTGATGCATGCGCTCAATGGAAACATTAAAGGCACCTTCTTAGGGAAGGCGCAAAGACGTGAAGAGGCGGAACAGTGTCGCCAGGGGCTTCGCTACGACCCATACATGCATACACGCACGTCCAGGAAAGCAGGAGCAGGAACGCCAACTCTGTCTTTGGCAAATGGAATGACTTACGTTAATGACGTATTCCATGAGCTGGGAGAGATTGAATTGGAACAATTACTGGAGGAATGCGGTGGTGACGAAACCCTCAGGGACCATGCCAAAAGATTAAACGCATGGAGGGAAAATGTGCCATGTGGACGGGCGGTGATGCCGGGACCAGCCGCAAAAGGCAAGGGCAAGAAGTATCCTTGGCGCGAGGACGGACTATGCTACATGGTATTATTCAAACAAGAGTATCATGACAAGTACTGTTGGCCATGGTGGCCGCGCGTAATGGATATTCTTAGTTGGGACCCTGAGCTTAGGGATTTGACGGCTCGGTTCGCACTACAGGACAATAGAGACCCAAGGAAGTTCCATGTGATTGAGGAATCGGCAATCAGAGAATTCGACGATGAGATCTATACCTGGGAAGAGCTGATAAGGCTAGAACGTCTCCCAGATCACCGGCTCCAGGCGGAATTCGGAGGACATGGGAAGTCTAAACTTAAACGATCACCAGCTCCCACGATTTCATCATTCATTCAGGGACCCTCAAAGAACCCATCATTAGTCACCGTCACAAAGCAATCTTATGCACAGGTAGTGACCAAGGCAACGGGCCCTAGTAAAGCCAAGACAAGGACTCAAGGGGCAGATATGACTTGGTGGGGAGGTCTGGTACAGCGAGTAGAAGATTGGGTAACAACAGTTCTCACGGTGCCCAACAATGGGGAATTAGATCACAAGCGGATGGAGATAGACCAATGGAGAAGGACAGTAGGGAGGGAAATAGATGTTCCTTACCCGTACCCTAGGCCAGCCAGTGTTGTAGGAACTATCAATCCATCCATGCCGGGTTACTGTTATCTGCATTTGATCCGACAACAATACTGGTCTGAGTACGATTGGCTGCAGTATCCGCAAGTACAGGAAATAATGCAATGGGATTCGGAACTCCGGAACACTGAGGTTCAGATCATCCTAAGGTCCACATATGGGCACCGAAACTGCCTTCACGTCGTCGCTACTCCATGGGGAGAAACAGGATGGGACCGGATGGCAATTTTGGTAACTCAACGGAGAGGATACATGCGCGTGGGAGCGTTCCAATATACGGCTAATATGGTCACTCGCCTATTGCACGGCATATGGGGGTGGAATAACTGTTAGGACAACCCCAACAAACCACAAGCCTCGTGTGAGAGATGAATAGAATGTATTAGAGACATGAAAACACAGTAGACTAGTGACCTGCAAGGAGGAAACTATCTAGAGTCTTAGAGACTCGTACCTACTCGACACCCTCTTTATATACCCCAACGCCTGGTCTGTGCGCACAGACTGCGCAGCCGCTAGGCTGTGCACGCGCAGCGACGAGACCTAGGCCTACCATCTAGAACCGCCTGGACTCGCCCAGAGTCTTAGCCCCTATAACCCCATATGCCGCGGTACAGCCACTTGCTGATCTATGCCCTCGGAGTATCCCGTTAGGGGTGGGAGTCGTTGCCTATATCCAGAGAAGTCGTCGTAGAGCCCCAAGGAAAATAGATGAAAATATAGAAAAATTGTCAGAAAATCGTAAGGTCATAACATAGCCCTCTCCTCAAGACTTCACGTCCCGGGAAGTCGACGCTATTGGTTGTGCCGTAGGGGAATGAAGCGCAGGTTTAACCGGCCTGCCACGCTCAAGGTCTCTTGAGAATGCCCCGTCCGTGTCCTTTTCTGCGTATATGTCTCTCCGATCCCCTTTCCACCTCTGCCAGTTCCGTTTCAACTTTTTGAGGTACTCCCGCTCGAACTTGCCATCTTCCCATCCGAATAGCCACTTGGGCGCATGCATATCCGTGTGATTTTGCCACTTTCGATAATGCAGGTCTCGTGTGTTAACAAGGCGTCGTGGTGCAGCGGGGTTAGCCTTATGGAATTTCTGAACCTCCTTTTTAGCGTTTTCGAGGTTCTCCGCCGGTTCCCAAGTGGAGTCCTCTACAGGATAGTTTTTCCATTTGACCAAGTATTCCAAATGCCCGCCGCCACGGCTGCTGACTCGACTGTCCATAACTTCCTCCACCTCATATTCATCATCGGAAGACTCCTCAACCATCTGCGCTTCTTGTCTTTGCGCAATTTTTTCCTTTTGGTTAGGAAAACCTGGTTCTTTGTACGGTTTCAAGAGGACTTCGTTGAATACGTTGTAAACCTTCCAGGAAGCTGGGACCTTTAACCGGTATGCTGACTCGCCAACCTTCCCCACCACTTCCAAAGGACCCACAAACTTGCCATCCAGTTTTTTGGTGGCGCGAATGACTGGTAAATTCTCGGTGCTAAGATAGACCTTGTCACCAGGCTTGTATTGCCGAGCCTGAGACTTGCCTGCGTCATACCGCGTCTTCATTATGGTGGCTGTTTTTTCCAACACCGCCCGCGCTTGAGAGTGAACGTCCTTTAACTCATCCACGAGCATTTCAACCGCTACCACCTTCGGTTTGTATGTGGGACTAAGACCCTTATGCGGATGACGTCCATAATTCATAAAGAACGGTGAAAATCCCGTAGAGGCGTGTACTCGGTCATTATGGCAGAATTGCGCTACCGATAGCCAATCACTCCAATTATCCTGCCTATGATTAATGAACATCGTCAGGAACTCCTTAACCTCTTGATTGACGCGCTCCGTCTGTCCATCAGTTTGCGGGTGGTACGCGGTTGATCGGTTAGGCTTGATCCCTAACATGCCATAAAGATCGTCCATGAACTTTGATGCAAACTGAGGCCCTCGATCACTGATGACCTTGCGCGGCAATCCATGGTCCCTGAACACATTGTCCCTCATTAGAACGGCTACCCCCTGTGATGTAATGGATGATGTAGTTGGCAGGAAGTAGGCCTTCTTAGTGAAACAATCCACGACTACCATGATCATGTCATTGCCTTTTGATTCCGGAAGCGGTCCCATCAAGTCCACTGATATAACCTCCCAGGGTTCCTGAGGCACCTCATTCGGTACGAGTGGTGCGGCTCTTGGCTGTCGGTCCGGTTTAGCACGTTGACAGGTTTCACATCCGGCGACGTATTCTTCCACATCTCGTCGCATGTTTGGCCACCAATAATCGCGGGTAATCTGTTCTACGGTTTTAGCAATTCCTGAGTGTCCCCATGAATGGTGAATTTGAATGATTTCCCCTCGAATGCGTTTGACTGCGGGTACATATACGCAGCCCTTCCATTCCACTAATCCCTTATCCACCTTGAAATCCCCATCGCCTTCCTCCAGACCCCTTAAAACCTGTTTTTCCCACTGGCGCTTTGGAATTTTCCGGATATGATCTATAATTTCCTCCAATGCTCTGTCATCATCGAATATCCTGACGAACAAGTGCTCCTTCAATAAGATGACACCTTCGTTGTCATTCTGACCTCGCTCATGTCCAGCTCGCCTTGACAACAAGTCCGCCTTAGAATTGGACTTTCCTGATCGGTGCTTGATAACAAAATTGTATTCCTGCAAGTCTGTCACCCAACGTGCTTGTCGTCGGTTCAGGTTTTGCGGTTTTCGAAAATATGTGAGGTTCTGATGATCCGTTAAAACCTCCACAATCTCCTTGGCGCCTTTAAGGTAATGAGACCATTCATAGAAAGCGTGCATAACAGCCAGCATTTCTTTATCGTAAATCTCATAATTCCTTTCCGCATCATTGAGCGACTTTGAAATGAAAGCCACCGGTCACCACAGGTTATCCTTTCCTTGTTGAGACAGAATGCCACCGATGGCAAAATCCGACGCATCTACCTCCACTTGAAATTGGCCCTCATCGTCTGGAATTTTCAAAGTCACCTCCCTCGCCACAAGGTCTTTCAGTCCCTGAAAGGCAGCAGTTTCAAGTTCCATCCATAGCCAGTCAACCTTGCCCGTTAAACGAGTCAACGGTTTTGCAACTCGTGCAAAACCCTCCACAAAACGGCGGTAGAAATTAATGAACCCCAGAAACTGCTGGAGCTCCCGTTTAGATGTTGGAATAGGCCACTCGGCCAGAGCCTTAACTTTCCCCTGTTCCATCTTAATCGAATCTTGACTAATTACAAGTCCCAAAAAATCGATTTGTGGTTGATCAAACCAACATTTTTCCGGCTTTAGCGACAACTTGTGTTCCTCCAGTTTTGCCAAGATACGGTTGACATGTCGAATATGATCTTGTGGATTATCCGAAAAGACCAGAATATCATCCATGTAGATGACCACCCATCCCTCAGCTATTTTGACTCGAAAAATGTCGTTCATCATTGTCTGGAATGTGGCCGGTGAATTGGTAAGGCCAAAGAACATTACTAAGGGTTCGAATAAACCTCTGTTCGTTTGAAACGCCGCCTTCCATTCATCTCCTTCCTTGATGTGTACATTATTGTAGCCCCATCGGATATCCATTTTAGAGAAGATCTGTGCCTTGGACAGTTTATCTACCAGTTCGCCAATAAGAGGGAGTGGGTAGCGATTTTTAATTGTCATCTCATTCAACCGTCGATAATCTTGTACTGGGCACAGTTTACCGTCCTTTTTCTTAACAAAGAAGAAAGGCGACGCCATGGGAGACTTGCTTGGTTGAATTCGTCCCGACTCCAGATTCTCTTTTAGAAACTCATCCAGTTGTGCCTGTTCTTCACGGTTGAGAGGGTAGATCTTGCAATCTACGGCTTTAGAACCTGGAATTAACTCGATAGCATGGTCCCAGGGACGCCTTGGTGGTAGTTCATCAAAAGTCTCCTTTTCAAAGACCTTTTGATGTCCCAAATAGTGCTTAGGTACTACCTCTTCCAAAGTGCGCTTTGCTGCTACACCAGCTTCCCTCGCCGCAATGTCCGTTGCTACTGATCGAATTCGAAGCTCAGGGGCTCCAATATGAACGGCTAATAACCGTTCTCCCTGTTCCATCGGTTGCATTGGGTCGACTTCCCCTTCTGGTTCGGCCACTTCAGACCGATCCCAACAAGTCCCTGGACATCGACTGAAACGTACTTCCTGCTTCTTCCAATCCATCACCGGATTATGATGTTGAAGCCAGTCATGTCCCAGGAACAAGTCAGTTTTTCCCAATCGAGCCACTCCTCATTCCACGACTTCCTCGTGATCGCCAATACGTAGTTTGAATTGCACCATGTATTCCAAACTACCCATTACGTTGCGTGTACCATCCGCATTATAAACCGCCATTGGCCTTAGCATTTTTCGTTTATTTAGTTTGTGTCGTTCCACAAACTCATCATTGATGCATGACCCGGTACAGCCAGAATCCACTAGTGCTGTAACATTAATCGTGTGGCCGGTGTCCATGGTAGTAATTGTGCCCTTCAAGTTCATTTCTTGCTTCCCCGAAGCTTTCACCAACTGTCCCCGCAATTGTACCAGATTCCATAACGCTTCCTCCTCAGGTAACGCATTTAGATCCCTGACCAACTCAGCGTCTACCTGACCGATTCGCTTATTATGAACCCATTCCCTTAGACACCGCACCGCAGTGTCATCATTCTGTTGCCATATGCGTCTTAGGACCCATGCTGGCGTCCAAGTCCTTATCCGAGGTTTTGCGCTCACACTCAGATTCCGAATACGATGAACAAAAGATGAACATTCATATAACAGATCCGGAATATTAATACACGAGTCCGTGTGTACTACTGAGTCCCTTTTTGTCAATAGCGCGGAGCGCTCGCCTATTGACCCTCGCCAAAACCCTTCTCCTTTCCGTATTCTTTCCACATCTCCTCCGTGAGATCTTCTACCTGCAACTCCCTAATCCGTCCTTTCCCTTTATCCTGCGTCTTAGCCCTTTTTGGCTCAGGGCAGTCCTTAGCCCAATGTCCTGTGTTCCCACAATTAAAACAAGCCCCTTTTGCTCGTTTTGTCTTATCTACATCCATGGCATTTGGATCCCGTGTAGACTTAGATCCGGATGGAGCACTATATTGAAACTGGTTGGGCTTCGAGTCCTTGGCAACCGGTTTTTCCTTATATCCATCATTGCTTCGGCTCGTTCCATAAGCCTTGTTGGCCTTTCAATATGCCCGTGCTAACTCAATTGCCCGCTTCTGGGTTTGGTCCAGAGTAGCATCCTCCGGTAAATTCCCATATCGGATGAGATCTCGACCTAGTGCAGGATGGATGTGTCCCAGGAAGTGTGCCAGCAACGCCCTATCATCCCAGTTGACCAACGGCTTCAGGGCATTGAATTTGATGATGTAGTCCTCGACCGGCTGAGTTCCTTGCTTCAATACTAAGATCGCATCGGTTGCCTTTTCCCTGGTCTCCATAGACATGAAGAAATGATGCATTTCCTCTTTGAACCCTGTCCACGTTGTAAAGGGGTACTGATTCCTCAATGGTCGTCGTAATAAGGTGGGCGGTTCCGTTAAATGATTGTATCGCCCAGTATTCAGCTCTTCCCATGTGAGACCAGATGTCCAAAACGGCGATGCGTTGTCCATCTTATCCTGGTATTCCTGATCCGCCTCCAATGCCTGTTTCAACTGCACTCCCGCCCAATCTCCAGCTCGGTTATCCTTCCCTTTCCTAATCCGGTATAGGCACAGCAAGATTCTCCGATCTGCACGCGTTTCTCTTGCCAGATGGAAATAGATTTCCATCTGTCTCAGCCACCCATCAACCATTCGGGGATCTCCTTCATAATGGTCTGGCATCTCGGCCTTCGTGAGAGGTTGCGGTTCAGGCCGTGGATTTGCGCGATTGTATTCGTTGATTAAATCCGCAATGGCACCACCAATAGCCGACGCTGCGTCAAGCCGTTGCTCGTTCTGCAGGATAACCGCGTTCTCGTGCGCATGTAAAGCGGCTTGATCTGCGTTCGCTGCTGGCGGAGGAATATCCGGACTATTTTGCAAATTGTTCCAGCCCCATATCCCATGCAATAGGCGAGTGACCATGTTAGCCGTGTATTGAAATGCTCCTACGCGCATGTATCCTCTCCATTGAGTAACCAGGATCGCCATCCGATCCCAACCTGCTTCCCCCCATGGAGTAGCGATGACGTGAAGGCAGTTCCGACACCCGTACGTAGATCTGATGATGATTCGAACCTCAGTGTTCCGAAGTTCCGAATCCCATTGCAATATTTCCTGAATTTGCGGATACTGCGGCCAGTCGTATTCAGACCAGTATTGTTGCCGGATCAAGTGCAAATAACAGTAACCGGGCATGGATGGATTAACCGTTCCTACAACACTGACTGGTCTAGGGTACGGGTAAGGAACGTCTATTTCTCTGCCGACCGTTCTCCGCCACTGATCTATTTCCATGCGTTTATGATCTCGTTCCCCTTTGTTGGGCGTCGTGGGATCCGTCACTATCCAATCCTCCATGCGTTGAACCGGTCCTCCCCACCACGTCAAATCAGCCCCTTGTGTCCTTGTTTTTGCCTTACTAGGACCAACCGCCTGCTCCAACGTTTGTGCATAGGTTAATTTTGTTATTGTGACCAGGGAAGGGTTCTTTGACGGCCCTTGAACGAACGAGGAGATTGTGGGAGCTGGTGAACGCTTAAGTTTGGATTTCCCATGTCCTCCGAACTCTGCCTGGAGCCGATGGTCTGGGAGACGTTCTAACCGTATTAGTTCTTCCCATGTGTAGATCTCATCGTCGAACTCTCTGATTGCCAATTCCTCGATCACATGGAACTTCCGCGGATCCCTATTGTCCTGTAACGCGAACCGAGCTGACAAGTCCCTGAGCTCAGGGTCCCAACTGAGAATATCCATAACGCGCGGCCATCGCGGCCAACAGTACTTGTCATGGTATTCCTGTTTGAATAGTACCATGTAGCACAGCCCGTCCTCGCGCCAAGGATACTTCTTCCCTTTTCCTTTTGCGGCTGGTCCAGGCATCACCGCCCGTCCACATGGCACATTTTCCCTCCATGCGTTTAATCTTTTAGCATGGTCCCTGAGGGTCTCGTCGCCACCGCATTCTTCCAATAGTTTTTCCAACTCCATCTCTCCTAGCTCGTGGAATACATCGTTTACGTAGGTCATTCCGTTTGCCAAAGATGGAGTTGGCGTTCCGGCTCCTGCCTTTCTGGATGTGCGCGTACGCATATATGGATCGTAGCAAAGCCCCTGGCGACGCTGTTCGGCTTCCTCCCTTCTTTGTGCTTTCCCTAGGAAGGTACCTTTGATATTTCCATTTAGCGTGTGCATCAACGCGTTCCAGTCTTTATGCGACATTTGCATTCCCTCGTTGAAATACAATGTCCGTGCTCCGGCTTCATAATCAATTGCGGCGACGTCGATATGATATTTTTCGAGTGCTTGGGCCGCGTCCTCTACCACAAGGAGATAACGGTTGTATGGAACCGCCAAAATTGCTTTAACGACCGCATTATCGGGCCGTCCACCGTATGCTTTTTTGATGAGACCCACCAGGGTCCCCTTATCTCTGCGCGCTCGGATCAAAGCCTTGTCCAGGCGCCGTTGCTCCAGAAGGGCCTGCCAAGCCTCTTCTTGTTCGTGGATCTGCTCCGCCTCTTTGAGTTTGAGCTCGTTGACGACCCTCTGTCGTTGGCGAGCCGCTACTGCCTTTAAATGTTTGCGCCATAACCTAACATGGCTGTCGTGACGCCTGATGACCGAGTCACCGATAAATTCTGCCGGTCGTAGCTGAACCGGTTCGAGCGCTGCTGCCCACTCCGCGTCGAAGATCCGTCCAATCTAAACAATTGTGCCATTGTTCCAAAAATAGATTCTTCAACCGAGCCAAGTACTCCTGACTTGCACCTCGGTCCGTTCATGCGGCCTTTGTCGCCTAAGATCCCTATCAGATGACAAGGACTGCTGTCTGTTCGTCGCGGACTACCCTTCCCGGCGTAGTCAGAGTACAATGGGGTCAATAACGCACCCCCACTTGTATGTTCGATTTAATTCCGTCAAGTGACCTAATGGGGTGGTGCCCGGCTCTTCACTCAGATGTCCTCGTGCTCAGGTAACTAGACCCGATACATGATTGGTATTCTGAGACTGTGTGCCTTGATACACGACACGCCAAAAGATTGTCTTCGACGGTTCCACCGCCTATTCCGCAAGCACTAGTGTTGGTGCCAGTAAGACCCTGCCTGGTCGACTACTGCGCGCCCCAACTCTCGTCTAGCACCTGTTTTGTTGACTAGAATGGTCCCAACGTCAGTCATGACGCTGTGTCGCCTAGTCAATGTCGAGAGTGATGAGAAAGATGAAAAGATTCGTTCGACGCTGTGAGCGACAACGAGCAAGACGTGCTCGGCGCTGTGTGCAACGACAAAGAGTGTGGTTGAAAGACTCTAGATTATGTTAGGACAACCCCAACAAACCACAAGCCTCGTGTGAGAGATGAATAGAATGTATTAGAGACGTGAAAACACAGTAGACTAGTGACCTGCAAGGAGGAAACTATCTAGAGTCTTAGAGACTCGTACCTACTCGACACCCTCCTTATATACCCCAATGCCTGGTCTGTGCACACAGACTGCGCAGCCGCTAGGCTGTGCACGCGCAGCGACGAGACCTAGGCCTACCATCTAGAACCGCCTGGACTCGCCCAGAGTCTTAGCCCCTATAACCCCATATGCCGCGGTACAGCCACTTGCTGATCTATGCCCTCGGAGTATCCCGTTAGGGGTGGGAGTCGTTGCCTATATCCAGAGAAGTCGTCGTAGAGCCCCAAGGAAAATAGATAAAAATATAGAAAAATCGTCAGAAAATCGTAAGGTCATAACAATAACCTGCAAAACAGTTCAGATATTCCTCCGCCGGCTGCTAACGCAGATCAAGCCGCTTTACATGCACATGAAAATGCAGTCATACTACAAAATGAGCAACGATTGGATGCTGCGTCTGCAATTGGTGGAGCTATCGCCGATTTAATCAACGAGTACAATCGCGCTAACCCAAGACCAGAACCGCAACCTCTCACGAAGGCCAAAATGCTGGATCATTATGAAGGAGATCCCCGCATGGTCGATGGATGGTTGAGGCAGATGGAGATCTATTTCCGTTTGGCGAGAGAAACGCGCGCAGATCGAAAAATTCTGTTGTGCCTATACCGGATCAGGAAGGGAAAGGACAATCGTGCGGGTGATTGGGCAGGAGTCCAACTTAAGCAGGCGTTGGAAGCGGACCAGGAATATCAGGATAAGATGGATAATGCATCACCGTTTTGGACGCCCGGTCTTACCTGGGAAGAGTTGAATACGGGGCGGTATAATCACCTGACGGAGCCACCCACCCTGTTACGACGACCTCTCCGCAATCAATATCCATTTACAACATGGGCAGGGTTTAAAGAAGAAATGCACCATTTCTTCATGTCCACTGAAACCAGAGAAAAGGCGACAGACGCGATCTTGGTGCTGAAACAGGGAACACAGCCGGTGGAGGATTATATCATCAAGTTCAATGCCCTAAAGCCGTTAGTCAATTGGGATGATCGGGCGCTGTTAGCACACTTTTTAGGACACATCCACCCTGCGCTGGGACGAGATCTCATCCGATATGGGAATTTGCCGGAGGACGCCACTTTGGACCAAACTCAGAAAAGAGCGATTGAGTTAGCACGCACATACCAGAAGGCGAATGAAGCCTATGGAACGGGCCGAAGCAATGACGGGTATAAGGAGAAACCGGTTGCTAAGGATTCAAAGCCGAACCAATTCCAGTATAGCGCGCCTTCGGGATCAAGATCCACACGCGATCCGAATGCTATGGACGTGGACAAAACAAAGCGACAGAAAGGGACTTGTTACAACTGTGGGGCAACAGGGCATTGGGCAAACAAGTGTCCCAAACCAAGGAAGATACCAACGCAGGATAAGGGGAAGGGTCGGATCCAGGAAATGAAGGTAGAAGAGTTGACAGAGGAGATGTGGAAGGAGTTCGGTAAAGAGAAGGGTTTTGGAGAAAGTCAATAGGCGAGCACCCAGCGCTATTGACTAAAAAGGACTCAGTTGTACACAAAGATTCGTGTATTGATGTTCCGGAATTATTATATGAATATTCAAAGTCTATTCATCGGATTCAGAACCTGAGTATGGGTGCGAAACAAAAAATAAGAACGGGGACTCCAGCATGGATCCTTCGACGTATCTGGCAACAGGAGGAAGGAGTTGCTGTACAATGTTTAAAGGAATGGGTGCACAACAGGCAAACTTGTCAGGTGGATAAGGAGCTTGTCAGAGATTTAAATGCCTTACCCGAAGAGGATGCTTTATGGAATTTAGTAAAATTGCAAGGACAATTGGTTAAAGCGTCGGGAAAGCAAGAAATGAATTTAAAAGGCACGATAACCACTATGGACACAGGTCGCACGATTAATGTAGCAGCGCTAGTGGATTCTGGGTGTACCGGGTCCTGTATCAACGATGAATTTGTGGAACGACACAAGTTGAACAAGCGAAAAATGTTGCGACCAATGGCGGTGTATAATGCGGACGGTACCCGCAACGTCATGGGCAGTTTGGAATACATGGTCCAATTCAAATTACGCATTGGGAATCACGAGGAAATAATTGAGTGCGGGGTGGCTCGATTAGGCAAAACGGATTTGTTCCTAGGGCACGATTGGCTCCAACACCACAACCCAGTAATGGACTGGAAAAAACAGGAAGTATGTTTTAGTCGATGCCCAGGGACTTGTTGGGATAGATCGGAGGTTGTGGAACCAGAAGGAGAGGTTGACCTGATGCGGCCCCTGGAATTAGGAGAACGACTACTAGCTGTTCACATCGGGGACCCAGAACTTTGTATCCGATCGGTGGCAACGGACATTGCGGCGAGGGAAGCCGGTGTAGCAACAAAGCGTACATTGGAGGAGGTCGTCCCTGCGCATTATCTAGGACATCAGAAGGTGTTTGAAAAGGAGACCTTCGACGAACTACCACCTAGACGTCCTTGGGACCATGCTATAGAACTCATCCCGGGCTCAAAAGCAGTGGACTGTAAAATTTATCCACTTAGCCGGGATGAACAAGCGCAACTAGACGAGTTTCTAAAGGAGAATTTGGAATCGGGATGCATACAGCCTAGCAAGTCTCCCATGGCATCCCCTTTCTTCTTTGTAAAAAAGAAAGACAGCAAACTGCGCCCCGTACAGGACTATCGCCGTTTAAACGAAATGACAATTAAGAACCGCTATCCGCTTCCTCTTATCGGAGAGCTAATTGATAAGTTGTCCAAAGCGCGCATCTTCTCTAAAATGGATATTAGATGGGGCTACAACAATGTCCGGATCAAAGAAGGGGACGAGTGGAAAGCGGCTTTCCGTACCAATAGGGGTTTATTTGAACCATTGGTTATGTTCTTCGGACTTACAAACTCGCCAGCCACGTTCCAGACGATGATGAACGACATCTTCCGGGTGGAGATTGCAGAGGGTTGGGTTGTCATATACATGGATGATATTTTGGTCTTTTCGAATAATAAACAGGACCATACCCGTCATGTTAACCGTATTCTCCAAATTGGAGGAACATAAGTTATCATTGAAGCCGGAAAAATGTTGGTTCGATCAGCCGCAGATCGATTTTTTGGGCCTTGTAATTAGTCAGGATTCCATCAAAATGGAACAAGGCAAAGTCAAGGCTCTGGCGGAGTGGCCTGTTCCGACATCTAAGAGAGAGCTCCAGCAGTTTTTGGGTTTTATCAATTTTTACCGTCGTTTTGTGGAAGGGTTTGCGCGTGTGGCCAAACCGTTGACTCGTTTAACTGGCAAAGTGGACTGGTTGTGGACAGACCTTGAGACTGCAGCCTTTCAGGGACTGAAAGACCTTGTGGCGAGGGAGGTGACTTTGAAAATCCCAGATGACGAGGGACAATTTCGAGTAGAAGTAGATGCGTCAGACTTCGCAATTGGTGGGATCCTGTCACAGCAAGGAAAGGACAATTTGTGGCGACCAGTGGCATTCATTTCAAAGTCGCTCAATGATGCGGAAAGGAACTACGAGATCTATGACAAGGAAATGTTGGCAGTCATGCACGCCTTCTACGAATGGTCTCATTATCTTAAAGGCGCCAAGGAGATAGTGGAGGTTTTAACGGATCATCAAAACCTTACCTATTTCCGGAAACCACAGAACCTGAACAGACGACAAGCACGTTGGGTAATGGACTTACAGGAATACAACTTTGTTATCAAACATCAGTCAGGAAAATCGAACTCCAAGGCAGACCTACTGTCGCGACGAGTGTTAGGAACCGATCCTAGCATCTATTTTTCGGTTTTATTCATAGGGTGATCAGGCATCACTCTGCATCATTGGCACAAGGTCTGGGACCTTAGGAAGACTCTAGGAACACTTCGCGTGGGTCAGCGCATGGCAGCGCTCACTAGAAGACAGGACGGCGGTTGGTTGAGCCAACCAAAGATATAAATAGCACAGGGGATCAGACCCTGAGTGATGGTGCCTCGGGATCACATCAACGCATCAGTGCATCAGCGCATCATCAGGTCAAGTCATCAGGAGGATACCAATGCTCGATATGGCAGGAGACACACCTATGGGGATCGCGGGAAGCCTGGGAGGTAGCGCGTTCTATAATGGAAGCCTAGGACAGTCTGTGGGAAGTCCGGACATCATGGGAATGGGCCAGGCCTGGTCTATTAAACAGTTGACAGGCGGCAGCGCCCAAGAAGCATGGATACAATAGGATGCACAGCAAGGCAGGGAGTTAAGGTGGTCGCGGCTGTGGGAGTGCCGGTGGGACATGGTGGCTAGGGGTCTACTAGGAGGAGTATATAAGGACCTTGGTAGATAGTTGGAGTCTCTTTAGACTCTAGATGGTTTCTCTTACGCTCTGTATATGGGCCTAGGTTACTGTTTATTGTAGTCTGAATACATTCTCTTCCCCCTTTTCTTCTATCCCTCCTCTGCGAGGCTTGTGGGTTTGTGTTAGGAGCGTGAGCTTGTAACAACGAGCAGGTCACGAAAGGGGACACAATGACAATGAGGGTGTAATTCTATTAAAAGAACACTTGTTTGTCAGAATATTCGATGATGACTGGGCATTGGATGAAATTGTAGACCGCATACAAAAGGTTCCGAAACGCCAATGGGAAAAACAAGTATTCAAGGGACTAGATGAAGGAGATGGGGATTTTAAGGTTAAAAACGGACTGGTGGAATGGAAAGGCCGTGTATATGTACCAGCTGTCAAAAGCATTCGAGGAGAGATCATCCAGATTCATCACTCATGGGGACACTCGGGGGTCGCTAAAACAGTGGAACAGCTCACCCGTGATTATTGGTGGCCGAACATGCGCCAGGACGTAGAAGAATACATCGCTGGCTGCGAAACGTGTCAACGCGCTAAACCAGATCGACAACTGAGAGCCACGCCGCTAATACCAAATGAGATACCGCAGGAACCATGGGAGGTCATATCTGTGGATTTAATGGGACCACTGCCAGAGTCAAAAGGGAACGACATGATCATGGTCGTTGTAGACCGCTTCACTAAAAAAGCTTATTTCTTGCCAACGACATCATCCATTATGTCACAAGGGGTGGCTGTTCTAATGAGGGATAATGTGTTCAGGGACCATGGATTGCCGCGCAAGGTCATCAGTGATCGAGGGCCTCAATTCGCATCAAAATTCATGGACGATCTTTATGGCATGCTGGGGATCAAACCTAACCGATCAACCGCTTATCACCCGCAAACTGATGGACAGACGGAGCGCGTCAATCAGGAAGTTAAGGAATTCCTGACAATGTTTGTCAACCATAGGCAGGACAACTGGAGCGATTGGTTGTCAATAGCGCAGTTTTGCCACAACGACCGAGTGCACACCTCTACGGGATTCTCGCCGTTCTTCATGAATTATGGACGTCATCCACACAAGGGTCTCAGCCCTACATACAAGCCGAAGGTGGTGGCAGTCGAAATGTTGGTAGACGAACTAAAGGACGTTCACTCACAAGCGTGAGTGGCACTGGAAAAGACGGCCACCATGATGAAGACGCGGTACGATGTGGGCAAGTCTCAGGCTCGGCAATACAAGCCTGGCGACAAGGTCTACCTCAGTACGGAGAACCTACCAGTCATTCGCGCCACAAAGAAGTTGGACGGCAAGTTTGTGGGTCCTCTGGAAGTGGTTGAGAAGGTTGGCGAGTCGGCGTATCGACTAAAGGTCCCAGCTTCCTGGAAGGTCTACAACGTATTCAACGAGGTACTCTTGAAGCCATACAAAGAACCAGGATTTCCTAACCAAAAGGAAAAAGTTGCGCAAAGACAAGAAGCGCAAATGGTGGAGGAGTCCTCTGATGATGAGTACGAAGTAGAAGAAGTCATGGACAGCCGAGTGAGTGGACGTGGCGGTGGGCGATTGGAGTACTTGGTCAAATGGAAAAATTGCCCTGTAGAGGATTCCACTTGGGAACCAGCAGAGAACCTCAAAAATGCTAAATAGGAGGTTCAGAAATTCCATAAGTCTAATCCCGCTGCACCACGGCGCCTTGTCAACACCCGGGATTTGCACTATTGCAAGTGGCAAAATCACACGGACACGCGCGCACCTAAGCGGCTTTTTGGATGGGAAGACGGCAAGTTCGAGAGAGAGTACCTCGAAAGGCTTAAACGAAACTGGCAACGTTGGAAAGGGGACAGGAAGGACATATATGCGGAAAAGGACACGGAAGGGGCGTTCTCAAGAAACCTTGAGCGTGGCAGGCCGGTTAAACCTGCGCTTCATTCCCCTACGGCACAACCCATAGCATCGACTTCCCGGGACATGAAGTCTTGAGGAGAGGGCTATGTTATGACCTTACGATTTTTACGGGATTTTTCCATATTTTTATCTATTTTCCTTGGGGCTCTACAACGACTTCTCTGGATATAGGCAACGACTCCCACCCCTAACGGGATACTCCGAGGGCTTAAGATCAGCAGTGGCTGTACTGCGGCATATGGGGTTATAGGGGTGACGACTCTGGGCAAGTCCGGGCGGTTCTAGATGGTAGGCCTGGGTCTTGTAGCTGCGCGTGCACAGCCTAGCGGCTGTGCAGTCTGTGCGCACAGACCAGGCGTTGGGGTATATAAGGAGGGTGTCGAGTAGGTACGAGTCTCTAAGACTCTAGATAGTTTCCTCCTTGCAGGTCACTAGTCTACTGTGTTTTCACGTCTCTAATACATTCTATTCATCTCACACGAGGCTTGTGGTTTGTTGGGGTTGTCCTAACAATGTATGGATCAGATCCAATTGCTATCCCTACAGCAGCAATCAAGATGACTGCACCAGCAGCAGAAGAACGCCTTCAGATGCTTCGAAAAGCCAGAGAAGAAGCTTTAGCTGCTCATGAACTTGCTAGACAAATGGTCGCTCATAGATACAGGGATAAGTCAATCAAATTCGAAAAAAATGACAAAGTCTGGCTTGAAAACAAGAATCTCCACATTCTGTATCAATCAAGAAAGCTAGCGCCAAAACGAGAAGGACCCTTCCAGGTTGAACAAGTCATGGGACCAGTTACTTATAAATTGAAACTACCAAAGCAATGGCACATTCATCCTGTGTTTCATGCATTGCTCCTCACTCCATATAAGGAAACCTCAATACATGGTCCGAATTTCACAAAGCCACCTCCCAATATGGTTAATGGACAAGAAGAGTTTGAGATCGAGGCTATCCTTGGACATCAGAAATGCGGAGCTGGTTATCAATACCTAGTCAAATGGAAAGGCTATGGAGCAAATGACAATACATGGGAACCAGAATGACATCTGGGCAATGCTGTGAATATTCTGGTTGAATATAAGAGCAGAAGAAACCTCTGAAACAATCAAAGCAATGACTTACTATCACACCAACCTCCAACTAAAACATAATATTCGTTATGTCAAAAGATTTTGCAGAACTGCTGGAAGATATACCCCTACTGTCAAAACCAGATACTTCGTCATGCAGATGTTCGTTCCTGCCTTTAAACACCCTTCCAAACGAACACTTTCTACATATCAGAAACTGAAATACGTTCCAATGATGTCAAAACCACCTAAAGTATCACGATTACCTCCTCACAAACAAACGCATCCACAAGGACATACAGAAATCCCATATAACGCTTTATCAAAGTATCTTCCCCAATATCACCACCTCTCTTTTGATCTAGGAGAACTACCCACATTTCAAGAAGCCGAATCACATTATCTCCCAGCATCAGTTCACCCTTGTTTTCAATATGATAACGTTTATCACAGGGTTTGGTTATGACGAACCTTCCCTGAATTATCAGAAGCTTTACAAGAAATTATTCAGCTTGGCAGAGACATCTCCACAGAACAATGGCAATATGAACGGCGAATGAATATAAGGGGAAGTGAAATTTCAACTGCACACAAGCGCAAATGGAAATAATGCTTGCAACTGAACGATATTATGATCTTCTGAATCAGGCAATACAGTCTAGCATAAACAACCCAGAGATACACATTACATGTCATGCACACCCTGAACAAATCCGTATTCCACATCCTGATGACGCAAGAACCCGATCAGAACAAGAAGAAGTGGCAAGGAACTCTCGTGAGAACTTTCTCAGAACTAGAGAACCTGAGATTGAAGAGATCTTAGCTTTGGACTCTGACAACAAGATTTGGGATATTTAAATCACACTTAATGGCCTCATTTCCCTCATCCTACCAATACAACATGTCCACCATTGTCGTCATCATTGCCTACCTCATCGCCTTTGCTTTCACACTTTTGGTCACAGCCTGTGGCCACTGTTATGACCCATTCCCCACCACTGCCTCCCCTTTCCTTGCCACCACCCATGACCTCCCTATTGAGGTCTTCATTACCACCACCACCACCATCAACAAATACCTATTCCCAGATTGGCCCGCCTCCCCTTCCTCCACCATTGCTGACCTACATCAGCATCCAGACAAGCTCGCCAAGAGCAGACCGAGACTCTGCTTGCCACTGTTGACTTAGAACGAACTGTGTTGAGAGCATCGATCTTAACATTGCCAATAATAAATGGCTCAAGTTTTTCAGAGCCAGATGCATTGGACGTTAAAGCATAGGTCAAGCAGACCTTTATACCCTTAATACCTGAGTGCTTTTTGTCTGACAGGCCATGATCCAGTGGCAACCTACATCAAATAATATGTTTTTAATCAAGTTGCAACCAAAAAAAAAACTCAGGCATCAAATAACCCAGTCTTGTCCATGTTGAATATATCTTTTAGCTCATAGTTACCCACTCTGATAATCTCCTGAATATGTTTGCATTCTGCCTCCACTGTTGATGGTAATGCTGATCCAGCTTCTCTGTGACACTTGATCTGCTTCAAATTATGCCTTGCCTTGAATCGCATCAACCAACCATCACTGAGATTAAGACGCTCATCATCTGGAATCCCAACCATATTGGCAAATCTTGTCCATTTTTGGCACAGGACTTCTCCAGTGAGTAGTATTCCATCTCCCATTGCTGCCAATACCCAGAGATCCATCATTTTGGTGACCTCAGGATGCAATGTCTGACAAGCATGTTTTGCATTACTGCGTGAATTATGTCCAGCCTCCCACTGATCTTGCCACTTCTTTTCATCCTTCACCCATGCTGAAATGAGTGGCTGCTTAATCTGAAGTTTCGGATAAATTGACTCAAAGTGTCTCACTGCCTTTGACTGATTTTTGCCATTGGCATGATACCAGTTGAGTACTGTGATGCATTGCTCCAGAGTCACATTTTCCTTGCCTGATTTCCAAATTGGTGGTTTTGACATAGATTCATGATCCCTTGACGGAATTGCACTCTTTTCTGGGCCTATTCAAAAAAACAACAACTTAACATTGTCTTATAGTCAGTAATGAGCAAATGACATACACTTCTGCTTCCTGCCTGGCATGCTGCCACCACCTAAACCATTTAACAATTCTACAATGCCTTCACCCTCTCGTCTAGCTGCACTAGCATCCCCTCATAATCAGATGCATCCTGAAGACACTGCACAACACATTCTGCATCAACAGGGTTACCAGCACCATCTAACCATTCTTTGTCTTGAATGGAAATTTTCTGCCCAGCTCTCAGTTCTGCTTTGAGCCTCTTCCTCCATTCCTATTGCTTTTTCAATAACTGAAGCCCTTTTTGAAGGGTTACAAGCATGGTTAACAATACACTAGCATTCAGGGAATCTCTGACTCTCTACCATCTTGAACATTGGACTTCTCAGTACAAAATTTTCATGCTAGTCCATTATTTGGACCATGTCATCACATAAATTAGTCATGTGATCATCCAAACATATGGGTTTTTGTTCCGAAATGCTATGGGGTATTGGATACGAGGGAGTTATGGGATTTTCCCCACTAACCAACTTTGTAAGTTGAGAAGTCTATGGGTTTTGAGAGACTATGGGTTATGAGAGCTATGGGTTAAGAGAGCTTCAACTGTATAACAATGTGGAGAGACTCTTGCTCATAGTTTTCTTAGCAGCTGAAGACACATGGACCATTGATTATCATGGCATTTCTCCAATGGTATTGTGGACCTGAATCACTGATGCTATAAAGGATCAGCATCTGTATGCCAGGTACCTTGTAAATGTTCAGTCATCTGGTACAGGGAAATTTTGGATGATAGAAGAATTGAGCAAGAAGTGCTTAGTGATACCTGTCAACTTATGAGGCCATTATGAAACTGGTCTGTCTTTTTTTGTCACCTTGCAGGATAGCAGTGGTTCAAAATATTTTAGGCTATCCTCCCCCAGACAAGAAAGCATGCAATTATCTCAAGATGGCCAGCAAATGGGAGGCCTGCATCTGCATTGTAGCTTTTCTAATAGCAGTCTTCATGGCAGCATCAGAATGTATTGCCTGTTACGACTTTACGATTTTTTACGGACTTTTCTATATTTTTATCTATTTTCCTTGGGGCTCTATGACGACTTCTCTGGATATAGGCAACAACTCCCACCCCTAACGGGATACTCCGAGGGCTTAGATCAGCAAGTGGCTGTACCGCGGCATATGGGGTTATAGGGGCTAAGACTCTGGGCGAGTCCGGGCGGTTCTAGATGGTAGGCCTAGGTCTTGTAGCTGCGCGTGCACAGCCTAGCGGCTGCGCAGTCTGTGCGCACAGACCAGGTGTTGGGGTATATAAGGAGGGTGTCGAGTAGGTACGAGTCTCTAAGACTCTAGATAGTTTCCTCCTACCAGGTTACTAGTCTATTGTGTTTTCTTTATCTCTTTATTCTATCACTCTTTCACGAGGCTTGTGGTTGTGGTGGGATCCGTCCTAACATAATCTAGAGTCTTTCAACCACACTCTTCGTCGTTGCACACAGCGCCGGGCACGTCTTGCTCGCTGTCGCTCACAGCGTCGAACGAATCTTTTCATTCTCACATCACTCTCGACATCGACTAGGCGACACTGCATCACGACTGACGTAGGGACCACACTAGGCGATACAACAGGCGCTAGACGAGAACTGGGGCACGCAGTAGTCAACCGGGCAGGGTCTTACTGGTACCAGTACTAGTGCTTGCGGAAAAGGCGGTGGAACCGTCAAAGACAATCAAGTGGCATGTTGTGTATCAAGGCACACAGTCTCAGAATACCAATCACGTATCGGGTCTTGTTACCTGAGCACGAGGACATCTGAGTGAAGAGCCGGGCACCACCCCATTTGGTCTAGTGACGGAATTAAATCGAACATACAAGTGGGGGTGCGTTATTGACCCCATTGTACTCTGACTACGCCGGGAAGGGTAGTCCGCGACGAACAGACAACAGTCCTTGTCATCTGACAGGGATCTTAGGCGACAAAGGCCGCACGAACGGACCGAAGTGCAAACCAGGAGTGTTTGGTTCGGTTGAAAATTTATTTCGGGAACAATGGCACAATTGTTCAACTATGTTTTACCCTACGCCCAGGCGACACTAGAGGAGATCGGTCGGATCTTCGAAGTGGACTGGGCAGCAGCGCTCGAGCCGGTGCAGTTGAGGCCGGCAGCATTCATCGGTGACTCGGTCATCAGGCGCCATGACAACCATATCCGGTTATGGCGCAAATATCTTAAGACAGTGGCAGCTCGTCAACGACAAAGGATTGTCAACGAGCTCAAGATCAAGGAGGCGGAGCAGATCCGCGAACAGGAAGAGGCTTGGCAAGCCCTTCTGGAGCAAAGGCGTCTTGATAAGGCACTGATCAGGGCGCGCTGAGATAAAGGGACCCTGGTGGGTTTGATTGAGAAAGCATACGGAGGACGGCCCGACAATGCGGTTGTCAAGGCAATTTTAGCAGTTCCATACAACCGTTACCTCCTTGTGGTAGAGGACGCAGCCAAAGTGCTCAAAAAGTATCACATTGATGTGGCGGTGATAGATTACGAGGCAGGGGCACGGACTCTGTATTTCAACGAGGGAATGCAGATGTCTCACCAAGACTGGAACGCGTTGATGCATGCGCTCAATGGAAACATTAAAGGCACCTTCTTAGGGAAGGCACAAAGACGTGAAGAGGCGGAACAGCGTCGCCAGCGGCTTCGCTACGACCCATACATGCATACACACACGTCCAGGAAAGCAGGAGCAGGAACGCCAACTCCGTCTTTGGCAAATGGAATGACCTACGTTAATGACGTATTCCATGAGCTTGGAGAGATTGAATTGGAACAATTACTGGAGGAATGCGGCGGTGACGAGACTCTCAGGGACCATGCCAAGAGACTAAATGCATGGAGGGAGAACGTACCATGTGGACGGGCGGTGATGCCTGGGCCAGCCGCAAAAGGAAAAGGGAAGAAATACCCTTGGCGCGAGGACGGGCTGTGCTACATGGTACTATTCAAACAGGAATACCATGACAAGTACTGTTGGCCGCGATGGCCGCGCGTTATGGATATTCTCAGTTGGGACCCTGAGCTCAGGGACTTGACAGCTCGGTTCGCGTTACAGGACAATAGAGATCCGCGGAAGTTCCATGTGATCGAGGAATCGGCAATCAGGGAGTTTGACGATGAGATCTACACATGGGAAGAACTAATGCGGTTAGAACGTCTCCCAGACCATCGGCTCCAGGCGGAGTTCGGAGGACATGGGAAATCCAAACTTAAGCATTCACCAGCTCCCACGATCTCCTCGTTCATCCAAGGGCTGTCAAAAAACCCTTCCCTGGTCACAGTTACAAAATTAACCTATGCACAAATGTTGGAGCAGGCGGTTGGTCCTAGTAAGGCAAAAACAAGGACACAAGGGGCTGATTTGACGTGGTGGGGAGGACCAGTCCAATGCGTGGAGGATTGGATAACAACGGATCCCACGATGCCCAATAAAGGGGAACGGGATCATAAACGCATGGAAATAGATCAGTGGAGGAGGACGGTTGGCAGAGAAGTGGACGTTCCTTACCCGTACCCTAGACCAGTCAGTGTTGTAGGAACGGTCAATCCATCTATGCCCGGTTATTGTTATTTGCACTTGATCCAGCAACAATACTGGTCTGAGTACGACTGGCCGCAGTATCCGCAAGTCCAGGAAATGATGCAATGGGATTCGGAACTTCGAAACACTGAGGTTCGAATCATCATCAGGTCTACGTATGGGCGACGGGACTGTCTCCACGTAATCGCTACTCCATGGGGAGAAGCGGGATGGGATCGGATGGCGATCTTGGTAACCCAAAGAAGGGGATATATGCGTGTGGGAGCGTTTCAATATACAGCAAATATGGTCACTCGCTTGTTGCATGGGATATGGGGTTGGAATAATCTACAAAACAGTCCGGATATTCCTCTGCCAGCAGCAAACGCAGATCAAGCCGCTTTACATGCACACGAGAACGCGGTTATTCTGCAGAACGAGCAACGGCTCGACGCAGCATCGGCTATCGGTGGCGCCATTGCGGATTTGATCAATGAATATAATCGCGCAAATCCACGGCCTGAACCACAACCTCTCACGAAGGCCAAGATGCCAGACCATTATGAAGGAGATCCCCGCATGGTTGATGGGTGGCTGAGACAGATGGAAATCTATTTCCGTTTGGCAAGAGAAATGCGTGCAGATCGGAAAATCTTGCTGTGCTTATACCGGATTAGGAAAGGGAAGGACAACCGAGCTGGAGACTGGGCTGGAGTGCAGTTGAAGCAAGCGCTGGAAGCAGACCAAGAGTATCAAGACAAGATGGACAACGCATCACCGTTTTGGACACCCGGTCTCATGTGGGAAGAGCTGAATACTGGGCGGTACAATCATTTAACGGAACCGCCCACCCTATTGCGACGACCCTTGAGGAATCAGTATCCCTTTACGACGTGGACAGGGTTTAAGGAGGAAATGCACCATTTCTTCATGTCCACAGAGACCAGAGAGAAGGCAACAGACGCGATCCTGGTACTCAAACAAGGAACCCAACCAGTGGAGGATTATATCATCAAGTTCAACGCTCTAAAGCCATTGGTCAACTGGGATGATCGGGCGTTGCTAGCGCACTTTTTGGGACACATTCACCCCGCATTAGGGAGAGATCTAATCCGATATGGGAATCTACCGGAAGACGCCACCCTTGATCAGACTCAGAAAAGGGCAATTGAATTGGCACGTGCCTACCGAAAAGCGAACAAGGCTTATGGGACGAGTCGAAGTAATGATGGATATAAAGAGAAACCGGTGGCAAAGGACTCAAAGCCGAACCAATTCCAGTATAGCACGCCTTCGGGATCTAAGTCAACACGTGATCCAAATGCCATGGACGTCGACAAAACAAAACGGGCAAAGGGTGCCTGTTTTAACTGCGGGAACATGGGACATTGGGCAAAAGATTGTCCAGAGCCAAAAAGGGCTAAGGCACAGGATAAAGGCAAGGGACAGATCAGGGAATTGAGGGTCGAGGATCTCACAGAGGAAATGTGGAAGGAATATGGGAAGGAGAAGGGTTTTGGCGAGGGTCAATAGGCGAGCGCTCAGCGCTATTGACAAAAAGGGACTCAGTAGTACACACGGACTCGTGTATTAGTATTCCGGATTTGCTATATGAATGTTCATCCTTTGTTCATCATATTCGGAATCTGAGTGTGAGCACAAAACCCCGAATAAAGACTTGGACTCCAGCGTGGGTCCTGAGACGGATATGGCAGCAAGAGAAAGCGACCGCAGTGCAGTGCTTGAAAGAATGGGTCCACAACAGAAGGACTCATCAAGTCGATGAGTACCTCGTAAGAGACTTAAACGCTTTACCCAAAGAGGAGGCGTTATGGAATCTAGTACAATTGCGAGGGCAGCTAGTAAAAGCTTCAGGGAAGCAGGAAATGAACCTAAAAGGAACGATCACTACAATGGATACCGGTCATACGATGAACGTCACAGCGTTAGTAGATTCTGGTTGCACAGGGTCGTGCATCAATGATGAGTTTGTGGAGCGTCATAGACTTAATAAACGAAAGATGTTAAGACCAATGGCAGTCTACAACGCTGACGGTACACGCAATGTAATGGGTAGTTTGGAGTACATGGTACAATTCAAATTACGTATCGGTGATCACGAGGAAGTGGTGGAGTGCGGAGTGGCTTGGCTAGGAAAGACGGACCTGTTTTTAGGGCACGACTGGCTCCAGCATCATAATCCGGTGATGGATTGGAAAAAGCAGGAAGTCCGTTTCAGCAGATGTCCAGGAACATGTTGGGATCTATCCGAAGTGGCGGAGCCAGAAGGGGAAGTTGATCCAATGCAACCTTTGGAACAGGGCGAACGATTGTTGGCCATTCACATTGGGGACCCTGAACTTCGGATTCGATCAGTGGCAACAGACATTGCGGCGAGGGAAGCCGGTGCAGCAGTCAAACGTACTTTGGAAGAGGTCGTCCCTAAGCACTATTTAGGTCATCGAAAAGTGTTTGAAAAAGAAACCTTTGATGAACTACCCCTGAGACACCCATGGGACCATGCCATCGAACTTATCCCAGGATCCAAGGCTGTGGATTGTAAGATCTACCCCCTCAACCGTGAAGAACAAGCTCAATTGGATGAGTTTCTCAAGGAAAACCTGGAATCAGGGCGCATTCAACCTAGCAAGTCTCCTATGGCTTCGCCTTTCTTCTTTGTCAAGAAAAAGGATGGCAAATTGCGCCTGGTACAGGATTATCGACGGTTGAACGAGATGACAATTAAGAATTGATATCCACTCCCACTCATTGGCGAATTGGTGGACAAACTGTCCAAGGCACGGATATTCTCTAAGATGGACATTCAATGGGGATACAACAATGTCTGCATCAAGGAAGGAGACGAGTGGAAGGCGGCGTTCCGAACAAATAGAGGGTTATTCAAACCCTTGGTCATGTTCTTTGGACTTACTAATTCACCGGCCACATTCCAGACGATGATGAATGACATATTCCGGGTGGAAATTGCAGAAGGATGGGTGGTCATTTACATGGACAATATTTTGGTCTTTTCAGATAACCAACAGGACCATATCCATCATGTGAACCGCATATTGGCAAAATTGAAGGAGCACAAGCTGTCATTGAAACCGGAAAAATGTTGGTTTGATCAACTGCAGATTGATTTCCTCGGACTTGTCATTAGTCAGGATTCGATCAAGATGGAACAGGGCAAGGTTAAGGCTTTGGCAGAGTGGCCCACCCCAACGTCCAAACGGGAGCTTCAACAGTTTTTGGGCTTTATTAATTTCTATCGTCGCTTTGTAGAGGGTTTTGTGCGGGTGGCCAAACCGTTGACTCATCTAACGGGCAAGGTCGACTGGATGTGGACAGAACTTGAAACTGCGGCCTTTCAGGGACTGAAAGACCTTGTGGTGAGGGAGGTGACTTTGAAAATTCCAGACGACGAGGGTCAATTCCGAGTGGAGGTAGATGCGTCGGACTTTGCCATTGGTGGAATTTTGTCTCAACAAGGGAAGGATAACCTGTGGCGACCGGTGGCTTTCATTTCAAAGTCGCTTAATGATGCGGAAAGGAATTATGAGATTTACGATAAAGAAATGTTGGCTGTTATGCACGCTTTCTACGAATGGTCTCACTACCTTAAAGGCGCCAAGGAGATAGTGGAGGTTCTAACGGATCATCAAAACCTCATGTATTTCCGGAAACCACAGAACTTGAACAGGCGACAAGCGCGTTGGGTAACGGACTTGCAGGAATACAACTTCGTTATCAAACATCGGTCAGGGAAGTCCAACTCTAAGGCTGATCTACTGTCACGACGAGCAGGACATGAGCGAGGTCAAAATGACAATGAAGGTGTCATCCTGTTAAAAGAACATTTATTTGTCAGGATTTTTTCGACGATGACAGGGCACTGGAAGAAATTGTAGATCGCATCAGAAAGATTCCTAAGCGTCAGTGGGAAAAGCAGGTCTTAAAAGGTTTAGAAGAAGGTGATGGAGATTACAAGGTGGATAAGGGATTAGTAGAATGGAAGGGCCGTGTGTATGTACCCGCCGTCAAACGCATTCGAGGGGAGATCATCCAAATTCATCATTCATGGGGGCACTCGGGAATCGTCAAAACGGTGGAACAGCTTACCCGCGATTATTGGTGGCCAAATATGCGCCGAGACGTCGAAGAATATATCGCCAGTTGTGAAACCTGTCAGCGTGCTAAACCAGATCGCCAGCCAAGGGCCGCACTGCTTATACCAAATGAGGTACCTCAAGAACCATGGGAGGTCATATCGGTGGACATAATGGGACCGCTCCCAGAATCCAAAGGAAATGACATGATCATGGTGGTAGTAGATCGCTTCACCAAGAAGGCATATTTCCTGCCGACTACGTCATCTGTTACGTCACAAGGGGTGGCTGTTCTAATGAGGGACAATGTGTTCAGGGACCATGGATTACCGCGCAAGGTTATCAGTGATCGAGGGCCTCAGTTTGCATCAAAATTTATGGATGATCTTTATGGCATGTTGGGGATCAAACCCAATCGATCAACCGCCTATCACCCGCAAACTGATGGACAAACGGAGCGCGTCAATCAGGAGGTCAAGGAGTTTCTGATGATGTTTGTCAATCATAGGCAGGACAACTGGAGCGATTGGTTGTCGGTAGCGCAATTTTGTCACAACGATCGAGTGCACGCCTCCACGGGATTCTCCCCGTTCTTCATGAATTATGGACGACATCCACACAAGGGTCTTAGCCCCACATACAAGCCGAAGGTGGTGGCGGTCGAAATGTTGGTGGACGAGCTAAAGGACGTTCACTCACAAGCGCGAGCGGCACTGGAAAAAACAGCCACCATGATGAAGACACGGTACGATGCAGGCAAGTCTCAGGCTCAGCAATACAAGCCTGGTGACAAGGTCTACCTCAGCACGGAAAACCTACCAGTCATTCATGCCACAAAGAAGTTGGACGTCAAGTTTGTGGGTCCTCTGGAAGTGGTTGAAAAGGTTGGCGAGTCGGCGTATCGACTAAAAGTCCCAGCTTCTTGGAAGGTCTACAACGTATTCAATGAGGTCCTCTTGAAACCATACAAGGAACCAGGTTTTCCCAATCAGAAGGAAAAAGTTGCGCAGAGACAAGAAGCGCAGATGGTGGAGGAGTCCTCTGATGATGAATACGAAGTAAAAGAAGTCATGGACAGCCGAGTGAGCGGACGCGGCGGCGGGCGATTGGAGTACTTGGTCAAATGGAAAAATTACCCTGTAGAGGATTCCACTTGGGAACCTGCAGAGAACCTCAAAAACGCTAAAAAGGAGGTTCAAAAATTCCATAAGGCCAATCCCGCTGCACCACGGTGCCTTGTCAACACCCGGGATTTACACTATCGCAAGTGGCAGAATCACACGGACATGCGCGCACCTAAGCGGCTCTTTGAATGGGAAGACGGCAAGTTCGAGAGGGAGTACCTCGAAAAGCTTAAACGAAACTGGCAGCGTTGGAAAGGGGACAGGAAGGACATATACACGGAAAAGGACACGGAAGGGGCGTTCTCAAGAGACCTTGAGCGTGGCAGACCGGTTAAACCTGCGCTTCATTCCCCTACGGCACAACCCATAGCGTTGACTTCCCAGGACGTGAAGTCTTGAGGAGAGGGCTATGTTACGACTTTACGATTTTTTACGGACTTTTCTATATTTTTATCTATTTTCCTTGGGGCTCTATGACGACTTCTCTGGATATAGGCAACAACTCCCACCCCTAACGGGATACTCCGAGGGCTTAGATCAGCAAGTGGCTGTACCGCGGCATATGGGGTTATAAGGGCTAAGACTCTGGGCGAGTCCGGGCAGTTCTAGATGGTAGGCCTAGGTCTTGTAGCTGCGCAGTCTGTGCGCACAGACCAGGCGTTGGGGTATATAAGGAGGGTGTCTTGTAGGTACGAGTCTCTAAGACTCTAGATAGTTTCCTCCTACCAGGTTACTAGTCTATTGTGTTTTCTTTATCTCTTTATTCTATCACTCTTTCACGAGGCTTGTGGTTGTGGTGGGATCCATCCTAACATTGCCAAGCTTCACACATCACTCTTGCTTGGCACAGATTGTCATGACCAGATCATGAATTTATTCAGCAACAATATGTATGAGGACATGACATTTGACTCATATGGTCAAAAATGACTATCCTTTTATGATAAGGTGGTATCAGATGCAGCTGGGGTGGGTTGATTATAATATTAGTTTCTGCACTGGTCATTAACTGGCCCACAGCTAGAACCATTCATTTGGGAAATTTTCCATCAGAACATGGAGAGTAGTCTTGAGCATCAACTGGAATCTGTGGGAATGTGCCAGGCCTTTCAAGAATTGATCAACACCTTGGAGGATTCCTGTGACCACCAAGGGAAACAGAAGAAACAGAAGCTTTCAGCAAAACAGGAACCTTTGGTCATCCTTGTGTTTGATGAAGCATGCACCCTCATGATGCCCAACAGCAGGGAATGGTCTCATTTTAGTGAACTCCACTTTGCCTTGTGTGCATTAAATGGAGAACCTCTCTTTTCACTATTCCTCACCATGACAGGAAATGTAAATGCATTAGTCCCCTCATCTAGGAGAGACCTCTCCAGCCACATCAAAGTCAATTACTCTCTACTGCTCACCCCTTTGCTGAGACCAGTTTTGATCATTTTGTGCAAAAGGGTGAGTTTGATCTCCAAAATGTCACAGAAGATGAATACATATCCCACTGTAGTCATCTGCTGTGCATTGCTTGAGTTAGTTGTCCACAAATAGTTGCTTAGTTTTACTTTTCAGATGGGCAACTCACTACAATAAGGGAAATGATACTATCAGATCTGAAATTGTCCAATTTGCTGCTCATAAGCTCTGTGTTGGTAAAACTCATATGCCAGGCAACAATCTCAAATGGACTGAAAAGTTGACTTGCCTTGCACAATGGTTGCTGACTGAATTCAACTCTGTGACTTACACTTCCAAGGAGTACAAGGTTCAGCTTGTTGAAGCCCACATGTGCATCCTTTTATGACTTGATGTTGGGCTGGAGAGCCTACTCACAGTGTCAGCATTGGAGCCATTGCTATCTGAAGAAGCATATTGGATGATGGTCACTGATCCAACGTTTGATGCTGCAGAAATGCTCAAGAGTTGCCTGGGCCATTACACCATCCATAAAGGCAACCATGGAGAACTGTTAGTCTTGTTGCTTTTCATCTTGGCTTGTGATCACACAATTGGACCTGCTGACAAATATGGTCAGCCTAAATCCAGAGAACAGTGGTGCTCAGTCCCTGGCTTCATGAACACATTGTTCTACAGTATTTCACTGAAGATTCTGGCTGCCACTGGGTAAAGGTCCACCAATATGTGATAGTGCATGTTAAGTACCTTGCAAAACTGATGTGCAGAGGGGCAGCTTTGCTGTGCACCACAAACCTGTTATGATTTGATCTTATCTCTTATCTTATCTTTTATCTCGGGGAGCTCAGAGATCTTATCAGGTTATCGGAGATCTTATCTTTCAGATTACATAAGCGGACTATGGGTCAGCATGAGGAGAAGGCAAGGTGGTCAGGTGATGGATTAGTAAGAGAGGGTGAGGCTTTGGGTATATAGTCTTGGTTGTAGTGTCAAGAACTCCAGGCTCTTGATTGTCATAGTCATAGACTGTGCAACATTTTTTTTTTTGCTTCTTTTCTTTTCTTTTCTCCCTTCTTCCTCTGATTGTGCAACTTGGTTTACCAACCTTGTGGCAAAACCAAGCTGGAATCAATGGTATCATCCCATTCTTGGTCAAAGGTTACATCATTTCCCCCAAGAATATGATGCAAAGTACACAGGTAACCCACAGCAGATGCTCTTTGAAGCCATGGATGCATATGCACTTGGCATTCTGGATGCAGATAACAATATTCCCATTATTCAGATCATTTCTGCTCTTGCCTCAAAGACTGATTGTCTTCAACTTGTTCCATGTCAACAAGACTTTGAGAGCTGTGACATCTGGGTTGGTGGTGTATCTTCAAAAGTTTTTTCACCTGTGGGTACTACTGCCAATGAGAGCACCTGGAAGTTGCTACTACAGGCATCCTATGGTTGGGAAAACAATGGATCCTAAGACAGAGAAAGACCTTTGTTGGTCAATGAACCCAGGTACAGCTTCTCACTGGAATTGGGCCAATTCTGTGGAAATTGAGGAGAAGGATGAGGGTGTGGATGAGGATGACAAGGATGAGAGTATGGATGAGGATGATGAGGATGACAAGGATGAGAGGTATGGATGAGGATGAGGGTGTGGACAAGGATGAGAGTAGGGACAAGGGTTAGACAGTAGGCACTGCAAGTGCCATACATCACAACTGGCTCTTATCACACTAGACTACAAGCTCTACTTTACACCAACTGTTATGCAAACCCATGGGCATGACACAGCAGCATGGTAACAGCAGTAAGGGGGATGTCATCCGGATGCATACGCATTTGAAAGAAGGCATTGGTCATATCTAGTTTAGCCTACAATTGGCCCTTTCCAGTCGGCGAGGATATCTGATATCATCTGCACAAGGCAAGGGGTGCCATGAGTCAACCACTGTATTCTCATTCAATTGACAACCCAGCGAGGTAGAACAGAAAGATCCTCAGCTCACAACGCACTATGTCTTAGCCAGGCTATTGGTGCCAATGCCGCTCTTCTTCCCAAACCCGACCATGGTCAAGTTATTCTCTGCTCAAATGTTTGGATGGGATTGGGTGGCGGCACTGCGATCCACATGATCCCGGAAACATTATTGTCCTTCAGATCCCGACCGTCGTCAGCTCGACCACGGCTTATACGCGGAGGTGCCTGAAAACTTCAGAAGAGAGTGGGTGTCCCTATGCGAGCTGAGCGTCTTAATGAAACAGAGACTAAAAGGGTTTTTAACTGACACGGATCGGATACCAAAAGTGCTCATATTTTTAACGCAAGGATCAGGTCATTGCTGATCATCCATTAGGATGGTTCAAGATGTGCTATGCCAATCTTCTTTACATGGCTAACGTGACACAAGGGAATAACCAGTCCTTTGGATCGCGTCAAAGGTTACAGGCCTTTGGGCGTCCCATGTGTTGACTCGGACTGCGAACCTAACATGGGCACCATCTGGTGTTCAGATATGTGCTGCTCGCACTTGATTTCGCGTTTTGGAAGACCAAGCTGGTGGGAGAAGATAATAGGAAGGCGTAAGAGAGGGTCTGAAGTAAAACGTGAGAGAGGGTGAAAACGTGTTCGCGGCATGAAGGCGCAGGTCCGGGTGAAGCGGTGTATGTCGTTAGTTGTCCGCAGTAGGACCACGACAGGTCAAATTGAGGGGGGAAGTTGTTACAATAGGCGCTATGAAGGGTTATCATGTCCTTGTTGCCCGAACGGGTGCCCGACGGCCAACAGGGCACATGGACGCGAGATTCGGCGAGATCTATTTCCTTTTGGCACGGCGAATGCCATCAGCCATCCGCCATCATGGTCGACCAATGTACTCTCACCCCTCGCTCACCATATGGTCTCCAAACTAACTCCCCTTCTTAGCCCAGTACGCCGCCGCCGCCACCGTCCCTCTCATTAAATATCCAAGTCTACACCTTCCGCTTCCGGTTTGTATTTTTCATCTTTCATCGGACCCCGGCATGTCCTACCCTCCGATCTTAGGTTCAGCTGCCACCAGATATCCACCCGTTACCAGATTCCGTCGATGCCTATGTGAGCTGACGGCACTGGGCTGTGTGCCTTGAACTATGCTGAGCGCTGATCTGCCCGCTAGTTTGTTTATCCGTTCACTTTAGAGCCGCACGTCCTCGCCGTCGAATCCTCGAGAAGGACGACCATCGCTGCTCACGCTGCGAGAAGAGAGGCCTACCTTCTTTCAAGAGAAGGAGAGAAGGACAAGATGAGACGAGAGGCGCTTCGCAGGATTGCTCCAGGGTTTGAGCCTCAAGGCGTGTTGGTACCTATGCGGGCTGCCTCGAGCCCGGAAAACAGAAACCCAAATGAGGGAGAACATACCGTTTCAGTCATGGATAGCCTCGCGGAGCAATTAGCTGCTTTGGAATATCTGAATGGGTAAAATATCGCCGCCAGATTCCGTGCAAATATCTCTACATAGTTATACCGAATTGAATGAATTATGAGATTCGGGTGTCTATGGTATCCAAGTTACATTGATTTGGATGCTTATACTAACTATACCCTTGTGGGTTCAGTCATACACCATTACACCACACATTGCCCCATCTATCTTGCGCGACACCAGTGGCGCCTTTGCCTTGATCGCCACCGAATCCATCGATATAGCCCACGCCATAACTTACTCCTGCATTGAATCTTGAACGAGGACATTTGAACTGCAAAAAAGGGGGACAAGCTCTAGCCACAGCGTTACATGTTTCCAAGCATGGCAACAACATGTGATAGTTGGCGCTCAAAGCGGGTATCATGGTATTCCGGGGATTCCAACTTCCCGTTGATGTCGGAGCGGGGACGGGCACGAGAGCTGAAAGGACCTGTTGTTGGCCAGATCCAGAGCGCCGCACTCCTATACCCGTCGCTGTTGGTGCAGCCGTCGTCGTCAAACTACCGAGCTGCAGTGGATTAGGCTCGCTGCACCGTACAAAGCTGACAGCGCATAGCCACCGGCGATAAGCTGCTTGGCAGTCTTGACAAGTGACGAGAGGGGAATATATATCTCTTCCGCATGGAAATGTTAGTAGACTTGTCGTGAAATTGGTGAGAGAGGACAAAAGATATTCAGAGACGTTTGAAGGCACCGATGCATCGTCGAAAGCCGAATATCCACTGGGCAGGAGCGACGCATCGAATGGGACTGAATAGGCCACGGAAGGGCAGTATGACAAGGAATGAACAAGGGAACACGGGAAGGCAGCTGCGAGCTCAAATTAGGGACGTATTTCTCCCCTCCCGCGTTAAATGAGCGCGCACACACCTGATTTTGTTGCAAAGTATATTGGCCCACTGACTTTAGTGTTATTCTGGATCACGTAGGCAGTATAGTTGGTGGATGGACTAAGACCACCCACCAACCATTGATTCCTCCAGCCATATGCATCTCTCAACCAAAGCGTCTGGTTTATCACAGCACCCACACTCGGTGACTGTAATGCACGGATAGAGCATCCTGTTTGTGGTATATTTACCAACACACGACTGTTGTTCGTCTGCGTGGAAGTCGGCGCCAGTATAAGCGAAAAATTTAGCGACTGCGTTTGAGGAAATGGAGGAAATGTCAAATTCGCCTGAGGCAAGGTATAATTGGGATACGATGGTTTGGGTGAAGGCTCGACATCGGCAAACGGGGCTGAAAACACGATGGCTTGATTGGACGTCGTGTCTCCCAGCAGAGGCGCGACATTTAGCAACTCATGGATCGGGCCTACATAGCGATGTGGTTCAACCAATCTGAATGAACTTATTTTATATATATATAAATATACTCACCCGAATCACTGACTCCCACTTCGAAAGGACCTTGACCACTTACTGCAAGTACACCGCCGTTTGGAAAGGATCCTGTGAATACACCTAGTCCTTGAATGAGCGTGATCTCGACGACGCCATCGCCGCCTCCGGGTCCAGGAATACTTGCAGAATCGGAGTCTGTGTTTGTCAGAAAAAAACGTTGGCCGGTTGAATCGCGCGAGCACAACGCGACCGTCACGGTCAGGTCATCGCCGACTGGAATGGCAAACACCGGGGAGAGATAAGACTGGGAGACGGATAGGACATTATTCAAGGGCAATGGGTCCCGTGCAGCCTGGGCGAATGCGGTGGCGACACTTAGAAGGGACAGCAGCGTCTGAGGGAGCATTGGCATCAATCGGCCGAGGTTAGCAGCGGCGTCGGACGCCATCCAATAATAGGGTGACATTCAGGAGCTCTCACACGCCCTGTTATTACATCTCGATATGTACCTACACGAGCCAACGTAAACTACTAGCCCTACAAACTACGCATAACCCAACAAAGCTAATTAGACCTGAGTTCCCAGGAAAAAATGAAGGAGAAATCTAAAGTAACGGAATTTGTAAATGTCCTTTTCGTTCTTTTTTTTCCTTTTCAATTGTCCATCCAACGAGTTGTTCCATGTGCCACCGGACATTTGTGATTTCCGAGAGTTTTCCGTGTCGAGAAGAACCTGCCGCAATGATTGCACAGGAACTCACAGATTTTGCCATGCTTTGACACTTCGTGCCGAAGCCGGTCGTGTTGCCGAGAGAAGGTCTCCGAGCACCCGAGGGTGCAGGGAAACGTGACTTTGGGTTTCGGCTTATGCGCGTCCATGTGGACTCGCAGCGTGTACTGGCTTGTGAACCTGCGAGGGCATCCTTCCATCAAGCAGGGATATCGGCGTCTGGCGTCCCCCGTATCAACCTCACTTTGAGCAGGGGATTGTTCTCGTGAAATCGATGACTTTCCCGTTGTCATCGTCACCTCTAAAAAGTCCACGAACGTGTCTGGAACCTGCGGCGACGACGAGCATGAAGGCGGGGCAGACCGACTTGGATGGATCATGGACGAATCGAGAGTGATCGAGACTGGATTTGGCGGCAGAAGTTCCTGCGCTGCCAAGTGCTGGTCGTACAAATCGTATTTGGGAAAATCTGTTGCAAAAACTTGAGTTCGTGTAACATCATTCGACGACCTGGTAAACCATACCATAGGATCCGTGGAAGCTGTTGCTGCTCGAGGTTGGCGAATAATGGACGAATGGAAATTCGTTTCGCGGCTGAAAGTGAGGCTGAGAATTGACATCAAAGGTATTTGCCCAGTCGACAGGGTCTGTTTCCGAGGTCCGTCAGCTTGAGAGCTGCCACGTCGAACAAAATACCCACAACTGTTGTAGTCAAATCCTTGAGAATATGACAAACCTTAAGTAGTCATAAGTGAGATTTGAATAAAAATTTGTTTTAAAAAGTCATGGGGCTTACCCGTATGAGAGGTTGAAGTGTTCGGTATTACAGTCGAGTCACTAATCGTCATATCTAACGCGCGATTGAGACGATGTTTTTTTTTTTTTTTTGCAAGTATGAAAAAAAGACATACAATCGCGTCGTTCAACTGCATCGCCAAAGTGGGCATCGGGACTGTACAACGCAGGTGCTGGTGGGAGAAACCTAAGGTGATTCATGGCCTGTCGACCGTGACGATGATCACCTGAGGGAGATGAAATATGTAGTCAAGCAAAGGAAAAAAAAAACTTTTCATAAAAAAACTTACTGTTCGTGGACGAATATCGAGCATCCATTACGGTGAATGACCTAGAGGTAGGATGCGATGGGACTTTTCGGGCAGGGAGTTGAGGGAGAGAGGTGGGGGCGAAGTTGACTTTATTAAGTAGTTGAGGCATTCGTCAGTGAATTATTTTTGATCCTGATGACGGTCTCAGCGGTCTTGGAGAGCGATTTGGACCAAGCAGTCGAGGAATGACCCGTGATGCCCCAGGCACCAGGGCGAATATATTAGCCCTGACCACAACTCATGCGTCGATCAGACCTGGTCCTTTCCGAGCGCTCAGCTCCGTGATTTGCGAGCAGTGCCTGAAGACATAAGAGCTGCTGTCGTCAAACGTTTCAAGGGAGAGGCTGGGGAAAGTGACCAAACCCTAGAGTGGCAAGCTGTGCAGTTGATCTTGAGGCCTACCTCGTGTATACGAGATCAGGCCCAGGCCGCGTGGGTCTCCGACTACATAGCCATTTTACCCCCAATTTTACACTTAGGAATTAGCAGTTTAGTAATAGTTGAGTATCCTTGCATCACGCAGTGAAGATGTCAAGGTAACTCGACCGTGTTCACGCCGGCCCCGGGGTGAGACGACATTTCTCGAAAATCAACCCTGTGAACTCAAAACATTGTTGGTACCTGCGGGCCAGATTTTCAGGCAACCGTGAAATTCCTTGGCACGGCGGGGGGCCATGCCCGTCCTCCAGAAATGTGACACGCGTAATTGTGGCGCTGATAGGTCGCTTGGTCAGGGCCAGACCAGCCTCCGTTTGATGGAGACATTCTAGACGCTGCAACTCGTGTTGCTTTTACTCCTCCTCCGTCAAATATATGCCGCGGCGGTGTCGCCTATCGAATCACGAACCCATATTTCAACGGTGTCCGCGCATGTCATAATCCTCACCAAACCGCAGCATTTCGAGTCTCACCGGTTTCTTCAAATAAAGGTACCGAGTACGCGGACACACAATAAGCTCCGATAGATAGCAAACCTACACATACATAGTACATAAAACGCAGCGTCCCCTCACATATTCACTAACCTTTTATGTCTTTGAGCGCTATAATGAAAGAGCTAGAATTGGGTGTTATAAGGCACCGCGAGCCGATTCGTTTGAGGTTTTGACGGTAAGCATCCGCGCAGTCTGTTAGTATGTCGTACCCCTGCTTGGCACAAAAGCCGATCCGGCCGGCTTTTAGTTTCTGAAGTATTCAGACCAACCGCAGCTGTCGAAATCTCCGGGGCATCACATAATCGTCTTTCCGTCATCTCTGGGGCTCTATCCCGGATGTCCGGCGAGAAAGAGGTTTTCTACCAAGATATGTCATGTCATCAAAGTTCTGGACGAGAATAAATGCTGTGCCAGATATACGTCGGGAGATTCACAGACGTAATATTTGATGGTTGGTAAGAGTCAAACCAAGGCCGAGGATGTCGACGACATTTGGGCAGTGCTACGTGACCCGTGACCGTGACCCGAAATGTTGTCCTCTCAACGCCACTGTCTGATTCGGCCGCTGCGCAGAAGTCTATGCACTGCTTCAAAGACGATTGTAGCATCATTAAGGGCACCGGGGCCATTTCAGAGACACTTCTCATCTACGCCATGCCGTTCAGCGCGCTATGTCCGTTTTGATGATCAACACCCAGCCTCACACACAACCAGCTCATCATGGAGCCCATATGGCACCTATTGGAATCGGTTGGACAAAAGATATAAAGCTGTTATCGTTGTGTCTCTAGTGTCCGGCGTGTATTATGTAGCACAGTGAGTTTTAATATTCTAAACACGTGGCGTATAGACTATGCCTCAGGCTTCATTCCCGAAATTTCGTGATAATCGAGGACTGTGGCACATCTAATACTTGCTTTTTTTATAGTCTAGAACAGGTACCAGAGACTGGAAGATGGAGATTCATGAACACTAGTCCGGAAGCTGAGGCCAAGGTATTACTCCTTTTGCCTCTGATGCCAAGTTAAAATCTGTCAACTAGTTCGGGGCTGTGGCTCGTGACCAGATTCGTCGCGAACTGCATGATGACATTCTCCCCCATCATCACCCACTTTCACGGCGCGTTCGACGTGTCGTGCAACGTATACTTACATCGAACGATCTCGGATCTGTCATAAGTGTGGGAAATGGCTCACAATTGGTTCCAACGACAACCGGTGTATTCGGCGACGATATCTGGAATCCAGATGCAGAGCGTCCGACCTTATCGTCAACGACTATTGGTCCTGAGAAAGATTGGGACGTGATTGTGGTAAACAATCCCAAGGTTATTAACGCCATGGCGGTTCCCGGTGCGTACGTTATTTGGTGTTTTTGTATCAGGCTGATGACAAAGCGAAATGCTAGGAATGGTAGTCGTCTTTACAGGGATTTTGCCCATTTGCAAGGACGAACCAGGGCTGTCAGCTGTCCTATCGCATGGTAAATTGGCAACTTGAAAATTGATCGGATTTGAACCTTTTCTCAGAAATAGGTCACATAGGTAACCGTGCCCCGTTTGCCATTATCCACTCTGAATGATTGAGCACGATGTACATCGAAGTTGCACGCCACAGCGCAGAGCGGATATCATCTAGGACCGTGACCATTAGCGTCCTTCTTCTCCTCAACCTCATCGGAATAGATTTCGGTGTATCAAGGGTCATGAATGACTTAATGCTGGAACTTCCAAATTCGAGAACACAGGAGCGGGAAGGTGCAGCTCGAAGTGGTTTCAACGCATCATTCACTGACACTCACTCTCCTTGTTGGTCTAGCCGATTATATTGGAATAAAACTGATGTCTAGAGCATGTTATGACCCTAGCGCGTCTCCGCAGTAAGTTCTGGTGGAATCACTGCGGTGTGATATCAAAGTTCCTTTCAGGATGTTTGAACGTCTGGGCAAAGCGGAATCCAAGGGAAATCTTGATTTTGATTTTCTGCGGACACATCCCTCGTCAAGGAGTCGTGTTGAAGTGAGTTTGTAGTGACCTTGCTTTTTTTTTCAGACTTGGGGAACTCAAATATGCGATAGTATCTGAAGCAAGTTCTTCCAGAGGCGTATGCCATTAGAGCATCCAAAGCGGAATGTGGAGACATGGAGGAGAAGGTACACGAGTTTCGAGATGTGGGTCATGGAATACGGGTTGTATGAGTGTACTAGTGATGGGAGCCCGGATGCCGGGACATAGCCTTATTTGCAAGTGATTCGGGCTCCGCCCGGGGCGGCAGAATTTCGGGGGTCAACGCAGAAGGCATCGTCCGCGTCGCCGTCGTCGTCATCGTCTAGCTGCCGACCTCTGAACAGGAAGACAATCGCCAAGTCTCAAGGACTCTCTCATTTCGATGTCAATGTCGTCCGCTTCGCGCACGCCCTCCTTGACTCCTAGTAGATCAGCCACCCCCGAGCCGCCAGTACAGCCCGACCATTTCTACGGTTCTGCGAACATACAGCTTCCCCCTTCTCCGCACTCAGACGGAAGGATATGGCTATCTCCAGAGGATGACCCTTTGGCTCACCGTGGCATACCTGTCTTCAGACCAACCATGGAAGAGTTTAAAGACTTTGAGCAATACATAACCAAAATCGAGTGCTGGGGCATGCGGAGTGGGGTTGTAAAGGTCATCCCACCAAAGGAATGGTCGGTATTCGGTCTATCTACGTACGTACGATATGCTTGCTTACGCGCCCGTCGCTCGTACTCAGGACGGAAGCATTGCCATCGCTGAAGCCGCAGTTAAAGGATGTCAAGATTAGGACTCCTATCGAACAGCATATGCTCGGTGCAGGGGGTCTGTTCCGGCAAGAAAACATGGAAAAGCGTAAAGTGATGAGTGTCCGTGAATGGGTCGAATTATGCGGTCGAGAAGAATTTCGCACGCCTGGAGTCGATGATGTAGGGTTACATGCTCGAAGTGCAACCGTTAAGCCAAGGGTGAAAAAGATAAAGAAGAAAGTCGACACGGGAAAGACCGAGTTAGCCGATACGGAGGCTGAAATCAAGGATGAGCCGGACGACGAGGATATGAAGGATGTCGAACAGTCGGTGCATCATCGTGAGCAGTCTTGCGCTGCGACGCCCTCAGATAGTGGCATATTCGCTTCTCCTGCAACCCCGAACAGTGAGGTAGGAGTGGGTTCGGCAGACTCCGATGTCGTGGAAGACAAGGTCAAACCAAAGGCTAAGCGCTCAGGCCAGACGAGGGAAGCCAGAGAGGCGAGCCTTGCAGATCGTGCTGCTAAGGATGTAGCGTTTTTAGAGACTTTCAATCCACGCGAAGATTGGTTGCCTCCTAATACGAAGGCATCCGATTACACTCCCGAGTTCTGCCAGAAGCTCGAGAGACAGTACTGGAGAAACTGTGGTCTAGGAAAATCGGCGTGGTATGGAGCTGATACCCAAGGTTTGCTCACTGTACGCGCGCGTTGACTGCCTCTCATATATGTGTGGAGGTTCATTGTATACCGATGAAACAAAATCTTGGAACGTCGCCCACCTTCCTTCGACTCTATCTAGGTTGTTGCCACCTGACAATGGACTGCCTGGTGTAAACACTCCATACTTGTATTTTGGCATGTGGAGGGCAACATTTGCTTGGCATGTCGAAGACATGGACTTATTCAGCATTAACTATGTCCATTTCGGTGCTCCCAAATTCTGGTATGCCGTACCTCAAGGCAGGGCATCAGCTCTTGAACAGACTATGCGAGGTATTCCACGTCACTTATCCGTTGATCGTCTTGTTCCTTATGGTGTCAATAGGATATTTCCCCAAGGACACCTCACGTTGTCCCCAGTTTTTACGCCACAAGTCCTTTCTGGCATCCCCAACTTTATTAGCACAGTCATCTTGTCGGCCAAATCATCTTGTGCAGCACGCTGGCGAATTTGTAATCACTTTCCCCAGGGGTTACCACGCAGGATTCAATCTGGGTTTCAACTGTGCGGAAAGTGTCAATTTTGCCCTTGATAGCTGGATTGAATTAGGTAAACGAGCCAAAGCATGCGAATGCATCAGCGATAGGTGAGTTCTGACGTTTTTATGGCATCTTTTTGCTCACTTCGATAGTGTTCGGATTGACGTTGAGCAGCTGCTTTGCGATAGAGCTCTTGAACTTGTTGAACTCCAGCAGAAGCAGAAAGACGTGGATGAAGTGTTGAAATCAAAGAAGAGAAAGTCAGTCGGTTTACCAGAGTCTGCTAAATCCAAGAAGGCAAAGACAAAATCGGAATCTAAAGCGTCACCACCGAAAATATCTCTTACTCTCAAGATCGGACCCAGGCCTCTGGAAATAGAAGAGTTCATTTGCTGTCTCTGTATCTCAACAGACGGACAGGGTTTGCTCCCTGTGCATGATCCGCCGATAGGTAGAAAGGATATTGAGGAACTTGCTGGAAAGCCGAAGACATGGATGGCTCACGAGAGCTGCGCCAATGTTATACCTGAGACATGGGTTGACGAAATTGAAGAAAGACCAGACGGAGTCAAGCAGAAGTATGTTTTTGGCGTCGATGCGATTGTGAAGGATCGCTGGAACTTGGTATGAGATGTTTTTCTTCAGATGCTGAAGCTTATGTTTGGGTAGAAATGTTCCGCATGCACGAAGAATCGTCAGAAAGCTCATGGAGCGCCTGTACAATGTACCAAAGGGAAATGCCCGAAGGCTTTCCATGTTAACTGTGCACGCGAAGGTCATGACGCGGGCATTGTGTTCACGGTTTTGAGAGAAATCGAGAAAGAAGTTGTTCTCGTGGATTCGGTGATAGATGCATGCCAGAAAGATCCGTCGGTTATGCAAGTCGATGCCATTCCTGCCGGGCTGCCCAACGCCACAACAATGCCCGATGGTCTTCAAGGGTCAACAATTGATCTGAGCATTCCCGAACCTGGGGCTTCTCAGACATCCAATTCTCGCGTATTGAAAATCATTAAGAAGCAAGAAGTTGAAATTCTATGCACACAACATAACCCCGTTGGTTCACATCATATCTCTGCGCTTATCATTGCTCATAGGATTGCAGATCGTCACGGCCACTAAGAAGGCCAACAAACAGGATAAAATCAAATCTGACCTGTTAGCACTCCCCAGCATGGCCCGCATCAAAATACGTGTGAGCGCGGGCGTTTTTGAGGTGTCTCTTATTCGAGTCATTGAAGAAACAAAATCAGTCGAAGTTTTATGGGATCGTGGAATCAAGAGGGAATTCAAATGGGGCAGTGTCGTTTTTGGCAACACTGGCGCCAATGTACAGCAGAAACCCTCGGAAATGCTGACTGATCATAGACGTACGTAATTTCGTTGTATGCGCAGCATTGACTTGACGTAGATGTTCGTCTATCGCAGCTAACGCACCTCAGGCCGGGCAAAACCCAACTGCGGGAATGATTGCTAAGCATCAGTATCCAGCTGGCGCTCCGTACTACTATCCTCCTAGTGCGGGCCACTATGGGTATTGGCCATACCAAGGCACGGGGCACACGTATGCTACTGGGTCACAACCTTACCCTTATGGATATTATGCGGCTGCTGGCTCGATGAACCACAGTCCATATATTTATAGCACCGGTCAGTACAGTTCTAGTCAGCTAAGCTGGCAACAGCCTTATCAAGGACCTCGTTACGATGGGTCAGTGTCAGGGAATCCGCCATCCGCTGCTGGCCAGCCAGGGATGCAACAAGCTCCGCCACCCAAAACCGAGTCAGTTTCGGATGAAAATGTCGGCGCGTTACCAAGTCATAATGCGACAACCACATCGCAACAGGTGCTGACGTCTTCGACATCTCTCCAAGCCACGGAGGACGCCGCTACTACTCAACCGGTCAACCAGTCAGGAGATGAACAAGGTATCCTCAAGGAATTGGTCGCATTGTCTTCTATGCAACCTTCCCAAATTGCAGAGGCGTTGCGCGATAATCCGCAACTGAGGGACATTGTTTGGGCTGCTGTTGATCAGGCGAAAAAGTCGTCAGTACCCCCGTTGGCCGAATGATTAATTATACTGTTTTTCTCTCCTGATTAAATTTCGTTCCATTTCCTCTGGCATATAGGCTTTCAAAAGAATTCTGTAACTGTTTACTGTAGCCTTGAGAGTATTAAATAAATAACTAATACAAGTGGACTTTGACCACGTGCGGGCCATAGACAAATATAAAATATCACGTGTATAGTGAGCAAGGACCACGTGGCATCGCGTCACAGGATCTCGTTTCTCACGGTACGCTCTACGCGTCTTCATGTGGATTTTAACCGCCCTGTTTGACGAAGCTCAGGGTGGTGATGCGAGTATGTCGATTTCCTCGCTCTAGAAGCATTTCAACGACTGCCTACAGAGACTAAGTTACTCAAACCTGGCAAAGTGTATGTGCTAGGAAGGAAAGACCAGCCCCTCATAATCAAACATCCCAAGATTTCGAAGGACCACGCCGAGTTTCACGTCGCAAGCTGTACGGAAGATGACCTGGTGTGTGACTCCGTTCACTTTGTATTTCGTTTGCATGTAACGCGATACAGGCAAACCCTTCATACAAACCTGGTTTACGATACATAAACAAGAGAGACAAGCCTGCTAAAATTGATCGTGATGGGAGGCATTTTTTTGTAAATCCGCGTAAGGAAGAAGAATTGCATGATGGTGATACCGTATGGCCTATTGTGAGCGAGAAAATACTGTAAGATTTACAGTGATACCTTTCATTCAATACTGATGAATAGATAGCGTCAAGTGGGAGGCATTGTGTTGCTATCATCCCCCTGGTGAAAATAGAGCAGCATTGATTGTACAAGGATGTATTTCCCTCGGTATGATTACTCCTCCTATTCATCTTGCTTTATCTAACTTGGCGACAAGGCATCAATCTGGTTCACACTCCACAAGCTGAAGTCACTCATCACCTCATATCCAGTTATACAGCAAGCCCTTCTACTGCGCTCTCGCTCTTATCGGTGTCTCAATTCGTCAAAGTTGAGTGGCTTGATGAAATTGTTAGGTTAGGCACCCCAACAGGAGAAGACAAGCCTGGCGCGAGCGAACTTGAAAAATCTTTTGCATTACCGCTTTTAAGTAAATATCGACCATCATTTTCACCAGCCTTGGAGGCTTCGCAGAAAGTTTACAGAGTGTGGGAACCTAATGAAGAAAGAATCAATTTGTTGAAAGACTATCGCATCTTCCTCGTGACTGAGATCGCCAATGCCACGGGGAGTGATATGAGAGACCTGATTCAACGGGGTGGAGGGTCATATGAATGTCTCGATATTCATGCCGGGATATCGAAATGGCATAAAGCTCTGGTTCGAGGCAGCTCAAAAGAGGGACAAAAGTTAGTCCTCGTCGGAAATAAAGAGTCTTTGCGACCAGCCATCGATGAAAATGAATGGCAAGATTTACTGCACGAAGTAGAAATGTAGGTTGTGTTACTGGTTTCGGTGTTCGTATCTCATTGATAGGTTCAACCTGGCCTTCGTTTCTCCGGAGGTGGTTGTGCAAGCGATAATCAATGTTGATGTCTCAGTGTTCGACGCGCCCTCGGCGTCAGGAACTGTGACCCAAGGTGACGAATTATTGAAGCCTGCAGTACTTTTTACCCAAATCTTTCTAGGATCTCATGCCTCATCTTCGGAAATAATTCGCGAATCGCAGCAGCGTGCCTCGTCGCGCCAAGCTTCGGTTGAGCCGATGGAAAGCATACAAGGCCCAGTTCTGGGTGACAAGATACCTCGCCCCCGTCGTGTGTGTGTTTATTACTTATTCTGTAGCAAAGGTATTAATATATACCAACAGCCTTTAACTAAGCGCGCGAGGGCACTTCAGGATTTAGACATAACCAATACGCTTCCAGCTGCGCCTGCAGCACAGCCGGACGTAGCACCTATTGATCTCTCCGCATGTAATTTTTCTACTATGTGTTTTGCCTGTTGACACTTCGGAAAGGCACCTTTGCCTCTACGCTCAGCACGGCTGAAGCGCAGGCGTGAAGCCTCTGAGCCAGTTGAATCATCGGATACATTACGCACAACTCTGGGAAATGAAGCGCAGTCTTCCAAGAGACACAAGCCTCTGTTCGAGCAAGGCAAACCTCAGGATATGGACGTCGACAAGATGTACAGTCAATTGCCTGTTTCGCTTACCACCGAAATATCAAGCCAAACTCAATCCCAAAGCGCGGCTTCCGGACCAGTTCAGTCTTCGGCGTTTCATATGCTGTCTGTTGTTCAAGAAGAAGAAGAAACTCAAACCACGGGCAACGACCACAAAAGTCTCAAAAGAAAGGCTGAAACGGTTGGTGATGTAAGTGGATGAACGTTCAAGAACCCAAAGTTCCTCATCGTAATTGACGACAAGGAAATCTTGCCTTCGATGAAGAGAAAACACCTGGATACAAACGAAGCCACGGAAGAACAGGTGCAGGTGACCGTTCTGGAGTCGGGCACTGGACCGTCTTCACCCATTCAGACAAGTACCAACAAACTTGATATTGATGCAGCCTTTCTTCAAGCGGTTAGTTCAACCAAAAGAGGGAAGAGGAAAGAAGATGATTTTGACCGCGACTTTAACAATTTGAAGATATCGAAGCCAGGGTTGGAACATCAAGAGGAACAATGGGATGTGGTAGACGACTTTGGCAATGACACCGGAATTCGGGGTAATTTCATGGTAATCCTAGAAATGGATGTTCCGTCCAAAGGGAATCGAATCCAACATCGACCTTGTCAAATGCGATCCGAATGGCAAGAATTACCAAATTTCAAGAAATTTAAAAAGGTACAGTTAACGTTGGTGGATTCTGACCCATTTGCTAAGGAGGAAACAGAAAAATAACATGCGATCAGGGACAAAAGTAGAATTGGCTGTCAGTGAAGGGAATGACTACGGTTTGGGACCCTGTGAGTGACTAGCACCTTGTACGTGAAATGACGATTGACTGCGATTTAGCATATTGGAAAGATAGTCACGCGCAACAGCATGGTAGCCAAGCGTTAGCATCTCAAGATACTCAAATGAAGGCGGAAACACAAGCCCGGAATAATGAGATGGGGCGTAGCCAAGCTCCGATCATCAACGACTCTGATGAAGAGTTTAATGAGGTACAACCGGTTGTCGAGCCAACTTTGAGAGCAAGTCGAGCGCGTGCAAAAACCAGAAATACTGCGCAGCCATTGTTTATAGAATCTGACAACGAGAAGGTCATAGATCTTGAGGACAGTCAGGAGGCACCGAAGACCCGGGCGAAAACAAAGTCAAAAAAGAAAGCTGCAGTGATTGTGGATGATGATTCGGAAGACGGGGCAGTGTTCAAAGGCTTCAAGGGTAGGAAGCGCGGTACTTAGTAGTTGTAGCTGTAATTAGACTTTTTGCATTCCCACTACCATGGTCGTCTCCCTCCGTCGCAGGAGTCTTTCGCGCCTCTTCCTCTTTATTGGCTTTGCCCTCTTTATCAAGATAATCTTTTTCCCTTCTCCTTCCTTGCCCTCTTCCCAAGAGCACCAAATCAAAAGCCATAATTTCATCGAGCGGGCTACGCGTCCGGACAAGTCGCTCAATGTCCAGAAACACCGCTTTCTACAGGCTCGCATGGGACGGGACGAACGTGATGAACTTATGGGTGAGGTGATGCGGAATGGTGCCAGTGACTATTGGGACCGATTTCAGAAGCCATAGTGCGTACTTCATTTCAATCGCCCAAGCCCAATTCATATGGCAATGTAGCATTCTAAGCAAAGAGACGTCAAATATGGACGCTCAACATGTAGTCAATGCTATAGACCAGTTGCTTTCTTTGAATGGTTGGGTGGCAGCCCTCTGTCCTACGCTTACCCGCCCGTTTCGCCAGAACAAACACGAAAATGCATATGACGACCTCATTCGTCAAGGTCACTTGTACTACGTTGCAATCGTCATTCATTCTGCAGACCACTTTTTGGTCGACCAGCTAGCTGTCATTGTCCAAATGGCCAAGCGTCTGGGCACCAACAATCTCTTTGTCTCTATGCTTGACTATGCTTCGACGGACTCCACAGAGACTTTAACCGATCTATGTGAAGCAGTTCTCACACTGCTTGGGGTGCCGTTCAGAATACGAAGGGTACCTGGGATGACAGAAGACCCAACGGCTGCCTATTACCCGTTAGAAGAAGCCTATATGCGAAACCTAGCCCTTAAACCATTGATAGAACTGCAACGGAAACGAAACATCAAATTCAGTCGAGTCATCTGGCTTAAAGGCTTCACTTGCCCAAACGACATATTAGAGACCATCAAGATCAGTTTCTTGAACGAGGCAGCAATGGTGTGTGGGATGGATTGGGCAGAGTACAACGGCTTTTTTGTCTTCTCTGATAGGTGAGGACGCGTCAACAGTTGAGAATCATATATTCACGATCCATATAGATGGAGAACGCGTGATATCGAGGGCGACCAATTCCGGCAATCTACCTCGACGTCTCAGCCGGATGCAGTGCCTCCCCGCGATAAGTTGGGCGCCCAGCGCTATGCCCACCATCTTCCATTCCAGGTTTTTTGTTGCGAGTCTGGCACACACGTCGTCGATCCACACCAATCGTACTACAAGGGTGTACATTACAGGTCAGGAAGTGAAATACAAAACTTGACTGTGTCCGAGAGCTCTGCCACGCGACATCCAGATGCTGCTTGCCTTGATAGCAGCCAGGCTTGGTTTTGTCGGGACTTGTGGGTCCTTACCGCTCGTGATGCTATGGCTGATATTGACAATGAAGTCAATTCGGGAGTATTGAGAAAACGAGAGGTAATCGAGGTTGCCGCCTCAGATCCTTTGATGGAAAGGCGCGATGCTGTAAGGGTGAAGGCTGCGGATGGAGTAGAAGACGAAGTGAATGACAATGGTGCAGATAGACGACAAAAACAAAAGACAGATCCGGATGCTAACGCCGGTTCTGACTATGATGCTATGTCACCCGAAGAAGGTGGAGAAGAGGTTCCTTCTGCGGATGATTTTGAAAAACTATCGATACCCAACTCTATGTTCAGGCCAGCGCGAATATTGGTCAACCCTAGATGTCCAACGACGTACGCTGGTGTCAGTCATACCCAATTAGCACGCGATCTGTTTGGAGACGGAGATGACGCACCGAGAGGCGATAATGCAAAGTATATCTTGGAGGATTGGGAGGGCGCACCGGAGAGCTTCGTATGCCAGGAACAAAAGTAAGGTTTTTCTTTTGGTTCTTTTGGATATATGTCATGTTGTTTGCGAAGGACAACCGGCGGAAGGAAGGCTGCCAAGACCCAAAGACGGCTCGGCTTTTCAATCAATGAGGAACTGCAAAGGATGCCACAATGGACTTAGAGATATTTCTAGTAGTTCAATCTGAACATTATCCTCCCAATAAACTTGACATTGAAAGGACAACTTTTCATGCTTGGACATTCACAGCAAGTAAAGTTTCGTTCGTTTTACGGTAACAACTGACAATTAGATCTAAAAAGGAGATCCTCTATTTCTTTCACTACAACCATTCATTGAACAGGCGTATGTAGACCATCTTCACAATCTGGACCAGCGACATGTAGCAAATGATGATTCCCACCAAGAATGCGTAGAACAGCGGGTACGGATGCTCCATTTTCTCTAACCACCCCAAGGGACTATAGGGAATCACGATCCCGATGACGGCTATTAACAGAGTCGTCAAAGTCATCTGCATGGAAGCACGACTCTGGATGAACGGTAATTTGTGCGTACGAAGGAGATGTATGATGAGGGTCTGGGACAGCAGACCTTCAATGAACCAATGAGTCCTGAAAGTATTGATTGCCGCAGTCGACGAGTTGCCCCGGATACGAAAGTAATACCAGTTAATCGCAAACGTGCAAATGTCAAAGACAGATGATGTCGGGCCTAGGAAGATCATGAAGCGAGCCAAACTGCCAATCTCCCACGGGCGGGGCCGCTCAATCACTTCAGGATCAACGTTGTCCCAAGGAATCGTGCTCTGCGAAATGTCATAGGCCAGGTTCTGCGTAAGCAGTTGGATCGGCAGCATGGGCGTGAACGGAAGCCACGCGGATGCAATGAGCACCGAAAAGACATTTCCAAAATTCGATGATGCAGCCATCTTAATATACTTCACCGTGTTGATAAACGTAATCCTTCCAATGCGTACGCCATCGATGATCACACCAAGTGATTTCTCTGTCAAAATGACATCTGCAGCATCCTTGGCGATATCCGAGCCAGAATTGACAGAGATGCCACAGTCGGCTCCACGCAAAGCAGGAGCGTCGTTGATGCCATCACCTAAAAATGCAACACGGCGGCCATTGGCTTTCAGGCGGTTGACGACTTGACTTTTTTGGATAGGCGTTAGTTTTGCAAATACTTTGCAACGCAGTATGGCATCATCAAGATCGGCGGGTCCTAGACGTGCAAGGTCGGCACCCGAAATCACTCTTTGTTCAGCATCGTCGCCTTGGAGGATCCCGATGTCGCGGCAGACTTTAATAGCGGTAGTCAAAGTGTCGCCAGTCAACACCTTCGTCTCGACTCCCAAAGATGCAAGTTCAGCGATGGCCAGCCTTGCGTCTTGCTTTGGTGGATCCTGGAAGGCAACGAAGCCTTCACAAACGAAATCAACCTCATCCAACGGAGAAGGCAAGTTGGTTTGCGCAGTATAATATGCCAGCTGACGTGTAGCCACACCAATGACACGATAACCTTGTTTGCTCAGCCCTTCCACAAGCTCCAAGAGGGCTTGGCGGTCAACAGGGATGGCATCGTCACCTGCACGCACGTGGATGCACTTCCTTATGACTTCCTCGGCTGCACCTTTGCAAATGAGCGTCCTCTTTTCCGCGGCGTTGGTGACAATAACAGATAATAGCCGCCGAATAAAATCAAAAGGGATCTCGGCGAGTTTGGTGTACAACTCTAGCTGAGACGTCGCACGGGTTTTGTGTTCCTCGTTCATGCCCGCTTCAATGATTGCTCTGTCGAGTGGATTTTTGAGACCCGTCTGTAATGATGCGTTGATGAAGGATAGATCCAAAACGCGGACATCTGGTTCTCCAGCAGGGTTAACAAATGCAGAAACTTTCATTTCGTCCTCAGTCAAGGTACCGGTCTTATCACTGCAGAGGATATCGACCGAACCTATATTCTGGATGGCATCCAAACGCTTAACGATGACTTTCTTTTTGGCCATGACGATGGAACCCCGAGCTAGGTTAGCGTTGACGACCATAGGCATCATTTCGGGGACGAGGCCGACAGCTACCGCGATACAGAAAAGACCTGCGGATTTCCAATTGTGCGAAACGAGCCCTTCGATAATAAGAACGATTGGGACCATAATGACCATGAATGCGATCAGCAAGACCGACACCCTCCTGATACCTGTCTCGAAAGCGGTGACCGGCTTGCCTTGACTAAAGACAGCAGCCATAGTTGCCATGTATGTCCTGTCTCCCGTTGCGATAACAAGCGCCTTTCCGGATCCGCTGACCACATAACTACCCATGAACAAAATGTTGGGAGCGTCAAACGCACGCAAAGCTTTGGACTCTGAAGTTCCTCCAGGTTCCGGCATCTTTTCAATTGGCAAGTTCTCTCCTGTGAGGGAGCTCTGGGAGATGGTGAGCATATTTGCTTCGAGCAGCAAACAATCCGCAGGTATAACGTTCCCAGTGGTCAATACGACGACATCACCAGGAACAATCTGTCCGCGATGAACTGCTCGCACTGTCCCAGGTTCCTGCCCATTTTCGCGGCGTAGAACATCGCATTCAGCCGTGATCAAATCCTTCAAGGAAGCGGCACGCCGGTTCGACTTGAACTCCTGGATAAAACGAAGCCCAACACTGAGAACCACCATGAGGAGCAGAATGGAGAAGGTGGCAAAGTCACCCGTGGCGACAGCCACGATGGCAAGGACGATCAGCAAAATATTGAATGGGTTCGGTAGGGCAGATAGCAATAGCCACCACCACGTGGGAGGTTTAACGTTTGACAGCTGGTTAGGGCCCAGCTTCTTCAGCAATTGTTGCGCCTCTGACGCCTCTAGTCCTTCAAGTGTCGACTTGAGACGCTGAAGAGCGTGCTCGATACTCGTATGTGACCAAGCGCCTAACGATTCCAAAGTATCCCCTTCCTTTGCTGATAAGACATCTTGTACATGGGCTTTCTTCTTTTTGAACGGAACTATCTCCCATAGAGCTGCCTCGAGACGATTAAAGTAAGAGACCTTTTGAATCCTGGCTCGCGATTCCAGGTCGCTTTTCGCAGCGCACGAGTCGGAATCCTTCAATGACATAGTGAATTACTCCTGGGGAAAGTTGGATTGCAAAGGAGTAATACAAGTATACTGAATCTCTTACCAGATTGCAAAAATATTACGGAAGTGAGTGATTTGTTTTGACGGTGCCAGCGCAATCGTCTAAGGTCGGTTGTCTCCAAAGAATGGAAAGCAGCCAAGAAGGAAGTATGATTCTACAAAGGTGGACAGCTTGAAAGTGTACGAGGACCGAGTGAAGGGCGCCAGTGTTGTAGTTTGTCTGGTGGAACGACAAAGGTGCGACATGGAGACGGTCGGCTTTTCTACTTTTTTGGTTTGATGGATGAAAATTTCAGGGTACAGCCACAATCAACGATATTTTCTCATGGTCTTGTCTGGTCTGATGTTCTGAAGAGGCCCAAGCCCTTGCGACATGAGACTCGCAATATGATTAAACTACGTCTCTTTCTGAAGCCAAGCAGCTTTGTGCATCTCGTTTGGAAAGTGACGTACGACATTTTTAGAGGCAGAAACGGCGCAACAAGAAATTTTCGCGTCTCACATGCTTGCACCGCGGGGATCATGTAGCGCCGTGCGGGTGTCTTGATTGATAACGGATAACGGTACTTGTACACTGCTCTCAGGGGATCCATGACGTACGAAATCCCCATATGCATATACTATTCTACTTATTGAGCGAACCTTGCGTGATTAACCAAAGGGCTGAACTCAACTGAGACCTTTTTGCGTCCGACGCAGTCAGATCACCACTCATTTCCGCGTGAAATGTTGTCGCACAATAAGATCCGGTACCGCGGCCCGCGAAAAAGACTAAGATTTGCCTGATATGTATATCCAGGAAAGAGAAACGTGTGTTAGCAAATGAAAGGAATAGGCACCGCAAATTAGATTTTGCGTTCGCTACTGCCTGGTAACCATTCTTGACATCTGGCGTAAGTGGCGGGAATGGGAATGAACACGTTCGCGGCCATGAGGAGCTCGGAAACAGTGCCCCTGCGGATTCTCGCCCAAGGAAGCCCCTGTTTGTTATTATTATTGTCAGTTTGGTTCTACCGGAGCCACATAACTGCTTGCACTTGATAGAATGTCGGGCCAGTTAGTCTTGCGCTCTGCTTTCCGTAGAGCCGTGTCTCGCCGCACTGCGAGCGTATCAACCGTCTCAACCGTCTTTAGTACGTTGATATTCCAGGCTACGGAGCATCAGGGGAATCATCTGACTTGGCAAAGCAAGACATTCTACGACTGATGTATCTGGGGCTGTAGTTCCCGGTGGTCGTGCGTTCGTTTTCCAAATTTCTGGTGATGATCTAACTGTGGTTCGCCAGCAATCTACAAGGGAACTGTCAATGACCCCACGGTGTTTCCACCTCCCTCACGTGTACATGGCTCTTACCACTGGGCCTTTGAACGTTTGCTTTCTGCCAGTCTTGTGCCAATGACCGTCGCTGCCTTTGTAACAAGTGGTACACATCACCCAATTCTTGATGGACTCTTAGGCGTCAGTCTAGTTGTCCACAGTCATATTGGGGTGCGTGCTACACCCGAATCGCATTGCGTTCATGATCTAATTGTCGTTTCTAGTTTGACAATATGGTCGTTGATTACTTGCACAAGCGTAAATTTCCTATCCTTGGGCCAGCTGCGACATGGACTTTGCGAACTGCCACAGTTGCCACGCTTGTTGGGATCTATCAATTTAATACCAATGACATTGGTAGGTAGAATTTTTCTTTTTTCTTTTTTTTTGATTATACTGACATCCCATAGGTCTGACAGAGCTGATCGCTAAAGTTTGGACAGCATAGGTGACAGGTCTACTAGCATTCAGTTGTCGAAGCGCGATAATAGATTTACATGTTAGAAACTGGGTGCATTCTAAGAGAGATCCTTGTACCATCGTTGTAGTGAGATTCAGCTTATTTTGTATGGCCATTCACTTGGCTGAGTGCCGCATCAGCCCGTTGCAAGTCTCCTTCGCTTAGACTCCTGAAGGTGCCACCACCTGGTGTGCTAGCTCCACTCATGACCGAATTCGACCTGGACCGCACTTTCATGACCAACGGGCTGGAAAGGTTGTAAGTCCCATTGAGGATTGGCATACAAGAGGGTACGTACAAAGGGTACGAATCGTCGTCTTCTTCAGGCCACTGATAGCCGCGGTAATCGCTTGTTCGCAATTTCTCCATCTGCTCAAGTCAGCCGCCAAGTTACCCAATCACAAGAACCGGAACTTACATCTTCCGTCAAAGTTCCCATATCGCCAGGGGTGGCTACACCGCGCAACCTCGGACTTGGTGGTACGCTTGCAGGAGGCATCCTTTCAACGCCACCAAAGAAATCCAAACTCTCTTCTTCACCATCTGTGCCATCACCCATAAATGCATCCGGATAAGCCCGCCTCAAAGCCAATTGGCGTGCCTTGCTATATTCAATGCCAAGGTTCTTCCAATCGAGCAGAGGACTTAGCCTTTCGACACGGTTCCGTTGATTGATGCGTTGGCGGCGAGTTTTTTGCGCAAAGCTAAACATATGATTTGTTAGCTGGTTGACCGAATCTTCAACGGATTTCATCCGACGATCAACAATGTAGCATCCTTCGTCTTCGGGATTTTCGATCAGGTCTTGCATGAAACAACCGAAACCAGACAAGTTGGTTGTGACTGAGGGTATACCCATCTAAGAAAATATCATCTGCCGTGCTTCCAAGGTGACTTGCATGCAAACTTACGACGGTGCATTCAGCTGGCGTGTAACCCCACGGTTCATAGTAGCTTGGGAAGACGCCCAAGTGGCAGCCGCGTACGAATTCTTCATAATCTAATCCCAAAATGGGATTGTTGCTGTTAAGGAAATCAGGATGGAATATGATCTTGACCCGATCGTGGCCGGCATTGAATAGTTTGACACGGCGTATCTGGTTTAGGATGGGATCACTGGCGTCGTCAGCCATGTTATGAGTTACGATCGGGGGCAATGCATTGCGCTTGAGGGCGAATATACGCCTCTTGAGCAAAATTTGATCCTCTTCTGACAAGAGCTCACTTGGAGTAAGAGTAGGCTTTTTCTCTCTGCAAGATGCTCAGTAGACATCGCAAGGATCGATGCTCACTCACCCATGAAATCTAGCAGCGTGGTCAAAAATTCTAGCACCGATTCGGTTTTGGATCTCTGTTACCGTGTCCCGAAGTTGCTTAATCACGGCTTGGCCCTTGAGCGCTTCTACTGTGTAGGAATGAGTTGCCGCAGGCATGATGATGAATGCAACTACGGTGGTGGATGTGTTAGCCTTCTGTAACCGATAATTTAAACCTTGAGGCAGGTCAACAGGATTCTGCATGAATCTGGCGGTACTTACGGGCCATTGCTTCGATGAACATGTCCACACCCTTGTTGCGGTACTCATAGCGTCCGGCGGTGAAAAACTAGGAGGGAAATCAATATTTGTTGAGAAGCAGGGAGCATACTCACATAGAGCGTATTTTCCAGGTCAAAATCGTAGTGACCGTAGAAATGGCCGCGTACAAACTCGTGGATCTTAGCCTTGCTGGTGGCATGGAGATTCTGAAACTCGTGCATGGCCTGGAATTTGACGACATTTAGACCATTAGGCAGGACGCCATCAGGTTTTCTTTTCAACAGATGCTCGCTTTCATATGCCGTGATATGAGAAACGGTGGTGAAGACATCGGCACAATGTGTTGCAGACCGCTCTATGCAGTAGCGGTGATATATGCCGCGCTTGCCCGCCTCGTGATCAACGTCAAAGTATTGGAGGTTGTTGTAAAAGTCCACGGAACCGGCGCATAGGTATCGGCCGAGTAGAGTGGCGTGAGTTGTGAAAACGGTGGTGATGTCGATATGTCGCTTTCTGCAAAGTGGAATGGCAACGCCCGCCTGCCACTCATGGAAGTGGGCAATGACGGCTGTTGTGCGCTGCCGTTGAACGTACTAGATAGCAGATTATGAGTAAAAATAACCGTGAGAAGGTGGAAAAAAATAATCTACGGACCTCGCCTAGGAACCAAGCAACGATGTAGCCAAAGACGATAGCATCGTTAGTCTCTAGATCGTTTGGGGGGCTGGGGATGCCAGCGAGATTCCAGAGATCGCCCTTCCACTCGTCGACCTTGTTATACTGGCTACCGGTGTCGAAGAGCAGGACGTGGGGCGCGCCTTCGATGAGCCAACGGCCATAGAGAGCCTTAACGCCGCGATCGCGCATAGCGTCCAGAGTAGCAGCGATGTGTGGATCTGCCGGGTCTTCCTGATCGACCTCCATGGGGGCGGTCTTATAGGAAAGGGGACCAATGAGGCAGTATCTGTCACCATACTCTGCGACGGTGACGGGGACCTTTGTTTTAATGACGGTGTAAATACCGCCGACCTTGTTTGCGACTTCCCAAGCGCACTCGAAGAGCAGTGGGTTTGCGACCTCTCGTCTGTCGTGGGACATTGGGATGGGAAGAGCGGGTTACGAAGTGGTATTTATTGTGACGTCAGCCACCCGATCAGAAGCGCTGCCACTGAGCTTGAGATCAGATTCACTTGGCTGTTAGTCAGCACGTCCCGTCCGCCGATTCGCGCCCTTCCCGTTCCTACCCGGCCCTGCTTGTCGTCGTATACCGTCGCTTGCATTGTCGCCCCCAACACCGAGTCAATCATGCTCCCCATACCCCCTGCCACGCCTCCCCAACACATGCTCCCCCATACTGTTTCCCATCCACACGCCCCATTCTCCACTTTCAAACTCACTCCCATCCCACTTCCCACCAACATTCCTCCTATTATAGACCATGCCGTTCCTCCCGGCGTTATCGCGCCGTTTGTCCCAGGTGGAACTGCCTGCAGTGTCGTTATCAGTCGTGGACGCGTCTGCGATAGTATTCCCAACTCTGATGCCAGTGTATCGCCCAGACTGCATCCCAGCTGTCCCAGTATAGCGTAGAATAGCATGCGGCTCAATCCGCTCTCCATCTTTCCATCTGTCGGGCACCAGGAGCCTCGCGCATAGACGGGGATATCACTCGGTGCGCTCAACCCGACGCTCCTTCCCACAAGCGCGTGAATGCTTTGGGGGACAAAGTACGCGTCCCAAAGCGCAGTACCAACGAATGCGACAAGACTGTTACACAACACTTGCCAGCCTGTCCGGTACCCTGCTTCGTGATATCCCTCTTCTAGTCGCGCCTTCTGCTTCTTGCCATCTAGTGGTCGTTGGCGGTTACGGCATCAGATAGCGGATGGCATACAAAGCTCACATTTCGTAGCCCTACTACCCACGAGATAGAGGACGATAAGGCCGGTTCCAAACGCTTTTACGGCCGATGACATGATGACGAAACCAACGACAAATGCAGTCAGAGCTCCATCTGGAGAAAGCGACTTTTTTCGGAAGCCATGCACACTCAGGAATAGAGCAAGCACGAACGCATCAAAGGAGGGAACAAACATGCGAGCAGCGTGACGGTAACGAACGTGGGTGTAATACAGGTTTGCCGGCATGCTGCATCTATACATTGTCGCACGTACACGCTATATCTTTATTCCTCTTCATGATCCTTTGCCGGTTCCCCTTCAGGAAATGCCCATTTACCAAAGTACATGCTAAGAATAAGTGTGAGGCCCTGCATTTCACCACAGCAGAAATTACCTACTCAAAGACAGCCATGATTGTCCATTTGCGGTTGTCCGCCTCGGGGAAGACAAGTGAACGAGGTCCGTAGAACACCTGTCAACTCCATTAGCGATACTTGACCCCCGTGTCAGCAAGCAAGTCACCCACTTCGTCATCGACTTCATGTTGCTTGCGGGGTAAGCAGTGAAGGAATTTCCAGTCCTTATTGGCACCACCCTCACGACATAATTGCTCTGTCACCTGATATCCTTGGAAGGCCCGCAACCTTTCCTCTTTCTCAGCTTCTTGGCCCATAGAGATCCTAATAATGCGCATGGATCAACGCCTGCAACTCATTCCGTCGAAAAAGGCAAACCATGTGTCCGTCACAACCACGTCTGCACCGTGGACTGCTTCCTTAGGATCCGCGCCCCACCATATTCCCTTGTCGCAACCCAGCTCCACAACGCGATCCCACACAGCCTGCGGTGCTCTGTATTTTTCCGGGCTAGCTACTCGGAGCTTGTGCCCAAGACGAGGATACGTCACAAGCATGTCATGTAGCACGTTTGCCGAGTCGCCAACGTACGCGACGGTCAGAGGACGCAACTCGGGCAGATGCTTAATGGCAGATGGTTTGCTTTGAGTCGCAGTGCTTTCAACTGATGCCGCATCGAGTAGGTGGGCATGCTCGTGCAGTGTGAGCAAGTCCGCCAAAATTTGAGTTGGGTGCCAGAGAGAAGAGAGCGCGTTGCAGACTGGCACAGGAGAATACTTGGCAAGTTCCTTTTCGACCGAGTAAGTGAGTGGCTTAGAAGTACGCCCAATTCAGTCCGGCCTACCTCGATTTCTGCGTGCTCGCCTACGCGGGCAAAAATCCCCTGACACATGCCGCCGATAACTCGGGCAGTATCGCGTGGGCTCTCGTTTACTCCGAGCTGGATGTCCTCCTTGCCCAGGAAAAGAGCACGCCCACCGAGCAAGTTAGTACTAGTTTCTGCAGATACTCGAGTACGGGTGCTGCGTTTTGAGAACAACAGTGCAATGGTTTTATTGAAGAGAGACTGTGATGGGAGTGTGAGTCGTGCGAGTTGCTTGGATGGTATAGAGCCTTTGGGTTGCAGCCATGGGAGTGACTGTTGCTTGAGTTTATGAGAATGCAATATCAGTCGTCTGATTTGAGGGCCAGTTAGGTCTGCCAAAGTCATGAAATGGGGAACGGTGGCCATGGTGTAGGAGAGGGATCGGAGCCTGTGCAATGCTGGCTTGCAGTACGTGGTTCTTTTTGAGTCGATCGAACCTGGGCGCGGGAAATTTAGGGAACGTAGCCCTGGTCAGTCTTCCAGCCGAGGAGGATCCATATGAGGACTGATTAAGAGTAGTAAATTTACAATGTGCGACCGTCACCAGTTGCAAGCGCGTACTAGGCGAGGGTCAGAGTAGACAGTCGCTGTTGCCACATTACTATCTCGCTAAGATAAAAATTTACACATCTGAAAAGTCAAACAGTTCGTCGTCACTGCCGGCATTGAGAGCCTGAGCAACCAGATGCTAAGAGCCTTGCGTTCCGTTTCTGGTTGTGGCCATCAGATAAGAGTCATAACACTCAAGTCACCTCTCGCCAACTACTCTCGCTCACCTTTCTCAACGACAGTGACAAGGTTCCTCAGAATGGACGCTATCACAGCCTCGCTCTCTGCCTTATCCATCGCTCCGATCGCCTCAGTGGCGCATGGTAAGACCAACTCTCCGGCAAGCTGGAAAGATACCCTTCTCGACGCACCTTCTGCTCCTACCTCCTTCAGCTTCCTCAAAACCCTTGTATACAAACCAAAAACCGCAAAGACCGCTGCACCAATCCCTGTCATCGTCATTGCGCCCGAGAACACGGAAACGACCTCCACTGCTCTCGGAAAAAAGCTTAATCTAAAGGAGCTGCGTCTCGCGTCTGAAGATCTCCTCACCGAGTTCTTCTCTTTAGACAAGGATTCACGTACGTTTTGCAACAATCGGATATGTCTTATCCTAACGTCGCATAGTCTCTCCACTTGCATTGACAGAGAGTAACTTTTCCCGCGTTACTACAGTGGTCGATGTCTCAATCGACTCGGATACCATCTATGCCACCCACGCTTCCTCCTCCTCTTCTACCGTGTTTCTCAAGGGAAGAGATATCCTGGTATACCTCCGCAGCCTAGAAAAAACCTCCGAGACAAAGATCCAACTGGTCAATTTTTCTGAATCAACCAGTGGTGTTGTCCCTAGCCTTGCAGCTGGAGGAGCTGCATCAACAAAGGAAAAGGAAGACGCCAAAATAGACGGTGCAGTCCAAATTGCTATCGGAGTCAAGAAAGAGGTAGATTTTGCTTCATGGTATACCAATGTCAGTCAGCTCCAATAACGACACGTTTGTTTGTGCTGACTTGGGTGCGTAGGTGTTGATCAAAGCAGACATGCTAGATTACTACAGTGTCTCTGGCTGTTATATCCTCAAACCTTGGTCCTACAGCATATGGGAAGAGATCCAACGTACGTTACTGTGACTGGCCTCTTGGACTGTTTTTAATGATCCCTTAGGTTGGTTCGATGACAAGATCAAAGGTCTTGGTGTGCAAAACGCCTACTTCCCCATGTTTGTGTCGTCCAAAGTGCTGGAACGGGAGAAAGATCACATCGAAGGGTTTTCTCCAGAAGTCGCTTGGGTCACGCGAGCGTTCGTATCAACATCAGCTCTACCGTCATGTCCGACTTATGGTGAATAACAGTGGAAACTCAGATTTGGAAGAACCGATTGCAATCCGTCCAACGTCAGAGACTGCAATGTATCCATGTAAGGACACAATCTCCTATCACACGTTACAGGTTAGTCATACCTAGTGCACAGACTACGCCAAATGGATCAAGAGCCATCGTGATCTTCCCCTCAAACTTAACCAGTGGAACAGCGTCGTTCGATGGGAGTTCAAGAACCCACGTACATTTTGCCTCATGTATCTCAGGTTCTCTTTTCTGATCCAACTTGACAGAACCGTTCCTACGAACCCGAGAGTTTCTCTGGCAAGAAGGTCACACGGCACACCTCACTAAAGCTGAGGCCGATGCGGAAGTACTAGAAATTCTCGATCTTTATCGGCAAGTGTACGAAGATCTCCTCGCCGTACCAGTCATCCCTGGTATCAAGTCCGAAAAGGAGAAATTTGCCGGTGGTCTCTATACCACCACCCTTGAAGGATTCATACCCACTTCTGGACGCGGCATTCAAGCAGCCACGTCCCACTGCCTTGGCCAGAACTTTTCTAGAGCTGAGATGTTCAACATTGTTGTAGAAGATCCAAACGATCCAACCAACCAGGGCAAGCTGCATGTTTGGCAAAACTCGTGGGGACTCAGTACTCGTGCGATTGGCGTGATGGTCATGGTTCATGGTGATAACCAAGGCTTAGTCCTCCCTCCAAGAGTGGCTTCAGTTCAGGTCATTGTAATCCCTTGTGGGATTACTGCACGTACATCGGATAAAGACAGAAAGGGGATTAATGGAGCCTGTGAAGAGCTTGCGACGAGGTTGCGTAAGGCAGGAATCAGGGCTAAAGCTGATTTGAGGGATGGATATACGCCGGGTTACAAGTTCAATGATTGGGAACAAAAGGTAGATTTTCCCGCCCGTTTTTGTTAAGCATGTTCGTGACGGATCACAGGGCGTTCCGCTTCGACTCGAAATTGGTCCCAATGATCTTGTGAAATCCCAAACTCTCACCGTTCGTAGAGACATCGCTGTCAAGAACCCTATTCCACTCTCCAGGGTCGAAACGGCGGTCCAATCTTTGCTTGACACGATCCAGAAGGATATGTTCACCCGTGCTAAGGAGGCCTATGATTCCCGCATTGTTCCCATAACCACTTGGGAAGATGTCGTACCCGCACTAGACAACAAGTCTATAGTCGTTATGCCGTGGTGTGAAGTCGAGGCATGTGAGGATGATATCAAGGAGAGGAGTGGAAGGGCGTGAGTTTTCAGCATTTGTATACTATCTTGTCTGTCTAACGGAACTCAACAGATCCGAGCCAACAGATGAGCGCGCGCCTAGCGCAGGTGCCAAGTCGCTCGCAATTCCCTTTGATCAGTCTCGTTGGCCAAAAATTGAGCCTGGCACCAAGTGCCCAGCATGTGGGCAAAGTGCTAAAAGATGGACCCTGTTTGGCAGATCATACTGAGGTTGATGACTACTTTAGTCGTATCCCATTGGCAATTGTCTGATGCAATAAAGCTCTTGTAAATCATCAGCAAACCTTGGGGTTTCCCACAATCAGCAGTGTCAGTAGCTCCTATAGTCACAGTAGTACTGCTGCAGGATGTCGAAGCAGAGCATGACAGGGGTGCAGTAGAATAGTAGAGCTAAGTAAGTAAAACTTACTTGTAGCTGTAGATAGTCACTAAGGTCCGCTTGTGGTGATCACCTTGTAATAGCTGAGAGGATGTAGATTGACGTCTACCTACACAGGTACAGTGACTCAAAAAACTGTCCCAATGTTTGGCACTTTTTGACTGTTTGTGGCATAGCATTGCACAAAGGACAAACACAGCCAAACTGTTGGTGTAAATAAAAAAGGATTACATATGAACCACACTGCAAACCAAAAACTACATGATTTGATGCGTTTACCATGGAGATATAGGCAAATTAGTTTGACACCTCATTGGGACAGTTATTTGAGTGGGCATCAGAAGTATCAGAATCTGATGGTGGCTGGTTCCTGTGGCATGAGAAATTCAATAGATTCCCATCAGAGTGATTGTACCTTAGATTATTCCTGAATTCAATGTATTTAACAAGGGCCAGCATCCAGAGAGTCCCCCAATCCAACATGCATCCCATCTCCTCTGCTCAGAAGGAAAACATCCTCTCCCTTGCTCATAATGGTTTCTCCACTTGCCATATTGCCTCCAAACTTGGTGTTGGTGGGTCCACTATCTCCAGACTCCTTCAGGAACTTCATCCCTGCCAGCAAATCTCTTGTGGTGGTTGTCCTTCCAAGCTGTCTCCCACTGACAAACAATCTGTTCTCACACAAATCACCCTGGGAAGGTTGCAAATGCTGTCCAGGTCACCAACCACATTAACAGCATCATCTCTCACAAGTCTGCCCACAGACAATTAGAAATATGCTGAAGCAGAAGCCATTGCTCACTGCAGTGCACAGGAAGAGGAGCTTGACCTTTGCTCTAAGCACAAGAAGTGGACTGTGGAGGATTGGAAGAGGATTATTTGGTCAGATGAGACTAAAATAAACAGGATTGGGTCAGATGGGAAGCAATGGGTGTGGAAACAGGTGGGGGATGGGCTGATTGAGAGGGAGGTCCAAGGGACAGTGAAATTTGGTGGTGGGAACATCATGGCATGGGCCTGCATGGGTTGGAATGGTGTTGGAAAACTTGCAGAGGTTGAAGGGAGGATGGATGCTGACCAGTATGTGAACATTTTGGACAACCACTTACTCCCCAGCATAAAGGAATCTGGGATTGGTGATGGGAGTGCATTTTTCCACAAGACAATGACCCAAAACACACCTCCAAAAAGGCCTGAAACTGGATGGAAGAGAACACTATCACTCTCCTGGACTGGCCTGCACAGTCTCCTGACCTTAATCTAATTGAACACCTCTGGCATCACATCAAATTGTAGCTGTGGAGGTATGAAAGACCAGCAAGGGGAATTTGGAAGATTTGGGAGAGAGTGGCAGAGGTGTGGAATGCTATAGAGCCAGAGGTGTGTCAGGGGTTAAGTAAGAGTATGCCTAGAGGGTTGGAAGCAGTTATCAAGGCCAAGGGAGGCAATACAAACTACTAAATTGTGCATTTTCTGTAATTCTGATGCTCACTCAAAAAACTGTCCCAATGAGGTGTCAAAATGAATTGCCTATATCTCCATGGGAAATACATTAAAGCACATAATTTTTGGTTTGTCATGTAGTTATTATGTAATCCTTTCTTATGTACACCAATAGTTTGGCTGTGTTTGGTCTTGGTGTGATGCCATGCCACAAACAGTCAAAACATGCCAAACATTGGGACAGTTTTTTGAGTCACTGTATATATACTGTCTATCTACTAGTATCATGTCAGTGATATGTATTAGTAGCACTGACTGATGATTTGTATTGCGCTTGGTAATGCGCAGTCATTGCTGTGCTAATGGCTGTGTGTAGCACAGCTATGCACAGTCGTGCATATGGTGCACTATTGTCTGAGTATGACTCCCATCAAACTCTATAATATCTGTCAAACTCTATAATATTTGTCAAAGATATTAATAGCATTGAACTCTATAATTATGTACATAAGTACAAATAGATGTTTCAGGACAGATTACATAAGATTGATTGAGATCGGAGTAATCCGAAATGTTCTCACGATCTTTCCCACACCTACGGGTTTTGGGAGTAGGATTGTTTCAACACAGGAAGCCATATATATTCCATAGTTCTATAGACTTGGTAGTGTACTATAGCACTGTAGTGACTATAGCACCATAGCACCACAAGTGCCCACAGTAAATCTGAAGTGAAACTGTAGTAAACTGTAGTTGCATAGAACTAGTAGACTGTTGAAAACTAATGACAGCGGTGCAGACTAGGCTTAGTAAGCAGGAAACTTACTTAGTACTGTTTGTATATGTTGAAGGCTGTTTAGGAGCAAAGGGCTCAACTAACAGAGGACAGAGACGATACTGTGTTATTGAAACAAGGGCATAAGGCCCTCCTTATATACATGTGGGCCAGAGTACATTAAGACTACCTAGGGTAATGCCAGCAGAGCACTACAGAGGGTAGCACCAGGTGGCAACTGGGTGTAGCACCAGGTAGCGCCAGGTGGCGCTTTTCTGGTGTCTCTACTCTGAGTATGAACTCTATAATTTCTGTCAATGATTATATTAAGGGATTATTTAGTGTCTCATTAATAATGATATTATAATACATGAAGCTGTGGGTTCAATCCCCTTAGCTCCAGATCATTATTAATTCAACACTCCCCCTCGCTAATACAGTGACTCAAAAAACTGTCCCAATGTTTGGTACGTTTTAACTGTTTGTGGTATAGCATCACACAAAGACCAAACACAGCCAAACATTTGGTGTACATAAAGGCTTATTACATAATAACTACATGACAAACCAGGAATTACGTAATTTGGTGCATTTCCCATGGAGATATAGGCAATTTGGTTTGATACCTCATTGGGACAGTTATTTGAGTTGGCATCAGAAGTATCAGAATCTGACAGTGGCTGGTTCCTGTGGCATGAGAAATCCAGTGGATTCTTATCAGGATGATTGTACCTTAGATTGTTCCTGAATTCAATGTATTTAACAATGGCCGGCATCCAAAGAGTCCCCCAATGCAACATGCATCCCATCTCCTCTGCTCAGAAGGAAAACACCCTCTCCCTCACTTCTAATGGTTTCTCCACCCATCATATTGCCTCCAAAGTTAGTGTTGGCAGGTGCACTATCTACAGACTCCTTCAGGATCTTCACCCCAACTGACAAATCTCTTCTGGTGGTCATCCTTCCAAGCTGTCTCCCACTGACAAACAACCTGTCCTAAGACAAATCACTACTGGGAAGGCTGTCAATGCTGTCCAGGTCACCAACCACATCAACAGCATTATCTCCCACCCAGTCTGCCCACAAACAATCAGAAATGTGCTGAAGCAGCACTCATTTAAAGCTGTGACAAAAAGAAAAAGCCATTGGTCACTGCAGTGCACAGGAAGAGGAGGTTGGCCTCTGCTCTGAGGCACAAGGAATAGACTGTGGAGGATTGGAAGAGGATTATTTGGTCAGATGGGAAGCAATGGGTGCAGAAACAGGTGGGGGATGAGCTGGTTGAGAGGGAGGTCCAAGGACAGTGAAATTTGGTGGTGTGAATATCATGGTATGGGGCTGCATGGGCTGGAATTGTGTTGGGTAACTTACAGAGGTTGAGGGGAGGATAGATGCTGACCAGTATGTGAACATTTTGGACAACCACTTACTGCCCAGCATAGAGGAATCTGGGATTGGTGATGGGGAGCACATTTTTCAGCAAGACAATGACCCAAACCACACCTCCAAAAATCCAGAAACTGGATGGAAGAGAACAATATCACTCTTTTGGACTGGCCTGCACAGTCTCCTGACCTCAATCCAATTGAACACCTCTGGCATCGTATCAAATTGCAGCTGTGCAGGTATGAGACACCAGCAAAGGGAGTTTGGGAGATTTGGGAGAGAGTGGCAGAGGTGTGGAATGCTATAGAGCCAGAGGTGTGTCAGGGGTTGATCAAGAGTATGCTTAGAAGGTTAAAAGCAGTTATCAAGGCCAAGGGAGGCAATACAAACTACTAATTTGTGCATTTCCTGTCATTCTGATACTCACTCAAAAAACTGTCCCAATGAGGTGTCAAAATGAATTGCCCATATCTCCATGGGAAATACATCAAAGCACATAATTTTTGGTTTGTCATGTAGTTATTATGTATCCTTTTTTATATACACCAATAGTTTGGCTGTGTTTGGTCTTGGTGTGATGCTATGTGACAAACAGTCAAAACATGCCAAACATTGGGACAGTTTTTTGAGTCACTGTAAATCACTAATCCAATTTTAGATCTTAACTGTGCAAACTTATCAAAAGACAAGTTTTTAGTTAAGATATCAGCAAGTTGCTCATCTGTGGGAATATATATTAATTCCACTTTTCCTTCCTCTATGCAATTTCTCACATAGTGGTAGCAGATATCAATATGTTTAGACCTATGCTCTTGAGCAGGATTGGATGCTAAAAATATAGCTCCTTGATTATCAACACCTAATTGGATGTTTCTTAAATACATCCCTATTTCATAAAATAAGGATTCTATCCAGACTAACTGTCTAGATGTGTCTGACAAACTCATATACTCTGCTTCTGTTGAAGACAAAGCAACAGTTTTCTGTTTTCTTGAAACCCAGCTAACTGGTCCTCCAGCTAACTTAACAATGTAACCAGTGACTGATTTTCGATTAATCTGGTCACCTGCCCAGCCTGCATCACAATATGCAACAAATCCTTCTTTTTGTTTACCATTATATATTATTTTGCCATTAGGATTAGTGGCAACATATTTGACAATATATAATGCTTTCTGAATGTGTTCTTCAGAAGGATTAACCATGAATTGTGACATCATGATTACTGCATAAGCAATATCTGGATGAGTTCCAAGTGTCAGATATAATAAAGTGTTGAATTAATAATGATCTGGAGCTAAGGGGATTGAACCCACAGCTTCATGTATTATGATATCATTATTAATGAGATGCTAAATAATCCCTTATTATAATCATTGACAGAAATTATAGAGTTTGACAGAAATTATAGAGTTCATACTCAGAGTAGAGATGCCAGCAAAGTGCCACCTGGCGCTACCCACAGTGCCACCTGGCGCTACACCCAGTTGCCACCTGGCGCTACCCTCTGTAGCGCTCTGCTGGCATTACCTTAGGTAGTCTTAATGTACTCTGGCCCACATGTATATAAGGAGGGCCTTATGCCCTCGTTTCAATAACATTGTATCGCCTCTGTTATCTGTTAGTTGAGCCCCTAGCTCCTAAACAGCCTTCAACACATACAAACAGTACTAAGTAAGTCTCCCGCTTACTAAGCCTCAGTCTGCGCTGCCGTCATTAGATTCCAACAGGTTATGGGCCCCACTGGGACGAATGGCCTTGTCGCTGGCATAGACATTTAGTCAGCAACCTCTTGTCATAACAAAGGTAAACAAGGAAGGTCGTACATAGCATATATGCCTGTAGTACTGTTATTTGTACCTGTTTACTGACATTTGTTCCTGCTAATGCGCTACTCTTGGGCTATGACAGGAATAGTCTTCACTCCCTTTTTTGGGTTGAGTGACCACCTTGGATGGTGTGACAATAATCACCAGTGTGACACACTCTACTAGTCCCCAGTTTTGCGATATCTGGGTTAATAATAGAAACACTTCTTGATTGGTGGATCAATAAACCACTCGGTCTGGTGAACCAATTAAATCACTCGGGTTTAGGGCTGCCCCATGGCAGATAACGAGTTATGACATCATAGTCTAGACTTGGAAAGGTTTCGCACCCCCCTATTGGCCGTGAATAATTAAGTGCTTATATCATTATACGAGTTTTTGTCTCGTTCTTCTCATCTATTTATAAAACTATTCTGTATAAGGGTCGTGCTGCTTGGACGTTGTTCCATGGTACACGCAGACCATCAATGGGCACTGATTAGCATCCCATTTAGAGTAGGAATGCTCCTTAGCGTCATAAATAGCTTAGTATCTAAATATAGCTGGTGGATATTTTTAACTGGCTGTGGGGAACTTGATGGAGCCCCCAAGTCAATAGAAGTGTGGAAATGCTTCTGACGATGAATTATAAAGTGCATTTATGACAAAGAGCAAACTGAAATGTCTATGAAGCACTTGGAATTCTACCCAGATGGAGGAAAAATTGTTCTATCCCTAGAACGATCCCAAACCTAGTTTGGCTATTTATAGCGTTGATTGATTTGCAAGGATTGTCGCTTACCCAATCTATTTTAGACTCGCTCCAACCCAATCAATCTATTTTTACAAATGTCTTCGATCACCAACTCCGCATCTTCAACTGCCACTTCCGGCAACACCACCCCTGGAACTCTCAGTTCCAAAAATACTTCTAGCTCTGATCTTCAGGGCAAGATCGCCAGGGCTGGATTTTCCAGCACTATTTTTATCAACTCTCTCAAAAGCGCAACTGCTCGTCGCGCTACCATTCCTACTGCTCCCATTGGGGAGATCATCAAAACCAATTCTGCAGAAGCGCAGAAGGTTCGTCGTTGCCTGGAAGAACGTCGTGCTCGTATTGCAGGAGCGCAACAGCGCATGGAGGAGCGCCGCCTTGCGCTGGAAAAAGAAAAGGCGCTATTAGACCAAGAAGGTCAGGAGATTCTCGATATTCTCGAGGATGTTCGCCGATGGGAGGCTGACCGCCTTTCAAAAGTTCGAGGGGCTTATTCCGTCGAAATTGGGACTGGGAGGAAGATTCCCAATCCACCCATATCAGTGTCATACACTGATAAAGCAAAAGCGGGCCTGTCCGCTGCCCAGGCAGGCAAAACTATTTCACCCTTTAATCCACGACTCACCTACTGTCCCACCTCTGCAGACATCCAACGATGGGGTGGGAAACTTGGAGGAGAGGCAAAGGACTGGGAGGAGAAGGCAGTTCCGGTACCGCCCGTATCGACATCCAATCTTGCGTCGAGAACTGGTGGACTTAGAACTGAACCCTGGTATTCGGTTAAGGAGTGGGAAAAAGTTGGACGAACTAAAATAGTACCAGCTAGAAAGTGGGGGAATTGTACCCCTGCTACATTATCTAATAAACCTCCATCGGTCTCTGCATATCCACAGTCTGATAAGACACCGATAGAGAAGATGAGAGAAGACATTCAGGTTATGATGAAGGACCTGAATATTGAAGCGGCTAAGGAGAAAGCTGCTAAAAAGGCTAACAAGAAGTTGCACCAAAAACAGAAACGTCAAGAAGCCTGGAAGGCATTTGAGGATTCGAATCGTCCTCCTATACACAGAAAAGACATCATCAATCACGATATCTTTGAATCAGACAACTCACATACAGAGTTGGATGATGATAACTATAGCACACTTTTGCGTGCTAACGACAATTCAGAACTTGAACCAGGCGAAATCATGTATGTCAGGCTTGACACCATGATAGATCCCTTTGTACATTCCAGAAATACCCCAGTATGGGAAGTACACGGATATTGTTATTTGGCGGCAATTAAAACAAGGGCACTTCCTTGTTATCAATGGCAGCCTTTCATTAAAATCAAAGCGTTGGCATCCTACTCCAAGCTGATTAGGAAGAATGTGGCCTTTGATCTTATGAAAACTGAGATTTGCGACAACTATCATCTCCAATTAAATCCACGATCTACTTCTGGATGGATGGAAATTGATAGCATTGCTAGCGGTAGCAATGCTCGCCTATCACTTGGTGGAGATGAGGATGTCGGCAAAATTCCAACTTTAACAGGATTAAATTGGAATGAGTGGTCTGTAGCCATGATCGCCTATCTTTGTTATAAAGGTCTTTGGCTATACGTCAAAGGATCTAAAGCAGCAATCACAAATCTGACCGACTCAGAGAAAGTGCTTTATAATGCGGCAGATACTAAAAAAGAAGATAGGGACAGGCTACAAACCAAGCTTGAACTTTGGGAAGAATTTCTTGAATATGACGACAAAGCACTTGGGTTAATCACACTCAAACTGGCACCATCACTGCGTCACTATGTTGACTCTACTGCATTAAAAACATGGGACGCATTAGAGAAAGCTTTTGGGCAACCAGGAGCTGCAGGAATCTTTGTTGATTTTTCAAAAGCAATTCATTGGAAAGTCAATGTCAACAAAGTCACTGAGTCAGTTAACGAATTATTGACTACTACTCAACGACTCCATACCAATGGATTCACGTTTCCTGATAATATGGTTGCCATGTTAGTGCTGGCATCACTTCCACAAGGATGGGATGGTGTCTCATCCAGTATTCTTCTCACTACGAAAGCAAGTGATTTAAAACTTGCTGATGTCCTTCCTAAGATAGAGGAAGAACAGCAAAGACGTAGAACATCTTCATCATCAGGGGGGGCTGTTAATACAGCTCGCATTACTAGAGGTCCTATGAGACCTCAATGGCAAAACTCTGGTTTGGCCGGTCCTAGCAATAGGACCAATTTTCAACGACAGTCTGGAAATTTCCAAAATAACAAGGGAAAATCCAGAGATCAGAATCAACCACCTGCAGGACCATCCAGGCAGTTTAGTTCTAATCAGGAACATAACCGCTTCAATCGTGCAAATAAGAAGAAGAAGCGTGCTTTCTTGTTGCAACAGGAACAATCTGCTGGGTCCAGTAGATCTAAAGGAAAAGTGAAGGCACCGACCTTTGCTAGCGCAGCATTGATTGATAGGCTCGGATCTCAACCCCTAATTGACAGGGTTGAATCAGCCTTGTTACCCAATAATCTCAAAATGCTACAAGAGCAAGGCTTTTGTGTGGCAGATGAGATTGAATGGCCGGTTAAAACTGGAGGGAATGCAGAAAATCGCTTTATTCCAAAGAGCGATGACATGGATGTGGATAAAGATGATGCATTGGATACAGTCTCCTTAGGAGAATTTGAAGATGCAGAATCTTGGTATCAGTGCATATATTTCACTAATTTAAAGTCTGATACTGATAATAAATCAGTGAGGACTATGTTACAGAAGACTTCGGAGAATTTGAAGCTTCTTAAATTTAAAGGTAATAATAGTAGTAATCAATGTACTGCTGTAGATAGCGATAATGTAATCGCTGAAATTACCTGCTATAATAGTGAGATTAAGGCGTGCTATTGTAATAATTGCCTAAAAATGGCACTTAAAGGAAAGTCATGGATGATAGACTCTGGAGCATCTGTCCATGTAACTCATGACTTAGAAGACTTTACTGATTATCAACCGTTTGATAATCCAAAACCTATTTATACTGCTGATAAAAAATCAAAAGTTTCTTTATTAGGTGAAGGGACTGTGTTCCTTCAAATAGAAAATTCCAAAGTGCTTAGACATTTCATTAAACTTGAGAAAGTTTGCTATATGCCTGAAGCTAGTCATAGACTTATATCGTCTGGACAGTTAAAGCTTCAAGGCTGGCAGGAACAATCAGATAAACATGGGACAATTTTTTCACTAAAATCTGGTCAACATGTTCTACAAGCATATCCTAGACATGACAATGAACCTATTCATTGGGTCTTGACTCAGATAGTCAAGCCAGATAGACAAATAATGGACCATGCTGTGTATGTTGTCAATTATGACACTTGGCATAGACAATTGGGACATCCTTCAAAGAATGTTCTTAAACATACTTTTGAACATACTAAAGGATTTGATGAGAAAATCACATTCCCATCAACAAATCCTATATGTCCTGGTTGTGCTCAAGGAAAAATGCACAATAAATCTTTCCCTATTTCTAATAAGCGTGCTTCTAAACCGCTTGAACTAATTCATGCTGATTTACTTGAACTACCAATGGAATCATATCATCGTAAAAAGTGGTGTTTAATGCTACTGGATGATTACTCTTCATTTGCTCATATGGCACTTCTTCGATCAAAATCAGAAACCTTTACTGCTGTCCAAAGTTACATAGAACTTATGGAAAATCAGCATAATATTAAAGTAAAACATTTCAGATCGGATCGAGGGGGGGAGTTTGAGTCACATGAATTCGACAAATATCTTGCATCTAAAGGGATATTTAGGGAACAGAGTGCACCTCACATACATCAGCAAAATGGTTGTGCAGAACGTCTTAATGACACTATACTTGAGAAAGCAGAAAGCATGAGACTTGAGTCTTCCTGCCCAAAATCATGGTGGGAATTTGCTTTTGAAACTGCTATTCATGTATACAATCGCACCCCATTAAGAAGAACAAACTGGAAAACACCTTATGAAAATCTGACTAATAAAAAGCCAGATGTAAGCTACTTTAAAATATTTGGTTGTCTTGCATGGGTTCTTATACCTAAAGAAATGAGAAAAGATAAGCTAGTGCCAAGATCTGAACCAATGACCTTCATAGGTTATGAACAAGGATCTAAAGCTTATAAATTTATGAGAAAAGACAACACAATATTTATAGGTGTTCAATCACTGTTTGATGAATCAGTGTTTCCACGAAAAAGCGAAAATTACAACAAAGATAGAATATTTGAATGTCCACCAGGTATTGATCAATGGGATCAATATGGACAAGAATCTGACTCCGATTCCCAAAGTGATTATCTTGATGATAGTGATAATGATGATCCCACATCAAAAAAGAAATCATATAGAAATCATGATTCTACACATGACAATCAGCAGACATTGTCTCATGATAAAGATGATATGGATAAAGAGCTTGATAAAGAGGTTGAAGAACAGGAACCACAAGTGGAACCTCCTGTTGATCCTGATGTTTGAGGACCAAGTGAAAACAGGTCTGTAGAGAACCCTAGTGAACGGCCTAGGATACAACATCAGATTGAACCTCCTAGTATTAAGAAAACACAAAAAGAGAAAAAGGATTCCAAACGTGCTGAACAAAGAATACCACGTAAAGAGCCTATTCAATTTCCTCTTCGCAGGGGAATAAGAGATAGAAAACCAGTCTATAGAGAGGGAAATATATATGGTCAAAAGACTCCTCTTGAAATTGAAAAAGACTTGGGTAATGACTCTGATCCTTTTGGCTCAGATCAGGATGATAACAATAATAATCCTGATAAAACTATTTATGAAGATGCACCAGAAGGACCAAATCCTGGTTCTAGTCAGGATATTCAGGATACTCTTGATAGTTTAAGACTGCTTAAGAAATTGCAAAAAGAAGGAGGCACAAAATTTGTGAACTTCTTATTATCAAAAGCAGTTGAAGTAAAATCAGAGGTACCTGTGCACTTCAGAGATGTGTTGAAAATTAAAAATCTCAATCCAAAAGCTTTCCAAGAATGGGTTACAGCTATGGAAGAAGAGATACAAGCTCTATGTGATCGAGATGTCTGGGAGTTAGTGGAATGTCCTAAAAATCGTAAACCTGTTAAGTGTAGATGGGTTTACAATATTAAAAGTGATGGTCGAAAACGTGCTCGATTAGTTGCTAAAGGTTTTTCACAAATACCTGGTATTGATTATGATGACACATTTTCTCCTGTTGCACGCTTTGAGACAGTGAGATTACTTTTGGCTTCTGCAGCACTCGAAGATTGGGATATCGAGGCGCTGGATGTTAAAACAGCATTCTTATATGGAAATCTCAATGAAGAGATTTACATGGAACAGCCAGAAGGTTTTGTCACTAAAGGACAAGAAGGGAAAGTCTATCGCCTTAAAAAGGCCTTGTATGGTCTTAAACAAGCATCTTATGCTTGGAATAAACAAGCTGATAAAAGCTTGAAATCCTTAGGATTCCATAGATGTCTTTCAGACACAGGAGTTTATATCTTAAGGAAAAATTCATCAATTTTATTAGTTATCTTATATGTAGATGATGTTTTATGGATGGGCAATAACTCTGAACTGCTACAAACTCTTAAAAGCAAGTTCATGAAAATATGGGAATGCAGAGATTTAGGAAAAGTCTCTGAATATCTTGGAATGAAAATTGTCCGAGATAGACAAAATCGATTATTAACTATCGATCAAATAGACTATGCTATGAAAGTTGTTAAACGTTTTGGTCAAAAAAATGCCAAACCTGCTAGAACACCTTTACCAGCAGGCTATGTTCCTAAACCAAATGATGGAACAGCAACTTCTCAGCAGAGAAGTCATTATCAATCCATAATTGGATCCTTATTATATCTGACACTTGGAACTCATCCAGATATTGCTTATGCAGTAATCATGATGTCACAATTCATGGTTAATCCTTCTGAAGAACACATTCAGAAAGCATTATATATTGTCAAATATGTTGCCATTAATCCTAATGGCAAAATAATATATAATGGTAAATAAAAAGAAGGATTTGTTGCATATTGTGATGCAGATTGGGCAGGTGACCAGATTAATCGAAAATCAGTCACTGGTTACATTGTAAAGTTAGCTGGAGGACCAGTTAGCTGGGTTTCTAGAAAACAAAAAACTGTTGCTTTGTCTTCAACAGAAGCAGAGTATATGAGTTTGTCAGATACATCTAGACAGTTAGTCTGGATAGAATCCTTATTTTATGAAATAGGGATGTATTTAAGAAACATCCAATTAGGTGTTGATAATCAAGGAGCTATATTTTTAGCATCCAATCCTGCTCAAGAGCATAGGTCTAAACATATTGATATCCGCTACCACTATGTGAGAAATTGCGTAGAGGAAGGAAAAGTGGAATTAATATATATTCCCACAAATGAGCAACTTGCTGATATCTTAACTAAAAACTTGTCTTTTGATAAGTTTGCACAGTTAAGATCTAAAATTGGATTAGTGATTTATTAGCGAGGGGGAGTGTTGAATTAATAATGATCTGGAGCTAAGGGGATTGAACCCACAGCTTCATGTATTATGATATCATTATTAATGAGATGCTAAATAATCCCTTATTATAATCATTGACAGAAATTATAGAGTTTGACAGAAATTATAGAGTTCATACTCAGAGTAGAGATGCCAGCAAAGCGCCACCTGGCGCTACCCACAGTGCCACCTGGCGCTACACCCAGTTGCCACCTGGCGCTACCCTCTGTAGCGCTCTGCTGGCATTACCTTAGGTAGTCTTAATGTACTCTGGCCCACATGTATATAAGGAGGGCCTTATGCCCTCGTTTCAATAACATTGTATCGCCTCTGTTATCTGTTAGTTGAGCCCCTAGCTCCTAAACAGCCTTCAACACATACAAACAGTACTAAGTAAGTCTCCCGCTTACTAAGCCTTGGTCTGCACCGCTGTCATTAGATTCCAACATAAAGATCCAATTATGGATTGATAATGACTTCTCTGCTGAGAAGTTGCTGTTCCATCATTTGGTTTAGGAACATAGCCTGCTGGTAAAGGTGTTCTAGCAGGTTTGGCATTTTCTTGACCAAAACATTTAACAACTTTCATAGCATAGTCTATTTGATCGATTGTTAATAATCAATTTTGTCTATCTCAAACAATTTTCATTCCAAGATATTCAGAGACTTTTCCTAAATCTCTGCATTCCCATATTTCCATGAACTTGCTTTTGAGAGTTCATAGCAGTTCAGAGTTACTGCCCATCCATAAAACGTCATCTACATATAAGATAACTACTAAAATTGATGAATTTTTTCTTAAGATATAAACTCCTGTGTCTGAAAGACATCAATGGAATCCTAAGGATTTCAAGCTTTTATCAGCTTGTTTGTTCCAAGCATAAGATTCTTGCTTAAGACCATACAAGGCCTTTTTAAGGCAATAGACTTTCCCTTCTTGTCCTTTAGTGACAAAACCTTCTGGCTGTTCCATGCAAATCTCTTCATCAAGATTTCCATATAAGAATGCTGTTTTAACATCCAGTGCCTCAATATCCCAATCTTCAAGTGCTGCAGAAGCCAAAAGTGTTAAGATTGATGCTCTCAACACAGTTCATTCTTAAGTCAACAGTGGCAAGCAGAGTCTTGGTCTGCTCCCAGCCTACTGGACAAGTTCTAGACACTAAGTCAAACAATGACAAAGGTCAAAGTAAACGATAAGCTCAAGAAGATGAGAGTGAGGAGTTTTGTTCAGAGGTTGAGAGAATAATTCGATTAAGTTGGAACCAAGGACTAGCTACGTTACAAGAGGTTTATATACATAAAAGAACAAGAAAAATATAAAAGGAAACTTACAGCTAAATACCTAAGAAAGGAAAGATGAAGGTAAATAGCTAAAGGAGATAAGCGTCCATGAAATGCATAGCAATGGTTATGTAATTGTAAGATATCCGTCAATGAAAGGAAAAGAAATTGTAACAAAAAGTAATCTCACTGTCTCAAAGCATGCAACAGGAGAAAATGTGTCATCATAATCAATACCAGGTATTTGTGAAAAACCTTTAGCAACTAATCAAGCACATTTTCGACCATCACTTTTAATATTGTAAACCCATCTACACTTAACAGGTTTATGATTTTTGGGACATTCCACTAACTCCCAGACATCTCGATCACATAGAGTTTGTATCTCTTCTTCCATAGCTGTAACCCATTCTTGGAAAGCTTTTGGATTGAGATTTCTAATTTTCAACACGTCTTTGAAGTGCACAGGTATCTCTGATTTTACTTCAACTGCTTTTGATAATAAGAAGTTCACAAATTTTGTGCCTCCTTTTTGTAATTTCTTGAGCAGTTGTAAACTATCAAGAGTATCCTGAATATCCTGACTAGAACCAGGATTTGGCCCTTCTGGTGCATCTTCATAAATAGTTTTATCAGGATTATTATTATCATCCTGATCTGAGCCAAAAGGATCAGAGTCATTACCCAAGTCTTTTTCAATTTCAAGAGGAGTCTTTTGACAATAAATATTTCCCTCTCTATAGACTGGTTTTCTATCTCTTATTCCCCTGCAAAGAGGAAATTGAATAGGCTCTTTACATGGTATTCTTTGTTCAGCATGTTTGGAATCCTTTTTCTCTTTTTGTGTTTTCTTAATACTAGGAGGTTTGATCTGATGTTGTGTCCCAGGCTGTTCACTAGGGTTCTCAATAGACCTGTTTTCACTTGGTCCTTGAACATCAGGATCAACAGGAGGATCCACTGGTGGTTCCTGTTCTTCAACCTCTTTATCAAGCTCTTTATCCTTATCATCTTTATCATGAGACGATGTCTGCTGATTGTCATGTGTAGAATCATGATTTCTAGATGATTTCCTTTTAGGTGTGGGATCATCATTATCACTATCATTGAGATAATTGCCTTGGGAATTGGAGTCAGATTCTTGTCCATATTTGTTACGATTTGATCTTATCTTAAAGATCTTATCTTATCTCTTATCTCGGAACTCTTATCGGCTTATCAGAGATCTTATCTTTCAGATTATGTAAGCAGACCATGGGTCAGCATGAGGTGGAGGCAAGGCAGTCAGGTGATGGATTAGTAAGAGGGGCAAGGCTTTGGGTATATAGTCTTGGTTGTAGCATCAAGAGCTCCAGGCTCTTGATTGTCATAGTCGTAGACTATACAACAGAGTTTTCTTTTCTTCTCTCTCCCTTCTTCCTCTGAGAGTGCAACCTGGTCTAGCAACCTTGTGGCATAATCAAGAGCCTTGAAGGATCACCTTGCATGACGTTCACCACAACATCGTTCGACATCGACAACACTTTTTCAACCACTCTCGACATGACAACTGGCGCTGCCCCAACAGTGGTGCTGGTTCGACCAGGAGCTGTCTTGATAACAGCATCCAGTGATGGCAGTAAGCCATTGAAGACATCTGAGGCGACCAAAATGAATGAGTTGCAAGCACCAGTCCACCCTGGGATAGTGAGTCAGGGGCTCTGGCAGACTGTTCATCGGAAAAGCGGGAGGAAACCACGAAAACAATCCAAGGCAGGGGGCATATCAAGGGTGTACAGTCTGTGGGCACCAATCACGTATTGGGGTTCACACCCTGAGCACGAGGACACTGCAGTGAAGTCCTGGGTGCCACCTGTTGAGGAGAGCATGCGGCCAAAGTTCCCTAGGCAACATCCCCTAATGGGTGTCTTGGCCGAGGAATGGAAGGCACCTTGTGTCAGGTCAGTGTGGGACCTGGGCAAGAAGGAGTTTTTGTTACAGGGTCTCATAGAGATGAACAGAGAGATGTGGGAGTGGGAGTGCTTCCAGGTCGAGCGACAGTGGTGGCTTGCTTGCCAAGCAAAGAAGGTACTGACAGTCCTGGTACAACAAAACTCACACGTCCTGAGATGGATTGTGCATCAGGCTGCGGAGTGCCAGCAGCACCAACAAGAGACACATTGTCTCTTGGAGGAAGCTGACAGAGTGGCTTGGGCCAAGCAGGCAGCTGCTTGGGAAGCATTGATGAAGGAACATGAGGAGGCTCGTGTAATTAAAGAAAGGGTGCAGAAGGTGCAGGGGAAAGTCAAGGAGCATGCAGTAGCGGCCATTCCCAAACCAGTCAGTTAGGATTGGGTAAGGAATGTGTCAGCTGAGTGGAAGTTTAGCATGGATGAAATGAATGGATGCTTTATTCCCAAAGCATCATGGGATAAAAAGAAGAGATCAGCAGTTGCACTATATGAAGGAGTGTTCAGATGATACGACAAAATGATCAACAAGTTCAAACAAATGAAGGGTGTTCACATCAGCTCCAACAAGGACCACCTGTACAACAGGATCCATGTGCAGGAATGCAACAAGATGATCAGAGACCAGAAGTCTAAATGGTCCCAAGGAGCGTTTGTCACCTTACACCAAGTAGGTGGTAAGGGTATGGGAGACGGCCAGGACATAGTCCTGGAAATTGAGATAGACTTGCAGGTGTTGGCAAGCTATGTGAAAAGGGCATTTGATTGCAATGAATGCGATCTAGAATTGGTGGCGTGTCACTGGTCTCTGTCACATGAGGCCAGAAACAAGTTACAACATGCATTGAATGGCAATGTGATGAACTCACTCCAGCATGCAAAATGGCTGCATTATGATTTGTTGCCGTACTGCAAACCAGAGCGCATGGTGCCACCACTGACTCCAAAAAATTATATCAGAGAAGGAGTTCTGGATGGGCTGTGGGGTATCAGCCTGAATGCCTTTCTGAAAGAATGCGAGGAAGATGGTCTGACAGACCCGAGGAGAAGGTTAGACAGATGGCGGCCGACGCATTGCGGTAACGGCTCTCCTGGACTCGGGATGCACAGGTTCATGTGTGGATAGGGAATTTGTGAAGAGGAATAACCTCAACATGAGAAAGCTCGCACACCCTATTCCAGTATACAACGCTGATGGATTGGAAAACAAGGATGGAAAACTGTCAGAAATGGTACAGTTGAAGATGGTGATTGGAGCGCACTCAGAACTTTGGGAATTTGGTGTATCCTCCCTAGGGAAAACGGATTTGTTTTTGGGATGCGATTGGCTGAAGTATCACAATCTGGAAGTAAACTGGCAAAAGAACTCACTCCAATTCAGCCGATGCCCAGGCATGTGCCAACCAGATATGCACGCTGAGGAGCCCGAAGAAGAAAGTGATCAGTATGAGGAGGAAGAGTGTGGCTTGCATTTGGAGGATGGTGATAGATTGATAGTGGTAATGAAAGAAGACATGGATGGAGAATGGATATGGGCGTATGAATCTATGGCTACTAAGATTGCATCCGAACATATGATCAAACAGACCCTGGAAGAAATTGTACCTGAACACTATTTAGGTTACCGGAGGGTGTTTGAAAAGCAGACATTTGATGAATTACCACCTAGGCGTCCATGGGATCATGCAATTGAACTAATACTGGGCTCAAAACCATTAGATTGCAAAATTTATCCGCTAAGTAAAGAGGAGCAGGGGAAACTCAAGGAGTTTCTCAAGGAGAATCTGGAGACAGGACACATAAGATCCAGCAAATCACCTATGGCATCACCCTTCTTTGTTAAGAAAAAGGATGGCTCTCTTCGACTAGTACAAGACTATAGAAAGTTGAATGAGATGACGATTAAGAACTGATATCTGTTACCACTAATATCGGAGTTGATTGACAAATTGTCACATGCCAAGGTGTTCTCCAAAATGGATATTTGTTGGGGATATAACAATATCCATATCAAGGAGGGGGACAAGTGGAAGGCAGCATTCCACACCAACTGAGGGTTGTTTGAACCTTTAGTCATGTTCTTTGGTTTAACAAACTCGCCAGCAACCTTTCAGATGATGATAAATGATCTTTTCAGAGAAGAAATTGTGGAAGGATGGGTTGTCATCTACATGGATGACATCCTCGTATTTTCGAAGGATCAAAAAAGTCACACAGAACACGTCAATTGAATATTGGCAAAGTTGCAGGAACATAAGTTGTCATTGAAGCCCAAGAAATGTTGGTTTGATAAAGGCACCATCAAATTTCTGGGTCTTATCATTTCCCATGATTCAGTCAGCATGGACAAGGCAAAAGTTCAAGCGATTGTTGACTGGCTGACCCCAACATGCAAAAAACACATCCAACAGTTCCTGGGCTTCATCAATTTCTATGGGCGATTTGTTCAGGGGTTTGCACTCATTTCAAAACCCCTTGTTGAAATTTATGACGGCGGCGCAGACCAAGGCTTAGTAAGCAGGAGACTTACTTAGTACTGTTTGTATGTGTTGAAGGCTGTTTAGGAGCTAGGGGCTCAACTAACAGATGACAGAGACGATGCTATGTTATTGAAATGAGGGCATAAGGCCCTCCTTATATACATGTGGGCCAGAGTACATTAAGACTACCTAAGGTAATGCCAGCAGAGTGCTACAGAGGGTAGCGCCAGGTGGCAACTGGGTGTAGCGCCAGGTGGCACTATGGGTAGCACCAGGTGGCGCTTTGCTGGCATCTCTACTCTGAGTATGAACTCTATAATTTCTGTCAAACTCTATAATTTCTGTCAATGATTATAATAAGGGATTATTTAGTGTCTCATTAATAATGATATTATAATACATGAAGCTGTGGGTTCAATCCCCTTAGCTCCAGATCATTATTAATTCAACACTCCCCCTTGCTAATAAATCACTAATCCAATTTTAGATCTTAACTGTGCGAACTTATCAAAAGACAAGTTTTTAGTTAAGATATCAGCAAGTTGCTCATCTGTGGGAATATATATTAATTCCACTTTTCCTTCCTCTATGCAATTTCTCACATAGTGGTAGCGGATATCAATATGTTTAGACCTATGCTCTTGAGCAGGATTGGATGCTAAAAATATAGCTCCTTGATTATCAACACCTAATTGGATGTTTCTTAAATACATCCCTATTTCATAAAATAAGGATTCTATCCAGACTAACTGTCTAGATGTATCTGACAAACTCATATACTCTGCTTCTGTTGAAGACAAAGCAACAGTTTTTTGTTTTCTAGAAACCCAGCTAACTGGTCCTCCAGCTAACTTTACAATGTAACCAGTGACTGATTTTCGATTAATCTGGTCACCTGCCCAATCTGCATCACAATATGCAACAAATCCTTCTTTTTGTTTACCATTATATATTATTTTGCCATTAGGATTAGTGGCAACATATTTGACAATATATAATGCTTTCTGAATGTGTTCTTCAGAAGGATTAACCATGAATTGTGACATCATGATTACTGCATAAGCAATATCTGGACGAGTTCCAAGTGTCAGATATAATAAGGATCCAATTATGGATTGATAATAGCTTCTCTGCTGAGAAGTTGCTGTTCCATCATTTGGTTTAGGAACATAGCCTGCTGGTAAAGGTGTTCTAGCAGGTTTGGCATTTTCTTGACCAAAACATTTAACAACTTTCATAGCATAGTCTATTTGATCGATAGTTAATAATCGATTTTGTCTATCTCGGACAATTTTCATTCCAAGATATTCAGAGACTTTTCCTAAATCTCTGCATTCCCATATTTTCATGAACTTGCTTTTGAGAGTTTGTAGCAGTTCAGAGTTATTGCCCATCCATAAAATGTCATCTACATATAAGATAACTACTAAAATTGATGAATTTTTCCTTAAGATATAAACTCCTGTGTCTGAAAGATGTCATGACCTTGGTCAAACTTGTTTTTTGACTAAGACATTTTTATTATTTTCTTTGTATTTTACTGATGCAGTAGCCAAACATCTTAGCAAACCCAGCATCTATCTTATCTAGTCAGCGCTTAGATTAGATTAGATAAGATTACGATTAGATTAGATTACAGACTACCGGACCAATGACTCATTATGTATGACTCCTGGCACAGCCATGCGCAGCATGGCCACCGCTTATGCTATTCCTTTTACTCATACTTACTCAGCGTAGATACTATTATTAGAGTGGTGCACAGACCACCCTTGTAGTATATAAACTGAGCAACTAGCACCCAGAGTCCTCAGTCGAGTTCTCTCGGGTTTCTTCTCTACTCTCATCTTCTCTCCTCTATAGTCTGCTGTTGGGGCCCTAAGTCGTCACGACAAGGGTAGTCCTGATAGTAGAACTCGACTACACATTCTCTTACCACCCCAACGCTTGATACACCCGGACTGCAGGGTTAAGCAGACGATATCAGGGGGATCATTACAGTCGTCCGTTGACTATAAAACGTTATTGGTTGTTGGGCTCCATAAAACCATCACACACGGTTCTGCATCGCATCCATAAAAGTGTTGCTCTACGTTCCTGGTCTACGCAAACCGAAGGACCTAACCCGGTCGATAGGGTTACCTGTGCACAGGAGACCAGTGCCATACATTGATCACACGTTATGTGATCCGCATCATGGGAAAAGCCTCGCCAGCCCCTACGCACGTTAAATTGCCCGGCCTAGGCCCCTGAAGGCTATACCATATATACTTAGTTACCGTTTTTTGTATTACCTTAGTTCCTTGAGGGTAGCCGTCACTTGACCACGCGCCCTTGAGAAAGATCCGCACCTGTAGGGTGTAGCGATAGCAGAACAACTGTTTGGCCTCTGCTTAGATAAACCTTCATTTCGGACTAAAATAGTTCTCAAATACCTATATTGTACTAGCACTGCAGGGGGGGTTGTGGACCCTGAGTGCATTCCCAAACAAGTGACAGGCTAAGACCTCCCTCACTTTCATACAAAATAGATCAAGGTCTCAGGGAACTATTACGGAACACTGGTCTATCGGATCAGGAAATACAAAACTTCTGGAACAAAGTATTTGGGGATAACAATGGTCTGGACTCAGATCGATCAGATCCGTTTGAATCATCAACATCATCATCAACCGACTCGACACCCTCAATCACCGAGGAACCACATCATTGGGAACCCGCCCCTTTTCAAATCTTAGTTCCCAATCCAGCCACATTAAACCTAAACGCCCTCTTCAACTCTGATGCAGATTACATCAGAGAAGTCGCACCGCCTTACCAATTACCATCACCTACACCATCTCGATCCCTATCCCCATATACACCCGCTCCTAGTTACCAAAACATGTCGGACGCAGGAGACGATCAAGAGCAACAGCTCAATTCCGCGCAGCTCCTACAAATGCTTGCAAACCAAAATAATGTCATACGGCAACTGCAAACACAGCTGACGTTATTACAAAACAATACCGCTGCGGCAGCACAGCAAGCAGCGCAACAACAGGCGGCACAGCCTGTTCCAATAATAAACATTCCCGACAATGCCGTTTTCAATATCACCAACCCTGGTGGTAACGGATCGTCAAAAATAGATGCCACCAAACCAATGGCTTTCTCCGGAAAGATGGTGGATGTCATGAACTTCATCAACAGCTGCAAACTCTATTTGCAGTTGAAGATGCCAAATGTGGACGAAGAAGAGAAGATCTATTTGGTCCTCTCTTATATGTCAGAAGGATTCGCGGTAGATTGGCGAGACAATCTAATAGAAAAATACGGAGATAACGATGAAGATGTTCCCACAACGGTGGAACAATTATTTAGGGAAATCAAATGGGATTTTGGCAACACAGATGAACAGTCGTCAAAGATATCGGAATTGCGCACGATTACACAAGGTGCACACACGTGTGAAGAACACATGCAAAAGTTTAAAAAGGTCGCACGAGGAACAGGGTACCACGGCAGGGCCCTGATCGAAGAATTCAAGAGGAGTCTGAACACTGGACTCCAAAAAAGAATAATGGAAGGGGATGAAGTCCCTGATACCATAGAAGAATGGTATCGAAGATCGGTACGTCTCGACCAGCAATGGAGGCAAGCAAAAGCCGAGGAAAAGTACTACTCTTCCCGGAACAGTAACTCCGCCAATAGGAGTGAAGGAGGATCTAAAGGCCCCGATACGGCAAGACCGGTAGGAACTGGCCAGCCCAAACCCCAATGGAAAATTAACCAACAATCGGGATCAGCGAGTCAGAACCAAGGGGGAGCTGGACCCTCCGGGAGTAGTAGTACCAGACCAAGGCCCAACCCAAACGCAATGGACATCAGAAACAACCGCCCGCCAATGCACTGTTACAAATGTGGAAGAGTGGGGCATATTGCAAGAAACTGTCGATCGGGATTGGACGTCCGAACAATGACCTTCAAAGAAATGAAGGCATATTTCAAAAAAGGAGAAAATTTAAAAGAAGAAGAGAGTCAGTGAGTCCCGTACTTGACTCTCAAAATAGATACAATGTACTTGTTGTGGAAGAGCTAACAACAGAAACGGTGGCCCCTGAAATGAAAGTTTCAGGGGTAACCCCGCAAGAGGCAGTCTCTAGTGCGGAAGCGCAGGAGCACGGCAGGGCGGCTAAACCTGTGCTTCATTCCTCTTTAGCCAACAACAAACAGGTACAAAGAAAGGGACAAAAGGAAGTTTTCGTCAGAACAATTGGTCAAAAAGACGAAATCTTAATGACAATCGGTCTAGAAACTCTAGACACACACGACCAAATAGAAGAAACGGCCTTACTCGATTCGGGAGCAACAGGTCTGTTTATGAACTCTAAATTCACTAAAGAAAAAGGTTTTAGGTTAATCCCTTTGGATCATCCTATTCAAGTTAGGAACGTTGATGGAACTAACAACGAAGGAGGAATGATTACTCATGAAGTTGATCTAATCATGAGTTATCAGGGTCACTGAGAAAGAGCAACCTTTGAAATTTGCGAATTAGGAAAGACAAACGTAATCATAGGATCTACATGGTTACGAGCACACAATTCGGACATCAACTGGACCACCGGAGAAATAAAGTTGACCAGATGCCCACGGTCATGTGGACATAAACAAAGGGAGTGGATGAAAGAAAGAGAAAAGAAATTTAAAAAAGCAGAACATTGGGAGTCCAATATGTATATATGGGACAAGGAGTGAGAGTTGGATTTTGCTTACTGGCTCGAGCAAAAGGAGAAAGAAAAGGAGGATGAAGATTTTAAGGCGGAATGGAAACATCCCCGTTGGTACAAATACAGAGATAAATATTCATTTCTTCCATCATCGTCGACACAAAAAGAAAAATGGATTAGGGAACTTAAAAAACCTGAAACCAGAGATATGGTACCATCACAGTACCATAAATATCTTCATTTGTTTGAAAAGAAAGCATCGGAACGAATGCCAGTTAGGAAACCTTGGGATCATGTGATAGATCTCAAAGAAGGTTATCAACCTAGAAAAGGAAAGGTGTATCCTTTGTCACCAGATGAACTCGGCAAAGTTAGAAGCTTCGTTGATGATCAACTAAAAAAGGGATACATTAGACCTTCTAAATCACTGCAAACGTCACCAGTGTTTTTTGTAAAAAAGAAAGATGGAAAGAAAAGAATGGTACAAGATTACCGTTACCTCAATGAATGGACAGTTAAAAATAACTATCCATTACCACTTATATCGGAACTCGTGGATCGAGCAGGAAAAGCAAAGCTCTTTAGTAGATTGGATCTACGATGGGGCTATAATAACGTACGGATCAAAGAAGGAGATGAATGGAAAGCCGCATTTACTACACCAGAAGGTTCTTTCGAACCAGCAGTAATGTACTTTGGGCTTACCAATTCACTGGCAACCTTCCAAGCAATGATGAACGACATTTTTCATGATATGATCAATGAAGGAAAAGTCATTGTATACATAGATGACATCCTCATTTATACGGAAACTGAAGAACAACACAAACAAATAGTGTTGGAAGTTCTCAAACGACTGGAAGAAAATGATCTATATGTCAAACCAGAAAAATGTGTATGGAGCGTAGAAGAAGTCGAATTCCTTGGGGTAATAATTGGACCCAATGGAATAAAGATGGATCCTAAAAAAGTAGAAGCAATCCTGAATTGGCCGACACCAACTTGTGTCAAGGACATACAAAGATTTTTGGGATTGGCAAATTACTATAGGAGATTTGTCAAAGACTTTGCCAAAATTGCTAGACCATTACATGATTTGGTTAAAAAAGAAAAAATATGGAATTGGGGAGAAGAAGAAGAAAAAGCAATAAAAACCCTTAAAAAACTATTTACAGAACAACCAATTCTTGTTGCACCAGATTCTGACAAGAATTTCAGAATAGAATCTGACGCTTCCGATTACGCTACAGGAGGGATACTATCAATGGAATGTGAAGACAAGAAATGGAGACCAGTCGCATTTCTATCCAAATCCCTTAATGAAACGGAAAGGAATTATGATGTCCACGATAAAGAAATGTTGGGCATTATGAGGTGTCTCGAAGCTTGGAGACACTATCTAGAAGGAGCAAAGCAACAATTCGAGATATGGATGGATCACAAAAATCTCGAGTACTTTATGAGTGCAAAAAAGTTAAATCGAAGACAAGCACGCTGGGCATTATACCTCAGCAGATTTAATTTTAAAATCATTCATAAAGCAGGAACAAGTATGGGAAAGGCTGATTCTCTGTCCAGGAGGCCAGACCATAAAAAGGGGGTAGAAGATGATAACAAGGAAGTAACCTTGTTAAAACCAGAGTTTTTCCGCATCGCAGCCTTACAACAAGGACATGTACTGGTTAACGCATCGGAAAAAGAAATCCTTAATAAAATAAGGAAATCTGAAGCAAGAGATGAAGATGTCGTTAAAGCAGTAGAAGCAATGAAAAAGGCAAATGTAAAAAAACTCAATGCAGGAGAGTGGCAGATGGAGCAAGGATTAATCCTCTGGAGAGGAAAAGTCTATGTTCCAAAAGATGAAAAATTACGGATGGAGATAGTCAGACTCCATCATGACACACCTATTGCTGGACATGGAGGACAATGGAAGATGGTTGAACTCGTCACAAGAAATTACTGGTGGCCAGGAGTCACTAAATTTGTCAAAAAATATGTCGCCAGATGTGACAAATGCCAAAGAAGCAAGAATTTCCCAGAACCACCAGCAGGGAAATTAATGCCTAATTTGGCACCACAACAGCCATGGACACATATATCTGCAGATTTTATTACAAAGTTACCAGAATCACATGGACATAATGCGATTCTTGTAGTCTGTGATAGAATGTCCAAAATGGCTCATTTTATCCCTACATCCGAAGAAACGTCAGCACAGGGACTGGCAACTCTATTCAGGGAACATGTGTGGAAACTACATGGTCTTCCTGAATCAATTATTTCAGATTGTGGACCTCAATTCGCCGCACAAATGATGAAGGAATTGAATCAAATGTTAGGCATTTCTACAGATTTGTCTACAGCTTTCCATCCACAAACAGATGGACAAACAGAAAGAATGAATCAGGATTTGGAACAATTCCTGAGGATATTCGTAGATCACTGACAAGAAAATTGGTCGGAGTGGCTAGCTATTGCTGAATTTAGCTACAACAATAAAATTCAGGCATCAACGAAACATTCACCATTCTTTGTCAATTATGGTAAACATCCCAGAATGGGAATAGAACCAAGAAAGGAAGGAAGTCATCCAGCAGCAGCAGAGTTTGCTCAGAAAATGAAGGAAATTCATGAAGAAACTCAGGCAGCATTACGATAATCACAAGATGACATGAAATTATATGCAGATAGGAAACGTTCTGAGGTACCAGAATACAAAGTTGGAGATAAAGTCTGGTTGTCAACCAAAGATTTACAACTTTCTGGAAGACCTACAAGAAAGTTAGCAGAACATTGGATAGGACCATATCCAATAAAGAAAATAATTTCGTCAAATGCAGTAGAGTTGGATCTACCTTTTTCACAACAAATTCATCCTGTTGTGAATGTTTCAAGAATTCGTCCTTATGTAAAACCAATGCGAGGACAAAGAGTAGCACCACCACCACCAGTAGAAATTGATGGTGAAAAAGAATATGAAGTTGAAGAAGTAATGGATGTACGATTAAAAAGGAACAAGATGGAATATCTTGTTAAATGGAAGGGATATACGGCCAAACATAATTCGTGGGAGCCAAAAGAAAATTTAGGAAACGCAAAAAGAAAAATTAAACATTTTTACGATAGACACCCAGGTGTGATTCGGGTTATTGACAGGAAAACCTTTGAAAAATTAGGTTTTCAAAAATATGAAAACTTCACAGAACCACCACAAGGAGTAATTTCCAGGATTGATATCAATGCAGTAGCAGAAACTGCATCATGGGAGAAAAACTGGCAAAAATGGAAAGGAAAAAAACTATTAAAACAATTAAATGAACCATCAGATCATGATGGGCCATGCGATTGTAATGGATGCTTACAAAATTAAAAGGATTGGCCCTGGAGTAGGGCCTTAAACTGCTTCATTTTGTTGCTGTAGGCCTTATTTCAGGCTCTTTGAACACACAAACCCCGCATTTGTACATTTTGCACTCATCATGGGTAAAAACAAACGCAACAATAAAAAATCTAAACAAACAATCCTTGTACTGGGTGGTTATTCCAACGTGGATCACCCATGTGAAAATGCATCACGTTGTCATTTCCTTGACGCCAAACCTTCCCCGAAGTCAAAAACTCCTCCCTGACCACGAATCATGTATTCAAGAAAAGTAGAAATATTCATGGAAAAAGTGGAAATGGGAGAAGATCCTTGGAAATTCCCGCAGCATGGCTTTTGGGCCTGGCAAGCGGTAAAAAACCTTGAAAAAATGAAAAAGAGTGGATATGTGACATTTGATGACGATTTGAATGTCATGGTGGAACCAATTCCAAAAGAGTTCGTCTAGGAAGCCGAATCCTAAAAAGGGGGTACTGTCATGACCTTGGTCAAACTCATTTTTCGACTAAGACATTTTTATTATTTTCTTTGTATTTTACTGATGCAGTAGCCAAACATCTTAGCAAACCCGGCGTCTATCTTATCTAGTCAGCGCTTAGATTAGATTAGATTAGATTATGGACTACCGGACCGATGACTCATTATGTATGACTCCTGGCACAGCCATGTGCAGCACGGCCGCCGCTTATGCTATTCCTTTTACTCATACTTACTCAGCGTAGATACTATTATTAGAGTGGTGCACAGACCACCCTTGTAGTATATAAACTGAGCAACTAGCACCCAGAGTCCTCAGTCGAGTTCTCTCGGGTTTCTTCTCTACTCTCATCTTCTCTCCTCTATAGTCTGCTGTTGGGGCCCTAAGTTGTCACGACGAGGGTAGTCCTGATAAAAGACATCTATGGAATCCTAAGGATTTCAAGCTTTTATCAGCTTGTTTATTCCAAGCATAAGATGCTTGTTTAAGACCATACAAGGCCTTTTTAAGGCAATAGACTTTCCCTTCTTGTCCTTTAGTGACAAAACCTTCTGGCTGTTCCATGTAAATCTCTTCATTGAGATTTCCATATAAGAATGCTGTTTTAACATCCAGTGCCTCAATATCCCAATCTTCGAGTGCTGCAGAAGCCAAAAGTAATCTCACTGTCTCAAAGCGTGTGACAGGAGAAAATGTGTCATCATAATCAATACCAGGTATTTGTGAAAAACCTTTAGCAACTAATCGAGCACGTTTTCGACCATCACTTTTAATATTGTAAACCCATCTACACTTAACAGGTTTACGATTTTTAGGACATTCCACTAACTCCCAGACATCTCGATCACATAGAGCTTGTATCTCTTCTTCCATAGCTGTAACCCATTCTTGGAAAGCTTTTGGATCAAGATTTCTAATTTTTAACACGTCTCTGAAGTGCACAGGTACCTCTGATTTTACTTCAACTGCTTTTGATAATAAGAAGTTCACAAATTTTGTGCCTCCTTTTTGTAATTTCTTGAGCAGTCTTAAACTATCAAGAGTATCCTGAATATCCTGACTAGAACCAGGATTTGGTCCTTCTGGTGCATCTTCATAAATAGTTTTATCAGGATTATTATTGTTATCATCCTGATCTGAGCCAAAAGGATCAGAGTCATTACCCAAGTCTTTTTCAATTTCAAGAGGAGTCTTTTGACCATATATATTTCCCTCTCTATAGACTGGTTTTCTATCTCTTATTCCCCTGCAAAGAGGAAATTGAATAGGCTCTTTACATGGTATTCTTTGTTCAGCACGTTTGGAATCCTTTTTCTCTTTTCGTGTTTTCTTAATGCTAGGAGGTTTGATCTGATGTTGTGTCCCAGGCCGTTCACTAGGGTTCTCAACAGACCTGTTTTCACTTGGTCCTCGAACATCAGGATCAACAGGAGGTTCCACTTGTGGTTCCTGTTCTTCAACCTCTTTATCAAGCTCTTTATCCATATCATCTTTATCATGAAACGATGTCTGCTGATCGTCACATGTAGAATCATGATTTCTATATGATTTCCTTTTTGATGTGGGATCATCATTATCACTATCATCGAGATAATCACTTTGGGAATCGGAGTCAGATTCTTGTCCATATTGATCCCATTGATCAATACCTGGTGGACGTTCAAATATTCTATCTTTGTTGTAATTTTCGCTTTTTTGTGGAAACACTGATTCATCAAACAGTGATTGAACGCCTATAAATATTGTGTTGTCTTTTCTCATAAATTTATAAGCTTTAGATCCTTGTTCATAACCTATGAAGGTCATTGGTTCAGATCTTGGCACTAGCTTATCTTTTCTCATTTCTTTAGGTATAAGAACCCATGCAAGACAACCAAATATTTTAAAGTAGCTTAAATCTGGCTTTTTATCAGTCAGATTTTCATAAGGTGTTTTCCAGTTTGTTCTTCTTAATGGAGTGCGATTATATACATGAATAGCAGTTTCAAAAGCAAATTCCCACCATGATTTTGGACAGGAAGACTCAAGTCTCATGCTTTCTGCTTTCTCAAGATTAAGACGTTCTGCACGACCATTTTGCTGATGTATGTGTGGTGCACTCTGTTCCCTAAATATCCCTTTAGATGCAAGATATTTGTCGAATTCATGTGACTTAAATTCCCCCCCTTGATCTGATCTGAAACGTTTTACTTTAATATTGTGCTGATTTTCCATAAGTTCTATGTAACTTTGGACAGCAGTAAAGGTTTCTGATTTTGATCGAAGAAGTGCCATATGAGCAAATGAAGAGTAATCATCCAGTAGCATTAAACACCACTTTTTACGATGATATGATTCCATTGGTAGTTCAAGTAAATCAGCATGAATTAATTCAAGTAGTTTAGAAGCACACTTATTAGAAATAGGGAAAGATTTGTTGTGCATTTTTCCTTGAGCACAACCAGGACATATAGGATTTGTTGATGGGAATGTGATTTTCTCATCAAATCCTTTAGTATGTTCAAAAGTATGTTTAAGAACATTCTTTGAAGGATGTCCCAATCGTCTATGCCAAGTGTCATAATTGACAACATACGCAGCATGGTCCATTATTTGTCTATCTGGCTTGACTATCTGAGTCAAGACCCAATGAATAGGTTCATTGTCATGTCTAGGATATGCTCGTAGAACATGTTGTCCAGATTTTAGCGAAAAAATTGTCCCATGTTTATCTGATTGTTCCTGCCAGCCTTGAAGCTTTAACTGTCCAGACGATATAAGTCTATGACTAGCTTCAGGCATATAGCAAACTTTCTCAAGTTTAATGAAATGTCTAAGTGCTTTGGAATTTTCTATTTGAAGGAACACAGTCCCTTCACCTAATAAAGAAACTTTTGATTTTTTATCAGCAGTATAAATAGGTTTTGGATTATCAAACGGTTGATAATCAGCAAAGTCTTCTAAGTCATGAGTTACATGAACAGACGCTCCAGAGTCTATCATCCATGACTTTCCTTTAAGTGCCATTTTTAGGCAATTATTACAATAGCACGTCTTAATGACTTTCCTTTAAGTGCCATTTTTAGGCAATTATTACAATAGCACGTCTTAATCTCACTATTATAGCAGGTAATTTCAGCGATTACATTATCGCTATCTACAGCAGTACATTGATTACTACTATTATTACCTTTAAATTTAAGAAGCTTCGAATTCTCCAAAGTCTTCTGTAACATAGTCTTCACTGATTTATTATCAGTATCAGACTTTAAATTAGTGAAATATACACACTGATACCAAGATTCTGCATCTTCAAATTCTCCTAAGGAGACTGTATCCAATGCATCATCTTTATCCACATCCATGTCATCGCTCTTTGGAATAAAGCGATTTCCTGCATTCCCTCCAGTTTTAACCGGCCATTCAATCTCATCTGCCACATAAAAGCCTTGCTCTTGTAGCATTTTGAGATTATCAGGTAACAAGGCTGGTTCAACCCTGTCGATCAGGGGTTGAGATCCAAGCCTATCAATCAATGCTGCGCTAGCAAAGGTAGGTGCCTTCGCTTTTCCTTTAGATCTACTGGACCCAGCAGATTGTTCTTGTTGCAACAAGAAAGCACGCTTCTTTTTCTTATTTGCACGATTGAAGCGGTTGCGTTCCTGATTAGAACTAAACTGCCTGGATGGTCCTGCAGGCGGTTGATTCTGATCTCTGGATTTTCCTTTATTATTTTGGAAATTTCCAGATTGACGTTGAAAATTGGTCCTATTGCTAGGACCGGCCAAACCAGAGTTTTGCCATTGAGGTCTCATAGGGCCTCTAGTGATGCGAGCTGTATTAACAGCCCCCCCTGATGATGAAGACGTCTTTGCTGTTCTTCCTCTATCTTAGGAAGGACATCAGCAAGTTTTAAATCACTTGCTTTTGTAGTGAGAAGAATACTGGATGAGACACCGTCCCATCCTTGTGGAAGTGATGCCAGCACTAACATGGCGACCATATTATCAGGAAACATGAATCCATTGGTATGGAGTCGTTGAGTAGTAGTCAATAATTCGTTAACTGACTCAGTGACTTTGTTGACATTGACTTTCCAATGAATTGCTTTTGAAAAATCAACAAAGATTCCTGCAGCTCCTGGTTGCCCAAAAGCTTTCTCTAATGCATCCCATGTTTTTAATGCAGTAGAGTCAACATAGTGACGCAGTGATGGTGCCAGTTTGAGTGTGATTAACCCAAGTGCTTTGTCGTCGTATTCAAGAAATTCTTCCCAAAGTTCAACCTTGGTTTGTAGCCTGTCCCTATCTTCTTTTTTAGTATCTGCCGCATTATAAAGTACTTTCTCTGAATCGGTCAGATTTGTGATTGCTGCTTTAGATCCTTTGATGTATAGCCAAAGACCTTTATAACGAAGATAGGCGATCATGGCTACAGACCACTCATTCCAATTTAATCCTGTTAAAGTTGGAATTTTGCCAACATCCTCATCTCCACCAAGTGAAAGGCGAGCATTGCTACCACTAGCAATGCTATCAATTTCCATCCATCCAGAAGTAGATCGTGGATTTAATTGGAGATGATAGTTGTCGCAAATCTCAGTTTTCATAAGATCAAAAGCCACATTCTTCCTAATCAGCTTGGAGTAGGATGCCAACGCTTTGATTTTAATGAAAGGCTGCCATTGATAACAAGGAAGTGCCCTTGTTTTAATTGCCGCCAAATAACAATATCCGTGTACTTCCCATACTGGGGTATTTCTGGAATGTACGAAGGGATCTATCATGGTGTCAAGCCTGACATACATGATTTCGCCTGGTTCAAGTTCTGAATTGTCGTTAGCATGCAAAAGTGTGCTATAGGTATCATCATCCAACTCCGTATGTGAGTTGTCTGATTCAAAGATATCGTGATTAATGATGTCTTTTCTGTGTATAGGAGGACGATTCGAATCCTCAAATGCCTTCCAGGCTGCTTGGCATTTCTGTTTTTGGCGCAACTTCTTGTTAGCCTTTTTAGCAGCTTTCTCCTTAGCTGCTTCAATATTCAGGTTCTTCATCATAACCTGAATGTCTTCTCTCATCTTCTCTATCGGTGTCTTATCAGACTGTGGATATGCAGAGACCGATGGAGGTTTATTAGATAATATAGCAGGGGTACAATTCCCCCGCTTTCTAGCTGGTACTATTTTAGTTCGTCCAACTTTTTCCCACTCCTTAACCGAATACCAGGGTTCAGTTCTAAGTCCACCAGTTCTTGACGTGAGATTGGATGTCGATACAGGCAGTACCGGAACTGTCTTCTCCTCCCAGTCCTTCGCCTCTCCTCCAAGTTTCCCACCCCATCATTGGATGTCTGCAGAGGTGGGGCAGTAGGTGAGTCGTGGATTAAAGGGTGAAATAGTTTTGCCTGCCTGGGCAGTGGACAGGCCCGCTTTTGCTTTATCAGTGTATGACACTGATATGGGTGGATTGGGAATCTTCCTCCCAGTCCCAATTTTGACGGAATAAGCCCCTCGAACTTTTGAAAGGCGGTCAGCCTCCCATCGACGAACATCCTCAAGAATATTGAGAATCTCCTGACCTTCTTGGTCTAATAGCACCTTTTCTTTTTCCAGCGCAAGGCAGCACTCCTCCATGCGCTGTTGCGCTCCAGCAATACGAGCGCGACGTTCCTCCAGGCAACGATGAACCTTCTGTGCTTCCACAGAATTGGTTTTGATGATCTCCCCAATGGGAGCAGTAGGAATGGTAGCGCGATGAGCAGTCGCGCTTTTGAGCAAGTTGATAAAAATAGTGCTGGAAAAACCAGCCCTGGTGATCTTGCCCTGAAGATCAGAGCTAGAAGTATTTTTGGAACTGAGAGTTCCAGGGGTAGTGTTGCCGGAAGTGGCAGTCGAAGATGCGGAGTTGGTGATCGAAGACATTTGTAAAAATAGATTGATTGGGTTGGAGCGAGTCTAAAATAGATTGGGTAAGCGACGATCCTTGCAAATCAATCAATGCTATAAATAGCCAAACTAGGTTTGGGATCGCTCTAAGGATAGAACAATTTTTCCTCCATCTGGGTAGAATTCCAAGTGCTTCATAGACATTTCAGTTTGCTCTTTGTCATAAATGCGCTTTATAATTCATTGTCAGAAGCATTTCGACACTTCTATTGACTTGGGGGCTCCATCAAGTTCCCCACAGCCAGTTAAAAATATCCACCAGCTATATTTAGATACTAAGCTATTTATGATGCTAAGGAGCGTTCCTACTCTAAATGGGATGCTAATCAGTGCCCATTGATGGTCTGCGTGTACCATGGAACAACGTCCAAGCAGCACGACCCTTATACAGAATAGTTTTATAAATAGATGTGAAGAACGAGACGAAAACTCGTATAATGATATAAGCACTTAATTATTCATGGCCAATAGGGGGGTGCAAAACCTTTCCAAGTCTAGACTATGATGTCATAACTCGTTATCTGCCATGGGGCAGCCCTAAACCCGAGTGATTTAATCGGTTCACCAGACCGAGTGGTTTATTGATCCACCAATCAAGAAGCATTTCTATTATTAACCCAGATATTGCAAAACTGGGGACTAGTAGAGTGTGTCACACTGGTGATTATTGTCACACCATCCAAGGTGGTCACTCAACCCAAAAAGGGAGTGAAGACTATTCCTGTCATAGCCCAAGAGTAGCGCATTAGCAGGAACAAACGTCAGTAAACAGGTACAAATAACAGTACTACAGGCATATACGCTATGTACGACCTTCCTTGTTTACCTTTGTTATGACAAGAGGTTGCTGACTAAATGTCTATGCCAGCGACAAGGCCATTCGTCCCAGCGGGGCCCATAACCTGTTGAAATTTATGATGGCGGCGCAGACCGAGGCTTAGTAAGCAGGAGACTTACTTAGTACTGTTTGTATGTGTTGAAGGCTGTTTAGGAGCTAGGGGCTCAACTAACAGATGACAGAGACAATGCTATGTTATTGAAATGAGGGCATAAGGCCCTCCTTATATACATGTGGGCCAGAGTACATTAAGACTACCTAAGGTAATGCCAGCAGAGTGCTACAGAGGGTAGCGCCAGGTGGCAACTGGGTGTAGCGCCAGGTGGCGCTTTGCTGGCATCTCTACTCTGAGTATGAACTCTATAATTTCTGTCAAACTCTATAATTTCTGTCAATGATTATAATAAGGGATTATTTAGCATCTCATTAATAATGATATTATAATACATGAAGCTGTGGGTTCAATCCCCTTAGCTCCAGATCATTATTAATTCAACACCCCTCACCAAGTTAACAGGAAAGGACGGATGGCAGTGGACAGAAGACCAGCAAAGGGCTTTTGATGGACTGAAAGTGCGTATTGCAGAAGAAGTAGTCTTGGCAATCCCAGTGGACAAGGGTCAATACTGTGTGGAGGTCAATGTGTCAGAATACGCAATTGGCAGAATCCTGTCTCAACAGCAGAGTGATGGATTGTGGCAACCAGTGGCCTTCATTTCCAAATCATTAAATCCAGCAGAGCAGAACTACAAAATTTACAACAAGGAAATGTTGGTGGTCATGCAAGCCTTTTACGAGTGGTCACACTATCTGAAGGGTACATCAACCCTGGTCAAGGTTTTAATGGATCATCAAAACCTCACCTATTTCTGAAAGCTGCAGAATATTAATTGCCGACAAGCACGTTGGATTTTGGATTTACAGGACTTTAACTTTTTTATCAAACATTGTCCTGGTAAGACCAATTCCAAAGCAGATCTTCTGTCACAGAAGACAGACCATAAGGGAGAGGAGATTGACAATGAGGGAGTGATTGTTAAGATCGATGCTCCCAATGTGGTTTGTTCTAAGTCAACAGTGGCAAGCAGAGTCTCAGTCTGCTCCCAGCCTACTGGACAGGTTCTGGACACTAAGTCAAATGATGATGAAGGTCTTTAAGTTGACAATGAGCTCAGGAAGAAGAGAGCAAGGAGTTCGAGTCAAAATTGGGAGTATGATTTGATTAAGTTGGAACTAGAGAAGGTACATGATACTCTAGGGTTTATATACATTTTGAGGACAAAGAAAACTGTAAAGGGAATGTGCAGCAAGTGCAGCTAATTACCTATGAAAGGAAATATGAAGGCGTTAGCTAAAGGAGATAAATGTCTGCTAAACCGTATAGTAATGATGATGTAATACTAGTATGTCCATCACAGAAGGAGAAAAAGAAACTGTAACAGTGATTTTGTTGAAGGACGAGCTGTTTGTAAGGGTATATGACAGCAATGACATGGATGAGGATTTCCTTTTGGATCTCCAGAAGGATATAAAGAAGGTGAATCATAGGCAGTGGGATAAGCAGGCAGTAGAAGGGATCAGAAGTGGAAATGAAGATTGGAAAGAAGAGAAAGGACTGTGGACATGGAAGGGAAGAATCTATGTCCCAGTCAGCATGCGAATAAGGGAAAATATCATAGAAGTCCACCACAAGTGGGGACATTATGGTATTGACAAGATGGTGGAAGTGATAATGAGGAACTATTGGTGGCCAAACATGGCAAAAGACGTCAAAATGTATGTTATGGGATGCAGAACATGTCAAACAGTCAAGCCAGACAGGACGAAAAGAGCAGCACCACTCAAACCATTGAACATACCAGCACAACTGTGGCAAGAAGTTTCAGTGGACTTGATGGGACTGTTTCCAGAATCCAAAGGCTATGACATGATTATGGTGGTTGTGGATCGTTTTTCAAAAAAGGCATTCTTCTTACCAACAAACTCAACTATCACATCACTAGGAGTGGCACGGTTATTCTGGGATAATGTCTTTTGAGAGCACAGCATCCCTAACAAAGTCATCAGTGATTGAGGAAGTCAGTTTGTTTCCCAATTCATGAAGGAATTGTACAAAATGTTGAACATCCAAGGAAACCCTTTGACGGCATATCACCCACAGATGGACGGTCAGACGGAACGGGTGAATCAGGAGGTCTGGGAATTCTTGGCAATGTATACAAATGGGAAACAGGACAATTGGAGCGAGCACTTAGTGCTAGCGCAGTTCTGTCATAATGATAGGAAGAACTCTGCTACCGGCTATTCGCCGTTCTATCTGAACTATGGACGACATCCTTGAAAGTGGTTTGAACCCAATCAAGGGAACACCAGTACAGGCGGTGGAGGAGTTTGTAGGAGAAACAAAGGATGTGTGGAAGCATGCGGTGGAAAACCTGGAGAAGACGGCAGAGCAAATGGCAAAGCAATACAACAAAGGAAAACGACCATTGTGCAAGTATGATATCGGGGACAAGGTATATGTCAACTTGGAACATTTACCTCACATGTGGGCATCAAAGAAGTTGGATAACAAATTCTATGGCCTATATGAGGTGATTGAGAAGATAAGATCAGCAGCATACTGATTGAAATTACCCACCGCGTGGAAAGTTTACAATGTCTTCAATGAAGCATTGTTGAAACCATATGTTGAGCTGGCTTTTCCAGAACAAAAGAAGAAGGATGCGGAGTTAGAGAAACGAAGAAAGGAGGAAGATAAGGTGGCAGGAGAAGATTACAAAGTGGAAGAAGTTTTGGACAGTCACTTCAAAGGACATGGTCTTCAATACTTGGTCAAGTGGAAAGGGTATCCAGTTGAAGAGTCGACATGGGAGGTGGTGGCCAATCTCAAGAACGCTCAACGATGTGTGAGAGATTTCCACAAGAAAAAACCCAATGCACCGGCTCCAAGATGAATTCCACAGGATGCTTTCCAGAGGTATCAGAATCATACCAACCTGGATAAGTCAAAAGTCCTTTTTGGCTGGGAAGACGGTCACTTTGATGGCAAATACTTAGAGAAGCTGGAGAGAAACTGGAGAAAGGGGAAAGGTGCACGCAAGGAAGTGTACAATAGGGAAGGCAGAGCTGATGATGAGATTGATCATGTGGAAGAAATCATCATGGACACAGCTAAGGTTCTTGTGGACGCGAACCTTTAAGAAGGGGGTAATGTTATAATTTGATCTTATCTTCAGATCTTATCTTATCTTATCTCTGATCTCTTATCGGCTTATCAGAGATCTTATCTTTCAGATTATGTAAGTGGACCACGGGTCAGCACGAGGCGGAGGCAAGGCAGTCAGGGTAAGAGGGGTGAGGCTTTGGGTATATAGTCTTGGTTGTAGCATCAAGAGCTCCAGGCTCTTGATTGTCATAGTCGTAGACTATACAACAGAGTTTTCTTTTCTTCTCTCTCCCTTCTTCCTCTGAGAGTGCAACCTGGTCTAGTGACCTTGTGGCAATATTGATCCCATTGATCAATACCTGGTGGACGTTCAAATATTCTATCTTTGTTGTAATTTTCACTTTTTCGTGGAAACACTGATTCATCAAACAGTGATTGAACACCTATAAATATTGTGTTGTCTTTTCTCATAAATTTATAAGCTTTAGATCCTTGTTCATAACCTATGAAGGTCATTGGTTCAGATCTTGGTGCTAGCTTATCTTTTCTCATTTCTTTAGGTATAAGAACCCATGCAAGACAACCAAATATTTTAAAGTAGCTTACATCTGGCTTTTTATCAGTCAGATTTTCATAAGGTGTTTTCCAGTTTGTTCTTCTTAATGGAGTGTGATTGTATACATGAATAGCAGTTTCAAAAGCAAATTCCCACCATGATTTTGGACAGGAAGACTCAAGTCTCATGCTTTCTGCTTTCTCAAGTGTAGTGTCATTCAGACGTTCTGCACAACCATTTTGCTGATGTATGTGAGGTGCACTCTGTTCCCTGAATATCCCTTTAGATGTGAGATATTTGTTGAATTCATGTGACTTAAATCCCCCCCTCAATCCGATCTGAAATGTTTTACTCTAAATTGTGCTGATTCTCTATAGGTTCTATATAACTTTGGACAGCAGTAAAGGTTTCTGATTTTGATTGAAGAAGTGCCATATGAGCAAATGAAGAGTAATCATCTAGTAGCATTAAGCACCACTTTTTACGATGATATGATTCCATTGGTAATTCAAGTAAATCAGCATGAATTAATTCAAGTGGTTTAGAAGCATGCTTATTAGAAATAGGGAAAGATTTATTGTGCATTTTTCCTTGAGCACAACCAGGACATATAGGATTTGTTGATGGAAAAGTGATTTTCTCATCAAATCCTTTAGTGTGTTCAAAAGTATGTTTAAGAACATTCTTTGAAGGATGTCCCAATTGTCTATGCCAAGTGTCATAATTGACAACATACACAGCATGGTCCATTATTTGTCTATCTGGCTTGACTATCTGAGTTGAGACCCAATGAATAGGTTCATTTTCATGTCTAGGATATGCTCTTAGAACATGTTGTCCAGATTTTAGCGAAAAAATTGTCCCATGTTTATCTGATTGTTCCTGCCAGCCTTGAAGTTTTAACTGTCCAGACAATATAAGTCTATGACTAGCTTCAGGCATGTAGCAAACTTTCTCAAGTTTAATGAAATGTCTAAGCACTTTGGAATTTTCTATTTGAAGGAGCACAGTCCCTTCACCTAATAAAGAAACTTTTGATTTTTTATCAGCAGTATAAATAGGTTTTGGATTATCAAATGGTTGATAATCTGCAAAGTCTTCTAAGTCATGAGTTACATGGACAGATGCTCCAGAGTCTATCATCCATGACTTTCCTTTAAGTGCCATTTCAAGGCAATTATTACAGTAGCATGCCTTAATCTCACTATTATAGCAGGTAATTTTAGTGATTACATTATCGCTATCTACAGCAGTACATTGGTTACTACTATTATTACCTTTAAAATTAAGAAGCTTTGAATTCTCTGAAGTCTTCTGTAGCATAGTCCTCACTGATTTATTATCAGTATCAGACTTTAAATTAGTGAAATATATGCACTGATACCAAGATTCTGCATCTTCAAATTCTCCTAAAGAGACTGTATCCAATGCATCATCTTTATCCACATCCATATCATCGCTCTTTGGAATAAAGCAATTTTCAGCATTCCCTCCAGTTTTAACCAGCCATTCAATCTCATCTGCAACACAAAAGCCTTGCTCTTGTAACATTTTGAGATTATCAGGTAAAGAGGCTGGTTCAACCCTGTCAATCAGGGGTTGAGATCTGAGCCTATCAATCAATGCTGTGCTAGCAAAGGAGGTGCCTTTGCTTTTCCTTTAGATCTACTGGACCCAGCAGATTGTTCCTGTTGCAACAAGAAAGCATGCTTCTTTTTCTTGTTGGCACGGTTGAAGCGGTTGCGTTCCTGATTAGAACTAAACTGCCTGGATGATCCTGCAGGTGGTTGATTCTGATCTCTGGATCTTCCCTTGTTATTTTGGAAATTTCCAGATTGTCATTGAAAATTGGTCCTATTGCTAGGACTGGCCGAACCAGAGTTTTGCCATTGAGGTCTCATAGGACCTCTAGTAATGCGAGCTGTATTAACAGCCCCCCCTGATGAAGAAGATGTTTGACGTCTTTGCTGCTCTTCCTCTATTTTAGGAAGAACATCAGCAAGTTTTAAATCACTTGCTTTTGTGGTGAGAAGAATACTGGATGAGACACTGTCCCATCCTTGTGGAAGTGAAGCCAGCACCAACATGGCAACCATGTTGTCAGGAAATGTGAATCCATTGGCATGGAGTTGTTGAGTAGTAGTCAATAAATCATTAACTGATTCAGTGACCTTGTTGACATTGACTTTCCAATGGATTGCCTTTGAAAAGTTGACAAAAATTCCTGCAGCTCCTGGTTTCCCAAAAGCTTTCTCTAATGCATTCCATGTTTTAAATGCAGTAGAATCAACATAGTGATGTAGTGATGGTGCCAATTTGAGTGTGATTAACCCAAGTGCTTTGTCATCATTTTTGACATAATCTTCCCAAACATTGAGTTTATTTTGTAATGCATCCCTTGCCTCCTTTTTGGTATCTAGAGCTTCAAAAATAGCCCATTCTGATTCATCTAAATTTGAAGCAGATGATTTTGATCCTTTGACATATTGCCAAAATCCTTTATAACAAAGGTAGGTGGTCATGGCTACAATCCACTCATTCCAATTTAATCCTGTTAAAATTGGAATTTTGCCGACATCCTCATCTCTACCAAGTGAAAGTTGAGCATTGCTACCACTAGCAATGCTATCAATTTCCATCCATCCAGAATTAGATTGTGGATTTAATTGGAGATGATAATTGTCATGAATCTCAGTTTTCATAAGATCAAAGGCAACATTCTTCCTAATCAACTTGAAATAGGATGCCAATGCTTTGATTTTAATAAAAGGCTGCCATTGATAACAAGGGAGTGCTCTTGTTTTGATTGCCATCAAATAACAGTATCTGCATACTTCCCATACTGGTGTATTTCTGGAATGTACAAAGGTATCTATCATGGTGTCAAGTCTGACATACAGTACATGATTTCACCTGGTTCAAGTTCTGAATCATTGTTAGCATGCAGAAGTGTGCTATAGTTGTCATTGTCCAATTCAAAGATATCGTTGTCTATGACATCTTTTCTGTGTATAGGAGGATGATTCGAATCCTCAAATGCCTTCCAGGCTTCTTGGCATTTCTGTTTTTGGTGCAACTTGTTAGCCTTTTTAGTATTCAGGTTTTTCAGAGGTCTTTACGCTCAGCCATGGATTCCATGCAGAATCCATGGAATCCTAGGACTCCACTGGGAATTTCCCAGCTGGTCCCAGCTGTCACTGGGACTTACTGGGACTCCCTTTAAATATAGGGAAAAGTCCCAGTGCACTCCCAATGGGTTCCCAACCCATTCCCATTCCAGTGGTGGGAATGGGACAGACAGTCTTAGGATTCCTAGTAGTAGGAATGTGGTAGGACTGGGAATGTCATGTGATACAGTTACATCTGGTCACATACTGTCACAAAGTGGTCTGTGCACACCTGAGAGGTATATAAGGACAGCCAGCAGCACCCAGTTTCTGCCATCCCCCCCCCCCCCTTGAAAATTGATTAGTCAGCTGTGTTAGTAGGGCTACATCATGTAGAAAGATTGTATACAGGTGATTAGATAAGTAGATTAGGATTAGTAATGTAGATAAGACTGTATATAGGTAATTAGATAAGTATATTAGAATTAGTAATGTAGATAAGACTGTATATAGGTGATTAGATCAGTAGATTAGGATTAGTAGTGTAGATGAGATTGTGTATAGGTGATTAGATAAGTAGATTAGGATTAGTAATGTAGATAAGATTGCATATTTATAGTGCGCATTTTCCCACAGTGGATATCAACTGTTCTCATTGTCACATTTCCCACAGTTTCAGGAAGTGAGAATTGTCACATGTCCTATTAACAAAAAATATAGAGGAAGTGACATTGGTCCAGTGTATGAAAACCAAATATTTGCAAACCCAATATTCAGTGAGATAATTGCAAAATACTATCACAATTTCGCTTTTTTATAGCACAGCCACAGCACTCTGGGTACAAAAGTCACATTCATGACATGCTCTATTAATTGTAGAGGAGTTAAATCTGATGCTACTGATAGTATCCAAATATTTGTAAGCAAAGAACTTGTTGAGGTATAACCATTTCAAACAGGTTTGTGTGACAATGCCCACACACCATTCCAAACTCAAATACATGACATGTTCCATTAATGAAAGTTGTAGAGGGTTTAAATGTTATGCTAGTGACAGTATACAAATATTTGTAAACTAACAAATTGTTAAGATATAACCCTTCCAAATAGTTTTGGTGATAATGTCAACGTGCCATTCTAAAGTCAAATTCATGACATGTTCCATTAATAAAAGTTGTAGAGGGGTTAAATCGGATGCTAGTGATGGTATACAAATATTTATAAACAATGGCCTTTCTGAGATATTGCCATTGCTTTCATGTTTATGGCAATGCTCTGCTCCAGGTATGCCATGCTCAAGTTAAATTCATAACATGATATATTATTTGATGGAAATTGCAGTTTACCTTGGTGGTGGTAGATTAAATGAACAATATATCAGCTGTTTCTTGATTTCTGAATGCTGAATGTATAAGGAGTAATGGTGCTGCCTTGCCTACCACTTGCCTTTGCACTGTAGATCTCTGCAAACTGCACACTGGTAGTTCTTCACTATTGCTTGATCATAATGGTCATATATGTACTAATGATTCCATGGCCAACCCAAAACATGAACACTCTGTGTTATAGTTTCTCTTCTGTTAATGGACTACAATACTCTACAGACTCAATGACCACACACTGTATGTTTATCTCCTTTAGCTATTACCTTCATATTCTTTTTCTCAGGTAGTTTGCATTTCACTTCTTTTTATATTTTCCTTGTTTCTAAACAACCTTCAACAATCATAAACAGTAGTACAGTAGGGCTTTTGCTTACATGATATTAATTTCAACACCTGTCACAACTTTGTCTATTTACTGCATTACAAGTGTAGATAAATGTATAACAACAAATCCACCCCATAAATCCTTAGAATGGCTACTGTGTACATCAGAAACCCCTGTATTTGTTGATAAAAGAATCTGGATGTAAAGTAAAGCACTGCCTCAATACATCAGCATGTGAACAATTGAATGCTTGGCTAGACAATTATGGCAAATATTGAAAAAGATGACTAGCAGAAATTTTAACTGGTTAATGCATATTATGCTATTTTACCATGCAAGATATTCATCAACAAACAATCATGGATCACAGGTGAGGTGGTGGTGATGGTGATGGTAGTTATTGAGGTTTTCATCTGGCATTAACACACTTCTATTGCCATTTTCAGTGGTGAAAGTCAGCAGGCATTGACCAGGGCTCCACAGGGACTGCTTGTATAGTCCTTGCATTTTACCTACTTACTACTTTTTGCAGTGAACAATGTTACAACCTTACAATTTTATCTGGATTTTTCTATATTTTTATCTATTTTCCTTGAGGCTCTATCAACACTTCTCTGAATATGGACAACAATTCCCACCCCTAACGGGATACTCCGAGGGCTTAGATCAGCAAGTGGCTGTACCATGGCATATGGGGTTATAGGGGCTATGACTCTGGGTGAGTCCAGGTGGTTCCAGATGGTAGGCCTAGGTCTTGTAGCTGCGCAGTTTGTGCACACAGACTGGGCATTGGGGTATATAAGGAGGGTATTCTGTAGGCATGAGTCTCTAAGACTCTAGATAGTTTCCTCTTACCAGGTCACTTGTCTATTGTGTTTTCAATCTTATTCTCTTTCTCTATCATCTCACAAGGCTTGTGGTTGTGGTGGGATTAGTCCTAACATAATCTAGAGTCTTCTAACCACACTCTTCGTTGTTGCACACAGTGCTGAGCATGCCTTGCTTGCTGTCACTCACAGCATCAAATGAATCTCTTCATTTCATTTCACTTTTGACATTGACTGGCAACAACAGTGTCATGACTGATGTTGGGACCATGCTAGGTGACACAACAGTACTAGACAAGAATTGGGGCATGCAGTAGTCAACCAGGCAGGGTCTTACTGGCACCAATACTAGTTACTGTGGAATAGGTGGTGGAACCGTCAAAGACAACCTTTTGGCATGTTGTGTATCAAGGCACACAGTCTCAGAATACCAATTATGTATCGGGTCTAGTTACCTGAGCACAATGATGAGCAGCGTTGTGGACGAAACCCAAAACAAACCCAGCACACAAACCAACCACAAAATCAAATCTGGATGGGGCACACCTTCAGTAGCAACAGGCTGGCTGGAGGGAGCACAGGTGGACAGATGTTCAAAGTGGCACAGAGGCTGGATGAAGGGGATTTGAACACACACTGAGACTGATGGCAAGGGTGGAAGGGGTTTCTCGGTCTTCACTAATACGACAAAGTATGAAAGTGACTGTAAGTGGGGGCCGACTGAGAGTAGTCAAACCAGAGTGTTCATCCAAAGGAGGGGATGAGGGATAAGAGTGTGGAGAAGAGGACGAATGGGGCAGATGAGAGGAGACAGGACAAAGACAAGGTTGAAACAAGGCTGGATGCGGGCAAGGGACCTAAGGCAAGACTCAGAGAGAGGGCAATGCTAGCACTGAACTCTGAGGGGAGGGAAAGAAGGTCAATTTTTCTCTGTTGCATAAAGGCAAAGATACATGTATATAAAGTAAATGATAGTAGCTAAGAATCAATTCAAAGAAGAAAGTCCACTCCACTGACTAATAGGAGTCTCCTGGACACCATCCTTTCGAAGGTCATAGAGAAGGAACAGAGGGAACAAGTCCATAACAACAAATGAAAAACAGGTATGAACTGAGTGCAGAACTCATCTGCCATCACCGATGCTTGCAACGCCCATACAGGCTTCTACCGCCATTCGGGCTCCTTGGTCAAAGTCTTCTGCGGTGATGGTGACCACTCCACAGTGTTTCCTAGGCTTTGAAATCGCGACAGAGGAGGTTCTCTAGGTCCCCATGGCTTGTCAAGTCTGCAGGAAGGCATGCCACATGCCACATCAAATAGTAGGGCATTAACTGGTCTGCTGGAACCAGCCTTGGATGCAACATTCCCTCCCTGTTGATGACTGCATATCTGGCAAGAGTTTGACCTACTATGATCCAAGGGCCCCCAGGGGATATTGTCCTTCAAAAACCATTGTGTTTGGCAATCGCATTGGTCTGCCAGACTACTTGTCCAACCATGAAATGTGTTTGTTCGACTGAGGCTAACTCCCCTACCGAGACTGAGCTGTTGATGAGTTTGAGGTAAAACCAGTTTCGAAGGCGTGGGTCCCTTGGTGCCATTAAGGTGGATGCTTCGTTTGGGTCATGGAACATATTCTCCCGACCTCCTCTAGCTCCAATGCTGCATGTTAGGTGGGTCCAACAATTGTTGGGGACCAGCCTTGAATCCACAAACTGCATCCCAATTGAATTTGTAATAGCCATGTGTTACAAGCTCATGCTCACAACTAAACCACAAGCCTTGCAGAGAGGAGAGGGCAGAGAAGAGGGGGAAAGGGAATGTATTAAGACTACTACAAACAGTAACCTAGGCCCATAGACAGAGCGTAAGGAAAACCATCTAGAGTCTAAAGAGACTCCAGCTAACTACCCAAGCCCTTATATGCTCCTCCTAGAGACCCCTAGCCACCATAAGTCCCATTGGCACCTCCACAGCCATATGCGCCCAGACCATATGCCTTGCTGCGCATCCTATTGTCCATGCGTCTTGGGCGCTGTCACCTGTCAATCATTTAATAGACCAGGCCTGGCCCTTTCCCATGATGTCCAGCCTTCCCGCAGACTGCTCTAGACTCCCATAATGGGCCACGCTACCTCCCAGGCTTCCTGCGATCCCCACTGGTGATCCTCCTGCCTTAACGAGCCTCCTAGCCTGCCGTCCCTGTGGCTGATCCTAGTGATGCGCTGATGTGATCCTGAGGTGCCATCACCCAGGGTCTGATCCCTCCTTGCTAATTATATCCTTGGTTGGCTCAACCAACCGCCATCCTGTCTTCTAGTGAGTGCTGCCATGCGCTAATGTGAGGGCTCTGTGTCGTTCCTCTGGGGAGCCCTTGTCTTGTTATTGGGACTGTTCATTGAGTGTGTTTATAGAATGCACTTTATCTTTTTAGTTATACATAGTGATCTGCATGACCTTATGTTGCACGCCCAAATAATTACATAAGCTTAGTTTTACTTTTTGTTCTTGTCCACCGCGTTGCACACCCAATAATAATTGGTTCAGTGTACGACGCACTGCAAGAATTAAGTAAGAAACCAACAAACATTACAGCTAACCCACACAAAGTGTTCCTATAGTCGTCCTAAGGTCCCAGACCTTGTGCCAGTGATGCAGAGTGATGCCTGATCACCCTATGAATAAAACTGAAAATTAGATGCTAGGATTGGTTCCTAACACCATGCTCATTTGTTTGGACGACGGTATCATTCAAAGCATGGCTCCTGGGTCTACCATAGTGTGGTGGTGCTGGAGGACATGGGTGGTTCAACTGGGCTAGGGGGTACATCTACCATTGACAAATCTGGGTCGACAGTGGGAGGTTCTGTGTGGTCTGTGATCCTGGTGGCAAGCAACGACTGATTTGAAGGGGAAAGCCTTTCTCTAAGGCTTAAGCACTGGCCAGAAGGAGTGATTCTGTTCTGTTGGGCTGATCTACACATGCTGTGTGTGATAACTGTCAAATAAGGTTCTGATAGGAGTTGGGGAGCAGCAGGGACGACTCTTTATGTTTTTTGAATCATACAATGGCCGGTCTGGGCGGATATGAAATTTGTCTGGTTGTCAGGCACACACCTAGTGATGCAGGTACCGTTCTGTCTGGCGGTACGGAAGCGGTGACAGACCAGATGTTACGCTTCTCCAATGCCGAGGTGGCAGTACTTTCCACAGGCCCCCCCATTCCGTGTGGAATCCATGGAATCCATGCAGAATCCGCGGAATCCGTGCGGAATATGCAGAATCCATGTGGATTCCACATGCAATCTCCATTGTCCACACACAATTTACACAGAATCTACATTGATTATGCAACAGCTGTCACTATCTATTGTTGCTTGTTATATTTGTTGTTTTATCACAGATGACTACTTAGTCTTGTTGATTTATTTGAGTTATTTGACATTGGATGTGAGAACAAAACATGATAAAAATTAAATACATGACTGTGATACTTAGTCCTCAGAATCATCACTCTCACACTCAGACTCTTCAACCCTAAGTCTCTCCTGCCTCTTCAGAACTTGGACTGTATGAAAGTTTAGCATTGCATGCATAAACCAGTTGAAATTTCTAGGTTTCATCCTATTCATCACTGATTCAAAACCACCCAGCCAAGCATTTAACTGTTCACAAGCCTGAGTGTTAAATGCATGCTTCTGATAATGTTCACCATCATTGTTACTACCACTGACAACCAGATTTGGTGCAGAGCCATTTATTGGGGCAGGATTACACCAAGTATGGCAAAGTAAGTCTGTTGCCCTATGGTTTGTATAGTGGTATGAGTCAACAATAAACCGGCTTGTTTGGCTCCACATATCCCAACTCCCATTTGCAATGCTGGACCTCAGTACAAGACATGCCTTATCTATGCAAATATAGTCAGGTCTTGTGTCAGGATGAGGATAAACATGCTCCAAGAATTGAAGGATGTTAGTTGGAGACTCTGACTTTGCAAACTTTGCCCATGCAACTACAACCCCACATGGAGCACAGATTGTTTCTACACAATAAATTCGAGATGGCATAAAGGCATCTCTTTCTCTGTGCCTGCCAGTTTCCTCATCATGGGGCTGCTGTTCCCCTTGATTCATGTCAATCCATGGAACATTCTCCTCTGGTTGCCTTAGTGCTCTCCTAAACCCAGCCAGGTGTCTCTTTTTATTGTTTCTCACATGCTGGTTCCACTTGGCTTGATGGCCTTGGCAGGCTAGTGTGCCTTGGACAAGATTATTTGTGCAATTTGCAACATGGCATACTGCACCATACATGTCTTCATGTAATGCACAATACACACCTCCCCGAGCATTTGCAAGTTCTGATGTGCAATCTGGGTATGCTCATATTGTGTGACCCATTATAATTCCATCCACCACAACCATCTTGACTGGGGCTGCACCTTCAACAATTTCTTGTTCTGCTAGTGATATAACAGAGGCATCATCCATTCCCAATGTATTTGACTGGTCATCAGCTGTTGCTATAATGTTTGTTCTCCTGTATTTCTGAGTACATTCATCACAAGCATGCCCATTAGAAGCCCTTATTAAACCACCTTCCCCTAATATGTGGTAAGCTTCTTTTGTCACCTCATCAATTGGAAGGTTGTCCCTTATTGTCAGATTTTATGTCAGACATAGATCCCATGAATCTGATTGACTCTTGGACAAAAGCATCCCATATTTGTCTGTGGCTTACTCTGCCAGAGGATGAAGATTTATCACTGAACACATCATTCCAAAATGCTGTATAGGCTGCAGTGGATGAATGAAAGTGATATACCCCATTCAAGACTGCTGATGTGAATCCTCAATCAACCCATAGGGTTTTCCCAATTTTTATGTACTTTGCTGAGTTCAAGTACACCCTCTCATACTGGCCAGTCATGTCAGATAGTGTACGTTCATGATCAGCATGGTATGTTGTTTTGCAGACCTTGCAATAGCCTGATAGTACTGGAACATCCTTGTAAACAGCAAAGTTTTTGATCAAAGTCACTAATGGTATATCTCTTATCTTTGTTGACATAATCAGTGAACGTGGGTTGCAATTTGCAGTTTCACAGACCACTGCATCTGGACATATTACATGAATGGGCTGTATGTCCTTATGTGAGATAGGCTTGAGCTTCCCAGTAAAATGTCCAGAGTCATTAAATGGATAGAGTTTTAGTAACTTTGCCAAATAATCAAGCTTCATTGCAAATGTGTCAATGCCTTGTTTATCATCTTCATTGACTGACATGCCACTATCATCTGATGGATATCCACCATTCCTTTCAAGTTTTTCCTTCAGTGGGCATGCCAGGGCTGTCATCCATGAAGTGACAGTTGTATTTTTCTCTCCCTTATATTTCTTTTTCTGCTGCCGGCCATGCAAGCTCAACAGCTGCACATTTTCAGTGAGACTGAACAATATAAGAAGAACGCTTGCCAGTGAAATTGATGAATTGAAGTTTTTCTCAATAAAGGTATTGAACACCTTAAATTGTATGTCAGGATACTGTTTCAGCTCTATATATACCAACAAGTAATATATCAATTTTAAAGTATAAAATGAAGTTGCAGTTAAAAAATATTATTACATGTCAATAAGGTTATTTACATATGTGAGAAGTTATATAACATTCATCAGAAAAGGAACAGTATGAGTAGGGAAAACATACCTAGTTGATCTTGATGCATTATCAGCCCATGAGAGTAGAGAGGGTGTTGACATTGGTAGGGATATAAGTAAACAGTATTCATCAGAAGATGAAGAGTGAGATTGGCCATGACATACCTAGTTGATGGTCTAGATCTATCTGCATGTGGTGCATGGTGCATGGTGGTGCGTGGTGTGTGGCTGGTAGCGTGATGGTGGTTTTTACGTGGGGGATGGGCATCATGTGGCAGCAGGTGTCATGTTAGGCAAGTGCGGGAAGCAGCACGCATGTGTAGGCAAGGTGGTACGTGGCAGGTGGGTACGTGGCAACCGTCGTGTTCATCCAGCAGTTGCGCGTGGCCATGGCAGTCGGAGTCACGTTTGGTCAGGGGGCATGGTGATTGGTGTGGAGGTGATACGTGGCAGGAGCTGCGAGCATGCACAGCGGTGTTTGATGACGGGTGGTGTGGTGAATGGTGAGCGAGAGGTGGCCATGGCAGTCGGAGTTGCGTTTGGTCGGGGGGCGTGATACATGGCAGGAGCCGCAGGCGGCGTGGTGATTGATGTGGAGGTGAAACATGGCAGGAGGGTGGTGGTGGATGACAGGCATTGTGGTGAATGCCGGGGAACATTGTAGGTGGTGGTCAATGTGTGTCGTCACGAGGTAAAGGGGGGAGAAGTACAAGACTGATTAGAAAAGACTGAACAAGGGTGGATGCGACGTACCTTGTCAAAGCTTCCTCCCCACTGTCTTGTTGAGAGCGCTTCGCACTGTGTTTCTTGGCTGATCATTCTGATGCCTCCGATATGGCCTGTTTGCGGCCATTGTGTGACTTAGATGGTGAGGTAATGGCGGTGTCAAGCTGCGATCGAGTGCGAGCCATGGGTGCGGTGTGTGTGGTGTTGGTGTGCAGGAAGAAGGTTGTAACGTGTGACATAACACTGTCACATGGAATATTCCATTCGGACTGTCCGCAGAAATTCCGCCATTCCATGTGGAATAAGCCCGGAATCTGCACAGAATGGTGTGGAATGGCCCAGCCAATCCACTGTGCAGCAGATCTATGTGGATTCCACACAGAATCCACGGAATCCGCACGGAATGGGGGGCTGTGTGTAAAGACCTCTGAGGTGGCCGACTCAGCTGAAACTGTTTTGAAATGCTCACTCTTCCTTCAAATTCTTCCATGGGCAAAGGGCTTCGAATGCCTTCATTTTCACTTCTTCCATTCTTGTGTGTGTGTGGTACCTGTGTGGATATGTAGCTGGTGTATCAATGAGGACATCTGAGTGAAGAGCCGGGCACCACCCCATTAGGTCTTGTGATGGAATTAAATTGAACATACAAGTGGGGGTGCGTTATTGACCCCATTGTACTCTGACTATGCTGGGAAGGGTAGTCCATGATGAACAGACAACAGTCTCTGTCAACTGACAGAGATCTTAGGCAACAAAGGCCACAGGAATAGACCGAAGTGCAAACCAGGAGCGTTTGGTTTGGTTGAAGATTTATTTTAGGAACAATGGTCCAATTGTTCAACTACGTTTTACCCTACACCCAGGCAACACTAGAGGAGATCAGATGGATCTTCAAAGTGGACTGGGCAGCAGCGCTCAAGCCAGTTCAGCTGCGACCGGCAGCATTCATTGGTGACTTGGTCATCAGGCATCATGACAATCACATTCAGTTATGGCCCAAACATTTAAAGGCAGTGGCAGGAGCAGATCCACGAACAGGAAGAGGCTTGGCAAGCCCTTCTGGAACAAAGGCATCTTGATAAAGCATTAATCAGGGTGTGCCAAGATAAGAAGACCCTGGTGGGTCTAATTGAAAAAGCATATGGAGGACGGCCCAACAACACGGTTGTTAAGGCAATATTGGCAGTACCTTACAATCGATATCTCCTTGTGGTGGAAGATGTGGCAAAGGCACTCGAGAAGTATCACATTGATGTGGCCACAATAGATTATGAAGCCAGGGCATGAACTTTATATTCAAACAAGGGAATGCAAATGTCACATCAGGATTGGAACGCGCTAATGCATGCGCTCAATGGGAATATAAAATTCACATCCTATCAGCACGGGCAAAGGCAACTAGAAGATGAGCAGCATTGACAAGGGATCTGATATGATCCATACATGAGGACATGCACATCAAGAAAGGCAGGGGTGGGAACTCCAACTCCATCTTTAGCAAATGGAATGACATACATCAACAACATATTCCATGAGCTTGACAAAGTCAAGTTGGATACCCTTTTAGAGGAATGTGGCAGTGATGAGACCCTGAGGAACCATGCTGAACAGCTAGATGCATGGAGAAAGGATGTACCATGTGGACAGGTGATGCCAGGGCCAGCTGCAAGAGGCAAAAGCAAGAAATATCCTTGGTGTGAGGACAGACTATGCTACATGGTCCTAATCAAACAAGAATACCATGACAAGTACTGTTGGCCACACTGGCCATGAGTTCTGGATATTCTTAGCTGGGACCCTGAACTCAGGGACTTAACAGCTCAATTCACACTACAGGACAATAGAGATCCTAGGTGGTTCCATGTGATCGAAGAGTCAGCAATCAGAGAATTCAATGATGAAATCTATACATGGGAGGAATTGATCCAGTTAGAACGTCTCCCTGATCATCAGTTACAGGTGGAGTTTGGGGGACATGGGAAGTCCAAACTTAAATGATCACCAGCTCCCATGATCTCCTCATTCATTCAAGGACCCTCAAAGAACCCTTCATTGGTCACAGTCACAAAGGGATTGTATGCGCAGGTCATTGCAAAAGTGGCAGGGCCCAGCAAAGCTAAAACCAGGACCCAGGGTGCGGATATGACTTGGTGGGGTGGAGCAGTACAACAAGTGGAAGATTGGGTGGCAACAGTTCCCACTGTACCAAATAATGGGGAACTAGATCACAAGCGGATGGAGATAGACCAATGGAGACAAACTGTAGGAAGGGAAATTGACATTCCTTATCCTTACCCTAGACCAGCTAGTGTCATAGGAACTGTTAATCCATCTATGCCCAGTTATTGTTATTTGCACTTGATCTGACAACAATATTGGTCTGAGTATGCTTGGCCACAATATCCCCAAGTGCAAGAAATAATGGAATGGGACTTGGAACTTCAGAACACGGAAGTCTGAATCATCCTAAGGTCCACATATGGACGAAGGGGTTGTCTCCACATCATTGCTACTCCATGGGGCAAAATGGGTTGGGATTGGATGGCAATACTAGTCACACAAGGAGCAGGACATATGCGTGTGGGAGCATTTCAGTACACAGCCAATATGATAACTCAGCTGTTGCACGGGATATGGGGATGGTGCAACCTACAGTATAGCCAAGATATACTGCCACCAGCACCAAACGCGGATCAGGCTGCTCTAAATGCACACAAAAATGCCATCATTCTACAAAATGAACAGTGACTTGATGCAGCAGCAACAATTGGCAGAGATATTGTGGATTTGATCAACAAGTATAATCACCCAAACCGTAGACCGGAACCACCTCCTCTCACCAAGGCTGAGATGCCAGATCACTATGAAGGAGATCCCCGCATGGTTGATGGGTGGTTAAGGCAAATGGAGATTTATTTCTGGTTGGCAAGGGAGACATGTGCTGACAGAAAAATCCTGTTGTGCCTATACCAGATTAGAAAAGGAAAGGACAACCAAGCAGGTGACTGGGCAGGGGTACAACTCAAGCAGGCGTTGGAAGCGGATCAGGAATACCAAGATAAGATGGATAACACATCACCATTCTGGATGCCGGGTCTTAATTGGGAAGAATTAAATAATGGGCGATGCAATCATTTGACAGAGCCACCTACCCTTTTGAGGTGACTGCTCTGGAACAAGTATCCCTTTACAACATGGACAGGGTTTAAGGAAGAAATGCACCATTTCTTCATGTCAACAGAAACCAGGGAAAAGGTGACTGATGCCATTTTGGTACTAAAACCGGGAACTCAGCTGGTAGAAGACTACATTATTAAATTCAATGCCTTGAAACCGTTAGTCAATTGGGATGACAGGGCATTGCTGGCACACTTCCTAACCATGCAGAAAGGAATTATGAGATCTATGACAAGGAAATGCTAGCAGTCATGCATGCCTTTTACAAATGGTCTCATTACCTTAAAGGTGCAAAGGAGATTGTTGAGGTTTTAACAGATCACCAGAACCTCACATACTTTCGGAAACCACAGAATTTGAACAGGCGACAGGCATGTTGGGTGACAGATTTACAAGAATACAACATTGGTCAGGAAAATCTAATTCTAAGGCAGATCTGTTGTCAAGATGAGCAGGTCACAAGCAAGGACAAAATGACAACAAAGGTGTCATCTTGCTAAAGGAACACTTGTTTGTCAGGATCTTTGATGATGACAGCAATGGAGGAAATTGTGGATCACATTCAAAAAGTTCCAAAGTGCCAGTGGGAGAAGCAGGTTTTGAAGGGACTGGGAGAAGGTGATGGGGACTTCAAGGTAGATAAAGGATTGGTGGAATGGAAGGGCTGTGTATATGTACCTGCCGTTAAATGCATTAGAGGGGAGATCATCCAGATTCACCACTCATGGGGCCACTCAGGAATTGCCAAAACTGTGGAACAGCTTACCCGCGATTACTGGTGGCCAAACATGTGTTGAGATGTTGAGGAATACATTGCTGGATGCGAAACTTGTCAATGTGCTAAACTGGATAGACAGCCAAGAGCCATGCCGCTAATACCAAACGAGGTACCACAGGAACCATGGGAGGTCATCTTGGTGGACTTAATGGGACCGCTTCTGGAATCCAAAGGGAACGACATGATCATGGTGGTAGTGGATTGCTTTACCAAGAAAGCTTATTTCCTGCCAACTACGTCATCCATCACGTCACAAGGGGTAGCTGTATTAATGAGAGACAACATGTTCAGGGATCATGGATTGCCACGTAAGGTCATCAGTGATTGAGGTCCACAGTTCACATCAGAGTTCATGGATGATCTGTATGGCATGTTGGGAATTAAACCCAATTGATCAACCGCTTATCACCTGCAAACTGATGGACAAACAGAGTGCGTCAACCAGGAGGTCAAGGAGTTCTTAACCATGTTTGTCAACCATCAACAGGATAACTGGAGCAATTGGCTATTGGTGGCGCAATTTTGCCATAATGACCAAGTCCATGCATCAATGGGATTCTCACCCTTCTTCATGAACTATGGGCGTCACCTGCACAAGGGTCTCAGCCCCATGTATAAACCTAAGGTGGTAGTGGTGGAAATGCTGGTAGAGGAGCTGAAGGACGTCCACTCTCAGGCACGAGTGGCATTGGAAAGAACTGCCACAATGATGAAGACACGGTATGATGCAGGCAAGTCTCAGGCTCGCCAATACAAACCTGGTGATAAGGTCTATCTCAGCACAGAGAATCTACCCATCATTCGAGCCACAAAGAAGCTGGATGGCAAGTTCATGGGCCCTCTGGAGGTGGTTGAGAAGGTCAGCAAATCGGCATATTGATTAAAGGTCCCAGCTTCCTGGAAGGTTTACAATGTGTTCAACAAGGTTCTTCTCAAACCATATAAAGAACTGGGATTTCCTAACCAGAAAGAGAAAGTTGCACAAAGACAAGAAGCGCAAATGGTCGAGCAGTCCTCTGATGATGAATACAAGGTCAAGGAAATCATGGACAGCCGAGTAAGCAGACGTGGCGGTGGGTGGTTGGAATACTTGGTTAAATGGAAAAACTACCCAGTAGAGGATTCCACTTGGGAACCTGCAGAAAACCTCGAAAACACCAAGAAGGAGGTTCAGAAATTCCACGAAGCCAATCCCACTGCACCACAACGTCCTGTTAATACCTGAGATTTGCACTACCGCAAGTGGAGTACTTTACACTCCCCCCCCCAATACTGCGCAGATTCCGCATGGATTCCATGGATTCCATGTGACATTTTCACCCATCTAGGGTATAAACATGTTACAATAGTTACAGAGGGGGATTCTACATGTAATGCAAGCTTATTTCAGATAGCTTTGTGTGGAATCAATGTGACATGCTTTCCCTGTGGTGACTTGTGACATTGTCATGCAGTGCGGAATGCGGAATGTCCATGGAATGACCGCACAGAATATTCCGCACAGATTCCGTGTGGATTCCACAAGGAATCCCCTTATTTTGATTCAGTTCCAGAACACCTTTTCACTTACTCCTCCACTCAATTACTTTCTCTTTAGCTTCTAACACATCTTCCACTTGTTGCAAGCTGCTTCATGTATATGTCACATCATGTGTAATTTTTTCCCACAGTTCAAACTGAGAACTGTGGCAGTTATTGAATGAATCACACAAATCCTAATCACTAATTTCTTTCTCACTTAGCTGCTTCCTCCTAACTTTCTCATGCATTCCATTATTCCCATGAGGTGTCCTATACATATGTCACATCATTTGTCATTTTTTCTCACACTTTAGAAACTGAACAAAACAGGTGTCTTCCTATTCACTGCATTCTTTTTTACTCAGTTTCCTTCTCCTAGCTTGTCATACAGGCTCATGTCACATCATTTGTTATATGTTACATCATTGTCACTTTTCCCACAGTCAAGATACTAAATTCATGTCATTCTTTACAGTTTTCTCTCCTCTTCTAATGGACTACAACATGTCACTTATATACTTATCAACTGTGCAATGTACAGCTTGGATGCTATTCCCATTAGCTAGCTACCTTCATTTCCCTTTCTTGAGTAGCTACAACTTTATTGTTTTTGTGTTTTTCTTGTTCTCCAAACATATATAAACTGCTAATGTGCAGTACTCTTCTAGTTCCAACTTAATCAAGTATTGCTCTCATCTATGAGTGAACTCAGCACTTTCATCTCCTCTTAAGCTCATTTCTTATTTGACCTTTGTCATCCAGCATCCACCACTCTTTGTCCACTATGCTGGGAGTGAACTGAAAATCTGCTTGCCACTGTTGGAACAAACCATAATTTTTGATTTTTTCTCAAACTTCAGGGACTGAAAATCATGCATTCCATTGAACAATGCACATACAATACTTCCTGCTCACCACTGTTAAGATTGATGCCCTTGATGTGATTTGTTGTAAGTAACAGGAGTCTCAGCCCACTTCCAGCCAGCTGGACAAAGATTCTGGACATTAAGCCAAATGATGACAAAGGTCAAACTGACAACAAGCTCAAGAGAAGATGAGAGGAATTTATTCAGATAAGAGCAATATTCAATTAAGTTTGAACTGAGGAATTGTACTATACATGAGGGTTTATATACTTAGAAGAACAAAGGAAATGTGCAGTATGTGCAGCTAGTTACCTATGAAGGGGAATGTGAAGGCAATAGCTAAAGGAGATAAGCATCCAATAAGTGACATAGCAAATGATGATGTAATATGAAAGGAGTGTATCATAGAAGGGGAAAAGAAAGTTGAAACAACCACTTTCTTCACTCTTGCTTTCTCACTCTTCCCCTAATGTCAAAAGGGGGTTCCTGTTGTATCTCCATCATTTGTCTAAGTGTTTTCCACTCATGTCACCTCATTTGATCAAGACACATTCAGAATTTGACCAAGAAGGTGAAAACAAAATGATCATGAATTTAGCATTTGCTGAGATTTGTGCAAAAATATTCACTTGTTTCCTGAACTAGAACTTAGTTCACCCTTATTTACATCTTGGGACAGTGTAGAATATTAAAGTTTCTATAATCAAAATCTCACCACACACTTTGTTTTGGATCATGGGAAAATATTACAAATGCTATCAAATGTACATGGAAGCCTGAGAAAAGTTAGGGAGCAAAGCAAACAACTACATTCTTTGATTGATAAAAATTCACAATTCTCATTTTTGTAGCTGTGGGAAAGCTAGAAAATCATGTGACATTGTGTCAAAGTGTGACAATGGTACTTTGTGCAGAAACACCAGGAGGTCAGACATATGATCAAAATCTGACCATACACACTTTTTGGGACCGTGGGAAAATGTTGTTAATTATGTCACATACACATAGAATGTTGTGTAATCAATGGAGCATGTACAGGAAGCCTAGGAAAAATATGGGGCCAAGCAAACGATCAATTACAATGCTTGATTCAGAATGTCACAATTCTCGCTTTTGTGGGGTGTGGGAAAGTTGAAAAATCATATGACATGTGTTAGAGTACTATGTAATAATGGGAATATATGTAGAAATACCAGGAGTAAAGTGCATAGCAAAGTAGATGGACTAGTTCTAGTATTGTGACATGATGACATTACTAAGTCCACAATATAGTGCACAATCATGTGGAATCCACATGGAATCCACACAGAATCTGCGGAATCCGCACGGATTCCACACAGAAGGGGGGGGAGTGAAAGTACTGAACAGGTCCCATGACTTGCTCAACCTGGAAGGGTCCTTCTCATTTTGGTGCTAGCTTCCTTGACTGATATGGAATGTGGAGATTCTTGTTTTCAAGCCAGACTTTGTTGCCTTTTTCAAACTTGATTGACTTGTCCTTGTATCTATGAGTGACCATCTGCCTAGCGAGTTCATGTGCAGCTAAAGCTTCTTCTCTAGCTTTTCGAAGCATCTGAAGGCATTCTTCTGCTGCTGGCACAGTCATCGTGATTGCTGCTGTAGGGATAGTGATTGGATCTGATCCATACATGAGTTGGAATGGAGATGTCTTTATTGTGTTGTGATATTGGTTATTGTGTTGTGATATCGGTTATTGTGTGCAAATTCAGCGATGGGTAACAGTGGTTTCCATTTATGGGGTTCGTTTGTGCAGAACATTCAAAGATAGATCTTGAGTTCTTGATTAACATCCTCAGTTTCTCCATCTGTCTGAGGGTGATAGTGTTAAGATCGATGCTCTCAACGCAATTCGTTCTAAATCAACAGTGGCAAGCAGAGTCTCGGTCTGCTCCCAGCCTACTGGATAAGTTCTGGACACTAAGTCAAATGATGACAAAGGTCTAGTGAACGACGAGCTCAAAGAAATGAGAGTGAGGAGTTTCATTCAGAAGTTGAGAGAAGAATTCGATTAAGTTGGAACTGAAGTCTAGCTACTTTACAAGATGGTTTATATATGTAAAAGAACAAGAGAAATATAAAAGGAAACGTACAGCTAAATAAATACCTAAGAAAGGAAATGTGAAGGTAAAGTAGCTAAAGGAGATGAGTGTCCATGAAACGCATAATGATGATTATATAATAAAGTAGGTCCGTTAACGAAAGGAAAAGAAATTGTAACATTACCCCCTTCATATGCAAGAAGTCACCGACTTCTTAACCTGTTCCCCAACCATGATTTCCACCATTCGTCCACCCATGATCCCTTCGCGATTTCAACCACTCGGCGATGGTATTGATATCATGGTTAGCGGTTTCAAACCGCCATTGCAGAGTCCTCGTAATATAATCTAGTTGGACCGTTTGCTCGAGAATCGCGTCGCGTTCTTCATCCGTGACAGTGTGAGGATCAGTGGTGAGGGCGGTGTTGAGCATGGCGTCAAGAGGTCCAGCGAAGAGTTGGTAGTCGACAATGAAGGTGGCGAGGGCTTCCTGAGCCCGAAGAAGGGTGGCGTTAGGGATCCGGGCGAGAGGTGGTGCAGGCGGAGCAGGTAGAGGAGCTTCTTTTTCAAGAACAAAATCCACGAGCTCTTCTGGATGCTGATGAAGGTCGGCGACGGTGGAGGAAGGGGAAGCGGGCCAATTCGGGAAGAGGTAATCGTCGATGGTGGTCGTGGTGGTAACGAAGACCTCAATAGGGAGGTCATGGGCGGTGGCGAGGAACGGGGAGGCGGCGGTGAGGGAGGGGTCGTAACAATGGCCACAGGCTGTGACCAAGAGGGCAAAAGCGAAGGCAACGAGGTAGGCGATGACGACGATGGTGGACATGCTGTATCGATAGGATGGGGGGACTAGACCATTGAGTGTGGTTAAATATCCCAAATCTCATCGTCGGAATCCAAAGCTAAGATCTCTTCGATCTCAGGTTCCCTGGTTCTGAGAAAGTTCTCACGAGAGTTCCTAGCCGCTTCTTCTTGTTCTGATCGGGTTCTTGCATCATCAGGGTGTGGAATACGGATTTGTTCAGGGTGTGCATGTCGTGTAACACGTATTTCTGGATTGTTCATGCTAGTTTGTATTGCCTGGTTCAGAAGATCGTAATATCGTTCGGTTGCAAGTGTTATTTCCATTTGCGCTCGTGTGCGGTTAAAATTTTCACTTCCCCTTATGTTCATTCATTGTTCATATTGCCATTGTTCCACGGAAATGTCTCTGCTGAGCTGGATAATCCATTGTAAAGCTTCTGATAATTCAGGGAAGGTTCGTCATAACCAAACCCTGTGATAAACGTTGTCATATTGAAAACAAGGGTGAACTGATGCTGGAAGATAATGTGATTCAGCTTCTTGAAATGTGGGTAGTTCTCCTAGATCAAAAGAGAGGCGATGATACTGGGGAAGATACTTTGATAAGGCATTATATGGGATCTCTGTATGGCCTTGTGGATGCGTTCATTTGTGAGGAGGTAAACGTGATACTTTAGGCGGTTTTGACATCATTGGAACGTATTTCAGTTTCTGATATATAGAAAGTGTTCGTTTGGAGGGGTGTTTGAAAGCAGGAACGAACATCTGCGTGACAGAGTATCTGGTTTCGACAGTGGGAGTGTATCGTCCAACAGTTCTGCAGAATCTTTTGACATAACGGATATTATGTTTTAATTGGAGGTTGGTGCAATAATAAGTCATTGCGTTGACTGTTTCAGAGGTTTCTTCTGTTTTTATACTCTACCAGAATATCTGCAGCATTGCCCAGATGTCGTTCTGGTTCCCATGTATTATCATTTGTTCCATAACCTTTCCATTTAACCAAATATTGATAGCCTGTTCCGCGTTTCCAATGTCCAAGGATAGCTTCGATCTCAAACTCCTCCTGCCCATTTACTATATCGGGAGGTGGTGTGGTAAAGTTTGGTCCATGCATTGACGTTTCCTTATATGGAGTGAGAAGCGATGCATGAAATACAGGGTGAATGCGCCATTGTTTCAGTAATTTCAGTTTGTAAGTAACTGGTCCCATTACTTGTTCGATCTGAAAGGGTCCTTCTTGTTTTGGTGCAAGCTTCCTTGATTGATATGGGATGTGTAGGTTCTTGTTTTCGAGCCAGACCTTGTTGCCTTTCTCGAATTTAATTGACTTGTCTTTGAATCTTTGAGCGACTGTTTGCCTGGCGAGTTCATGTGCTGCTAATGCCTCTTCTCTCGCTCTTTGAAGCATCTGGAGGCGTTCTTCTGCTGCTGGGGCAGTCATTTTGAACGCTGCTGTAGGGATGGCGATCGGATCTGTTCCATACATAAGTTGAAATGGAGATGTTTTTATTGTATCATGATAACGATTATTGTGTGCGAATTCGGCGATAGGCAAGAGTGGTTTCCATTTGTGGGGTTCATTGGTACAAAACATCCTAAGATAGATCTCAAGTTCTTGATTGACACGTTCAGTTTCGCCATCTGTTTGAGGGTGATAAGCAGTGCTCATCCTGTGATCGATTCCCAGTGCTTTTTGTATTTCTTGGAATACTTTGGCAGAGAACTGTGGTCCTCTATCAGAGATTAAGACATCTGGGAGTCCAAAACGTTTGAAGATTTCAGAGATATAGAGATCAGCTGTTCCTAAGGCGTCAATTGTCTTGTTGCAAGGGGTGAAAATTACCCCATTCATAAGGCCATGGTCCACCGTGACCAATATTGAGTCAAATCCATCCGAAATGGGAAGATCAGTAATGAAATCAAGGGTCACTTGTTGAAATGGACGTGTCGCTTTGGATGGAATAGGGAGTAATGCCAGTGAATTCGGGTGAGTATTGACTTTCATCTGTTGGCAAAGTGCACAACCTTCCACCCATTCCTTGACATGTCTATACATTCCGGGCCACCAATAATCCCGCTTCAAAAGCGCTAGTGTTTTCAATCGTCCAGGATGTCCGGAAGATAATGCTTCATGTACCTCTTTGATTAATCGAGTGCGCAACTCAATTCGATCAGGAACATAAATCTTGCCTAGGTAATAAACGATGCCATGAGTATATGTCCAGTCTTGCAGTTTTGATTTAATCAGCGGCGCTCTTTGTTTAGTGATAACTTCAATAAGGATGCGTCCAAAATCATCATTTGCCATATATTTCTTTAATTCACTGGCAAGATCGTCATTGATTAGTCGAATAAATCGATCATTTGGCAGAACAGTGACAGTGGCTTGTTCTTCATCATTTCCCATATGATCTGGTCGTCTAGATAATGCATCTGCTTCGAACATTTTCGTTCCAGGTACATGTTCAATACGAAGATCAAATTCAGATAACAATGATGACCACCGAGCTTGTCGAGGTGTTAAGCGTTGAGCAGTTTGGTAGTAGGACAAGTTCTTGTGATCACAATGGACGATGATCGTGTGAGGAGAACCATGTAATAGATGGCACCAAACTGCAAGTCCCTTGATGATTGCAAGTAGTTCTCTGTCATAGATTTGGTAATTCTGTTCCGTTGGTGTTAGCGCATGAGATATAAATCCACATGGATGAAGTGCTCCAGATTCATCAGCCTGTTTCAATACTGCTCCAATTGCTTTGTTAGAGGCATCAGTTTGAAGGATGAATGGTTTTGCAGGATTTGGCATCAACAAAACTGGCATAGAGGCGAACCGTTGCTTTAAGGTGTCAAAGGCAAGTTGACGTTCATTGTTCCAATCGAATGGTTCAGCTTTCCTGGTCAGATCTGTGAGTGGTTTTGCAATTGCTGCAAAATTTCCAATAAAACGTCGGTAAAAGTTCCCAAAACCTAGGAATGATCGGACTTGTGTAACCGTTGATGGTACTGGCCAATTGGCTATTCCTGCGAGTTTGATAGGATCCATTCGTATTTTCCCAGGCGAGATGATCATGCCCAGAAATTCAACTTCTTGGACAGCGAATTTACATTTTTCTAATTTCAAGAACAGATCGTTCTCCTCCAATCGATCGAGAACCCTTTTTGTCCGTTCTTCTAGTTCATTCAAATTCTGAGAACATATCAGGATATCGTCCATGTAGATAATGAGCCATCCTTCATTAATCATGTCTCTGAAGTATTTGTTCATCATGGTTTGGAATGTAGATGGCAAATTGCATAAGCCGAAGAACATAACAGTTGGTTCGTATAATCCTCTGTTGGTAATGAAGGCAGCTTTCCATTCGTCCCCCTTCTTGATTCTGACGTTATTATACCCCCATCGGAGGTCTAATTTGGTGAAATATTGTGCACCAGCGAGTTTTGTAAGGAGATCGGATACTAGGGGTAATGGGTATGCATTCTTGATTGTCCAATTGTTTAAATATCTATAATCTTGGCACGGCCGAAGTGCACCACTTTCCTTCTTTGAGACAAAGAAAAACAGCGATGCTTGAGGAGATTTCGACGGTTTGATGTATCCTTTAGCTAGCTGTTCCTCAATCCATTCGTCCAGCGATGATTGTTCTTTGATTGATAACGGATAGATCTTGCTAACTTTAGGACTAAAACCGGTTTTCAAATCGATAGCATGATCCCAAGTTCTGGAGGTTGGGAATCGTTCTGATGCTTTTTTCTCAAAGACTGAGCGCCATTTCCCATATTCTAATGGCAATTCCGTCTTCGGTTCCTCCTTCTTCAACTGATGTTCTAATGCTTGAGATGCTGATGTCTTGACTCTAATCCAATAATTGTCTTCGCCCCATTGATGATTGTTCAATGCCATTTGCCAGATAGTTCCTTCATTCCATTGTTCGTCAATGAGGTGTATCGTTTTATCTCTCCAATCAATAGTAGGATTATTTTCTTCTAACCAAGGAATTCCCAAAATTAATCGTTGATCTCCCAGTCTAGTGATTAGAAACCAATTGCTGTATTGTTTTCCCCCAATTGAATATTGAATGTGGACTCGATGAGTGATCATTCCATTGGTGTTAACCGTTCCATCTGCGTTTCTGACTTTGATTGGTTTTCGCAATTTTTCTTTTGATAACTTGGTGGTTACTTCTTCATCAATAAAATTCCCTTCTGCTCCACAATCGATTAGAGCTGAAGTTTCAGCGGGTAAATCGGATGTCTCCACAGAAATTGAAAGGCGCTTGTCATTATTCGATCTTACTATTACAGAATCAAGCGCTAACTGTGAATGTCCATTTGTTATGGAAGTGCCAACCGCTGTATGACGCTTCTGGGTTAAAAACCCTCATTTTCGAGCTCATTGAGAAGACCTTCTCGTTCATCGGCCTTCATTCCAGCAAGGATCGCTCTGATGTTTGCAATTGGATCGTCTTTCTTCTCCTTAGGTGCATCTTCAGGGATGGATCTGATCCCCTTATTCTGAAACGATGAGGAGGCCCTGAAGGAGGTGTTTGACGTGATGTTTCGTTTGGGACAATTCCTTGAAACATGCCCCTGGTTTCCACACCTGAAACACTTTCCAGATTTCATGTATTCCTCCTTTTGTTCATCTGTCAAACGTCCAGTGGGCATAGCATTTATTGATCGGGTTGATCCGCCCCTATTATTGGTGTTTCGATTAAAATTGGAGCGATTTCCTTGTCCTGGTTTTCGCCCAAGCGCTCGCATCATTTCCCAAGCGCCATGAAGCTGTTCTGCTTTCTCATATGCTTCTTTCATGGATAAAACGTTCGCTTCTAAGATCTTTGTAGCGATGCTTTCGGGGAGCCCTTTGACAAAAGCTTGGAGCTGCGCAGTTGTTCCTTTCAAACCTGAGGTACCAATCTCCATGCGGAATTTTCTGATATATTCAGGGACTGAAACGTCACCCCCTACTCTGAGATTGGCTAGATTGTTCAGCACTCTGAGAGCACTATTGACTTCTCCCCAATCGGCTAGGAAACGCTTTTTGAATTCTGTCCAGTTTGTCCAAATAAGGGTTCTTTCTTCTTCATTATCTAATTCATCCTTGATCAGGACTTTCCAATCGTTGAGTTCCTGCCCAAGACAGGCAAGAGTAAATCAAATCTGTTTCTGTGCTTTGCCTTTATAATTATCATCATTTAAGACAAAGTAATCTTCAAGACTTCCAATGAAAGCCTTTGCTTCGGTTCATTTTCCTGTGAAAATACGCATAGGCTGCGGTTTGATATCTCCTTTAGAGGCAGGTGCTGCTGCATCGGTTGCCATCTTTTCTGTTTCTCCTTTTGGTTCTTCTGGTTCTCTTGTTTCGTCTTTCTGCTTTCCTGATTCTGGATCTTCAAATAAACTTTGTTCGATCTGTTTCTGTTCTAGGAAGTCTCTCCAAGGCTGTATCCCTTTGTCTTGGAGTGCGTATCTGTCCTGTGGTGGTGCTCCAGAGAGACTGAGGAATTCGTTCCACCAGGAGGATTCTGGTTCTTCAGTGGGTGGATAAAATAGAGAGTAAAAGTCCTCTTCTAGATCTTCGTTGATCCACTCAATCCAAACGCTATCTGGGAAGACTTCCTTTCCGTTTCCTTCAAAATAATCACCTTCAAAGAGGGATGCTGGTACTGGTTCATTCTTCTTCTTAGTTCCTGAGCAGAAAAACCACCCTGTTCCAGTAGTCGACAGAAAAACCTCTCGTCAATCTAGATAATACTTTCGTCTGAAACAGACAGAGCCGTTTGGTGGTCTGAGGTTCGAGGTTCTGGTATCAATGGTGTCTGGCTAGTGTAGAAACACTGAGCGGTTTTGGGAGTTCCAACTTGTGTTAAGATCGATGCTCTCAACACAATTTGTTCTAAATCAACAGTGGCAAGCAGAGTCTCGGTCTGCTCCCAGCCTACTGGATAAGTTCTGGACACTAAGTCAAACGATGACAAAGGTCTAGCGAACGACGAGCTCAAAGAAATGAGAGCGAGGAGTTTCGTTCAGAAGTTGAGAGAAGAATTCGATTAAGTTGGAACTGAAGTCTAGCTACTTTACAAGATGGTTTATATATGTAAAAGAACAAGAGAAATATAAAAGGAAACGTACAGCTAAATACCTAAGAAAGGAAATGTGAAGGTAAAGTAGCTAAAGGAGATGAGCGTCCATGAAACGCATAACGATGATTATATAATAAAGTAGGTCCGTTAACGAAAGGAAAAGAAATTGTAACAGATAGGCTGTGCTCATCCTGTGGTTGATTCCTAAAGCCTTTCATATTTCTTGAAACACTTTAGCAGAGAATTGTGGTCCTCTGTCAGATATTAAGATATTGGGGAGTCCAAAGTGTTTAAAGATTTCAGAGATATAGAGGTCTGTGGTTCCTAAAGCATCAATCGTCTTGTTGCAAGGAGTGAAAATTACCCCCTTCATAAGGCCATGGTCCACCGTGACCAAAATAGAATCATATCCATTGGAGATAGGAAGATCCGTGATGAAATTGAGTGTAACTTGCTGGAATGGTCGTGTGGCTTTTGATGGAATAGGTATCAATGGCGGTGAATTAGGATGGGTATTAACTTTCATCTGTTGGCACAGTGTGCAACCTTCAACCCAATCTTTAACATGTTTGTACATTCCAGGCCACCAGTAATCTCTCTTCAGAAGCACCAGTGTCTTCAACCGTCCAGGGTGTCCTGAAGATAATGCTTCATGTATCTCTTTGATTAAACGAGTACGTAGTTCAATGCGATTGGGGACATATCTTTCCAAGGTAATAAACAATGCCATGAGTGTAGGTCCAGTCTTGTAATTTTGATTTGATTGGCAGCGCCCTTTACTTAGTGATAACTTCAATAAGGATGTGTCCGAAGTCATCGTTTGCCATATATTTCTTTAATTTGCTGGCAAGATTGTCATTGATAAGCCAAATAAATTGGTCATTTGGCAGGACTGTGATGGTAGTGTGTTCCTCATCATTGCCCATATGGTCTGGTCGTCTGGATAATGCATCTGCCTCAAACATCTTTGTTCCAGGTATGTGTTCAATATGAAGATCAAATTCAGATAACAATGATGACCATCGGGCTTGACAAGGTGTCAGGCATTGAGCGGTTTGATAATATGACAGATTCTTGTGATCACAGTGAACAATGATCATATGAGGGGAACCGTGTAATAAATGGTGCCAAACCACAAGTCCTTTGATGATAGCAAGCAGCTCCCTATCATAGATCTGATAGTTCTGTCAAATTAATAAATGATCTGGAGCTAAGGGGATTGAACCCACAGCTTCATGTATTATAATATCATTATTAATGAGACACTAAATAAATCCCTTATTATAATCATTGACAGAAATTATAGAGTTTGACAGAAATTATAGAATTCATACTCAGAGTAGAGACACCAGCAAAGCACCACCTGGCGCTACCCTCTGTAGCGCTCTGCTGGCATTACCCTAGGTAGTCTTAATGTACTCTGGCCCACATGTATATACAGTGACCCAAAAAACTGTCTGGATGTTTGGTGGATTTGGAAAGATGGGCCCATAGCTCCTGAAATAAAATACATAGAAATTTGAAATAATCATATGTTGGAGGTATATATATAATATATATGCTGACATTGGCTTGACCTTACATGGTAGCTAGTTATGTGATTAGAAATTCAACAACTGACTGGGCACATCCAGACAGTTTCTTTGCTCTTGTATTAATAGTTGTTTTCAGTACTTAGTGTATCCTCCTTTGGCCTTCAACACTGCAGAAACCCTTCTAGGCATGCTTTTGATCAAATCAATGCATACTTCCTTTGGAATCTTCTCCCATTCTGCCTCCACCCTGTCCCACAACTCCAAGATCCCCTTTGGTGCTTCTGGGCATGTTCCAAGCCTCTTCTTGAGGTGCCACCATAGATGCTCTATTGGATTCAAGTCTGGAGACTGTGCTGGCTAGTCTAAAACCTCAACCTGATTCTCCACAAACCATTCCTTGGCCACCCTGGATGTGTGTTTGGGATCATTGTCCTGCTGGAACACAAACCTTTCCCTATCCATCCCATAATAATCCAATGTCTGAAACAAGTGGTCTTCCATGATCTCCCTGTAAAGTTCTCCATTCATCCTACCATCTATCCTGCACATATATCCCACCCCATGAGCTGTCATGCACCCCCAAACCATTAGGCTTCCCCCACCAAATTTGAGTGTCCCATTGACATGCTGATGTGTGAGCCCTGTGCCTCACCTTTTCCACACCCAATCCCTCCCATAAGAGCCCAAACAATTGATTTTAGTCTCATCTGAGAATATGACCCTAAACCAATCCTCTTCAGTCCAGTCTTTGTGCTTGAGAGCAAAGTTGTAGCATTGCTTCATATGTTGCTGGGTGAGAAGGGGCTTCTTGGACTTCACCACAGCCCTCAGATTCCCCCTCTTGAGTGCATTACAAACAGTTTGGGTGCTAACATTCAGGGAGAGAAGGGACTTTGCCTGGGAGGCATTGTCAACCCGTCCAGAGGTGATGGAACGGATGAGATGGTCATGGCGTTGATCCTGGGGGGACAGCTTGGATGGTTGACCTCCAGCAGGTGTTGGGAGTGTAAGAGAAAGTTGAGAGTGGATTTCAGAGACAGTGGAACACCCAATATGAAGTTTAGAAGCAATAGAGCAACAGGAATGACTCTCCTGAAGATGAGTGTCAGCAGAAAGGGGCCTCATGAGATGGTGAGGAATGAAAGATGGTCAAAGTTGATGTCAGAGCGTTATTTCAACATTGGTCACATGACTTTGTTGAATACAAGTTGAAATTCCCACAATCAGATAATGTTCAATGAGCCAGGACACTGAACAAAGAAACTGTCCAGATGTACCCAGTCAGTTGTTGAATTTCTAATCACATGACTAGCTACCATATAAGGTCAAGCTGATATCAGCATATATTTTATATATATATCTCCAACATATGATTATTTCAGATTTTTATATATTTTATTTCCAGAGATATGAACCCATCTTTCCAAATCCACCAAACATCTGGACAGTTTTTTGGGTCACTGTAAGGAGGGCCTTATGCCCTCGTTTCAATAACACAGTATCATCTCTGTTGTTGCATTGTTGGTTGAGCCCTTTGCTCCTAAACACCTTCAAACAAACCTAAAAAGTACTAAGTAAGTTTCCTGCTTACTAAGCCTCGGTCTGTGCCACCATCATAAGTTTTCAGCAGGTTATGGGCCCTGCTGGGACAAATGGCCTTGTTGCTGGCATAGACATTTAGTCAGCAACCTCTTGTCATAACAAAGGTAAACAAGGAAGGTCGTACATAGCGTATATGCCTGTAGTACTGCTATTTGTACCTGTTTACTGATGTTTGTTCCTGCTAATGCACTACTCTTGGGCTATGACAGGAATAGTCTTCACTCCCTTTTTGGGTTGAGTGACCACCTTGGATGGTGTGACAATAATCACCAGTGTGACACACTCTACTAGTCCCCAGTTTTGCAATATCTGGGTTAATAATAGAAACACTTCTTGATTGGTGGATCAATAAACCACTCAGTCTGGTGAACTGATTAAATCACTCAGGTTTAGGGCTGCCCCATGGCAGATAATGAGTTATGACATCATAGTCTAGACTTGGAAAGGTTTCACACCCCCCTATTGGCCGTGAATAATTAAGTGCTTATATCATTATACGAGTTTTCATCTCATTTTTTCACATCTATTTATAAAACTATTCTGTATAAGGGTCGTGCCGCTTGGACCTTGTTCCATGATACATGCAGACCATCAATGGGCACTGATTAGCATCCCATTTAGAGTAGGAACGCTTCTTAGCGTCATAAATAGCTCAGTATCTAAATATAGCTGGTGGATATTTTTAACTGGCTGTGGGGAACTTGATGGAGCCCCCAAGTCAATAGAAGTGTGGAAACACTTCTGACAATGAATTATATGTTGAAATTGGTGATAACACATGATACAAACATCGTACAACAATGCCAAACACACCAAAATGTAGCTAGAATTTTTCTGATCAACTTTCGTTTATAGTACATAGCCTACTTTTGGGTATATCTCTTGATATTTGGTGTAGTCCACCTCCTAGACTGTTTTATGTCTGGAGTGCGATATAGTGGACACCAAAACTCATGCCTTGGTGTATGGAACCAGCCCAAAGTGACCATACAGCCTAGTTTTACATAGATGTACAGGTAGAACCGTACAAGTGAGAACTTTGCTATTCAATAGACTTCTATTCATTGTCTATCACACTAAGCATTGTTCAAAGAGGGATATAACTGCATCTGACTGGTGATTACATCAGTAGTCAGTTATCAAGTTTACTACCAGTTTCTAACATTATAAAGTGCATTTATGACAAGAGCAAACTGAAATGTCTATGAAGCACATGGAATTCTACCCAAATGGAGGGAAAATCGTTCTATCCTTAGAGTGATCCCAAACCTAGTTTGGCTATTTATAGCGTTGATCGATTTGCAAGGATTGTCACTTACCCAATCCATTTTAGACTCTCTCCAACTCAATCAAATCTATTTTTACAAATGTCTTTGATCACCAACTCTGCATCTTCAACTGCCACTTCTGGCAACACCACCCCTGGAACCCTCAGTTCCAAAAATACTTCTAGCTCTGATCTTCAGGGCAAGATTGCCAGGGCTGGATTTTCCAGCACTATATTTATCAACTCACTCAAAAGTGTGACCACTCGTCACGCTACCATTCCCACTGCTCCCATTGGGGAGATTATCAAAACCAACTCTGCAGAAGTGCAGAAGGTTCACTGTTGCCTTGAGGAATGCCACGCTCGCATTGCAGGAGCGCAACAGCGCATGGAGGAGCGCCGCCTTGTGCTGGAAAAGGAGAAGGCGCTATTAGATCAGGAAGGTCAGGAAATCCTTGATATTCTTGAGGATGTTCGTCAATGGGAGGCTGACCATCTTTCAAAAGTTCGAGGGGCTCACTCTGTCAAAATTGGGACTGGGAGGAAGATTCCCAACCCACCGATATCAGTGTCATACACTGATAAAGCGAAAGCGGGCCTGTCCGCTGCCCAGGCAGGCAAAATTATTTCACCGCTTAATCCTTGACTCACCTACTGTCCCACCTCTGCAGACATCCAATGATGGGGTGGGAAACTTGGAGGGGAGGCAAAGGACTGGGAGGAGAAGGCAGTTCCAGTACTGCCCATACCGACATCCAATCTCGCATTGAGAACTGGTGGACTTAGAACTGAACCCTGGTATTCAGTTAAGGAGTGGGAAAAAGTTGGATGAACTAAAATAGTGCCAGCTAGAAAGCAGGGGAATCATACCCCTGCTACATCTTTTAATAAACCTTTGTCGGTCTCTGCATATCCACAGTCTGATAAATTAAGTCAGAATTGATATCTACATCTGCAAAATCCTTTGCAGACTAGATCACAGGATAAAATGCCGATAGAGAAGATGAGAGAGGACATTCAGGTTATGATGAAAAACCTGAATATTGAAGTGGCTAAGGAGAAAGCTGCTAAAAAGGCTAACAAGAAATTGCACCAAAAACAGAAACGCCAAGAAGCCTGGAAAGCATTTGAGGATTTGAATCGTCCTCCTACACATAGAAAAGATGTCATAGATCATGATATCTTTGAATCGGACAACTCACACAAAGAGTTGGACGATGACAATTATAGCACACTTCTGCATGCTAACAATGATTCAGAACTTGAACCAGGCAAAATCATGTATGTCAGACTTGACACCATGATAGATCCCTTTGTACATTCCAGAAATACCCCAGTATGGGAAGTACACGGATACTGTTATTTGGCGGCAATTAAAACAAGGGCACTTCCTTGTTATCAATGGCAGCCTTTTATTAAAATCAAAGCATTGGCATCCTATTCCAAATTGATTAGGAAAAATGTCACCTTTGATCTAATAAAAACTGAGATTCACAACAACTATCATCTCCAATTAAATCCACAATCTACTTCTGGATGGATGGAAATCGATAGCATTGCTAGCAGTAACAATGCTTGCCTTTCACTTGGTAGAGATGAGGATGTCAGCAAAATTCCAATTTTAACAGGATTAAATTGGAATGAGTGGTCTGTAGCCATGATTGCCTATCTTCATTACAAAGGTCTTTGGCTATATGTCAAGGGATCTAAAGCAGTGATCACAAATCTGACCAATTCAGAGAAAGTACTTTATAATGTGGCTGTTAAGATTGATGCTCTCAACGCAATTCGTTCTAAATCAACAGTGGCAAGCAGAGTCTCGGTCTGCTCCCAGCCTACTGGATAAGTTCTGGACACTAAGTCAAACGATGACAAAGGTCTAGCGAACGACGAGCTCAAAGAAATGAGAGCGAGGAGTTTCGTTCAGAGGTTGAGAGAAGAATTCGATTAAGTTGGAACTGAAGTCTAGCTACTTTACAAGATGGTTTTATATGTGTAAAAGAACAAGAGAAATATAAAAGGAAACGTACAGCTAAATACCTAAGAAAGGAAATGTGAAGGTAAAGTAGCTAAAGGAGATGAGCGTCCATGAAACGCATAACGATGATTATATAATAAAGTAGGTCCATTAACGAAAGGAAAAGAAATTGTAACAGTGGCAGATACTAAAAAGGAAGATAGGGATAGGCTACAAACCAAGCTTGAACTTTGGGAAGAATTTCTCGAATATGACAACAAAGCACTTGGGTTAATCACACTCAAACTGGCACCATCACTGCATCACTATGTTGATTCTACTGCATTAAAAACATGGAATGCATTAGAGAAAGCTTTTGGGCAACCAGGAGCTGCAGGAATCTTCGTCAATTTTTCAAAAGCAATTCATTGGAAAGTCAACATCAACAAAATCACTGAGTCAGTTAATGATTTATTGACTACTACTCAACGACTCCATACCAATGGATTCACCTTTCCTGACAATATGGTCACCATGTTAGTGCTGGCATCACTTCCACAAGGATGGGACAGTGTCTTGTCCAGTATTCTTCTCACTACAAAAGCAAGTGATTTAAAACTTGCTGATGTTCTTCCTAAGATAGAGAAAGAACAGCAAAGACGTCGAACATCTTCATCATCAGGGGGGGCTGTTAATACAGGTCATATTACTAGAGGTCCAATGAGACCTCAATGGCAAAACTCTGGTTCAGCTGGTCCTAGCAATAGGACCAATTTTCAACGTCAATCTGGAAATTTCCAAAATAACAAGGGAAAATCCAGAGATCAGAATCAACCGCCTGCAGGACCATCCAGGCAGTTTAGTTCTAACCAGGAACGCAATCGCTTCAACCATGCAAATAAGAAAAGGAAGCATGCTTTCTTGTTGCAACAGGAACAATCTGCTGGGTCCAGTAGATCTAAAGAAAAAACAAAGGCACCTACCTTTGCTAGTGCAGCGTTGATTGATAGGCTCAGATCTCAACCCCTGATCAACAGGGTTGAACCAGCCTTATTAGCATCTGATACAGTCTCTTTAGGAGAATTTGAAGATGCAGAATCTTGGTATCAGTGTGTATATTTCACTAATTTAAAGTCTGATACTGATAATAAATCAGTGAGGACTATGCTACAGAAGACTTTGGAGAATTTGAAGCTTCTTAATTCTAAAGGTAATAATAGTAGTAATCAATGTACTGCTGTAGATAGCGATAATGTAATTGCTGAAATTACCTGCTATAATAGTGAGATTAAGGCATGCTACTGTAATAATTACCTTGAAATGTGTTGAATTATGACCATAGAACTGTTCTACAGTGCCTTACTAAGCAGTCTGACACAGCATTTGGGGATGTGTATGGGTTCACATCATCGCTGTGTGGCATGAGTTTGTACAGGTCTTAGTTAGTGAGCTCTACTACTAAGACCTGGTAGCTCAGTGGTTAGAGCATGCCACCTGGAGTGTGGATGAGGTCCCAGGTTCAATCCCTGGTCAGGTCACTTTTATGCAATCCAACAAAATGGCACTTAAAGGAAAGTCATGGATGATAGATTCCGGAGTGTCTGTCCATGTAACTCATGACTTAGAAGACTTTGCTGATTATCAACCATTTGATAATCCAAAACCTATTTATACTGCTGATAAAAAATCAAAAGTTTCTTTATTAGGGGAAGGGACTGTGTTCTTTCAAATAGAAAATTCCAAAGTGCTTAGACATTTCATTAAACTTGAGAAAGTTTGCTACATGCCTGAAGCTAGTCATAGACTTATATCGTCTGGACAGTTAAAGCTTCAAGGATGGCAGGAACAATCAGATAAACATGGGACAATTTTTTCGCTAAAATCTGGTCAACATGTTCTATGAGCATAGGGTCTTGACTCAGATAGTCAAGCCAGATAGACAAATAATGGACCATGCTGCGTATGTTGTCAATTATGACACTTGGCATAGACAATTGGGACATCCTTCAAAGAATGTTCTTAAACATACTTTTGAACACACTAAAGGATTTGATGAGAAAATCACTTTTCCATCAACAAATCCAGTACTTCACACTCCCCCCCCCTTCCACATGGATTCCGCGGATTCCGCGGATTCCATGCGGAATCCATGTGGAATCCATGTGGAATCCGTGTGGAATCCATGTAGAATCCACTTTTTTTGAGTTAACCCCAACACAGCTTGAGCACTTCCTCCTGATCACTGTCTCCCTGGCTCAATTCCCATTTCCAACCCTTCTCACACATGTTACCATGGTAACAGGGTGGTTCCCATATGTGTCACATGATTTATTATTTTCCCACAGTTCATAGACTGTGAATCATAGCATCTGCCAGCCTCATAGACCTCCTCAATATTTCCTCCTTTTCACCTGCCATCCCCTAGCCCTTTTACCATGTTACTATTGTTACAAAGTGGTTCCTATGTATTTTACCCAAATTATTATGTTTACCACTGTTTGTAAACTATAAATTGTATCTACTATTCCATATATCCTGTATGCCTGTAGCATGGTTTACTGAGTCCATGTGTATGTATTACAGATTTAATAATCCCATCCAGTCGTCTACTGTGTTGTGCACTCCTGATGTTTGCACACATGCTACCATTGTCACACAGTACTTTAACACATGTCACATGAATTTTCAACCTTCACACAGCTATACAAGTGAGAATTGTGATATTCATATCAATTAATCAAGAAATATGGTTGTTTGCTTGGCTCTCTAGTTTTTCCACAGCTTCCTTGCACATGTGACAGGATTGGTAACTTTTTCCTATGGTCCAAAAATAAAGTGTGTAGTCAGATTTTGATGACAGAAAACTTGAATACCTTACAGTATCCCAGAATGCAAATAAGGGTAAACTAGGCAGCTCAAGAAACAGGTGAAATGCTTTTGCAAAATTTGGGCAAATGCTAGATTTACACTTATTTGTATTGACCTTTTTGGTCAAACTCTCTATGTATATGTGTTTTTCTGAATGAGGTGACATGTGTGAAAAATGCTTGGACAAAGGATGTGAGATAGGGCAGGAACCCTCCAGAAGTAGAGGAATGAGGAAGTAAGCTTGAAAAAAGTGGTAAGCAGGATGTATTGTAAGTGTCTTGTTCAAAGAAACAATATGATTTTCAGTTTGAGAAAAATGACAAATGATGTTATTGAGCAGCATTGGTCTAGTGGAGGAGCCACGAGCTGCAAGCAATGACTAGACTACACAAGGTAGGAGAGCTCACTCACATGCTGGTAGGCAAGAAAGAGCAATGAACTGTTTATTGAGATATGAGCCTTCTCATGTACATATCTAATGTTATGCTATTGTAACTATAATAAACATGTCAAAACATTATCTGAACAGATGAATGAAAAGCATCAACAGATGACACATATAGGAAGGACCATGTTTCCATGGACACAAGTGTGAGAATGTTAGGAGAAGGAAACTTGGTGAAGAAGAATGTAGTGAGGAGGGTGGATGTGATTTCTTTAAAAGAAGATATGAATTTAGTTTCTGGACTGTGAGAAAAGTCATAAATTATGTAACATATAACAATAACCCTATTGCAATCACAGCATGTGTGGAGAGGTTAAGAGAACTGGAAACTGAGTGAAGAAAGCAGTGAGGAGGATGTCTGATTTGTTCAACAGAATGATGCAATTTTCAATTTCTGAGCTATGGGAAAATAAAAGATGATGTGACATATGTATGAGGCACCCTATAACAATGATGAAAATTCTAGAAGAAAGAAACTGAATGACTGAATGAAGAAGGAAACAGTGAATAGGATCTCTGTGAACTTTTCAACAAGAATGATACAATTTTCAGTTTTTGAACTGTGGGAAAAAAATAAAACATAATGTAACATATGTATGAGGCACACTATAACAGTGATGAAAATGTTAGGAGAAGGAAACTGGATGAAGAAAAAAGCAGTGAGTAGGATGTCTGATTTGTTCAACAAAAATGCCCGAATTCTCAGTTTTTGAACCATGAGAAAATATAATATATGATATGACAAATACAGGTAGCAGTTAGTAATGATGGAAACATGTATGGAAAGTAAAGGGGAAAGGAACTGAGTGAAGTAGAAGTAATGTGATATGGAACTTGATCAAAAATAAGTGGATTTCTTGTGGAATCCATATGGAATCCACACGGAATCCACACGGAATATTCCGTGCGGACATTCCGTGTAGATTCCGCATTCCGCACTGTGTGACAATGTGACAAGGCCCACAGCACAAGCACGTCACATTGATTCCACACAAAACAGTATGAAATATGCTTGAATTACATGTAGAATGCCACTCTGTAACTGTTGTGGCATGTTTATACCCTAGATATGTAAATGTTCACACGGATTCCGTGCGGATTCCGCGGATTCCATGTGGAAGGGGGGAGGAGTGTAAAGACCTCAACAAATCCCACATGTCCTGGTTGTGCTCAAGGAAAAATGCACAATAAATCTTTCCCTATTTCTAATAAGCGTGCTTCTAAACCACTTGAATTAATTCATGCTGATTTACTTGAATTACCAATGGAATCATATCATTGTAAAAAGTGGTGCTTAATGCTACTAGATGATTACTCTTCATTTGCTCATATGGCACTTCTTCAATCAAAATCAGGAACCTTTACTGCTGTCCAAAGTTACATAGAACTTATGGAGAATCAGCACAATATTAAAGTAAAACATTTCAGATCGGATTGAGGGGGGGAATTTAAGTCATATGAATTTGACAAATATCTTGCATCTAAAGGGATATTCAGGGAACAGAGTGCACCTCACATACATCAGCAAAATGGTTGTGCAGAACGTCTTAATGACACTATACTTGAGAAAGCAGAAAGCATGAGACTTGAGTCTTCCTGTCCAAAATCATGGTGGGAATTTGCTTTTGAAACTGCTATTCATGTATACAATTGCACTCCATTAAGAAGAACAAACTGGAAAACATCTTATAAAAATCTGACTGATAAAAAGCCAGATGTAAGCTACTTTAAAATATTTGGTTGTCTTGCATGGGTTCTTATACCTAAAGAAATGAGAAAAGATAAGCTAGCGCCAAGATCTGAACCAATGACCTTCATAGGTTGTGAACAAGGATCTAAAGCTTATAAATTTATGAGAAAAGACAACACAATATTTATAGGTGTTCAATCACTGTTTGATGAATCAGTGTTTCCACAAAAAAGCGAAAATTACAACAAAGATAGAATATTTGAACATCCACCAGGTATTGATCAATGGGATCAATATGGACAAGAATCTGACTCTGATTCCCAAAGTGATTATCTCAATGATAGTGATAATGATGATCCCACACCTAAAAGGAAATCATCTAGAAATCATGATTCTACATGTGACAATAAACGGACATTGTCTCATGATAATAATGATAAGGATAAAGAGCTTGATAAAGAGGTTGAAGAACAGGAACCACCAGTGGAACCTCCTGTTGATTGTGATGTTCGAGAACCAAGTGAAAACAGGTCTATTGAGAACCCTAGTAAATGGCCTAGGACACAACATCAGATCAAACCTCCTAGCATTAAGAAAACATGAAAAGAGAAAAAGGATTCCAAACATGCTGAACAAAGAATACCACGTTAAGAGCCTATTCAATTTCCTCTTTGCAGGGGAATAAGAGATAGAAACCAGTCTACAGAGAGGGAAATATATATGGTCAAAAGACTCCTCTTGAAATTGAAAAAGACTTGGGTAATGCCTTAATATAATCATTGACAGAAATTATAGAGTTTGACAGAAATTATAGAGTTCATACTCAGAGTAGAGACACCAGCAAAGCGCCACCTGGCACTACCCTCTGTAGCGCTCTGCTGGCATTACCCTAGGTAGTCTTAATGTACTCTGGCCCACATGTATATAAGGAGGGCCTTATGCCCTCATTTTGATAACACAGTATCATCTCTGTTGCATTGTTAGTTGAGCCCTTTGCTCCTAAACACCTTCAAACAAACCCAAACAGTACTAAGTAAGTTTCCTGCTTACTAAGCCTCGGTCTGCACCGCCATCATAAGTTTTCAACAAGTTCTGTTCCATTGGTGTTAATGCATGAGATATAAATCCACAGGGATGAAGTGTTCCAGTGTCATCTGCTTGTTTTAATACTGCTCCAATTGCTTTATTAGAGGTGTCGGTTTGAAGAATGAATGGTTTCGCTGGATTTGGCATTAACAGAACTGGCATGGAAGCGAATTGTTGTTTCAAGGTATCAAAAGCAAGTTGTCATCCATTATTCCAATCAAACAGTTCTGTCTTTCTTCTTCATTAGTGTTGAAATCTAATGATGGCGGCGCAAACCGAGGCTTAGTAAGCGGGAGACTTACTTAGTACTGTTTGTATGTGTTGAAGGCTGTTTAGGAGCTAGGGGCTCAACTAACAGATAACAGAGGCGATACAATGTTATTGAAATGAGGGCATAAGGCCCTCCTTATATACATGTGGGCCAGAGTACATTAAGACTACCTAAGGTAATGCCAGCAGAGCGCTACAGAGGGTAGCGCCAGGTGGCAACTGGGTGTAGCGCCAGGTGGCACTGTGGGTAGCGCCAGGTGGCGCTTTGCTGGCGTCTCTACTCTGAATATGAACTCTATAACTTCTGTCAATGATTATAATAAGGGATTATTTAGCATCTCATTAATAATGATATCATAATACATGAAGCTGTGGGTTCAATCCCCTTAGCTCCAGATCATTATTAATTCAACAATTAGATCAGTAAGTGGTCTTCCGATAGCTGCAAAATTTCCAATAAATCGCTGATAGAAATTTCCGAATCCTAGGAATGATCAAACTTGTTTAACTGTGGTTGGTACTGGCCAGTTGGCTATTCCTTCTAATTTAATAGGGTCCATCTGTATTTTGCCAGGGAATATAATCATCCCTAGAAATTCAACTTCTTGTACAGCAAATTTGCATTTCTCCAATTTTAGGAAAAGATTGTTTTCTTCTAATCGGTCAAGGACTCTCTTCATCCATTCTTCTAGTTCCCTTAGGTTCTGAGAACATATTAAGATGTTGTCCATGTAAATAATAAGCCATCCTTCATTAATCATGTCCCTGAAGTATTCGTTCATCATGGTCTGGAATGTAGATGGTGAGTTGCATAAACCAGCTGCTCTTCAATCCATTCATCCAATGACAACTGTTCTTTGATTGATAATGGATAAATTTTGCTGACTTTGGGGTTAAATCCGTCTTTCAGATCCTGATGCCTTTTTCTCAAACACTGAGTGCCATTTTTCATACTCTGATGGTAATTCCTTTTTCGGTTCATCTTTCTTCAGCTGATGTTCTAATGCTTGAGATGCTGATGTCTTGACTCTAATCCAGTAATCATCTTCTCCTCATTGTTGATTATCCAATGCCATTTGTCAGATAGTCCCATCATTTTGTTGCTCATCAATGAGATGTATTGTCTTATCTCTCCAATTGATAGTGGGATTGTTCTCTTCTAACCAAGGGATTCCCAAAATTAATTGTTGATCTCCTAATCTGGTGATTAGAAACCAGTTGCTGTACTGTTTTCCTCCAATGGAATATTGAATATGAACTCGATGTGTGATCATTCCATTGGTGTTGACTGTTCCATCTGCATTTCTGACTCTGATTGGTTTTCGTAGTTTCTCTTTTGATAACTTGGTAGTTACTTCTTCGTCAATAAAATTCCCTTCCACTCCACAATCAATTAGAGCAGAAGTTTCAGCAGGTAAATCAGGCGTTTCAACAGAAATTGAGAGGCACTTGTTAGTGCTAACTGTGAATGTCTGTTTGTTATGGAAGTGTCAACTGCTGTGTGACACTTCTGTTGGATTGCATAAAAGTGACCTGACCAGGGATTGAACCTGGGACCTCATCCACACTCTGGGTGGCATGCTCTAACCACTGAGCTACCAGGTCTTAGTAGTAGAGCTCACTAACTAAGACCTGTACAATAGCCCTTACCCCAAGACTCATGCCACACAGCGATGATGTGAACCCATACACATCCCCAAATGCTGTGTCAGACTGCTTAGTAAGGCTCTGTAGAACAGTTCTATGGTCATAATTTGTTGAAATTGGTGATAACACATGACACAAATATTGTACAACAATGCCAAACACACCAAAATGTAGCTAGAAATTTTCTGATCAACTTTCGTTTATAGTACATAGCCTACTTTTGGGTATATCTCTTGATATTTGGTGTAGTCCACCTCCTAGACTGTTTTATGTCTGGAGTGTGATATAGTGGACACCGAAACTCACGCCTCGGTGTATGGGACCAGCCCAAAGTGACCATACAGCCTAGTTTTACATAGATGTATGGGTAGAACTGTACAAGTGAGAACTTTGCTATTCAATAGACTTCTATTCATTGTCTATCACACTAAGCATTGTTCAAAGAGGGATATAACTGTATCTGACTGGTGATTACATCAGTAGTCAGTTATCAAGTTTACTGCCAGTTTCTAACATAATTCAACATCTCCTTCCCAATGTTGATCCAGACATGCCCAAACATTCCCAGTCTGTAGAACTGGCTGATGCTTCCCATTCTGAAGGAAGCAGGTTCCCTGATGAGGGAGTCTCAGTGTCCCAGAGGGAATTGCCTGTTCTTGGTCCTCCTGTGCCTGCAGGCAGCTCGTATTTTCCCAGTTGAGATGAGGCACCCTCAATTGAGGGGTGTGTTGTCTATTATCATTCTAGAGGAAGACAACGGGTCTTCCCCTTCTACACAGTGCAGTCTTCGGGCATGCTCATGTCTTGACTCATTGAGCAGTTCTAAGCCCCTCCTCATTGCCTGACAGGGAAGGGGCCATTGAATTGACTTTGCATTTGCTGTCAAAGTCTGAGTCCGTCTCATACATTGTCCTCTTCACTTTCCCTTTTGTAGAAAGGGGAGGAACAGAAGTGGGTGGGAGGAGAGTGGGTGCAGGACCCTCCTCAATGGGCGCCAGAGGCATGGGAGAGATTTGGTGATGAGGTGTAGTGGAGTGGTGAGCTCTGATGGCAGAGCTTTCTCATTTTCATTTATTCTGATGCTCGTCTGGGCAAGCCCCCTGCCAGCGTGAGCCAGTCCTGAGGATTTTTTGTTCCTCAACAGTTGAGACATCTCATTGATTCTCTTTTCGAGGGTCTCATTTTCTTGTGAGAGTTGAGAAACTCTCTGCTGATATTTATCAAGCTCTTCCTCAAGCTCTGAGATTCATCTCTCACTCCTCTGGAGACCAGCATTGTATGCTTCATCTAGTTCCTCCCGCATCTCATTGTGCAGGACTCTCTGCCAGTGTTTCTTCTGTTTTTCAAGGAAGATGGCAAATGAGCCGCCTTGTGTCATTTCAATGATGTGTTTTGAGAATTTTGCACAGTCTGCGCATCATTTTGGATGGAGAGGCAGGTGTGTCTCTCAATGTATCTCCCAGTCTGGGACCAGTTGGTTTAAAATTGATGCCACATCATATTCATCAGGAGGAGATGGGGATCTCCTTGAGTGTTTGGAACCTTGGTGGTTTGATTTTTTCTTGTGAGGAGAGGCACTGTGCTCCTCTCTCCTCGAGTCACACTCCACTGGCCAATGAGATGTTTCACTGCCACAAAGCATGTTTTACACACAATGTAAGTCCAAGGGTGTTTCTACACCCTCATGCTCTAGATAATGATCTAGGGCTTCAAGTTTGTTTATGATTTCCAGAGGTTCCCAAGTGGAGTCTCCTAATTCCCAACGTACTGTTAGAAACTGGCAGTAAACTTGATAACTAACTACTGATGTAATCACCAGTCAGATGCAGTTATATCACTCTTTGAACAATGCTTAGTGTGATAGACAATGAATAGAAGTCTATTGAATAGCAAAGTTCTCACTTGTACGGTTCTACCCGTACATCTATGTAAAACTAGGCTGTATGGTCACTTTGGGCTGGTCCCATACACTGAGGCGTGAGTTTTGGTGTCCACTATATCGTACTCCAGACATAAAACAGTCTAGGTAGGAGGTGGACTACACCGAATATCAAGAGATATACCCAAAAGTAGGCTATGTACTATAAACGAAAGTTGATCAGAAACATTCTAGCTACATTTTGGTGTGTTTGGCGTTGTTGTACAATGTTTGTATAATGTCTTATCACCAATTTCAACACATACCTTGAATAATAATTTAGGAGACCATTGATGGTCTTCTATTGATTGAACAACCCATTCTTGTTCCAGGTCATTCCCAATATCATAGTGAACTCAAGTTTCCCTCTTGGGAAATTTCTTTGAGTCATTTTCAATGACTGGTTTGAGGACCTTCTTGTGGAAGACATCATGTATGTGTCTCACCTTTAAGTCTGGCAGTAGATTGATTTTGTATGTGGATCCATGTGGAAAAGTTTCCAGGACCTTGTAAGGTCCTAAATACTTTGGGCAAAGTTTTCAAGCTTGTCCCTTTGGGAGGCTAATGTTTTCCATTGATAGGAATACTAGATCCCCTTACTGGACGGTTTGCCCTTCCTGATGATGTTTATTTGCCATTACTGCTTGACACATGCATTGAGCGGTTAATTTATCAAACATTTTATTGAGAACATTGGAGATGTTCTCAATAAGTTGTTTTACTCCTGCATGTGATGCCTCATAGTTGATTCCTTGGATCATTTTGGGTATCCATCCATAATTCGATTTGAATGGAGAGTAGCCAGTGGATTTGCTGATTGCTGAGTTCATTGCAAACTCAACCATGGGTAGTTGAGACTTCCAATTGTCTTGGTAGTCGTTTATTAATGATCTCAGTATTTGAGACATCGTCTGGATGGCTCTCTCCGAAGACCCATTGGTTTGAGGATGGTGGGATGACAACATCAATAGTCGTTGTCCCAAAAGTTTGCTGAGTTCACTCCAGAATATGGAACTGAACTTTGTACCATGTGGCAGGTCTCAATTATGACGCCTTTAATGCTTTTACCTTTGAATAGTTCATTAGGAACACAGACTACTCTCTGTCCAATCCTATTGGTGGTCCATAGGATCCCTTTCTTTAGATTGAACCTTTTGAATTGATCTACATTCTTCCAAATTTCCACAAAGAACTTGTCATTGACATATTCCTTGGGAATGCAGTCCAAAACAAGTCTCAGAGAATTGTCTTCAAGGTTGAGTCTAGGAATCTTGAGTTGTTCAGTTAACTTCCTTGTTATAAGTCAGCTCTCTGGACTCGATTTCTTGAGCCTCTACTCTATCTTGAATCAGATTATCCTCTGATTCTATGATCGCTAGACAAGAATGAGATTGGTTTAACTCATTTTGTCTATTTAGAGAGAAATCTTCTCCTTCTGGATCCAACCTCAAGTTGGCATTAACATATGCTACGATGTCATGGACCTCATTGGGTCTATCATTGGCATAGTAGCCCCAAAATTTTGCTGAGTTCACTCCAGAATATGGAACTGAATTTGAGGGACACCATGGTGGCCCTCAAAAGATATTTCACCTCATCAAGAGATGCCACAATGAAAATTGACTGCCTTTCTCAGAAAGGATGGTCTGTAACTGAATTAAAGAAGGACCTGGAGTGTCTAAGCCAACAGATGATCCAAGCCTGTTACAATTTCTTTCCCTTTCATTAACAGACTTTTACAATTACATAACCATTGCTATACATCTCATGGACACCTATCTCCTTTAGCTAATGACCTTCACATTTCCTTTCTTAGGTAATTAGCTGTACAGTTTTTTTTATATTTTCCTTGTTCTTTTTAGTATATAAAGACTGTTAGAAACTGGCAGTAAACTTGATAACTGACTACTGATGTAATCACCAGTCAGATGCAGTTATATCCCTCTTTGAACAATGCTTAGTGTGATAGACAATGAATAGAAGTCTATTGAATAGCAAAGTTCTCACTTGTACAGTTCTACCCGTACATCTATGTAAAACTAGGCTGTATGGTCACTTTGGGCTGGTCCCATACACCGAGGCATGAGTTTTGGTGTCCACTATATCACACTCCAGACATAAAACAGTCTAGGAGGTGGACTACACCGAATATCAAGAGATATACCCAAAAGTAGGCTATGTACTATAAACGAAAGTTGATCAGAAAAATTCTAGCTACATTTTGGTGTGTTTTGGCGTTGTTGTACGATGTTTGTATCATGTGTTATCACCAATTTCAACATCCATGAGATGTATAGCAATGGTTATGTAATTGTAAAAGTCCATTAACAAAAGGGAAAGAAATTGTAACATTACCCCCTTTGTATGCAAGAAGTCACCGACTTCTTAACCTGTCCCCCAGCCATGATTCCCGCCATTAGTCCATCCATGATCTCTTTGTGACTTCAACCACTCGGCGATAGTGTTGATGTTGTGGTTAGTGGTCTCAAACCACCACTGGAGAGTCCTAGTAATATAGTCCAGCTGGACTAATTGCTCCAGAATTGCGTTGTGTTCTTTGTCCGTCACAGTATGAGGGTCGGTGGTAAGGGTGATGTTGAGCATAGCGTTGAGGGGGCCAGCAAACAGTTGGTAGTCTACAATCATAGTGGCAAGGGCTTCTTGTGATCAGAGGGAGGCGTTGGGAGTCCAAGCAAGAGGTGGTGTCGGGGGAGTGGGTAAGGGAGCCTCCTCTTGAAGGATCTGAATGTTGTTGAGCTTGGCCAGATGTTGGTGAAGGTCAGCGGCAGTGGAGGTAGGGGAAGTGGGCCAATTTGGGAAAAGGTAATCATCAACGGTGGTGGTGGTGGTGATGAAGACCTCAATAGGGGAGGTGGCAACGAAGGATTTGATGTAACAATGGCCACATGCTGTGACCAGAAGGGCGAAAGTGAAGGCAAGGAGGTAGGCAATGGTGATGATGGCAGCGAACATGTTGTATTGATAAGATGGAGGAGACGAGTCCATCAAGTGCAGTTTAAATATCCCAAATCTCATCATCAGAGTCCAAAGCTAAGATCTCTTTGATCTCAGGTGCCCTGGTTCTGAGAAAGTTCTCACAAGAGTTTCTAGCCATTTCTTCTTGTTCTGATCGGGTTCCTGCGTCATCAAAGTGTGGAATACGAATTTGATCAGGGTGTGTATGGTGTGTAACATGTATCTCCGGGTTGTTCATGCTATCCTGCACTGCTTGGTTCAGAAGAATGTAATATTGCTTGGTTGTGAGTGTCATTTCCACTTGTGCTTGTGTCATGGTCTGGATAATGCATCTGCTTCAAACATTTTTGTTCCAGGTACGTGTTCAATATGAAGATCAAATTCAGATAACAATGATGACCATTGGGCCTGTTGGGGTGTCAAGCATTGAGCGGTTCGATAATATGATAGGTTCTTGTGATCACAGTGAACAATGATCGTGTGAGGAGAACCATGTAACAAGTGGCACCAAACTGCAAGTCCTTTGATGATTGCAAGCAATTCCCTATCGTAAATCTGGTAGTTCTGTTCCGTTGATGTTAATGCATGGGATATAAATCCACACGGATGGAGTGCTCCTGATTCATCCGCTTGTTTTAGTACTGCTCCAATTGCCTTGTTTGAGGCGAATGAATGGTTTCACAGGATTTGGCATTAACAAAACTGGCATAGAGGCGAACCGTTGCTTTAGAGTATCAAAGGCAAGTTGTTGTCTATTATTCCAGTCAAATGGTTCTGCTTTCTTGGTCAAGTCTGTGAGTGGTTTTGCAATTGCTGCAAATTCCCAATAAATCATTGATAAAAGTTTCCAAAACCTAGGAATGACTGGACTTGTTTAACTGTGGATGGTACTGGCCAATCGGCTATTCCTGCAAGTTTGATAGGATCCATTTGTATCTTTCCAGGCAAGATGATCATGCCTAGAAATTCGACTTCTTGAACAGCAAATTTACATTTTTCTAATTTCAGGAATAGATCATTCCTTTCCAATTGATCGAGGACCTTTTTCATTCGTTCTTCTAGTTTGTTCAGGTTCTGAGAACATATCAAGATATCATCCATGTAGATGATAAGCCATCCTTTGTTAATCATGTCTCTGAAGTATTCATTCATCATGGTTTGAAATGTGGATGGCGAATTGCATAAGCCAAAAAACATAACGGTTGGTTCATATAATCCTCTATTGGTAATGAAAGCAGCTTTCCATTCATCTCCTTTCTTGATTCTAACGTAATAATATTATATCCCCAACAAAGGTCTAATTTGGTGAAATATTGTGCTCTGGCAAGTTTTGTAAGGAGATCGGATACTAGGGGTAATGGGTATGCGGTTTAAGTATCTGTAGTCTTGGCAAGGTCAAAGTGCACCACTTTCCTTCTTTGAGACAAAGAAAAACAGCGATGCTTGAGGAGATTTCAAAGGTCTGATGTATCCTTTAGCTAGTTGCTCTTCAATCCATTCGTCTAACAATGATTGTTCTTTGATTGATAGTGGATAAATTTTGCTAACTTTAGGACTAAAACCAGTCTTCAGATCAATAGCATGATCCCAAGTTCTGGAGGTTGGGAATCGTTTCAATGCCTTTTTCTCAAAGACTGAGCACCATTTCCCATACATATTCTGATGGTAATTCTGTTTTTGGTTTGTCCTTTTTCAACTGATATTCTAATGCTTGAGATGTTGATGTTTTGACTCTGATCCAGTAATCGTCCTCTCCCCATTGTTGATTGTCCAATGCCATTTGCCAGATAGTTCCTTCATTCTGTTGTTTATCAATAAGGTGTATCGTTTTTTCTCTCCAATTGATAGTAGGGTTGTTTTCTTTTAACCAAGGAATCCCCAAGATTAACCGTTGATCTCCCAATCTGGTGATTAGAAACCAATTGCTGTATCGTCTTCCTCCAATTGAATATTGAATATGAACTCAATGTGTGATCATTCCATTAGTGTTAACCGTTCCATCTGCGTTTCTGACTCTAATTGGTTTTCGTAATTTTTCTTTTGGTAACTTGGTGGTTACTTCTTCATCAATAAAGTTTCCTTCTACTCCACAGTCAATTAGAGCCGAAGTCTCAGCAGGTAGATCGGATGTTTCCAAAGAGATTGAAAGGCACTTGTCATTATTTGATCTTACTATTACAGAATCAAGCGCTAACTGTGAATGTCCGTTTGTTATGGAAGTATCAACCACTGTGTGACGCTTCTGGATTAAAAACCCTCGTTCTCAAGTTCATTGAGAAGACCTTCTCATTCATCGGCCTTCATCCCAGCAAGGATCGCTCTGATGCTTGCAACTGGGTCATTTTTCTTTTCCTTAGGCACATCTTCAGGGATAGATCTGATCCCTCTGTTCTGAAACAATGAGGAGGCCCTGGAGGAGGTGTTTGATGTAGTGTTTCATTTGGGATAATTCCTTGAAACATGCCCCTGGTTTCTGCATCTGAAACACTTTCCAGATTTCATATATTCCTCCTTTTGCTCATCTGTCAAACATCCAGTGGGCATCGCATTTACTGATTGGGTTGATCCACCCCTGTTACTGGTGTTTTGATTAAATTTAGAGCAGCTCCCTTGTCCTGGTTTTCGTCCAAGCGCTCACATCATTTCCCAAGCTCCATGAAGCTGTTCTGCTTTCTCATATGCTTCTTTCATAGATAGAACAATACTTTCAGGGAGTCCTTTGACAAATGCCTGAAGCTGTCCAGTTGTTCCTTTCAAACCTGAGGTACCAATCTCCATGCAGAATTTTCTGATATATTCAGGAACTGAAACATCACCCCCTACTCTGAGATTGGCTAGATTGTTCAGCGCTCTGAGAGTGCTATTAACTTCACCCCAATCAGCTAGGAAACACTTCTTGAATTCTGCCCAGTTTGTCCAAGTAAGGGTTGTCTCTTCTTCATTGTCTAATTCATCCTTGATCAGGACCTTCCAAATGTCCTTTCTGTTTCCTTCAATGTAATCACCTTCAAAGAGGGATGCTGGTACTGGTTCATTCTTCTTCTTAGTTCCTGAGCGGAAAAACCACCCTGTTCCTGTAGTTGATGGAAAGACTTCTCGTCGATCTAAATAATACTTTCATCCGAAACAGGCAGAGCCGTTCGGGGGTCTGAGGTTCGAGGTTCTGGTATCAATGGTGTCTGGCTAGTGTAGAAACACTGAGTGGTCTGGGAGTTCCAACTTGTGTTAAGATCGATGCTCTCAATGCAATTCATTCTAAGTCGACAGTGGCAAGCAGAGTCTCAGTCTGCTCCCAACCTACTGGACAAGTTCTGGACACTAAGTCAAACAATGACAAAGGTCAAACAAACAACGAGCTGAAAGGGATGAGAGCAAGGAGTTTCATTCAGAGGTTGAGAGAAGGATTCAATTAAGTTGGAACTAAAGAAAAGAGGCATACATGGGAGTCTTTGTTGAAATTGGTGATAACACATGATACAAAAAAGTGACCTGACCAGGGATTGAACCTGGGACCTCATCCACACTCCGGGTGGCATGCTCTAACCACTGAGCTACCAGGTCTTAGCAGTAGAGCTCACTAACTAAGACCTGTACAATAGCCCTTACCCCAAGACTCCTTTATAGATATTTTTAGTACTGTACATTGTACTTAGGTTAGGGTTTCAGAAATGTATATAAGAAGGGCATTTTTGGATGCTAAGCCCCTCAGTTTTTCCACCTAACTCAATAGGCAGATAAGCACTACTAACCAAATGTAAGTACAATTGAAACCTTACTTAGCTAGTGCACTGCATTGCTGTTTATTGTTTCAATAGAGAGAAGTCCATTTTAGCTACTGGCTAGACAAATTCTTTAAGAGTAGATGGTAGAGGAGAAGGCATCCTGCCAGCAAGTGAAGCAAACAGTGATTTTCAAAGTAGTGGTGACCAGGACATAACAAATGTTAGCTTGAAGCTTGATGCACTTGTAAAGCTGTTGGAACTTCACCCTTACAATGGGAATGGGAAATTCACAGGAAAACTTAAGCAAGTCTCACATGCTGAAATTTCTCCAGTGCATGTCATCTGCCCTGACTCAAATGCTTGTGAGACAATGAGCTGCAAGCCCAGGTCACTGGTTCTGAATACCAAACTAAGAGATGTCCCATTGATCAAGAATTTTGTGTCTTATGAGTGTCAAATAATTAGAATTAGAATTAATTAGTGTTTTATATTTAACTAAATATCTATTCAGATTATGTGATATCACATGATAAACACATGATTAGTCATGTGATTAGTCACATGTCTATAGGCTCATCTAGACTCTGATTAGTAATAATAAACTCTTATTTGTACTTGTGTACAAAATTATAGAGTTCAAATATATGATATTATAGAGTTTGACAGATATTATAGAGTTTGATGGGACAACTATCAACTGTATTGAATAGTTGATAAGAATCATTTATATTTAGAACATGACTCATAAATGACTCATATGACTGTGCAATAATGTTGAATTATGACCATAGAACTGTTCTACAGTGCCTTACTAAGCAGTCTGACACAGCATTTGGGGATGTGTATGGGTTCACATCATCGCTGTGTGGCATGAGTCATATCTATTCCATGATATTCTTTATAACATCATTTTCTTCTATATGACTCATATAATGCACAGCAGTCTGAGTCATAATCTAATAATATATGCTCTAGACCACTCTATATGATGTCATGCACAGTCATATGAGTCATATTTAATTATTTATTAGTCATGTTCTAAATATAAATGATTCTTATCAACTATTCAATATAATTGATAGTTGTCCCATCAAACTCTATAATATCTGTCAAACTCTATAATTTCATACATAAGTACAAATAAGAGTTTATGATTACTAATGAGAGTCTAGATGAATCTATAGACATGTGATATCACATAATCTAAATAGATATTTAGTTAAATATAAAACACTAATTAATTCTAATTCTAATTATCTAATCTAACTTTTGACACTCTCCCCTATATTCTTGCTTCTGTTGGTCAGCATGAAGGCTGAGAAGCATTGTGTTCTCTGTCATAGAAAGTAGGATCATAAGAACTGTTGCCAGGGATATCCCAGAATGAAAATTGTTTTCAATGAATTTTGAGAAAGTTGGAATGGGATATCAGGGAATGGTTGCTCAGCTCTTGTTGCTGCAACCACTGGAATGGTGTATATCATGAATATCCAAAAGGTACAACTGGACATCACATTCAACATATTCAAGACACTAAACAAGATACTAAAACAATCTGCACATGTACATCAGTTTATATCAAGTCAAAGCTTACTTCTTGCTGGACTTCCTGGGCTTAGAAGATTCACCTTTCTCCACAACCCTCTTCTTGCTTTTCCTTACATCTCCTTCTAAATTCTGAGTTTCTTTCCCTTTCCCCTTTTTACTTCTCATGCTATCCTGTTCCTTCATGCACTCATTCAAGTCTTTGAAATTATAAGAAATCTTGGAAAATCCCCACACTTCCTCATCATCAGGAGCATTGTCTCCACCCTCTAGCCATGCCTGCATAGCAGGATAATCAGAAACCTTGGCCAATGTGAGGTCTTTACACTCAGCCATGGATTCCATGTGGAATCCATGGAATCCTAGGACTCCACTGGGAATTTCCCAGCTGGTCCCAGCTGTTACTGGGACTTACTGGGACTCCCTTTAAATATAGGGAAAAGTCCCAGTGCACTCCCAATGGGTTCCCAACCCATTCCCATTCCAGTGGTGGGAATGGGACAGACAGTCTTAGGATTCCTAGTAGTAGGAATGTGGTAGGACTGGGAATGTCATGTGATACAGTTACATCTGGTCACATACTGTCACAAAGTGGTCTGTGCACACCTGACAGGTATAAAAGGACAGCCAGCAGCACCCAGTTTCTGCCATCCCCCCTCCTTGAAAACTGATTAGTCAGCTGTTTTAGTAAGGCTACATCATGTAGATAAGATTGTATACAGGTGATTAGATAAGTAGATTAGGATTAGTAATGTAGATAAGACTGTATATAGGTGATTAGATAAGTAGGATAAGTAGATAAGACTGTATATAGGTGATTAGATAAGTAGGATAAGTAGATTAGATAAGTAGATTAGGTTTAGTAATGTAGATGAGATTGTATATAGGTGATTAGATAAGTAGATTAGTAAATGTAGATAAGATTGCATATATATAGTGCACATTAGTGCACATTTTCCCATAGTGAATATCAACTGTTCTCATTGTCACATGTCACAATAGTGTCACATTTCCCACAGTTTTGGGAAGTGAGAATTGTCACATGAGCTATTAACAAAAAATATAGAGGAAGTGACATTGGTCCAGTATATGAAAACCAAATATTTGCAAACCCAATATTTAGTGAGACAATTGCAAAATACTATCACAATTCCGCTTTTTTATAGCACAGCCACAGCCCTAGCTGTAGATCATACCAGATGTCATGAAAACTTAAGTGCTTATTCCATTATATGGGTTTTTGTCCCATCTTTCTGCAATTATTAGTAATTATTTCTGTATAAGGGTCATGCTGCTTGGACATTGTTCCATGGTACACACAGACCAGTGGCAGGCACAAGCTTAGCTTCCTGCTTAGACATAGGATTGCTCCTTAGCAGCATTAGTCTACTTTTTATGAAGATCTTACTTATTTTTATTGGTTGTCAGGATTTGATGGAGCCCCAAAACCAAAATCAGGAAAGGAGGATACTTCCCTGATGACAATGAACCGCCAAAAGTGATCTCTGTCCCTGTTATGGGAAGCACTTGTTGCGCCCTAACCAGGAGTATCCATGACACACACCTTTGCCTTTTCATCAAAAGTGAATGCACATGCTAACTGGAAAATTTTCCAGACTATCCAAACAATCCAAACCAACCCTCCTCATATTTACTTTGTTTTTAACAAATAAATATATTATACAATGTCTTTCTCCAACGCTGCCACTACCTCTGCTGCTGGCAAAAAATCTGTTGCCAACTCTGGCAATTCTTCTCCCTTGTCATCTATCTCAATGACTTCCTTTGCTGGGTCCACCAGCAACATCGGCACCAACACCAGCAAAACCAGCAATTTTATTGGCAACTTGGCTGGTCAAAGTGGCGAGTATGCCGCTATAGCTGGATCATCTTCCAGCTCCTGATCCTCTGAGCAAGAGGATCAATTACTTTGACCTCCTCCCTGAGGAGGCCATCCCCAATTCTGATAGCAAGTTGGAAAATGCAGCCCTGTTTGGTGTAGCTTTGTGCTACAAAGGAAAACGGGTAATTGCACAATTTAAATTGGGTAATATAAAGGATTCTAACTTGATTAAAAATTGTGATGTTGGCTCTTCAGCCAACATTATCTGCTCACCCTGCTCCAATAAAGCCGGAATGATGCTGGCAAGTCTGGAAAGATCAAGTTTGTCTTCCCTTCCTGCACTCATTTTGCACTTGCCTTCCCCTGCTATCAAGCAGGAATCTGTCACACTGCTTCTTCACAGCAACATGTTCGTCTCTGCTGAGCACAAGAAATGTGCTGGCAAGGCACAAGTTGTTAAAAGTTAGATTAGATAATTAAGAATTAATTAGATAATTAGAATTAGAATTAATTAGTGTTTTATATTTAACTAAATATCTATTCAGATTATGTGATATCACATGATTAGTCATGTGATTAGTCACGTGTCTATAGGCTCATCTAGACTCTGATTAGTAATAATAAACTCTTATTTGTACTTGTGTACGAAATTATAGAGTTCAGAGATATTTATATCTTTGACAGATATTATAGAGTTTGACAGATATTATAGAGTTTGATGGGACAATTATCAACTGAATTGAATAGTTGATAAGAATCATTTATATTTAGAATATGACTCAGAAATGACTCATATGACTGTGCATTGCTGTGCAATGACTGTGCAATGACTCATACTACTGCGCATGAGTCATATAGCTGTGCACATGAGTCATTTAGAAGGAAATGATGTCATATAGAACATCATAGAATGATTAAAAATAGATAATAATAAAAGAAACTCGTTTAATAGTATTTTTATTATTATATTTTGTACCTAGATTAGGGTTACTAAAATGTATATAAGGAGGGCGTTTTGGACGCTAAGCTCCTCAGTTTTTCCACCTAACTCAATAGGCAGATAAGCACTACTAACCAAATGTAAGTATATTGAAACCTTACTTAGCTAGTGCTCTGCGCTGCTGTCTTTTGTTTCAATATGAGTGACTCAGTCGGCTCTGGACCATCAGCAGCCTGTGATGCAAATTTTGCTGATGATTTAATGTTAGAAACTGGCAGTAAACTTGATAACTGACTACTGATGTAATCACCAGTCAGATACAGTTATATCCCTCTTTGAACAATGCTCAGTGTGATAGACAATGAATAGAAGTCTATTGAATAGCAAAGTTCTCACTTGTACGGTTCTACCCGTACATCTATGTAAAACTAGGCTGTATGGTCACTTTGGGCTGGTCCCATAACCGAGGCGCGAGTTTTGGTGTCCACTATATCGCGCTCCAGACATAAAACAGTCTAGGAGGTGGACTACACCAAATATCAAGAGATATACCCAAAAGTAGGCTATGTACTATAAACGAAAGTTGATCAGAAAAATTCTAGCTACATTTTGGTGTGTTTGGCGTTGTTGTACGATGTTTGTATAATGTCTTATCACCAATTTCAACATTTAATTCAGCAAAACCAAATTGTAATTGTCCAGCACTGGGCTAAAATAGAAGAGGCCAAGAAGTGTGAAGAAGAGTGGATTGCCAAGCATATTGCACAAAAGGTGCAAGATAACAAGCAGCGCATGGCTCACTCATTGCAAGGCAAGAAGTCTCTTTGCCGCTTCAAAGAAATTTGGGCTAAAAATACCAACCTGAATTCAGTACCTGTTGGACAAACAGGAAACATGTCCCTTTCCAAAAGGGATCAAATGGTGATTGACAGAATCACTAGTGGCAATTATAGGCTGCAAATGCTGTTCCCTCGTTTAGGGAACACTGAAAACAGGACTCCAATTCCTGTTCCTGGCCCATCCAGGATTACCTATGCTACCATGGTGAGTGAGCAGTGACATGGGAAATGTGCATGGTCCCATTTCCTTCCCCAAAAACAAAGATCCTAATGAAGTATATTTGTTGTCTGCTACAGAGCAGAACAGGTGCCACAGGAAGTGGCTTGCCACATGGGGAGCAAGGGTCAAGACTGAGGTCTCAAAATGGATTGAAGTGGAAAACCCACTTTTGCTTTGATCCAATAATGGGAATGACAAAGGAGAGACATGGGAACAATGCACCAGATGGGTGCACCAGACTTCGGAGTGGCAGAATATTGCCACCACCTTTGTAAATTGGGTGTTAGTTAACCCAAATAAAATATGTGTAGTTAGACAGAGAAGGAGTGACTCCACTCTTCTCAAAAAATCTATGCATGTTGCCTATGATGCAAATGAGTTAGTTGAGGATGCAAAAGTAATGGTTGCTACTCATCAAACTACCATTAAGGAAATTGCCACTACAGTTAAAAATGTCATCCATACTTGTGACACATTATTGTCTCACAATGAAACATTAAAAAATGACATCTTGGGCATGCAAGAATTAGGCATGATCCAAGAAAAAGTGCATTTCCAGCAATGTTTGCATCATATGCAAACAGATACAGAGGCAAAAATTGTAATTTCTAAATTACAACAAGAAGTACAAGAGCAAAAGAACTGTGCAGATGCAGTGGAATCTTGGCTTGATTCTGACAAAGCAAAGTATGATCTGTCTTGGGAGAAGAGACAACTCAAAAAGCAGCATCAGAAGGAAAATTGGCTAAAGAAGAAAGAAGCTGATAAAGTTATCATCACAGCCTGCTCCAAAGAGCCAAGAAATCATGTGCCTTCACATGATGAACTTAAAGAATTGAAGGATCAAACCTTTGAGGATTTATTGTATGGCTCTGATAATTCTCATTGGGAATTATCCAATGATGAAAACAGCATGTTCAAAAAGGCTCAGAGTAATTGTACTCTTGAGCAGGGTGAACTTTTATTTGTGCTATGCACAAATAGAGTATTCAGACACACATCTGAACAACCTGTTTGGCATAAGCCAGGCATGTGTTGTTTAGCAGCCATAAAGTTACGTGCACTGTCTAAATATGTGTGGAAGACATATCCCACAATTAGGGAATTGTCTGAAATAAGCCACTTATTATGCAAAGATATTGGCTTCACCCTTATTGAACAAAAGAATGAACGTTTCCATCTTCAGATTACCCATAAAGGAAAATATGGATGGGCAAATTTGGATAAAATGGCTAAATCTAACAAAAGCCATTGGACTGTTGGAGTGGACAGTAATGATAAGGAGAAGGTTCCCATCCTTAAAGGGTCCAGTAATTGGACAACATGGGAACGATTGATGAGGGCACTGCTTCAATCTAAAAGTGTATGGCAATATTGTTATGATTTGATCTTATCTTATCTCTTAGCTCGGGAAGCTCGGATCTCTTATTGGGTTATCGGAGATCTTATCTTTCAAGATTATGTAAGCGGACTGTGGGTCGACATGGTTGTAGCATCAAGAGCCCCAGGCTCTTGATTGTCATAGTTGTAGACTGCAACAGAGTTTCTTTCTTTCTTTCTCTCTGTTTCCTCTGGTTGTGCACCTGGGTCTAGCGACCTTGTGTCATAATCAAGAGCCTTACAGACCTACTTGCATGACATTCAAATACAACCTTGTACAACACATCAACTACATCTTTCTCTACCTTCGACATGACAACCAACACTGCTACGATGGTGACATTGGTTTGACCAGGAGCTGTCCTGATAACAGCATCCAGTGATGGTGGTAAGCCATTGAAGAATACTGAGGCGACAAACCTGTGCACGTTGAGAGCGCCACTCCTCCCTGGGATAGTGGGTCGGGGGCTGTGGCAGACCGTACAGTGGAAGAGCAGGAGGAAACCATGAAAACAACTGCAAGGGTGTACAGTCTGGGGGCACCAATCACGTATTGGGGTTCATACCCTGAGCACGAGGACGCCCCAGTGAAGTCCCAGGCACTGTGTGAGCAGGAGCATGCGGACCTACTCTTCTAGGCGACATCCCCATAAGGGTGTCTCAGCGGATGAATGGAAGGCATCTTGTGATGGCTCGGAGGAGGGGCCATACAAGTGGGAGTTTTTATTGCAGGGAGAAATAGAAACCAATCGAGAGATGCAGGAGCAAGAGTGCTTCCAGATCAAGCGACAGCGGTGGCTTGCACGGCAAGCAAAGAAGGTACCAGCAGTACCGGTGCAGCAGAACTCGCATGTTCTGAGATGGATAGTGCACCAGGCTGCGGAGCGCCAGCAGCGCCAACAGGAGGCACACTGCCTCTTGGAGGAGGCTGATAGAGTGGCTTGAGCCGAGCAAGAAGCCACATGGGAGGCGTTGTTTAAAGAACGTGAGGAGGCTTGTGTCATTAAGGAAAGGGCGCAGAAGGCGCAAGAAAAAGTAAAGGCACACATGGTAACGGCCCTTCCCAAACCAGTCACTCAGGATTGGGTAAGGAATGTGCCAGCAGAGTGGAAGTTCAGTGTGGATGAATTGAACGGACGTTTTATCCCAAAAGCATCATGGGATAAAAAGAAGAGGTCATCGGTTGCACTGTATGAAGGAGTGTTCAGGCATTATGATGAAATGATAAACAAGTTTGAACAGATGAAGGGTGTTCATATCGACTTTGACAGGGAGCGCCTGTACAATAGGATTCATGTGCAGGAGTGCAACAAGATAATCAGGGACCAAAAGTCTAAATGGTCTCAAGGAGCGTTCGTAATCTTGCACCAGGTTAGTGGCAAGGGTATGGGAGATGGCCAAGACATTGTCTTGGAAATTGAAATCAACTTGCAAGTGTTGGCAAGTTACATCAAGAGGGTGTTCGAATGTACAGAGCATGATCTAGAACTGGTGGCACATCATTGGTCTCTATCACACGAGACTTGGAACAAGCTACAACATGTGTTGAATGGCAACATGATGAATTCATTAAGACATGCAAAGCGGTTACGTTACGACCCATTACTGTATTGCAAACTGGAATGCATGGCACCACCACCAACTCCAAAAAACTACATAGGAGAAGGTGTTCTAGACGGGCTGTGGGGAATCAGCCTGAACGCGTTTCTAAAGGAATGCGAGGAGGGTCTAACAGACCACATGAGGAGGTTAGACAGATGGCGAGTGTCAAGTGCAAGGGAACTGGCATTGCCAGGAAAGAGACGATGACCCAAAGAACCCAAGGCAAAGAAGTCGCACCGATACATGAGTGAAGGAGGAGCCCCATGGCAAAGAAAGGGTTTCTGCTACATGTACCTATTCAAGGAGGTACATTGTTACAGTTTCTTTTCTTCTTTGTTAACAGACTAGTTATTACTTAATCATTGTTATGCTTTTCATGGACGCTTAGTTCCTTTTAGCTTTACCTTTCACATTCCCTTTCTTAGGTATTTAGCTGCGCTTTTCCTTTTATATTTCCTTTGTACTTTTCAGTATATAAAGGCTCGCATGTACACCTCTTTTCTTTAGTTCCAACTTAATTGAATCCTTCTCTCAATCACTAAACAAAACTCCTCACTCTCATCTTCTTGAGCTCATTGTTTCTTTTGACCTTCATCATCATTTGACCTAGTGTCCAGAACTTGTCCAGTAGGCTGGGAGCAGACCGAGACTCTGCTTGCCACTGTTGATTTAGAACAAACTGCGTTGAGAGCATCAATCTTAACACAAGTTGGAACTCCCAGAACCGCTCAGTGTTTCTACACTAGCCAGACACCATTGATACCAGAACCTCGAACCTCAGACCACTGAACGGCTCTGCCCATTTCAGACGAAAGTATTATCTAGATCAACGAGAGGTTTTTCTGCTCAGGAACTAAGAAAAAGAACGAACCACTACCAGCATCCCTCTTTGAAGGTGATTATATTGAAGGAAACAGAAAGGACGTCTTCCCAGACAACATTTGGATTGATTGGGTCAACGAAGATCTAGAAGAGGATTTTTACTTTCTATTTTACCCACCCACTGAAGAACCAGAATCCTCTTGGTGGAACAAATTCCTCAGTCTCTCTGGAGCACCACCACAGGACCAATACGCACTCACAGACAAAGGGTTACAGCCTTGGAGAGACTTCCTGGAACAAAAACAGATTCAACAGAGTCTATTTGGTGTTGGATTGCATAAAAGTGACCTGACCAGGGATTGAACCTGGGACCTCATCCACAATCCAGGTGGCACGCTCTAACCACTGAGCTACCAGGTCTTAGTAGTAGAGCTCACTAACTAAGACCTGTACAATAGCCCTTACCCCAAGACTGATGCCACACAGCAATGATGTGAACCCATACACATCCCCAAATGCTGTGTCAGACTGCTTAGTGTTGAAATTGGTGATAACACATGATACAAACATCGTACAACAACGCCAAACACACCAAAATGTAGCTAGAATTTTTCTGATCAACGTTCGTTTATAGTACATAGCCTACTTTTGGGTATATCTCTTGATATTCGGTGTAGTCCACCTCCTAGACTGTTTTATGTCTGGAGCGCAATATAGTGGACACCAAAACTCACGCCTCGGTGTATGGGACCAGCCCAAAGTGACCATACAGCCTAGTTTTACATAGATGTACGGGTAGAACCGTACAAGTGGGAACTTTGCTATTCAATAGACTTCTATTCATTGTCTATCACACTAAGCATTGTTCAAAAGAGGGATATAACTGCATCTGACTGGTGATTACATCAGTAGTCAGTTATCAAGTTTACTGCCAGTTTCTAACAGGTTATGGGCCCCGGCCTTTAACTGACACAGAGCTGTTATTGAACTTGGGAATTTTGCTGGTCTTTCTGTAGACCATACACTTGATTTATTGGCGACTTGTGGTCTATTACAGATCATAGACCTCGATTGGGAGCTCTTAGAGCGAAACAGGACTTGGCACACACATTCCACATTTGTTTGGAAACATAAAGATGTCAGATCATAGCATCAAAATCAAGCCTCTCACAAATGATAATTATCAGGAGTGGGCAGGGGAGATGAAGGCTTTGTTGATGAGGGGTGGATTATGGAGGGTAGTTTCTGGAAAGGCTACAAAGCCTACAGAAGCTGAAGCAGTGAACAAATGGGAAACCATGATGGAAAAAGCGGCAGGAGAAATCTACTTGGCTGTTGAAAGTGACCAGAGGGTACACTTTAGAGGCAAAGAAGACAATCCTAAAGCTATGTGGGATAGCCTGGAGAAGGTTCATTTGAACAAGAAGCCAGGTGCCAGGTTCAATGCATATGACAAGTTATTCTCCATCCACAAAAGTGATGATGAATCTCTCTCCAATGTGGCAACAAGGGTTGAAAAGGCAATGTCGAACATCAAAAATCTTCGTCCAAGTGACTTTACCTTGGAGAAGTTGGATGATGAACTACTGTGCATGGCAATGATTCGTGCTCTGCCAGAAGAATATGCCAATTTGACATCAAATTTGTTGTTGGTGGAGAAGTTGGAGAAGGACATAATCCTTCAAGCCTTCAAATCAGAGGAATTGAATCATCAACGATGTTCAGATGTGGGAGAGAGGGCAAATAAAATATCTGCCTCTGGTGGAAGTGGTGGGCCAAAGACCAGATCAATTGCTTGCAATATTTGCAAGGAAGAGGGCCATTGGGCTAGGCAGTGCCCAAAGCGAAAGAAATATGGTGGAAACAATGCCAAAAAGGCAGAGGAAGTGAAAGAGGCAGAGCCTGCTGTTGAAAAGGCTGGAAATGCAAGTACCTTGGTTGAATATGCACTTGCCACATCTGCTGACCATCGATTTGATTGGAATACAGACTCAGGGGCCACTTCTCATATGACCCCACATAGACACTGGTTCAAAACTTATACCCCAATGAGGAAACCAGTTAGATTGGTGGACCACACTGTGATATATTCAGAGGGTGTGGGATCTGTTGTCTTTAGACCAATTATAGATGGAAAGGTGGCTAGGGATGTTGAATTTTCTAAAGTGTTACATGTACCAGGCTTGGAAAATAATCTGTTTTCAGTACTATACTTGACACAGCATAAAGGCTTTAATGTACATATCTCTAAATCTGCAATGAAGTTTGTGTTAAATGGTCATGTACCTTTTGTTGCAAAAATTGGTAATGACAATATTGGTTACCTTGTTGGTGAAACAGTTGTAGAAGAAGAGTATGTGAAATCTGCAGTGACATCGTCTACTCTGCCTCTGGATCTGACTTTGTGGCATAGGAGATTGGCCCACCACAATTATGAGAGTGTTAAGAATATGGTTCGTGATAGCATGGTTGAGGGACTGACCATGACTTCCTCTGACAAGCCTGATCCAATCTGTGAACCATGTTTGGCTGGCAAGATGCATGCCAATCCATTTCCATCGTCCAAAAATCGAGCCACAAAGCTATTGGAACTTATTCACACTGATGTGCATAAAGTGGGAGTTGCTACCCATTCAGGATATCAGTATTGGGTCACATTCATAGACGACTACTCTCGACTTCGTGTTGTATTCCCCATTAAAACAAAGGACATGGTGTTTGATGCATTTAAAAGATTCAAAGCTTATGCTGAGAATCAGTTGGGTCAATCTATCAAAACACTTCGTGATGATAAAGGTGGAGAATACATGTCAAGAGAGTTTTTGAAGTTCACAGATGAATGTGGCATTGTTAGGCAACACACAGTGCGAAATAGGCCTCAACAGAATGGAGTGGCAGAACGAGCTAATAGGACATTGTCAGAAAGGATCACAGCTATGTTGGAGAAGTCTGGTTTACCATCCAAGTTTTGGGGAGAGTGTTTGGCAGCACTAGTCCATGTTTGGAATCGTTGTCCAACATCTGCATTGGAGAAAAAGACACCATTTGAATTATGGTATGGAAAGAAGCCAGACATCAGTCATTTGCGAATATGGGGATGCACTGCTTATGTGCATGTGCAGAGGGATAAACGTACTGCTTTGGGATCACATATGGAGAAGTGTATATTCATTGGATATCCTGATGGTTACAAGGGTTGGAAATTCTACAATCCAGTCACAAAGAAGTTGGTTATTTGTGAAAGAGCAGAGTTTGATGAACGTTACATGTTGGGATCACACTCTACTTCAAATTCTCAGATTACCAAAAGACAACAGATACCTCAGGAGCAGCAGTACTACATTCCTGCACCAGCTATTCCAGTTGAAGCAGATGATGATGATGATTACATGGTGGCACCATTACCAAGGATAGATAATGAACAACAGGTTATGGGCCCCGAGGAGCGCTTAAGTGACTGACAACCCTGAACAGTTGTATGTTCAGGGCAGGGTGTTGAATTATGACCATAGAACTGTTCTACAGCGCCTTACTAAGCAGTCTGACACAGCATTTGGGGATGTGTAGGGTTCACATCATTGCTGTGTGGCATGAGTCTTGGGGTAAGGGCTATTGTACAGGTCTTAGTTAGTGAGCTCTACTACTAAGACCTGGTAGCTCAGTGGTTAGAGCGTGCCACCCGGAGTGTGGATGAGGTCCCAGGTTCAATCCCTGGTCAGGTCACTTTTATGCAATCTAACAAATAGTGTGCATGTTAATTTAGCAGCGGAACATGCTTCGCACTCGGATATTAAACTATCCATTTTTATATTCAAATCTTGAATTAGACGTTTTTTGTGTAAGCGCTTCAATGTGGAAATGCTTATATGTCCAAAACGCTTATGCATTTCGTTCCAGGTAATTGGGTCTTTGTGAATAATATTATACATATGTTCAACGTTCACTGCTTGAACATCTAATTTATATAATTGGTTTTGCAATTTGCCAATCACAATTAATTTCTTTTTATTATTGTAAATATGAATGTGCTGATTTCGCATTATAGATGAATAACCTTCTATATCAAGGCGTGGTATAGATAATAAATTGTTTTTTGCACAAGGAACGAAAAAAACATCATTCAATTTAATTGTTTGTCTACTTTTTCCAATAACGGAATAAAGTGTGACAGTACCTCGTCCATGAGCTGGTACCTTTATATCACCTACACCAGTTATGTTTTCTGGATTTGGTGAATAATTGGATAATATATTTAATTTATTTGTGATGTGAGATGTTGTTGTGGAATCTGCAAACCAAGACTCATAGAAAGAATTGGTAGTATTGGAATCGCTATTTGCAATATTTACATTTTCTATTAAATCAATCATTTTGGACGTATTGTCCATTTCAATATCTGAATCAACTATATGCGCCATTTCCTTTTTAGCACGTCCCTTTGGACCTTTTCCATTCCCTTTTTCTTTTCCTTTTCTCGTCCAACATTCGTCGAGTGAATGGCCAAATTTATGGCAATATCTGTTAAAAACTGGCAGTAAACTTGATAACTGACTACTGATGTAATCACCAGTCAGATGCAGTTATATCCCTCTTTGAACAATGCTTAGTGTGATAGACAATGAATAGAAGTCTATTGAATAGCAAAGTTCTCACTTGTACGGTTCTACCCGTACATCTATGTAAAACTAGGCTGTATGGTCACTTTGGGCTGGTCCCATACACCGAGGCGTGAGTTTTGGTGTCCACTATATCGTGCTCCAGACATAAAACAGTCTAGGAGGTGGACTACACCGAATATCAAGAGATATACCCAAAAGTAGGCTATGTACTATAAACGAAAGTTGATCAGAAAAATTCTAGCTACATTTTGGTGTGTTTGGCGTTGTTGTACGATGTTTGTATCATGTGTTATCACCAATTTCAACAATATCCACATTTGGGTTTCCCTTTGAAATGACATTGTTCTGCGGCGTGATTAGTATGGCTGCAAATAGAGCATGCTGGGAAATCAAATTTTCGTTTCCTTGGGTTACTATTTTGTGACGACGAAGTTGCCTGATATACAACTTCTTTTTTTCCATGTTTAAAACTATGGTTGGCCTCGTATCCAATATGGTTGATGAGTTGACCAACCGTCATAGGAATATTGTTCAGTTGTGTTACTGAACCGATGGTATTTCCGATCCACTCGTTCCATTCCGGAGGAAGGGAACATAATAGGTGGACCTTGAATAATGCGTCCGAATCTTCCCAGCCCATCATCTGGAGCTCGTCACGCATATTCTTAAGTGTATTCAAATGGGCGATGATATCATCATCGTCAGCGGCTTGTATTGTCCAAAAATCCTGTAGTTTCATGATCGTCAGGAGAATGCCATGAGGTTGATTGGCCTCTGTCAAGGCTCGCCAAATCTCAGCTGAACTCGCCGTGCGTCCGTCTGGTCCACGTTTGGGAACATGTACCATCTGTTCCTCCTCTATGCCTGAAATAATCATCGTTGCGAGGGCTTTATCCATTTTTCACCACGCGCGCGCTCCTACTGGATCAACAGTAGGGTCCGGCATAGTAGTCGTACCATTAATAAATCCTTTGGCGTCACACGTAGTGATGTGGAAGTACATTCATTTGTTCCATCTCAACCAATTCTTGAGGTTGAGTTTGATCCCTTTTTCGATCGTTGAAGTGTAATGTATGACGCTTTTGTAGTCGTATATATCACTAGTATTGACAGTGCTCGGCATTGCGATAGATACACTAGTAGTCGTCGTAGGGGTGGCAGGCGTGGACACAGCTGCAGGAGCAGCAGCGGCAGCGGGATTCAGCGTGGGAGGATCTTCTTGATTTGCGATGTGAGACATTGCATAATGTCACTTATTTGGTTAAAAATAAATAAATGTCGATTCAAGGGCGATTTAAAGCGCAAGCTTGGGGCCCATAACCTATTAGTGTAGATATGCAAAAGGCTTGTATCCACCGAGGGGGGGGAAAGCGAATCGTAGGCGGAGACGTGTGATGCTGGTGTGTGTCGGTGATGGCTGTAGTGCGGGATCATGGTTATTATTAGCACAGGTACACGTTGCCTTATCTACGTGCTTCCTTCGATTCAATCTCCGCATTAATAAGTGTGCCTGATTATGTCCGGTGCTCACTCATTCCCAACAAGATGGAACGGTTAACACTAATGGAATGATCACACATCGAGTTCATATTCAATATTCAATTGGAGGAAGACAATACAGCAATTGGTTTCTAATCACCAGATTGGGAGATCAACAGTTAATTTTGGGAATCCCTTGGTTAGAAGAAAACAACCCTACTATCGATTGGAGAGATAAAACAATACACCTCATTGATGAACAACGGAATGAAGGAACTATCTGGCAAATGGCATTGTATAATCAACAATGGGGAGAAGACGATTACTGGATCAGAGTCAAGACATCGGCGTCTCAAGCTTGGCGTCTCAAGCATTAGAACATCAGTTGAAAAAGGACAAACCAAAAACAGAATTACCATCAGAATACGAGAAATAGCGCTCAGTCTTTGAGAAAAAGGCATCGGAACAGTTCCCAACCTCCAGAACTTGGGATCATGCTATCGATCTGAAGACTGGTTTTAGTCCTAAAGTTAGCAAAATTTATCTGCTAAACTTGCAGGAATAGCCAATTGGCCAGTACCATCAACGGTTAAACAAGTCCGATCATTCAGCATAATATTCGTTATGTCAAAAGATTTTGCAGAACCACTGGAAGATATGTTGAATTATGACCATAGAACTGTTCTACAGAGCCTTACTAAGCAGTCTGACACAGCATTTGGGGATGTGTAGGGTTCACATCATCGCTGTGTGGCATGAGTCTTGGGGTAAGGGCTATTGTACAGGTCTTAGTTAGTGAGCTCTACTACTAAGACCTGGTAGCTCAGTGGTTAGAGCATGCCACCCGGAGTGTGGATGAGGTCCCAGGTTCAATCCCTGGTCAGGTCACTTTTATGCAATCCAACAAGATATACCCCTACTGTCAAAACCAGATACTCCATCACGCAGATGTTCGTCCCTGCCTTTAAACACCCTTCCAAATGAACGCTCTCTATATATCAAAAATTGAAATATGTTCCAATGATGTCAAAACCGCCTAAAGTAGCACAATTACCTCCTCACAAACGAACGCATCTGCAAGGACACACAGAGATTCCATATAATGCCTTATCAAAGTATCTTCCTCAGTACCATTGCCTCTCCTTTGATTTAGGGGAATTACCCACATTTCAAGAAGCCAAATCACATTATCTCCCAGCGTCAGTCCACCCTTGTTTCCAATATGACAATGTCTATCACAGGGTCTGGTTACGATGGACATTCCCCGATCAGAAGCCTTACAATGGATTATTCAGCTAGGCAGAGACATCTCCACAGAACAATGGCAATATGAATGGTGAATGAATATAAGGGGAAGTGAAAATTTTAACCGTACATGAGCGCAAATGGAAATGACACTCACAACTGAACAATATTACAATCTTCTGAATCAGGCAATACAGGCTAGCATGAACAACCTGGAGATACATGTTACACATCATGCACACCCTGAGCAAATTCATATTCCACACCCTGACGATGCAAAAACCTGATCAGAACAAGAAGAAGAGGCTAGGAACTCTCATGAGAATTTTCTCAGGACCAGAGCACCAGAGATCGAAGAGATCTTAGCCTTGGACTCCGATGATGAGATCTGGGATATTTAAGAAACCACACTTAACGAATCCATTTTCTCCATCACAACAATACAACATGTTTGCTGCTGTTGTCACCTTCGCCTACCTCGTCACTTTCACCTTTGCCCTCCTGGTCACAGCATGTGGCCACTGCTATGTTGAACCCCTCGCCACCGCCTCCCCCTTCCTTGCCACGGCCCATGCATGACCTCCTCATCAAGGTCTTCATCACCACCACCACCACCATTGATGAATATCTTTTCCCAGATTGGCCCGCTTCCCCTTCCACCACCATCACTAACTTACACCAACACCCAGCAGAGCTTGATGACACCCTCCTTTTAGAAGAAGAAGCTCCCCTGCCCCCTCCTCCAGCACCATCTCTCACCTGTACTCCCAATGCCTCCCTCCTTCGAGCTCAACAAGCTCTTGCCACTATGATCGTGGATTACCAACTTTTTGCCAGCCCTCTTGATGCGATGCTCAATGTCACCCTCACCATCGACCCTCATACTGACACTGATGAAGAATGTGATGCGATTCTGGAGCAAACAGTCCAGCTGGATTATATCACGAGGACTTTGCAATGGCAGTTTGAAACTGCTAATCACAACGTCAACACCATCGCCAAGTGGTTGAAGTCATGAAGAGAACAACGGGAATCATGGATGGGGAACTGGATAAGAAGTCGGTGACTTCTTGCATATGAAGAGGGTAATGTTACAGTTTCTTTTCTTCTTCATTAACGGACTAGTTATTACTTAATCATCGTTATGCATTTCATGGATGCTTAGTTCCTTTTAGCTTTACCTTTCACATTCCCTTTCTTAGGTATTTAGCTGCGCTTTTCCTTTTATATTTCCTTTGTACTTTTCAGTATATAAAGACTCGCATGTACACCTCTTTTCTTTAGTTCCAACTTAATTGAATCCTTCTCTCAATCACTAAACAAAACTCCTCACTCTCATCTTCTTGAGCTTGTCATTTCTTTTGACCTTTGTCATCATTTGACCTAGTGTCCAGAACTTGTCCAGTAGGCTGGGAGCAGACCGAGACTCTGCTTGTCACTGTTGATTTAGAACGAACTGCATTGAGAGCATCGATCTTAACATACATTACAACATGTATGACTGGCCAGCATACCTGATGATCTCAGAAATACATGGGTATGAACAAGAACTTAGGGACAAGTCGGCTCTTTTTGAGTTAGCAGATGGAGACTCAGATGGAGTTTTCCATGTAGTACCGGTTAGGGACCCCAAGAGAAAGTATGACATTGGTGTCTATATGTGGAAGGATATAGACGAGCTTGTCGAATGGAAGTGGGGGTGGAAAGACGTGAGATTGCGCGCAGAATGTCAGGAGGAGGATGACGTGGTCTATCCCAGAGAACTGTTAACAGTCACCCGGAGAATCACCAGATGGATGACTAGGAATGTATACAGGAGAATCTGTTGGATTGCATAAAAGTGACCTGACCAGGGATTGAACCTGGGACCTCATCCACACTCCGGGTGGCACACTCTAACCACTGAGCTACCAGGTCTTAGTAGTAGAGCTCACTAACTAAGACCTGTACAATAGCCCTTACCCCAAGACTCATGCCACACAGCGATGATGTGAACCCATACACATCCCCAAATGCTGTGTCAGACTGCTTAGTAAGGCTCTGTAGAACAGTTCTATGGTCATAATTCAACAGAATCGTAGGAAATTGGTTTGTGGAGGAAGTCCACACCCGACTACGGGAAATATCAATCTCCAGGATAGACATAGGCGCATGGTCACAAGGAGTGGAACGAGCGATGAGAGAATCATTACCACCTCCAGGGTATTGTGGTTCAGGTCCAGAAACACCCAGACTTTGTTATTTGTGGTTATTCAAACCAGAATACTGGACATGGTTTGCATGGGTGCACAACCTGTCATGGAGGACCATTGCGAATTACGACAAGGAACTGAGAAATACAGAAATAAGGGTGCAAGCACCTTTCAGTTTCCTCATGTTCAAGTTGCATGTGGTACCAGCTTGAATTGGAGAACAAGGATGGGACTTGTTGGAGAAGAACAAGTCAAATGAATATGCTAATGTGTCGGTTGGATTTGATGTGATGGACACCTTGCTGGCAGCAATAGTAGTGCTCGTCACAGCTCTTTTGAGGAGCTTTGGATCAACTGAACAACAAGACGCATGGATGGCCAGAGGAGGTGATGGCCAAAGACAGACAGCAGCGGGGTTGGCAGAGTCAGCCAACACCATCTTACAAGCAGTGAGAACGCCATCCACACCACCAGAAGAGAGAGACTGCTGATGTTGAAGGTTGATTTACCAGATGCATATGAGGGACAACCGCATTTAGTCGGCAACTGGTTACAACAAATGCGAGCGTACTTCATGATGGTGCAAATCCATGATTTCGACTGATGGATGATGATCACCCTACAAAGAATCAAAGGCGGGTCAGCAAATTGAGCAGGAAATTGGGCAGCAACAAAACTGCAGGAGATGATGGAATACATTGATGAGAAAGCGGTAAGGGCAGTGGCAGGAACGTACCGACAAGACACCTCATACACCCAGGAAAGAATAGGAATATGGGAGGAGGCATTGGTTGCAACAGGACAACCAGCTCAACTGCCAATCCAAGTACAAGCTGTTGAAATTGATGATAAGACATTATACAAACATCGTACAACAACGCCAAACACACCAAAATGTAGCTAGAATGTTTCTGATCAACTTTCGTTTATAGTACATAGCCTACTTTTGGGTATATCTCTTGATATTCGGTGTAGTCCACCTCCTAGACTGTTTTATGTCTGGAGTGCGATATAGTGGACACCAAAACTCACACCTCAGTGTATGGGACCAGCCCAAAGTGACCATACAGCCTAGTTTTACATAGATGTATGGGTAGAACCATACAAGTGAGAACTTTGCTATTCAATAGACTTCTATTCATTGTCTATCACACTAAGCATTGTTCAAAGAGGGATATAACTGTATCTGACTGGTGATTACATCAGTAGTCAGTTATCAAGTTTACTGCCAGTTTCTAACACAAGCGCCAATGAGGAGACCGGCTCCATTTGTGGGATGGCCTGGATTTGAGGAAGAGATGAGGGCATACTTCATGACTACAGAAACATGTGATGAAGCTATCTGTAAGCTGAACAAGTTGACTCAGGGGAGTCGACCAGTAGAGGATTATATCGTCGAGTTCAAAGGATTAAAGGAACTGACAGGATACAATGAAATTGCGTTGATAGCGCAATTCAGGAAGGGACTGAACCCGCAATTGGGGTTGAGAATTGTGGAAACGGGAGCACTGGGCGATGGACTGCAGGTGTGAGATTTAGAAAGGTGGTTTGTGAAGGCAACAGAGTTGAACAAGGTGTGGAGAGATGCCAAGGCGTTTTATCATGTAGAAGGAAGGTCGCAACAGGACAATCGGGCGTGGAACACGGCTCTGCAGGGAACCCAGAATAGGGTTGCACCAACACCTGCGAACCGAAGCAGTGGGGCAACACAAGGTCCAACAGCAGCGTCAGGTTCCAAACCAAGAGATCCTAATGCGATGGACATAGATAGGAAGTGGCAAGTAATTACGTGTTATAATGTTAGAAACTGGCAGTAAACTTAATAACTGACTACTGATGTAATCACCAGTCAGATACAGTTATATCCCTCTTTGAACAATGCTTAGTGTGATAGACAATGAATAGAAGTCTATTGAATAGCAAAGTTCTCACTTGTACGGTTCTACCCGTACATCTATGTAAAACTAGGCTGTATGGTCACTTTGGGCTGGTCCCATACACCGAGGCGTGAGTTTTGGTGTCCACTATATCGCGCTCCAGACATAAAACAGTCTAGGAGGTGGACTACACCGAATATCAAGAGATATACCCAAAAGTAGGCTATGTACTATAAACGAAAGTTGATCAGAAACATTCTAGCTACATTTTGGTGTGTTTGGCGTTGTTGTACGATGTTTGTATCATGTGTTATCACCAATTTCAACATATAATTGTGGCAAACAGGGTCACATGGCATGCGATTGTAAAGCACCAAAGGTTTGGACAGGGAAGACGAGGATTAGGGAGATGGGCTGGAAAGAGTTTCTAGCAGAGGATATGATGAATGAAGATGCAAAGGCCATAGTGGAATGGGCCAAAGAGAAGGCGACCGATCAAGCAAGGACTCATCTTCTACTAAATGTAATATTTCTATGACCAATCCATGCATTTTAAATTACATCGAGTATGAAATGAGTGAAAAGGGACAGAAATGGCGAGAAGAACCTATCAGGGCGATAGGATCTCGCTTGAAGGCCTGGCAGACTCCATGGATGGTGAGACGCATATGGGAGCAACCCATGAGCCAAGCTCTAGAGTCGCTTTGGTTGGACATGGAGTCACGAATCACGACAGGCAGAGGTAATGGAAGTGATGGTGAAAGACTTGAACAGGGGGATAGAAGTGGAGACCTTTTGGCAGTTGAATAATTTAAAGAAGCATTGGAAGTATGTCCTGGGAACAGGGAAACGACAATTGAGTACCGATGATAGTGATAGATGTGACCACCGGCCAATGCATCGCAGTAATGGCTCTCCTGGACTTGGGATGCACGGGTTCGTGCATAAATAGGGAATTCGTGAAGAGGAATAACCTCAACATGAGAAAGCTCGCACACCCTATTCCAGTGTACAATGCTGATGGATCGGAAAATAAGGATGGCAAACTGTCAGAAATGGTGCAATTGAAGATGGCAATTGGAGCACACTCAGAACTCTGGGAATTCGGTGTGTCCTCCCTGGGGAAAACAGATTTATTTTTAGGACATGATTGGTTGAAATATCACAATCCGGAGGTGAACTGGCAAAAGAACTTACTCCAATTCAACCGATGCCCAGGCACGTGCCAACCAGATACACATGCCAAGGAGCCTGAAGAAGAAAGTGATCAGGACAAGGAGGAAGAGTGTGGCTTGCATTGGGAAGACGGCAACAGATTGATAGCAGTGATGAAAGAAGACATAGACAGAGAATGGATATGGGCATACAAATCTACAGCTACTAAGATTGCATCTGAACATACAATCAAATGGACCCTGGAAGAAATTGTACTTGAACATTATTTAGGTTACTGGAAGATATTTGAAAAACAGATGTTTGACGAATTACCGCCCAGGCATCCATGGGATCATGCAATTGAACTAATACCAGGTTTGAAACCACTAGATTGTAAAATCTATCCACTGAGTAAAGATGAACAAGGGAAACTCGAGGAGTTTCTTAAGGAGAATCTGGAGACGACGAGTGGAAGGCGGCATTCCACGCCAACTGGGGGCTATTTGAACCCTTAGTCATGTTTTTTGGTTTAATGAACTCACTGGTGACTTTTCAAACAATGATGAATGATCTTTTCAGGGAAGAAATTGCAGAAGGATGGGTTGTCATTTACATGGACAGACACAGTTAATTGATTTGGATGGGTGTAAATTTTCATACATAAGCCATTCGCATTGACATATTTAACTCCCAACGTCTTTTCAGAGGAAGTACTATTAATGTCGTATGAGGGGTGAATGCAGACTTCCTCTTTGAGGAAACAATCGTAGATAAATATATGGACGGCATCGACTGCATTCCATATATGCGAGGTGGATCTTTCATAGACCCTGGCAGGCAAGAAGAACTCCCGAGCTTCAGGAGAATTCTTGATACAATTATAGCTGCAAGTGGTATTAATCATATATACCAACTTGGCCAGACGATGACCAGGATAAAGATAACACATGTCATCTGCATCATATTTTTTCATGATATTCTCGATGTCCTCAACCGGCAATTCATGGACTTCTTTCATTACACAACGAATAATCCCAGCATTAATGTATAGTCAGGTTTATTCATGGCGGAATCCAAATAGATCCTCGGGTGGACTTGTTGAGACAAAAAACCAATTTGGAAAACTTGAGACATCTAATAAAATTTGCATTAGCCTAATTCATTTTCTCGAATAAAACATGAGAAAAGATGTGCTTATCAGGCTGTGCTGTTTATGTAACAACATGTTATAGGCTGCCAACAACGCAAACAACGTCTTGAAGTTTGGAATGTTGCATGCCAATAAGTGTACCTGGGGCTCCTTCAAATTCCCAGTGTACAAAATCCACCAATTACAAGTATGCTACTGTGTGACTATAGTAAAAGTGACAATCTCGATCGTCCTAATCTAAGAGGGTCCATAGGGGGTGCCCTCCACTAGTCTGCGTGTACATGGAACAATGTCCACTCAGCACAACCTTTATACAGAATTTCAATCCAAATAAAGAAGATAACCAGGGGATGAAAACCCCTATAATGGTATAAAGGCATTAAGTATTGGGCAAATGGGGGTGCATCAACCCTTTCAGACATGGCTTCCACCATGTCCTTATCTGTCGACTGGGACAGCCCGTAATCCGTGCCTTTTTGCCTTCTGGTGTGGCAAAACCAGTGTCGTTAGGGTGACAAGCCATTGTGAGAATTTTGATTTCGCTGTTCCACAACAGCGGGCAACTCCGAAATGCCACTCCAGATATTTAATCAGTGCTCCCACACTGTAGATCTCAAGGGAGATCTAGATGGTATCCCTGGTACCATCAACCGGATCATTATCCCATGATCATGGGTTAGTTATTCTGTACGGATGAGGAGAAATCAAGAGAGGTTAGTCACAGTCACAGTCACAGTCACAGTAGATTGATCAGCTATCAAGATCCCATCAGACCAGATAGAGGGCCATCAGCCATATCTGCTTGCCTGATCTTGAGTGGGATCTAGCTGATCTAATGTCTATCTAAAAATACATTGTATCTATTATTAACCAGCATCCTTCCCGTGGCATGTAACAACTCTGCACAGGTTGCTTTTGAGGCTGTTGCTAGCGGGGCCCATAACCTATTGAAACAAATGACAGCAGTGCAGTAGCACTGGCTAAGTAAGGTTTCAATGACTGACATTTCTTAGTTAGAGTGCTTATCTGCCTATGTGTTAGGTGGAAAAACTGGGGAGTTTAGCGTCCAAAACACCCTCCTTATATACATTTCAGTAACCCTAATCTAAGTACAAAATATAATAATAAAAATACTATTAAACAAGTTTCTTTTATTATTATCTATTTTTAATCATTCTATGATGTTCTATATGACATCATTTCCTTCTAAATGACTCATGTGCACATCTATATGACTCATGCGCAGTAGTATGAGTCATTGCACAGTCATTGCACAGCAATGCACAGTCATATGAGTCATTTATGAGTCATGTTCTAAATATAAATGATTCTTATCAACTATTCAATTCAGTTGATAATCGTCCCATCAAACTCTATAATATCTGTCAAACTCTATAATATCTGTCAAAGATATAAATATCTCTGAACTCTATAATTTCGTACACAAGTACAAATAAGAGTTTATTATCACTAATCAGAGTCTAGATGAGCCTATAAGACATGTGACTAATCACATGACTAATCACATGACTAATCATGTGATATCACATAATCTGAATAGATATTTAGTTAAATATAAAACACTAATTAATTCTAATTCTAATTATCTAATTAATTCTTAATTATCTAATCTAACTTTTAACAAAATGATGACAAAGGTCTATAAATCTGCAATGAGCTTGAGAAGAAGAGAGCAAGGAATTCAAGTCAGAGTTGAGAGTTGGATTTGATTAAGTTGGAATAGGGAATTTACATGGTGCTCTAGGGTTTATATACATTTTAGAGAACAAAGGAAACTATAAAAGGAATGCACAGTATGCACAGCTAACTACCTATGAAAGGAAACATGAAGGCAATAGCTAAAGGAGATAAGCATCCACTAAACCACATAGCAATGATGATGTAATAATAAAGTATCTATCATAGAAGGAGAAAGAAAACTGTAACAGCTGCTCATGTTGAAGTACATGGGCATGGACATGGGAGCAGGCATAGGCATGGGAGAAAGGAAGGGTATCATGACGTACCAACAGCTCATTAGTAGGCGACATTGCTTTTACGTTTTGGGTGGTTATATGCATTTGAATGGCATATATATTCACCTGATAGTACAAAAACCCCTAGATATATCCACAGTACCTATACCAGCCATAGCAGTCTTCTGGAGTAATGACATAGATGGATTTGAGTAATGCAATGCAAATGTCACGGTCATGCATTTCAGTCATTGCCATCTGGACATAGTCGCCATGCCTACATAAATGATATTTCATTGCCAAAAATGCCAGCTCGATGGGGTTGAGGTCAGGTGAATATGGGGGTAAGAATTCACATCACATGCCCCTGATGTATTATCATGAGTTTTGGTAATAGAAAATGTGAACTATCCCAAACCTTGATTCAATCATATCCATGATTTCGGGGTGCTTATGTATATGACAGTTGTCCATGACGATGACTGAGTTTTGATAAGGAAAAGGTTTCATTTGATTGAGTAATCCAGAGATGAATTCTTTGAATGTGTCAGTACAAAACAAGCCTTCAACAATTTTGCAATGTATAACACCGTCATTCAATGATATTGCAGGGAGAACAGAAAAACTAAAGGGAAGATGAATATGATGTACAGATTGTTGGATTGCATAAAAGTGACCTGACCAGGGATTGAACCTGGGACCTCATCCACACTCTGGGTGGCACGCTCTAACCACTGAGCTACCAGGTCTTAGTAGTAGAGCTCACTAACTAAGACCTGTACAATAGCCCTTACCCCAAGACTCATGCCACACAGCGATGATGTGAACCCATACACATCCCCAAATGCTGTGTCAGACTGCTTAGTAAGGCTCTGTAGAACAGTTCTATGGTCATAATTCAACACAGATACTATGAAGACTTCCACAATAGTACTTACCGGCAGCCACACACAAAAAATGCCTTTCTCTGAGCCTTTGTACCATGGATAGACCATGCTCGCCCTCTGTATGTCATTCAATGATTGACAGAGCCTTCATCAACAAAAATTAATTGATCTGCTTGATACAAACTGATTTGCGCAATATATGCACGCCTTTTTTCCACTGAGCACTCTGCTGCAATACGGGTAATTTATCATGGGATCAGAAGTGCTTCCAGTCGTGACAATGCATACAGACCTTCTTCAACGTAAATCCACCATCTCTCAGAGTTCTCCAGACTGTTGACTTTGAGACGTGTACACCACAAGAAACTATCAGTGCTTCTTGAAGCTCGTCAAGAAAAGTGTCAGGCATCTCCCTGATTTTCCCAAATAGGAACTGCTTTCCTGTTTGAAAAGGAAAACGACAGGCTAGAAAATGTACTGACCACTATATCTACATCTGAGAGGTGCTCATGAGCCCTCCTCTGGCGTTGCTTTGGCTCTGGGAGTGTCTCATGTGCCTTGAAGTACTGGAGAATTTGTTCAACAGAACTGAGTGATATTCCAGTAGAAAATGCAATATCATCATTTGACAAGAATGATGAGAGCTGCACAACAACTTCCTGTATTGAGTGCGGGACTCTTTGACCAGGCATTGACACAAAAGAGAGATTGAACATGCATGCTGCCGCCATTCCCACGAATCTACAGTGGGCCGAACAACAACTTTCTGAAAACTACTTCTTTCACATTCTGTCAAAGAGAAAGTAATTCTACATTTTTTTCCGGTTCTAACATGCTACTTTTCATGTCATTTGCTTGAGAACTTGGTGAGTTACAGCTGTTTTGTTTTTCAGCCTTTTTTTTTTGCAAAATGCTGAACCATCACGTGACATGAAAAAGACAGTAACAATGCTTCGTTGAAGACATTGTAAACTTTCCACGCGGTGGGCAACCTCAACTGGTATGCTGCCGATCCTATCTTCTCAATCACCTCATATGGGCCGTAAAACTTGTTATCCAACTTCTTCAATGCCTGCACATGAGGTAGATGTTCAGAATTGACATATACCTTGTCGCCGAATTATACTCCCGCGATGGCCGTTTGCCTTTGTCATACTGTTTTGCCATCCGCTCCACTGTCTTCGCCAGATTTTCCGCCACATGCTTCCACACATCCTTTGTTTCCCCCACAAACTCCTCCACTGCCTGTACTGGTGTCCCCTTCGTGGGTTTGAACCACTTTCAAGGGTGTCGTCCATACTTCAGATAAAACGGCGAATAGCCCGTGGCTGAGTTCTTTCTATCATTGTGACAGAACTGTGCTAGTGCTAAGTGCTTGCTCCAATCGTCTTGCTTCCCATTTGTGTACATTGCTAAAAATTCCCAAACCTCCTGGTTTACCTGTTCCATCTGACCATCTGTCTGTGGGTGTACACCGTCGAAGGGTTTCCTTGAATATTCAACATCTTGTACAAGTCCTTCATGAACTGGGAAATGAACTGACTTCCTCTATCACTGATGACCTTATTAGGGATGCCATGTTCTCTAAAGACATTATCTCTGAATAATCACGCCACTCCCAAACAATGTGATGGTTGAGTTGGTTGGTAGGAAGAATGCCTTTTTTGAAAAGTGATCTACGACCACCATAATCATGTCATAGCCTTTAGATTCTGGGAACAGTCCCATCAAGTCCACTGAGACTTCTTGCCACGGTTGCGCCTGTTGGATTGCATAAAAGTGACCTGACCAGGGATTGAACCTGGGACCTCATCCACACTCTGGGTGGCACGCTCTAACCACTGAGCTACCAGGTCTTAGTAGTAGAGCTCACTAACTAAGACCTGTACAATAGCCCTTACCCCAAGACTCATGCCACACAGCGATGATGTGAACCCTACACATCCCCAAATGCTGTGTCAGACTGCTTAGTAAGGCTCTGTAGAACAGTTCTATGGTCATAATTCAACAGCGCCAGTACGTTCAACAGTTTGAGCAGTGCCACTCTTTTTGTCCTGTCCGGCTTAACCGTCTGACATGTCCTGCATCCCATAACGTACATCTTGACATCTTTTGCCATATTGGGTCACCAGTAGTTCCTTGTTATCACCTCTACTGTCTTGTCAATACCATAATGTCCCCACTTGTGATGGACTTCTATGATATTTTCCCTTATCCGCACACTGACTGGGACATAGATTCTTCCCTTCCATGTCCACAGTCCCTTTTCCTCCTTCCAGTCCTTGCTCCCACTCCCAATTCCCTCTCCCGCCTGCTTGTCCCATTGCCTACAGTTCACCTTCTTTATGTCCTTCTGGAGGTCCAGAAGGAAGAGGTCTTTACACTTAGCCACATATCCTGGCGGACTCCGATCGGACTCTGTCGGAGTCTGATCAGAGTCTGATCAGAGTCTGGTCGGACTGAGCACAGTGAGACACCAGCCAAATTACCAGTCCTATCTGATCAAAGTCTGATTGGAGTCTGACTGGATTGTAGGAGTCTGATAGGACTCCTAGCTCGGAGTCCTCAGACTGTGACACATATCACACCTTTGTCACACTTTCCCACATTTCAGAAAGTGAGAATTGTCACATGACCTATTAACAAAAAGTGTAGAGGGGGTAAATTTGACCCAGAATGTAAAAACCAAATAAGTGTAAACATAGTATCCATTGAGATAATTGCAAAATACTGTCAGAATTTCGGTTTTTTTAGCACAGCCACTGCACTCTGATGTACCAAAGTCAGATTCATGACATCTTCTATTAATCAAAGTTGTAGAGAAGGTAAATCTGATGCTAGTGATGGTAAGCAAACATCTGTAAACAAAGCATTTCTTGAGATATAAGCCTTTTATTAAGTTTTTGTGTGACAATACTGACATCCAGCACCAAAGTAAGATTCATGACATGTTCTATTAACCAAAGTTGTAGAGGGAATAAATCTGATGCCATTGGTGGTAAGCAAACATGTGTAAACAAAGCCCTCCTCAACATATCAGCCATTTATTCACTTTTTGTGTGACAATGCTAACATCCAACATCAAAGTAAGTTTCTTAGCACACCCTATTAATAGAACTTGCAAAAAAAAACATTTCTACCCTGGTGGTGATATTTAAACATCTATAAACAAAGGACATCCATTGTATTTTATTTTATTTTTTGACAATTCTTTGCTGTTACAGTGTTTCTTGTGCTTCTTGTCAACTTGCCCTTTGTCATCATTTGACTTGGTGTCCAAAACTCTTTATCCAGTATGCTGAGAGCAAACCAAGACTCTGCTTGCTGGCTGTTGACATAGAACAAATTACACTGAGAGCATTGACCCTATAGAACAAATTACACTGAGAGCATTGACCCTAACTGTTACAGTTTCTTTCCCTTTCAATAACAGACTACAATGCTTTTATATTTTCCATGTTCTTCATGTATATAAACCCTCTCATGTACTGTAGTTCTCTGGTTCCAATTCACATCAATTTGTTCACCATTTGACTTAATGTCTGTCCAGTAGGCTGGCAGTGGACTGAGACTCTGCTTGCCACTGTTGACTCAGAACAAACCATGTCAAGGGCATTGATCCTAACACTAACATTTGCTGTCCCACAATTCCAACACTACTGAAACTTGATTTGCCCCCATCTGGACACCATGTTTATACCCCTCTCTGCCCTGTTGTTCCCCACCTTGCAACTATTTTTCCCTTCCTCCTTACCTGACTTCTGTTACAAACTAACTTAATTTCCTTGATTTTCTATATTCCTCTCTCCTTCTCATGAGGCTTGTGATTGTGTGGAATTTGTCCTAACACTTTCCAATTTGTCTTGTATTCATTGCCACATATCCAGTGATTTTTTCACATGCAAATCAACTTTCTGCCATGATCACAGCTAAATTGTAGGAAATTTTGAACTGCAAAAGTAACATTTCATGCATAACTGTGATAAAATTATAAATAATATTATTTCAACAGATTGAAGGAATTGAGGGAAATTTTCATGCAGTGTAATTATCAAGGGGGAAATGTAGATATATGAGTATGAGTGTGAGAAATGTGTAAAATCTGTGGGAAAGTGTATAACATGTATGGGAAAATGTATGCAAGTGTGGGAAATGTGTACAATATGTGGGAAAATGTGTAAAATGTGTGGGAAATGTGTACAATGTGTGGGAAAATGTGTAAAATGTGTGGGAAATGTATGCAATGTGTGGGAAAATGTGTGGGAAATGTATACAATGTGTGGGAAAATGTGTGCAAGTGTGGGAAATGTGTGGGAAAATGTGGGAAATGTATGCAATATGTGGGAAAATGTGTGCAAGTGTGGGAAATGTGTAAAATGTGTGGGAATATGTGTAAAATGTGTGGGAATATGTATGAAATGTGTGGGAAAATGCGTGCAATATGTGGGAATATGCACAGGGAGTGAATTCATAAGCTGTACTTAAGTCCTGACAAGTTAAATGTGAAAATGAAATAACAGCATTGGTGGAATCTATTCAACTATGAGGAAATGTGGTTGGACAGATCTTACATATGAGTGTGAGAAAATGTAGGTAATGTGGAAGCACAGAGAAGTTAAGTTTATGGTGGGAAAAGTCACATCAGGTGTGGGAATAGGTGCAGCAAGGAAAAATGCAATAAATGTGGAAAATGTAGTGTGGGAATGTTTAGTGGTAGTTAACTTGAGTGTGGGAAATAAAATAGAGCGTGGGAATATGCCTGGGAAAGTATTCTATCATGATAAAGTGCTGACATGCATCACTGTCAGCACAGCTAGTCAGGTTGTAAGTTAAAGTCTGATCAGAGTCTGAGTGGAGTCTGATCAGACTGTGTAAATTTGTTAAGTCCAAGTCAGTCTGGTCAGACTCTGATCAGACTCCAATCAGACTGGTAGGAGTCTGATCGGAGTCCAATAGGATATGTGGGGGAGTGTAAAGTACTGAGAAGGAAGTCCTCGTCTGCATCATCACTGTCATATGCCCTTATGAACAGTTCATCTTTCAACAAAATCACTCCCTTGTTGTCAATTTCCTCCCCTTTATGGTCTGTCCTCCATGACAGAAGATCCACTTTGGAATTTGTTTTGCCAGGACGATGTTTAATGAAAAAATTAAAGTCCTGCAAGTCCAGAATCCAATGCGCCTGTCATTGATTAATGTTCTGCGGCTTCCTGAGGTAGGTGAGATTTTGATGATCTGTTAAAACCTCCACTGGTTCCTTCATACCCTTCAGATAGTGGGACCATTCGTAAAAGGCCTGCATGACCGCCAGCATTTCCTTATCATAAATTTTGTAATTGCGTTCTGCTGGATTTAATGATTTAGAAATGAAGGTGACGGGATGCCACAGTCCATTGGTCTGCTGTTGAGACAGAATCCCTCCAATTGCATATTCGGATCCATCAACTTCTACATGGTATTGAGCCTTGTCCGCCGGGATTGCCAAGACCACTTCTTCCACAATACGTGCTTTTAATCCATCAAAGGCCTGTTGTTGATCCTCTGTCCACTACCAACTATCTTTACCTGTCAACTTGGTAAGAGGTTTTGAAATGAGTGCAAACCCCTGAACGAATTGCCTATAAAAGTTGACAAAGCCCAGGAATTGTGTCGAAATTGGTGATAACACATGATACAAACATCGTACAACAACGCCAAACACACCAAAATGTAGCTAGAATTTTCTGATTAACTTTCGTTTATAGTACATAGCCTACTTTTGGGTATATCTCTTGATATTCGGTGTAGTCCACCTCCTAGACTGTTTTATGTCTGGAGTGCGATATAGTGGACACCAAAACTCACGCCTCGGTGTATGGGACCAGCCCAAAGTGACCATACAGCCTAGTTTTACATAGATGTACAGGTAGAACCGTACAAGTGAGAACTTTGCTATTCAATAGACTTCTATTCATTGTCTATCACACTAAGCATTGTTCAAAGAGGGATATAACTGTATCTGACTGGTGATTACATCAGTAGTCAGTTATCAAGTTTACTGCCAGTTTCTAAAAAATTGATATAGTTGTAAATGAATACGTCATGCCTAGTGAGGCAAACAAAGTTGTTTACCCCCCTCTTTCTTCTGAATCGCCAATACAGGAAGAGGGGGATAGCAGCAAAGAAGGTGAATGCAGTGGCAGCGACATCGATGATTATGATGGTGATGACGATGACAGCATTGAGATTGATGATCAGGAGATCATCAATAATGATCTTCTTGCACCGCCACCACCGACAATGACTCAGAGCGCCCCTCAGTTACCGCCCCTTGTGGACCAACCTCACTATGATGGTCCAGCAGTTCACATGCTTGGTCTTGGTGGACGTCCAGGACTGCGATACGAATCTCTTCGTGACCTTCGAGGAGAAGCGCTAGCTGAAAGACGAAGAGCAGAAAGTCTACCTGTCTGGATGCTAAACGAGAAGGTTTATCATAGTCGTGTTGATTATGAGGAGGCCGTTAGACAGGTGGAATTGCAGAAGATGGACAATGAGTTACGTCGTGATATGCAGTTGGCGCAGATAAAGTTGCATGATGTCATGCAGAAAGAAGAACCAAAGGTGACTTATGAAAATCAGCTATTATTTCCAAAAGCTGATAATTTTGTCACAGCGTACATTCTTCGGGGTTACAAGAACTCCACTTGTATGAAGACAATTGAGGCACAATCCCCTCAATTATACCAGTCTGGGGAAAAGTTTATCCCCAGTAGAAGGAGAAAGGTCTCCAAGACAAGTTATTACAAGGTATGAAACCTTGTGATAAATATATATGTACCATTGTGGACCAAAATGGTTCAAATATAAATTTGAGGACATTCAACAAAACAAAGTCACACACATCTCAGATGGTAGCACATTTATTTACGTTCCTGAAGATAAATTTAAGGAATTGTATTATCCCCCAGGAAATCCTTTTATAGGAGAAGAACAATCGGCATTCATGATTCATAATGAAAATGTTGTTCAAGATTTTCCAAAGATGACTAAACCTCTTAATAATACCCCTGAGCCTCAAGCACCTGATTGGGCCTCAGATATGATTAAAATGGTTATTCAACGTCTAGAAAGGATTGCTATGAAGCAAAAAGCTACTGATACTGAAGAAGATAATCATGATAAAAAGAAAGATCATAATAATGATAATGGTTGGAATGGTCCTTGGGATAGTTATTCATTGAAGGAAGATAAACCTTCAAAGGACAAATTGGAACATCAACAACTCAAAGAAGCAATTGAAAATTGGCCTGACAATGAACATAAGTCATCACCAAAGTCATATAATCCATATTGGCCTTTTAAGGAAGATGATGGCTTATGGCCAGGTGAAAAAGATGTTGTTCCACCCAAACAATCATACAAAGCATTTCGACAAATTTGTCAAGTCAAGAAAGTCAAAGACTTTCGTCCTTTCTTTAAGAAGACTTTTCTTAAAAAGAAGAGCTTTGACAACAAATCAGATGAAGAGAAATCTGAGAGAAAGATTTATCCATTAATCAAGAAGCACAGATATGATCATGATTACGATGATTTTTCTGGAGCTACTCAAGTCAAATATAGAGAATTTGGAGAAATCAAAATGGTTATTCATACCAATGAGCATCCTATTTGGAATAAACCTGGATTATGCTATATGGCATTATTCAAACAAGCTCACTTCTTCAAAAGGATATGGGAAATGTATCCTGCTCTATGGAAAATAGTAGCATTACCAAAAATATGGAGACAAGATACAAATTTTGTCTATAAATCTGAAGGATGACAATATTTGCATTTTGAAGTTACTCAAAGAGGAACTTGCAAATGGTGGAATCTAGATGACATGGTTAAATCTAATTCTAGATTTAATTCATACCTTTGTGGTGGTAAAGATGATAAAGATTCGCTTGAGAAGATGGTTTCTGTCTTCAATGGTGTTTCTGATTTTCAAAAATGGCGTACAAACATTATGTCATATATGGCCATGAAAGGATATACAAAATATGTCACTGGAGATCAACCAGAACTTCCTTCAATGTATATTGACACTACTGCACATCCAGCTTCTGCAGCTACTAAACTTGAATATGAATTACAATTCAAAAGAACTTGGCAAGAATTGTTAGGATTGATGCTCTGAACATTGTTTGTTCCAAGTCAACAGTGGCAAGCAGAGTCTCGGTCTGCTCCTAACCTACTGGACAAGTTCTGGACACTAAGTCAAATGATGACAAAGGTCAAACAAACGATGAGCTAAGGGAAATGAGAGCGAGGAGTTTTGTTCAGCAGTTGAGAGAAGAAGTCGATTAAGTTGGAACTAAAAAATAACTACGTTACAAGAGGGTTTATATACTGAAAAGAACAAGGAGAATATAAAAGGAGACTGTACAGCTAAATACCTAAGAAGGAAATGTGAAGGTAAAATAGCTAAAGGAAATAAACGTCCATGAAACGTATAGCAATGATTATGTAATAAAAGAGTCTGTTTAACAAAAGGGAAAGAAGTTGTAACAAGAATTACAAGATTGGACTGAATATTCAGCAAGAGCAAATGTGGTATTCCAAATGTCACTTGCTACAAATCTTCATGTCCAACTCCTAAAGAAACTCTAGCTGAGCTAGATAAAATATTTGGATTAAAAGGAATAGCTAAATTTTTTATTCTTTATAAGAATATATTTAGCTGGTCTATGAAACCAGGACAAGATCCTATCATAGCTATATCCAAATTGATGAAATTAGTTGCTGATTTAGGTACTGAAAATAAATACAAAATTCCTGATTTTGTAGTACTTTTCTTTATCTTACATAATCTTGGTCAATCATATGGTACTCTAGTTACAAATTTGGTAGATACCAAGGTTGCAGATTTTACAATAGACAACATTATTCCTCACATTCAGAATGAGTATAATCTACTCATGTCAAAGGGCAAGATACGTCATCATGCTCAAATTGCTAATATTGGATCAAACATTCAAAAGAATCCAAACACAAACCCAAATTGGAAATATCAACATTCCAATACCAGTTATAACAATAATAACAGGGGAAGGGGTTCTTTTAGAGGATGTTTCAATAAAAGCAAGACATTTGTACCTCAACAGAGTTACAATAAATTTCCTAACAGAGGAAATGCATCTTCTATGTCAAGGGATGACAAGAAGAAACATAATGAAATCAATAGGGCTAACAAGAAATTGAAGAATAAAGCTCTAATCAATGAATTACGAGAATTGAAAGGGAAGAAAAAGGATTCATCCACTACAATCCATTTTGCAAATCCAATGATAGTAGATACAGCTCCTGGGTATTATAAACAATATCCATTGGAAGAATCTGCTGGATTTATAGAAGAACTTGTACCTGATGTACAACACAATAGTTCTTTATTGGATAGGATTGGAGATATTTGAATGGATAATGATGATACTCCTATTGAAGATAGGGTTGATTATGAATACTTTCAAGATGATAGTATTCATTGGTTATTCAAAACTGATTCTTCACCTTTAACACCGATTTCCAGTGATAGTTCTCCTGAAGAGGAAAAACAATATCATAGTGGAGAAGAATCAGATCCATTTAAAAGTGATTATTCTGATCATGGATTAGAATATATTGATGAAACTGGAAATGATAACAACATGGCTAACCTTAATATTGGGTATGGATTGAATTCTTCAAATAATTACTTATCTAATACTGTTTTAGTGCTTGATGATAATACTAATAATGGCATATTGAATATGTCAAATCAAGACGTAAATAACAGTAGTTACAAATTTGTATGTAGTAATTATGAGAATAAAGTTCCTGGTGAACAAATTATGCTCTTAAATAAGAATGATCAATGGGTCATTGACTCTGGAGCAACAAGACATTGTACACCATTCTTAAGTGATTTTACATCATATAAGAAATATATTAATCCCATGAAGGTTACCACTGCTAATAAACACAATCAGACATTTATTGAAGGAGAAGGACAAATCTGCTTCAGACATAATAAACATGTTATGAATTGGAATGTATGCTATATGCCGATGTTACCATACAGAATAATATCTGTACCACAATTAACAAGTATGGATTATCATGTCTATCATGGTAAAACCAAAACTATAATACATAAGGGAAACATAACTCTTATTGGACACCCAACTGAAGCCAATTCTGTACATTGGCTGTCTACTATAATTAAAAGACCTTCTCATCATTTATTAATCAATAATAGTTCTAAAACTATTGATTATTTTATTTGGCATAGAAGGATGGCACATCCTAGTGATAATGTGTTAAACCATATGTTCAGAAATACTGAAAATAGTTCAAAAATTACTAAACCCCATATGAAGAGCATTTGTAAAACATGTATAATGGGTAAACTTGATAATAAACCGTATCATGTTTCATCTAGTAGAGCAACTCAGTTGCTAGAATTAATACATGTTGATTTAATTGAAATGCTGATACAATCATATCATAAACAGAAATGGGCTTTATTAATTCTTGATGACTATTCTTCTTTTGCTTATGTAGCATTACTTCGATCTAAAACTGATACTTTTAATTCAATTAAAGCCTACATTGTCTTTATTGAAAATCAGTTGAACTTAAAAGTAAAAAGTATGTGTTCAGATGGAGGGGGAGAATTTGTAAATCAGAAGCTAAATAACTATTTTCAAGACAAAGGTATTAAACATGAACTAAGTGCTCCACATGTTCATCAACAAAATGGTCGTGCAGAATGATTAAATGAAACTATTCTAAAGAAAGCTCAGACACTTTTATTAGAATCAGGATGTCCAAAATCCTGGTGGTCTTTTGCATTTGAGACTGCAGTTCATATATATAATTGAACACCATTAAGAAGAACTAAATGGAAAACACCTTATGAAACTATGATGGGTAAAAAACCTGACATGTCATATTTTAAAATATTTGGATGTTTGGCATATGTCTATATAGTCAAAAAAAGACGTAAAGATAAGTTATCACCAAGAGCTGAACCAATGACGTTCATTGGATATGAAAGTAAATCATATAAGTTCATGAATGATAAAAATACTATAGTCATTGCCTCACATGCCATATTTGATGAAAACATATTTCCTAAATTATCTAAAGATAAGATTATCCATGAAGATAAATACCCAACTTTAGATCTAGATAAAATTCCCACAACAGATAATCATTATAATCATGACACTATGAAAAATGATAAAAGGCAATCATTTCATGATTCAAATGATTCTGATGATAGTGATTCGTCGGATACAGATGATCATAAGTCTGACATAAAAAGAAAACCATCAGACAATCAATCAGAAGACAGTGATTCTTCTAATAATACTTATCATGATGCAAATGATAAATATTTTAAATCACAAAATAATAAATCACACAAAGATAATATTCCTATAAAGGTTGATAAAGGAAAACAGAAAGATGTTATTAAGAGATTAACTTCTTCAGAAATTCAACGAGAAATTGACCAATTTAAAAAGGATTCTGAAGAAATTAATAGAAGATATTCCAGACTTGGAAAATGGAATATTATTAATAAACAAGTTGCAGAACTTTCAAATAATACTCCTTCAACATCAAAAATTAAACAAATAGATTTATCAAAGATATATAAAATACTTGATAAACATGAAAAAGAAAGACTTGCAGAACTTGATAATCTTTCTGGACGAAATAAAAATCTTAAAATAGATGAGAAATCTATTAGAGAAGATATTAAAAAAAGAGTCAAAGAAATCTTTGATAAACCTTTTCTTAAATCTAAGTTTGAATTAAATACTGGAGATTTTTGGGATCCTACTATTAGCATTAGAGATAATGTTACTACAGGTTCTAAACATATTGGAAAAAAGTTAGACCTGCAGGCAGCTAAAAGAGGAAAACTTGATAATGATAGACCAAAAATCATACCAGATCAATTATCTCACCCATTTGGTTTTAGAGAGCAAGAAAGAAAAGTTATACAACAAAAACTTGCTACTAGAAAATCGTCTAGGAAACCAAAAGTTAGAATAATTGATAATAATGTTTATGGAGATAAACATCCTGCTAAATACAAGCAGAAATTCAAACAGATAAAGATTTTGAAAAAATTGTTAAACATCAAAATCAAAAAGAAAAGGAATGGCGTGATATGCTTAAAAAACCAATTAACATATCAAAGCTACAAGAGTTAGATACTAAATCAGCTAAAGAACAACATGTTGTTCAACCTGAATTAACTTTAGAAGATCTCATGCCAATAGATAAGTCTAAGCATGAAAGAGATCATCTTAATAAACTCTTTGGTAAAAGACCTAGAAAGGAAATTATTGTTGAACCAAAATTAGATATAAAATCTGATGATAAAAAGGTTGATGATAAACCAGAAAAATCAGAAGAAGATCTGGAAAGAACAGTAACACCAGTACCTTCTGATAATGTGATTACACCAATTCCTAGTTCTTCAAGTTCAGAGATCAGTAATGAAGACTGGAAGGAAAGACGTAAACAAAGACAGAAAAGAATGGATAAATTTTTATTATCCAAAGCAGCAGCAAAACTTGTAGATCAAGAAAATAGGAAAAAGGGTATACCTGTTGTATACAGAGATCTTTTAAAGATAAAAGAAAAAGATCCTGAATCATATTCAAAATGGGTAGAAGCTATGAAAGAAGAAATTAAATCTATACAGAAAAGAAATGTATGGGAATTAGTTGATAGACCTAAAGATCGTAAACCTATAGGTTGTAGATGGGTTTACACTATAAAGCAACAAGATAATAGATATAAAGCGCGATTAGTTGCTCAAGGCTTTTCACAAGTACCAGGAATAGACTTTGGAGCCACATTTAGCTCGGTTTCAAGATTCGAAACTGTTAGAATCTTATTAGCATTAGCAGCTTTAGAGGGATGGGTACTCAAAGCACTAGATGTTAAAACTGCTTTTCTATATGGCCAATTAGAAGAGGAGATATATATGGAACAACTGGATGGTTTCAAAACCAATGATAGAAATAAAGTCTATAAATTAAATAGAGCTTTATATGGTTTGAAACAAGCATCATTAGCTTGGAATATTCAAGCTCATAACAGTATAACTAAATTAGGATTTAGAAGATTATATGCCGATACAGGAATATATGTCAAACGAACTGAGAATGACATCATAGTCATTATATTATATGTTGATGATATAATATTCATGGGCAATAATGAAAAGACTGTTAATGATCATAAAAAGAAATTCATGGATAAATGGGAAAGTAGAGACTTAGGAGATTTAAGTGAATATTTAGGAATGAACATTGTGATTGATAAACAAAATCATATAGTCACAATTGATCAAGCTAAATATGCAAAGAAGATTGTTGAAAGGTTTGGTCTAATTAATGCAAAACCAGTAAATACGCCTTTACCAGCTGGTGATGTACCAAATAAACAAATAGAGGGTCAAGCAACACAAGAAATGATTACATACTATCAACAATTGATAGGATCATTATTGTTTCTTGCAATGTGTACAAGATTAGATATTGTTTATGCAACAATTCTAATGTCACAATTTGTAAGTAATCCTTCACAGGATCACATTAAAAAGGCATTACATATAATCCAATATGTTGGAAGTACATTGGATTACTGCATTAAATATAATGGAAAAGATAAATATGGTTTAATTTGTTATGCTGATGCTGATTGGGCATCAAATCCCATTGATCGTAAATCAACAACTGGGATGGTTGTCAAGTTAGCTGGAGCACCAGTATATTGGAAATCAGCAAAACAAAAAACTATTGCATTGTCTTCAACAGAAGCAGAATATATGGCTGCATCAGATGCATGCAGACAGATATCTTGGTTGAAGAATTTGTTTGAAGAGTTAGGATATAACATAAGATCCATTCCATTAATAATGGATAATCAAGCAGCAATTTATATGGCTTCAAATCCAGCTCAAGAACAAAGAATGAAACATATGGATGTCAGATATCATTATATAAGATCATGTGTCAAAAATGATTTAGTTGATCTTTATTATATTAAAACTGAAGATCAAGCTGCTGACATATTAACTAAAAACTTATTGTTGAATAAGCATAGTAGAATGCTTAAATTATGTGGAATACACATTTAGTAAAATATTCAACAAGGGGGAGTGTTAAAAGTTAGATTAGATAATTAAGAATTAATTAGATAATTAGAATTAGAATTAATTAGTGTTTTATATTTAACTAAATATCTATTCAGATTATGTGATATCACATGATTAGTCATGTGATTAGTCACATGTCTTATAGGCTCATCTAGACTCTGATTAGTAATAATAAACTCTTATTTGTACTTGTGTACAAAATTATAGAGTTCAGAGATATTTATATCTTTGACAGATATTATAGAGTTTGACAGATATTATAGAGTTTGATGGGACGATTATCAACTGAATTGAATAGTTGATAAGAATCATTTATATTTAGAACATAACTCATAAATGACTCATATGACTGTGCATTGCTGTGCAATGACTGTGCAATGACTCATACTACTGCGCATGAGTCATATAGATGTGCACATGAGTCATTTAGAAGGAAATGATGTCATATAGAACATCATAGAATGATTAAAAATAGATAATAATAAAAGAAACTCGTTTAATAGTATTTTTATTATTATATTTTGTACTTAGATTAGGGTTACTGAAATGTATATATGGAGGGTGTTTTGGACGCTAAACTCCCCAGTTTTTCCACCTAACACATAGGCAGATAAGCACTCTAACTAAGAAATGTAAGTCATTGAAACCTTACTTAGCCAGTGCTACTGCGCTGCTGTCATTTGTTTCAATACATTTGACTTAGTGTCCAGAACTTGTCCAGTAGGCTGGGAGCAGACCAAGACTCTGCTTGCCACTGTTGACTTAGAATGAACTATGTTGGTGTTGAAGCAGAGCATGACAGGGGCACAGTAGAATAGTAGAGCTAAGTGAGCAAATACTCACTTGTAGCTGTAGATAGCACTTAGGTCTGCTCATGCTGATCACCTAGTAGAACTGAGAGGATGTAGATTGACGTCTACCTACACAGGTATATATACTGTCTATCTACTGGTATCATGTCAGCAATATTAGTAGCACTGACTGATGATTTGTATTGCACTTGGTAATGCACAGTCATGCATATGGTGCAGTACTTTCCACTGAGCCATGTTTCCCAGTGGACTCCCAGTGGACTCCAAGGATTCCTATTGAATTCCCAGTAAATTCCCACTTGGTCCACTAAAGTCCCAGCACATTCCCAACTCATTCCCAGCACATTCCCAGCACATTCCCAGCACATTCCCAGCACATTCCCAGCACATTCCCAGCACATTCCCAGCACATTCCCAGTGCATTCCCAGTGAATCATATCTTGATAGAAACCTACCACTGAAGACTTCCTGGCATATTCCTAGCTATTCCCTGCTTTTCATTTTACTTTCTAATGGGATCCATGTGATATTCCACTCATTCCACATTCATTTCATAAAGTTTGTATGAAATTTGAATACCTAGTGTGACATTTACATGTGTATGATTCTACATTGTTGTATTGTTTCAAGCTTGTCTCTTGCTCATTGCTGGATTGGATTCACTGAATGTAATTTGTGCACATGTATGGTGGTTTGTGCATACATGACCATCACTATTGTACAGACTATTTTTTAAAGGCTCACTGCTATTGTTATCAGAGCATGGAATGTAATTATCTAGTATAATATGGACACATTTATGGTTATTTACACTTGTTTATGCATACATGACTGTAGCCATTGTGCAGATGGTATGTAAATATATGTGGTTGATTCAGCCTACTCTCAAATATCACCAACATGTCAAACTTTTCCAGGGGTGAAGTGACATCTGGACTATCACATTTCACACAATCTGAAAAAGATAATAGGCACTTGGTTTAGACCATTCTTGAATCTCTTCAGTATGTTACATCTTCCCATTCTTGACATTACTCTGGCTTCAACTATATCTGGGCTGTGCAGATAATATATATCATACTGATGTTGTCATGCAATTGTCATAGCCATGACTTTGGGAAAGGCAGGAGGGTAATAGGCAAATGAGATAAACATAAAACTGAGACAGAGTGACATTTTCTTTTCTCCTATGACAAACTACAAGATTTTGCTTACATACTCATTGACTGTGTTTGGGCACTATTTCCTTTAGGTAGTTACCAATACATTTCTCTTCTCAGGTAGCTACAGCCTTATTTCCTTTTTGGTTCTATCATTCTCTGGATGAATATAAACCCTCCTGTATATTACAATTCTCCAGTATTGTTGCTTTGATCTTTGTCAAGTAGGCTGGGAGTGAACTGAGACTCTGCTTGCCACTGTTAACTTAGAATGAACTATGCTAAGGGCATCAATCTTAACACAGGCAAATGAATGGTGGTTGGTTTTAGGCTAATTTGATTCAGCAGGTAAATAGTTTGGGTATGTGCAGGCAGTCAAACAGGCAGGGGCAAATGGGTGGGATGTAGTGGTGAGCAGCTGGTGTGGGCAGTGGAGTTCTGTTACTTTTTAACATTAAATCAATCATATGCTCACATGGAGCTGGCATTATCTGAAAAGTAACCTCCTGGTTCAGTTCCAGGCCTATCCTGGCCATGGTTGGTCTTGCTGGTCAGCCAAGTGGATCAGAGCTCCCTCAGAGTTATTAATGTTATCCTACCTGATTACAAGATTTGCATGGTTTGGTGCCACCAGGGGAAATTGACATCTCCTGCCATTGTGACATACATATATTCACCTTGAACATGATATGTCTGCAAAGTCAAAAACATGAAAGCAATGGTTATATCTCAGAAAGGCTATTGTTTACAAATATTTGTATACCATCACTAGCATCAGATTTTACCCCTCTACAACTTTCATTAGTGGAGCATGTCATGAATTTGACTTTGGAATGGAAATTTGGGACTGTCACACAAAATTATTTGAAAGGGTTATATCTCAACAAGTTCTTTGTTTACAAATATTTGGACACCATCAGTGGCATCAGATTTACCTCCTTTACAACTTTTGTTAATAGAACATGTCATGAATATGACTTTTGTACCTCAGAGTGCTGTGGCTGTGCTATAAAAAGCGAAATTACAAAAGTATTTTGCCATTATCTCAATGAATATTGCATTTGTTTATGTTTGGTTTTCATATTCTGGGACAAATAGACTCCCTCTATATTTTTTGTTAATGGGTCATGTGACAATTCTGCCTTTTCAAAACTGTGGGAAATGTGACACTATTGTGACATGTGACACATGAGATTAGTTGATACTTATTGTGGGAAAATGTAAAACTTATCTAATCAGTCTATATACAATCTTATCTACATTACCAATCTAATTTACTTATGTAATCAATCTATATACATCATTAGTCTAGTCTACTACAATAGCTGACTAATCAATTTTCGAGGAGGGGGGATGGCAGAAATTGGGTGCTACTGGCTGTCCTTATATACCTGTCAGGAGTGCACAGACCATCTGGTACTGGTCATGTGACATGTGACACTGGTCACACATTATTTTTATCGGAGCATGCAATACAGTTGTTACATTACTAGTTTCTAATATATGTGACTCCAATAGAGTAGCAGTGCCTGTGACACATTACACAGGTGGAGTCCTAGGATTCCTACCCATTCCTACCCATTCCTAGTGGGTAGGAGTCCTAGGAATAGCACCCTCAATCCTACCACTGGGGTAGGAATGCACTGGAACTGCAGTGGGAACCCATTAGGAATGCATTGGGAATGTTTCAGCCATTTTGGCTGGGATGCTCAAATTTTATTTTTACTAGGACTGACTGGGAATATTCCCAGTGGAGTCCTAGGATTCCATGTGGAATACCTGGCTGAGTGCAAAGACCTCAGGATTTTGGGCATCCTGATTCTAGTAAAAGTGTTTGAGCTTTCTTTAGAATAGTTTCATTTAATCATTCTGCATGACCATTCTGTTGATGAACATGTGGAGCACTTAATTCATGTTTAATACCTTTGTCTTGAAAATAGTTATTTAACTTCTGATTTACAAATTCTCCCCCTCAATCTGAACACATACTTTTTACTTTCAAGTTCAACTGATTTTCAATAAAGACAATATATGCTTTAATTGAATTAAAAGTATCAGTTTTAGATCGAAGTAATGCTATATAAGCAAAAGAAGAATAGTCATCAAGAATTAATAAAGCCCATTTTTGTTTATGATATGACTGTATCAGCATTTCAATAAGATCAACATGTATTAATTCTAGCAACTGAGTTGCTCTATTAGATGAAACATGATATGGCTTATTATCAAGTTTACCCATTATACATGATTTACAAATGCTCTTCATATGGGGTTTAGTAATTTTTGAACTATTTTCAGTATTTCTGAACATATGGTTTAACACATTATCACTAGGATGTGCCATCCTTCTATGCCAAGTAAAATAATCAATAGTTTTAGAACTATTATTGATTAATAAATGATGAGAAGGTCTTTTAATTATAGTAGATAGCCAATGTACAGAATTGGCTTCTGTTGGATGTCCAATAAGAGTTATGTTTCCCTTATGTATTATAGTTTTGGTTTTACCATGATAGACATGATAATCCATACTTGTTAATTGTGGTGCAGATATAATTGTTAAGATTGATGCTCTCAACGCAATTCGTTCTAAGTCAACAGTGGCAAGCAGAATCTCAGTCTGCTCCCAGCCTACTGGACAGATTCTGGACACTAAGTCAAACGATGACAAAGGTCAAACAAACAACGAGCTCAGAGATGAGAGCGAGGAGTTTCGTTCAGAGGTTGAGAGAAGAATTCGATTAAGTTGGAACTGAAGTCTAGCTACTTTACAGGAGGGCTTTATATACGTAAAAGAACAAAAGAAATATAAAAGGAAATGTACAGCTAAATACCTAAGAAAGGAAATGTGAAGGTAAAGTAGCTAAAGGAGATGAGTGTCCATGAAACGCATAGCAATGATTATATAATGAATAAGTCCATAAACGAAGGGAAAAGAAAACTGTAACATTACCCCCTTCGTATGCAAGAAGTCACCGACTTCTTAACCTGTTCCCCAACCATGATTCCCACCATTTGTCCAGCCATGATCTCGTTGCGATTTCAACCACTCGGCGATAGTATTGATATCATGATTAGTGGTCTCAAACCGCCAGTGCAAAGTCCTTGTGATGTAGTCGAGTTGGACCGTCTGTTCAAGGATTGCGTTGTGCTCTTCATCGGTGACAGTATGAGGGTCGGTGGTGAGGGCGGTGTTGAGCATGGCGTCGAGGGGTCCGGCGAAGAGTTGATAATTGACAATGAAAGTGGTGAGGGATTCCTGAGCCCGAAGAAGGGTGGCATTAGGGGTCCTAATGAGAGGTGGTGCGGGTAGAGGTGCCTCTTCTTCAACAGGGAAGTCCGCCAGCTCATCTGGATGCTGATGAAGATCAGCAACGGTGGAGGGGGGAGAGGCAGGCCAATCGGGGAAGAGGTACTTGTCTATGGTGGTGGTGGTGGTGACGAAGACCTCAATGGGGAGGTCATGGGCGGTGGCAAGGAACGGGGAGGTGACGATGAGGGATGGATCATAACAATGGCCACAGGCTGTGACCAGGAGCGCAAAAGCAAAAGCGACAAGGTAAGCGATGACGACGATGGTGGACATGTTGTATCGATAAGATGGGGAAAACAAGAGCACTGAGTGTGGTTTAAATATCCCAAATCTCATCATCGGAGTCCAAAGCTAAGATCTCTTCGATCTCAGGTTCCCTGGTTCTGAGAAAGTTCTCACAGGAGTTCCTAGCTGCTTCTTCTTGTTCCGATCGGGTTCTTGCATCGTCAGGGTGTGGGATACGAATTTGGTCAGGGCGTTCATGTCGTGTGATGTGTATCTCTGGATTGTTTATGCTGTCCTGTATTGCTTGGTTCAGAAAAACATAATATTGCTCGGTTGCAAGTGCTATTTCCATTTGCGCTTGTGTGCGGTTAAAATTTTCACTTCCCCTTATATTCATTTGCCGTTCATATTGCCATTGTTCCACGGAGATGTCTCTGCCAAGCTGAATAATCCTTTGTAAAGCTTCTGATAGTTCAGGGAAGGTTCGTCGTAACCAAACCCTGTGATAAACATTGTCATATTGAAAACAAGGGTGAACTGATGCTGGAAGGTAATGTGATTCAGCTTCCTGAAACGTGGGTAACTCCCCTAGATCAAAAGAGAGGCGGTGGTACTGAGGAAGATATTTTGGCAAGGCATTATATGGGATCTCTGTGTGTCCTTGTGGATGTGTTCGCTTGTGAGGAGGTAGTCGTGATACTTTGGGCAGTTTTGACATCATTGGAACATATTTCAGTTTTTGATATATAGAGAGTGTTCATTTGGAAGGGTGTTTAAAGGCAGGAATGAACATCTGTGTGACCGAGTATCTGGTTTTGACAGTGGGAGTGTATCGTCCAACAGTTCTGCAGAATCTTTTGACATAACGGATATTATGCTTTAATTGGAGGTTGGTGCGATAATAAGTCATTGTGTTGACTGTTTCAAAGATTTCTTCTGTTTTTATACTCTACCAGAATATCCGCAGCATTGCCCAGATGTCGTTCTGGTTCCCAGGTATTATCATTTGCTCCATAGCCTTTCCATTTGACTAGGTATTGATAACCGGCTCCGCGTTTCCGATGTCCAAGGATAGCTTCAATCTCAAACTCTTCTTGTCCATTAACCATATCAGGAGGTGGCATAGTGAAATTCGGACCATGCATTGAGGTTTCCTTATATGGGGTGAGGAGCGATGCATGAAACACAGGGTGAATGCGCCATTGTTTTGGTAATTTCAATTTATAAGTAACTGGTCCCATGACCTGTTCAACCTGAAAGGGTCCTTCTCTTTTTGGTGCTAGCTTTCTTGATTGATACGGAATGTGGAGATTCTTGTTTTCGAGCCAGACTTTGTCACCTTTTTCGAATCTGATTGACTTGTCTCTGTATCTATGAGCGACCATTTGTCTAGCAAGTTCATGAGCAGCTAGAGCTTCTTCTCTGGCTTTTCGAAGCATTTGAAGGCATTCTTCTGCTGCTGGTGCAGTCATCTTGATTGCTGCTGTAGGGATAGCGATCGGATCTGATCCATACATGAGTTGAAATGGGGATGTTTTTATTGTATCATGATATCGGTTATTGTGTGCAAATTCAGCAATGGGTAATAGTGGTTTCCATTTATGGGGTTCATTTGTGCAGAACATTCGAAGATAGATCTCGAGTTCTTGATTTACACGTTCAGTTTCTCCATCTGTCTGAGGATGATAGGCTGTGCTCATCCTGTGGTCTATTCCTAAAGCTTTTTGTATTTCTTGAAATACTTTAGCAGAGAATTGTGGTCCTCTATCAGAGATCAGGATGTTGGGGAGTCCAAAGCAAAGATCTGCAGTTCCTAAAGCATCGATCGTCTTGTTGCAAGGGGTGAAAATTACCCCCTTCGTAAGGCCATGGTCCACCGTGACCAATATGGAATCAAAGCCTTTGGAAATAGGAAGATCAGTGATGAAATCGAGTGTGACCTGCTGAAATGGGCGTGTAGCTTTTGATGAAATAGGGATTAATGCCGGTGAATTTGGGTGAGTATTGACTTTCATTTGTTGGCAAAGTGCGCAACCTTCAACCCATTCTTTGACATGTCTATACATTCCAGGCCACCAGTAATCACGCTTCAAAAGCACTAGCGTCTTCAATCATCCAGGATGTCCAGAAGATAATGCTTCGTGTATTTCCTTGATTAACCGAGTGCGTAACTCAATTCGGTCAGGAACATAGATCTTGCCTAGGTAATAAACAATGCCATGAGTATATGTCCAGTCTTGCAGTTTCAATTTAATCGGTGGCGCCCTTTGTTTAGTGATAACTTCAATAAGGATGCGTCCAAAATCATCATTTGCCATATATTTCTTTAATTCACTGGCAAGATCATCATTAATCAGTCGAATAAATCAGTCATTTGGCAGAACAGTGACAGTAGTTTGTTCTTCATCATTTCCCATGTGATCTGGTCGTCTGGATAATGCATCTGCTTCGAACATTTTTGTTCCAGGTACATGTTCAATACGAAGATCAAATTCAGATAACAATGATGACCACCGAGCTTGTCGAGGTGTTAAGCGTTGAGCAGTTCGGTAGTAGGACAAGTTCTTGTGATCACAATGGACGATGATCGTGTGAGGAGAACCATGTAATAGATGACGCCATACTGCAAGTCCCTTGATGATTGCAAGCAGTTCTCTGTCATAAATTTGGTAATTCTGTTCCGTTGGTGTTAACGCATGGGATATAAATCCACATGGATGGAGTGCTCCAGATTCATCAGCCTGTTTTAGTACCACTCCAATTGCTTTGTTAGAGGTGTCAGTTTGAAGGATGAATGGTTTTGCAGGATTTGGCATTAACAACACTGGCATAGAAGCGAACTGTTGCTTTAGGGTGTCAAAGGCAAGTTGGCGCTCATTATTCCAGTCAAATGGTTCCGCTTTCTTGGTTAGATCTGTGAGCGGTTTTGTGATTGCTGCAAAATTTCCAATAAAACGTCTGTAAAAGTTCCCAAAACCTAGGAATGATCGGACTTGTTTAACTGTTGATGGTATTGGCCAATCAGCTATTCCTGCAAGTTTGATAGGATCCATTCGTATTTTTCCAGGCGAGATGATCATGCCTAGAAATTCGACTTCTTGAACAGCGAATTTGCATTTTTCTAATTTCAGGAATAGATTGTTCTCTTCCAACCGATCAAGGACTCTCTTTGTTTGTTCTTCTAGTTCATTTAAGTTTTGAGAACATATCAGGATGTCGTCCATGTAGATAATGAGCCATCCTTCATTAATCATGTCTCTGAAGTATTCGTTCATCATAGTTTGGAATGTGGATGGCGAATTGCATAGGCCAAAGAACATAACAGTTGGTTCATATAGTCCTCTGTTGGTAATGAAAGCAGCTTTCCATTCGTCACCTTTCTTGATCCTGACGTTATTATATCCCCATCGGAGGTCTAATTTGGTGAAATATTGTGCGCCAGCAAGTTTTGTAAGGAGATCGGATACTAAGGGCAATGGATATGCATTCTTGATTGTCCAATCATTTAAATATCTATAATCCTGGCATGGCCGAAGCGCACCACTTTCCTTTTTTGAGACAAAGAAAAACGGCGATGCTTGAGGAGATTTCGACGGTTTGATGTATCCTTTAGCTAGCTGTTCTTCAATCCATTCGTCTAACAATGACTGTTCTTTGATTGATAACGGATAAATCTTGCTAACTTTAGGACTAAAACCGGTTTTCAAATCAATAGCATGATCCCAAGTTCTGGAGGTTGGGAATCGTTCTGATGCCTTTTTCTCAAAGACTGAGCGCCATTTCCCATATTCTGATGGTAATTCTGTTTTTGGTTCATCCTTTTTCAACTGATGTTCCAATGCTTGAGATGCTGATGTCTTGACTCTGATCCAGTAATCGTCTTCTCCCCATTGTTGATTGTCTAATGCCATTTGCCAGATAGTTCCTTCATTTTGTTGTTCATCGATGAGGTGTATCGTTTTATCTCTCCAATCAATAGTAGGATTGTTTTCTTCTAACCAAGGGATTCCCAAAATTAATCGCTGATCTCCCAATCTAGTGATTAGAAACCAGTTGCTGTATCGTTTTCCTCCAATTGAATATTGAATGTGGACTCGATGCGTGATCATTCCATTAGTGTTAACCATTCCATCTGCGTTTCTAACTCTAATTGGTTTTCGCAATTTTTCTTTTGGTAACTTGGTGGTTACTTCTTCGTCAATAAAATTCCCTTCTGCTCCACAATCGATTAGAGCTGAAGTTTCAGCGGGTAAATTGGACGTCTCCACAGAAATTGAAAGGTGCTTGTCATTATTTGATCTTACTATTACAGAATCAAGCGCTAACTGTGAGTGTCCATTTGTTATGGAAGTGCCAACCGCTGTGTGACGCTTCTGGGTTAAAAACCCTTGTTCTCGAGTTCATTAAGAAGACCTTATCGTTCATCGGCCTTCATTCCAGCAAGGATTGTTCTGATACTTGCAACTGGATCGTCTTGCTTGTCCTTGGGCGCATCTTCAGGGATAGATCTGATCCCTTTATTCTGAAACGATGAGGAGGCTCTGAAGGAGGCGTTTGATGTGGTGTTTCGTTTGGGACAATTCCTTGAAACATGCCCCTGGTTTCCACATCTGAAACATTTCCCAGATTTCATGTATTCCTCCTTTTGTTCATCTGTCAAACGTCCGGTGGACATCGCATTTACTGATCGGGTTGATCCGCCCCTATTATTGGTGTTTCAATTAAAATTGGAGCGATTCCCTTGTCCTGGTTTTCGCCCAAGCACTCGCATCATTTCCCAAGCGCCATGAAGTTGTTCTGCCTTCTCATATGCTTCTTTCATGGATAGAATGTTCGCTTCTAAGATCTTTGTAGCGATACTTTCAGGGAGCCCTTTGACAAAAGCCTGGAGCTGCGCAGTTGTTCCTTTCAAACCTGAGGTACCAATCTCCATGCGGAATTTTCTGATATATTCAGGGACTGAAACGTCACCCCCTACTTTGAGATTGGCTAGATTGTTCAGCGCTCTAAGAGCGCTATTAACTTCGCCCCAATCGGCTAAGAACCACTTCTTGAATTCTGCCCAGTTTGTCCAAGTAAGGGTTGTTTCTTCTTCATCATCTAATTCATCCTTGATCAGGACTTTCCAGTCGTCAAGTTCCTGCCCAAGACAGGCAAGAGTGAATTGAATCTGTTTCTGTGCTTTGCCTTTATAATTATCGTCATTTAAAACAAAGTAATCTTCAAGACTTCCAATGAAAGCCTTTGCTTCGGTTCGTTTTCCTGTAAAAACACGCATGGGCTGCGGTTTGATATCTCCTTTAGAGGCAGGTGCTGCTGCATCAGATGCCATCTTTTCTGTTTCTTCTGTAGGTTCTCCTGTTTCGTCTTCCTTCTTTCCTGATCCTGGATCTCCAAATAGGTTCATTTCAATCTGTTTCTGTTCTTGGAATTCTATCCAAGGCTGTAGTTCTCCTTCCTTGAGTGCGTATCACTCTCGTCCTGCAATATCAGCAAGGTTGAGATATTTGTTCCACCAGGAGAGTTCTGGTTCGTCTGTGGGCGGTTTGAATAACGAAAGAGATCCTTCTTCGTGTTCTTCGTTTACCAAATCAATCCAAACATTGTCTGGGAAGGCGTCCTCTGGTCCTTCAATGTAATCACCTTCAAAGAGGGATTTTGGTACTGGTTCATTCTTTTTCTTAGTTCCTGAGCGGAAAAACCACCCTGTTCCTGTAGTCAATGGAAAAACTTCCTTTCGATCTAGATAGTACTTTCGTCTGAAATGGACAGAGCCATTCGGGGGTCTGAGGTTCGAAGTTCTGGTATCAATGGTGTCTGGCTAGTGTAGAAACACTGAGCGGTTCTGGGAGTTCCAACTTGTGTTAAGATCGATGCTCTCAACGCAATTCATTCTAAGTCAACAGTGGCAAGCAGAATCTTGGTCTGCTCCCAGCCTACTGGACAGATTCTGGACACTAAGTCAAACGATGACAAAGGTCAAACAAACAATGAGCTCAGAGATGAGAGCGAGGAGTTTTGTCCAGAGGTTGAGAGAAGAATTCGATTAAGTTGGAACTGAAGTCTAGCTACTTTACAGGAGGGCTTTATATACGTAAAAGAACAAAAGAAATATAAAAGGAAATGTACAGCTAAATACCTAAGAAAGGAAATGTGAAGGTAAAGTAGCTAAAGGAGATGAGCGTCCATGAAACGCATAGCAATGATTATATAATGAATAAGTCCATAAACGAAGGGAAAAGAAAACTGTAACAATAATTCTGTATGGTAACATCAGCATATAGCATACATTCCAATTCATAACATGTTTATTATGTCTGAAGCAGATTTGTCCTTCTCCTTCAATAAATGTCTGATTGTGTTTATTAGCAGTGGTAACCTTCATGGGATTAATATATTTCTTATATGATGTAAAATCACTTAAGAATGGTGTACAATGTCTTGTCACTCCAGAGTCAATAACCCATCAGTCATTCTTATTTAAGAGCATAATTTGTTCACCAGGAACTTTATTCTCATAATTACTACATACAAATTTGTAACTACTGTTATTTACGTCTTGATTTGACATATTCAATATGCCATAATTAGTAATATCATCAAGCACTAAAACAGTATTAGATAAGTAATTATTTGAAGAATTCAATCCATACCCAATGTTAAGGTTAGCCATGTTGTTATCAATTCCAGTTCCATCAATATATTCTAATCCATGATCAGAATAATCACTTCTGAATGGATCTGATTCTTCTCCACTATGATATTGTTCTTCCTCTTCAGGAGAACTATCACTGGAAATCGGTGTTAAAGGTGAAGAGTTGGTTTTGAATAATCTTCAAATACTATCATCTTGAAAGTATTCATAATCTACCCTATCTTCAATAGGAGTATCATCATCATCCATTTGAATATCCCCAATCCTATCCAATAAAGAACTATTATGTTGTACATCAGGTACAAGTTCTTCTATAAATCCAGCAGATTCTTCCAATGGATATTGTTTATAATACCCAGGAGCTGTATCTACTATCATTGGATTTGCAAAGTGGATTGTAGTGGATGAATCCTTCTTCTTCCCTTTCAATTCTCGTAATTCATTGATAAGAGCTTTATTTTTCAATTTCTTGTTAGCTCTGTTGATTTCATTACATTTCTTCTTGTCATCCCTTGACATAGAAGATGCATTTCCTCTGTTAGGAAACTTATTGTAACTCTGTTGAGGTACAAATGTCTTGCTTTTATTGAAACGTCCTCTAAAAGAACCTTTTCCCCTGTTATTATTGTTATAACTGGTATTGGAATGTTGATCTTTCCAATTTGGGTTTGTGTTTGGATTCTTTTGAATGTTTGATCCAATATTAGCAATTTGAGCATGATGACATATCTTGCCTTTTGACATGAGCAGATTATACTCATTCTGAATGTGAGGAATGATGTTATCTATTGTAAAATCTGCAACCTTGGTATCTATCAAGTTTGTAACTAAAGTACCATATGATTGACCAAGATTATGTAAGATAAAGAAAAGTATTACAAAATCAGGAATTTTGTAATTATCTTCTGTACCTAAATCAGCAACTAATTTCAGTAATTTGGATATAGCTATGATAGGATCCTGGTTTCATAGACCAGCTGAATATATTCTTATAAAGAATAAAATATTTAGCTATTCCTTTTAATCCAAATATTTTATCTAGTTGAGCTAGAGTTTCTTTAGGAGTTGCTTGAATGTGAACATGAAGATTCATAGCAAGTGATAATTGGAAAATTGCATTTGCTCTTGCTGAATATTCAGTCCAATCTTGTAGTTCCTGCCATATCTTTTTAAATGATAATTCATATTTGAGTTTAGTAGCTGCAGAAGCTTGATCTTGAGCAGTGTCAGTATACATTGATGGAAGTACTGGTTTTTCTCCAGTGACATATTTGGTATATCCCTTCATGGCCATATATGACATAATATTTGTATGCCATTTCTGATAATCAGAAACACCATTGAAGACAGAAACCATCTTCTCAAGCGAATCTTTACTATTGTTCCCTATCTAGTGCAAATACCTTTGTAGTGCAAAAGTTGATTTTAAATACATAGATGCTTCCACAAATGTCTGTAACACATAGAAATGCTACAAAACATTCATTACTACTCTGGTAAGATACTGAGATGCTCAAAAGGCAAATCTGCCTGGTGTGGAGAGAGTGAGACAAAGGAAATGATCAGAGTGACAGAGAGTGACAACAAATCAACTGCCTATAGCACACAAATGGTGCAATGACACCCTATAATTGAAGTGTCATTACATTATTATATGCCTAAAGTATATTTTGGGGTATGCCAGCTGCAATCCTGCCAGTGGATGTGGGTCAATGAGCTTATCATTGAGAATGGATAGAAATGGAGGGGAGTGTGAGAATATTTTTGGGTGACTGCCCAGCAATCCACCTGGCATTTCCTTTGGCAGAAAACCTCCAGTTCATAATGCCTCACTCAGTTGGAATACAAGCTGCTGCAAAAGAGGCTCAAAAACAATTAGAAGAGTGTTATGCAGCTGCCAGTAAGGCATTAACTGATGGCACTTACAGTTCTATGTCAGAAGCTGCAGATGCTTTTCAAGTCAACTATTTCACATTTCGTCGTCGACACAAACAGCTTGCACACCCACGCTCCAAGGCCCACAAAAATTCAAGGCTTCTCACAGATGCTCAGGAACAGGTGGTCTGTGAATGGCTCAAATTCTTGGGATCAACAGGGCACCTGATCTCAAAAATGCACCTGAAAGCCAAGGTTCTTGAATTATCCAAGAAGCTGCAGGCAAAGGCAAGGGAAACTGGGATAAAAAAGGGACCAGGGAAGCATTGGGTGGACTGCTTTTTAAAGCAGCACCCAGAGATTAAGTTGAGTTGACCTACCAGACTTGACCCAAAGCAAGCAAAAAGTTTCAATAAAGCAACTGTTGCTCACCACTTTCAACTCCTCAGCAGCTTCCTGAAAGACTATAACATTCCTTGGGATAATGTTTACAACATGGATGAGAAGGGAATTCAATTGGGTGGTGGGCAAAAAGGTGATAATACAAAATACCTGTACTCAAGATTGCAAAAGGCTCGCATGCGCATTTCAAATAGCAATCTTGAGCTTGTTACTGTAATTGAGTGCATTTGTGCAGATGGGTCTAATCTAAAACCTGGTTTTGTCTTCTCTGGGATGGAATTCTGCCCTGAGTGGTTCATTGAAGATTCAATACTGTGAGTATGCCAAATATACCTGTCTCACCAGAAGGTTAATGCCAGCTGTTGTTCAGCATTGTGACAACAGAAAACAGATGGACTAGTAACTTTATAGGGACCGAATGGTTTGAAAAGATATTTGTACCACAGGCGAAGGCCCACAATCAGTCAGGCCAGCCAATTCTCTTAATTTATGATGGTCATCAATCACATGCCACTGTCAGACTTCGACAACTTGCAGAAATCCATGGTATTCACCTTTTTTGCCTGCCAGCTCATACAACCCATCATCTGCAACCTCTCGACATGGGCATATTTGGGCCACTCCAATGTGCATGGCAAACACAGTGCAGAAAGCATATCGAGGAGCATGGGCATGGAATCTTGAAAAAGGAAGTCATCCATGAGTACATGAAGGCAAGAGAATGTGCATTCAAGGAAGAAATAATACTTAGTGCATGGAGGAAATCCAGGATACAGCCATTGAATCCTGACATTTTTGCAGAAGAGGATTTTGCCCCAAGCTATGCGACGTCTGTCTACACCCATGTACCAGACTCTTTCCCTCAGCAACCTGACAGTATTGATGATGACTATACATCAGATGAAACCTATGAACCATCTGAGTCTGATGATCCACAGAGCAACAACAAAGAGGAGATGGAAGATGAGATTGTGCAGTCTGACACATGAGGCACCATCTGCAGCCTTGAAACCCACGCACAGCCACACACAGGAATGCACCTGGCCAGCATTCCATCAGGTTCTCACATGGACATTTCATCTGCAATTGGTGCATGAACATGGCCTTTAGACATAGATTGCACTAATATATGTACCAGAACATGACTTCTCCCAAGTCATATCTCCATCAGAACCATCCACCTCCATTCATCACCGCTGCACCTCAGCAAGGCTCTCCTCAGTTTCAGATTTATGTTCCAGTACTCCGATATCAGTCTCTTCAGCACCTTCTCAAGTCTCAACACCATCTATACATAATTCAGCATCATTCCTTGCCCAGGAATTACTGAAGGCCCGAGCACACATCAAGGAGCTTGAGGATAGGAACAAAAATCTTGAGGACAAAAATCAGGACCTTCGAAATTTGAAGGACGCTGCTGAAACTCACTGCTACTTTGCAAGCAAAATGCTTCAGGATGTGCAACACAAAGCAAATGAGAAATCTTCAACACAGTACAGGGGAACAAAAAAACTCAACACATTGTCTCGTGTTCTGACATCAGAGGAAGGGCGGGTGGAATTGCAGGAACTGGAAGAGCAGGAGCATGAACAACGCTGGCTTGAAGAGGAGAAGAGGAAGCGGAAAGAAGATGAGAATTTGGAGAGGCAGCAACAACGCACTGAGCAGCAGGAATCAGCCATATTCTCTCTTCAAAGAAGAAGGAAGAACTTGGAGATATTGCAGCTTGCCTGCAACTCAATGACCAGGGCACAATTGCCATGCTCATTGAATGCATTCGAGCATTTTTGGAAGCAAATCCTGCTATAAGAAACTCAGAACGTTATGCAGGACTTCAATTGGATCGTCAGCGAACATGTGGAACGAAGTGCACTGCACCAACACATCTCAACAATCATGTCAGCCAACAGTCTCCAAGTCAAGGGATCTTGCAGCATAAGTGTGCTTGTACCTCTTATCCCAGCTCATTGAACCCATCTACATCCAATTCTACGCCAGGATTCCCCACCTTGCAAACACCAGTTCCCATTCTCTGGCCACCTGTCCAAGATCTGATGGCGCTAAGCATGTATTCTACCCAGGATACCCATGTACCTCCCTTTACATAGTGTCAATATCATTGAGGCGTGCTGAGTTAGCTTTTGTCATGAATCTAAAGCGTTGTGAGTTTGTCGCAAGGCTGCTTGTCGAAGGTTTGATCCAGTGATTATTGTGGCAATGCCATTCATGCCAGCCATGTGACAACATGTGACAAGGGTCTTGCAATAAGCCGGAAATTCGAGTTCTGGACTTGGAGCTGGCCTAGCAACTCTCCCGTCATTCCAACCCATTTGCAAAAAATATATAAGCAGTGGAACACTATAAGCTACAAGATACCCAAGTTTTATGAGAATGGAGTACATATCATGGATGTGAAAAATCAATTGGTGAAAATTTTGCACTAGATAGGGAATGATAGTATCATCTTTGCCACCACAAAGGTATGAATTAAATCTAGAATTAGATTTCACCATGTCATCTAGATTCCACCATTTGCAAGTTCCTCTTTGAGTAACTTCAAAATGCAAATATCGTCATCCTTCAGATTTATAGACAAAATTTGTATCTTGTCTCCATACTTTGGGTAATTCTACTATTTCCCATAGAGCAGGATACATTTCCCATATCCTTTTAAAGAAGTGAGCTTGTTTGAATAATGCCATGTAGCATAATCCAGGTTTATTCCAAATGAGATTCTCATTGGTATGAATGACTGTTTTGACTTCTCCAAATTCTCTATATTTGAATTGAGTAGCTCCAGAAAAATCATCATAATCATGATCATATCTGTGCTTCTTTATTAATGGATAAATCTTTCTCTCAGATTTCTCTTCATCTGATTTGTTATTGAAGCTTTTCTTTTTAAGAAAAGTTTTCTTAAAGAAAGGACAAAAGTCTTTGACTTTCTTAACTCAACAAATTTGTCAAAATGCTTTATATGATCGTTGGGGTGGAACAACATTCTTTTCTTCTGGCCATAAACCATCTTCTTCTTCAATAGGCCAGTATGAATTGGATGATCTGGGCAATGATTTATGCTCATTATCAGGCCAATTTTCAATTGCTTCTTTGAGTTGTTGATGTTCCAATTTGTCCTTTGAAGGTTTATCTTCCTTCAGTGGATGACTTTCCCAAGGACCATTCCAACCATTATCGTTATCATGATCTTTCTTTTTATCATGATTATCTTCTTCAGTATCGGTAGCTCTTTGTTTCATGGCAATCCTTTCTAAATGTTCTATAATTGACTTAATCATATCCGAAGCCCAATCTGGTGCTTGAGGCTCAGGAGTATTATTAAGAGGTCTAGTTGTCTTTGGAAAATCTTGAACAACATTTTCATTATGAATCATGAATGCTGATTGTTCTTCTCCCATAAAAGGATTTCCTGGGGGATAATACAATTCCTTAAATTTATCTTCAGGAACGTAAATAAATGTGCTACCATCTGAGGTGTGTGTGACTTCATTTTGTCAAATGTCATCATCAAACTTTATCAACTTGAGTTTCTTAGTTTGATTAACACACTCATTGCACAACTGAAAAGAATTTATATTTGGACCATTTTGGTCCACAACTGTACATATATATTTATTACAAGGTATGAGACCTTGTAATAACTCCTCTTGGATCCTTGATCTGAATCTTCCTTCAATGTGCCCGATGGGGGCATTAACTCCAGGGATGACCGGAGTTGTCTCGGAGACCTTTCTCCTTCTACTGGGGATAAACTTTTCCCTGGATGTGTATAATTGAGGGGGTTGTGCCTCAATTCCTTCTTTGCAATTGGAGTCCTCGTGACCCCAAAGAATGAACGCTGTGACTAATTTATCAGCTTTTGGATATAATAGCTGATTTTTATAATTCACCTTTGGTTCATTATATTGCATAAGTTTATGCAATTCTTGCCACTTCTTCTCATTTTTGCAATGTAATCTTTCATCTGCTTCTTGCAGTTCATGTTTTCTAACTGCCTCCTCATAATCCATGATATTATGATAAATCTCCCCATTTAATATCCAAACAGGGAGATTTTCTTGAGAACGACATTTCTCAAGTGCTTTGCTAATCTCCTTCTCACACAGATGATGCAAGGACTCGTATCTAGGTCCTGGACATGCACCAAGACCAAGCATGTGAATAGAGGGACCATCATAGTGAGGTTGGTCCACAAGATGAGGCAAATCAGATTCAGATTGAGTTATAGTTGGCGGCAGTAGTACAAAAAGAGAGTTATGACAAAACTCTTCTTTAGCAGAATCTTCATCTTCAAATTCAAAATCTTTATCAGTAAGATTGATAAATTGATCAATCATTTTATTACCGATGTTGATATCATCAAATTCCTCCTCAGAGGAAGCCTTGATAATATTATTATTATTAATTTCCTTTTTAGAGGAAATTTTTCTAACCTCATAATTTTCCTCATCAGAGGAAATTTCACCATCCTCTGATTGATCCTTTTCTTCCAGGATTGGCAATTCAGTGGGAAGAAAAGGATATACAACATTGTCCAATGGGACAACATACATACATAGAGGCAACTGTATCAATTTTTTTTAGTTAATTGATTTGGATGAGTATAAATTATCATACAATGACAATTCTCGTCAACATATCTAACTCCCAACGTTTTGGGAGTATTTTCATCCCACAATCTTGTTTCTTCTTTGAGGAAACAATTGTAGATAAAAATATTGACAGTGGGCTCAGCGGCAGACCAGATCAAAGATGCAGGATGATTGGTGATGTAGATGGGTGGCAAATATTCTTTGACCTCAGCCTTGTGCTTTATCGTATTCCAGCTGACAACCATATTAATCATGTAGACTAATTTGGAAAGTTGGTCAATAGGAGACAACAAAGCCATATCGTCTGCATCATATTTGTCCATAATTCTTTCAACATCATCAAGGGGCAAATGATGGTCTTCAACCATCATGCGATGAATAATCCCTGTGTTAATATGATCCATTTTGGTGCGAGCCAAATCAAGATACACCATGACGTGCATCTGTTGAGACAGGAAACCAATTTGGTAAATTTGAGACATCTATTAAAATTTGCATTAGCCTAATTCATTTTCTTGAATAAAACATGAGAAAAGATGTGCTTATCAGGCTGTGCTGTTTATGTAACAACATGTTATAGGCTGCCAACAATGCAAACAATGTCTTGAAGTTTGGAATGTTGCATGCCAATAAGTGTACCTGGGGCTCCTTCAAATTCCCAGCATACAAAATCCACCAATTACAAGTATGCTACTGTGTGACTATCATAAAAGTGACAATCTCGATCGTCCTAATCTAAGAGGGTCCATAGGGGGTGCCCTCCACTAGTCTGCATGTATGTGGAACAATGTCCACTCAGCACAACCTTTATACAGAATATTGATCCAAATAAAGAAGTAACCAGGGGACGAAAACCCCTATAATGGTATAAAGGCATTAAATATTGGGCAAACAGGGGTGCATCAACCCTTTCAGACATGGCTTCCACCATGTCCTTATCTGTCGACTAGGACAGCCTGTAATCCATGCCTTTTTGCTTTCTGGTGTGGCAAAACCAGGTCGTTAGGGTGACAAGCCCTTGTGAGAATTTTGATTTTGCTGTTCCACAACAGCAGGAAACTCTGAAATGCCACTCCAGATATTTAGTCAGTGTTCCCACACTGTAGACCACAAGGGTAATCTAGATGGTATCCCTGGTACCATCAACTGGATCATTATCCCATGATCATGGGTTAGCCATTCTGTACAGATGAGGGAAGATTGAGAGAGGTTAGTCACAGTCACAGTTACATCAAGCGATCAGCTATCAAGATCCCATCAGACCAGATAGAGGGCCATCAGCCATATCTGTTTGCCTGATCTTGAGTGAGATCTAGCCGATCTAACATCTATCTAAAAATACATTCTATATATATCCAGCATCCTCCCATGGCATGTAACAACTCCACACAGGTTGCTTTTGAGGCTGTTGCTAGCAGGGCCCATAACCTATTGAAACAAGTGACAGCAGCACAGTTGCACTGACTAAGTAAGGTTTTAATTAACTTACATTTGTTAGTAGTGTAGCTTAATCTGCCCATGTGTTAGGTGGAAAAACTGGGGAGCTTAGTGTCCAAAATGCCCTCCTTATATACATTTCAGTAACCCTAATCTAGGTACAAAATATAATAATAAAAATACTATTACATAAATGAGTTTCTTTTATTATTATCTATTTTTAATCATTCTATGATGTTCTATATGACATCATTTTATTCTAAATGACTCATGTGCACAGCTATATGACTCATGCACAGCAGTCTGAGTCATTACATAGCAATGCACAGTCATATGAGTCATTTCTAAGTCATGTTCTAAATATAAATGATTCTTATCAACTATTCAATTCAGTTGATAATCGTCCCATCAAACTCTATAATATCTGTCAAACTCTATAATATCTGTCAAAGATATAAATATCTTTGAACTCTATAATTTCATACACAAGTACAAATAAGAGTTTATTATTACTAATCAGAGTCTAGATGAGCCTATAATCATATGACTAATCACATGACTAATCACATGTTTATCATGTGATATCACATAATCTAAATAGATATTTAGTTAAATATAAAACACTAATTAATTCTAATTCTAATTATCTAATCTAACTTTTAACAGTTCTCACAGGAGAAGTTGGAGTCGTCAGCCAGATGGCTTTTGATGACCTTCCATAAAAGGAGAAGAACACCAGTGGGTGTCTCCTTTTATGGTAATTCCCATTTCAACACTCCCCCTCATAGAGGATCTTAATGCCAATTGGATGGGTGAGGTGAGGGGATGGGTGGGATGGTGGTGCAGCAGTGACCAGATTAATCGAAAATCAGTCACTGGTTACATTGTAAAGTTAGCTGGAGGACCAGTTAGCTGGGTTTCAAGAAAACAGAAAACTGTTGCTTTGTCTTCAACAGAAGCAGAGTATATGAGTTTGCCAGATACATCTAGACAGTTAGTCTGGATAGAATCCTTATTTTATGAAATAGGGATGTATTTAAGAAACATCCAATTAGGAGTTGATAATCAAGGAGCTATATTCTTAGCATCCAATCCTGCTCAAGAGCATAGGTCTAAACATATTGATATCTGCTACCACTATGTGAGAAATTGTGTAGAGGAAGGAAAAGTGGAATTAATATATATTCCCACAAATGAGCAACTTCCTGATATCTTAACTAAAAATTTGTCTTTTGATAAGTTCGCACAGTTAAGATCTAAAATTGGATTAGTGATTTATTAGCGAGGGGGAGTGTCAAATTAATAATGATCTGGAGCTAAGGGGATTGAACCCACAGCTTCATGTATTATAATATCATTATTAATGAGATGCTAAATAATCCCTTAATATAATCATTGACAGAAATTATAGAGTTTGACAGAAATTATAGAGTTCATACTCAGAGTAGAGACGCCAGCAAAGTGCCACCTGGCGCTACCCTCTGTAGTGCTCTGCTGGCTTAATGTACTCTGGCCCACATGTATATAAGGAGGGCCTTATGCCCTTGTTCAAATAACACAGTATCGCCTCTGTCATCTGTTAGTTGAGCCCTTTGCTCCTAAACAGCCTTCAACATATACAAACAGTACTAAGTAAGTTTCCCACTTACTAAGCCTCGGTCTGCACCGCTGTCATTAGTTTTCAACAAGTGCACTGTGCAACTGTGTGTTCTGACACACCAATCAATTATTTAGAGACCCTCTGAGTTACTTCCTAAGCCAATATCATCACCAGGACTTGTGAATCTCACAAGTCCTTACAAGACTGCACAGAACATATACCTTATCTTCAGGCCCTGTGGGCTCTGTGGTACCTCTGCAGAGAGCCCCCAAGTTTGCTGATGTGGCCAAAAACAGAGTTTTGGTCCCACTGGGTGGTGGTGTCCCACTACAACAGAGTTTTGTTTCTTTTTTTTCTCCTCTCATCTGTTGGATTCCAAGGTGTAGATCTTGTGACCTGGACTGAGCAGGAAGTGTCCATATGTGGACAACAAATGGTGTGCCCATTCCAAGGATGAGTTCAACTCATCATGCCAGAAGTGTGTAAATAAACACAAACAATCTAACTACCATATATGTAATATATGTATGCAATACTAAATATAAAATATTCCAAACATCATCATCTGATTGCTTGGTGACCTTGTGACAAAATGAGGAAAAGAAAGGAGAATCTCTTTTGCACTGTTTTACAACAAGAGCTCTTTAACCCTTATAAACTGCTCAAGCAAAAAAAGACTGGCTTTCAAGGACTCTACAATCAAACTCTCATATCATTCAAACCAAGCTCTTCATTCTGTGCCCATGTCCTCTCATACCATTCAACTACCATATTGGGATCTGGATCTGGTGCATACAAGTTTTGCACATATGAATTTGCTAGTGGATCATCTATGATGAGAGTAAATGGTGTGCTTGCAGACTTGACAGCTTTGAGGTTGCTCAAAAATCTTTCAAACTCTGCGCGTTCTTTTGCAGTAGATGAATCACCACCCTCGACCGAGATCAATTTGTCCGATAGCTCTTCATAAATTTGAGTGAGTATTCCCTCGAGCGTCGTAAATCGTCCTCCAAGAGTTCCATGTGTTAAGACCAAATCAATTTCAGGAATGATCAAGCCAGCAGTCTCGCTCTGCCGAGAAAAAAAAATAAATCTATAGTCTTCAGTTCTAGTGTGAAAGTATTTATACCTTCAGAATGTCCCTGCTCAAATCTTCTTGATCTTCGACCTTGAGAATTATTTTCTTTCCCTTTTCAGAGATAGCAGACCCAGACTTGACCTCGTTATCGCGGTACCCACAATATTCGCAGTTTGTTGACATGATCAGAATGTCCTAGTTCGCCATCAGTATTCAGGCCCCTCCCTGGGTTCACAACTCACTTTGAAATATGGAACGTTCACTTTCTTCATGAGCGTATTGATTTGATGCCCGCAACCTGAACAAGGACCGGGGAACACGAACACTTCATCTTCCGTAATGGGCAGAGGTTCCGCCGTTTCTTGTCCCTTCCTCTTCTGGCCTGGCACAACACCCTTTAGAAGATCGTCGACACTCACACCCTGCAGGGCTGACACCTGCACTTCGTCAGGGTTGATAAGCCCTAGATCTACATTCTGCTGCAACGTCCGCTGATAGGTGCGCAAATTCCATTTTGGGTCGGCTATAGTATCAATGAACTCGAGGAATGAATTTCCAGCAGGATCGTCCAGCTTGACAGTGATAACTGGCATTGGTCTATCCACCTTTGTCGCATCGGTGCCTTGCTTCCTTGAGTCGTCGTCGTCTTCATCATCGTCCCCCAATATTGCCTTGATCTTATCCAGCAACGTCTGCAATTTTTCGTACCCCTCCGGATCCTGCACTCTTCTAAGAGGCTGATCCATTGATAAATCGCCATAAATGTCACGTAAAAGCCCCTCGATGGTCGTCAGCTGACCACGGTTCGTAGCTGGAAGAGTAAGGTCTAGCTCTGGTATGGTCACCTCGCAGGTAGAGGAACGGACGATCTGGCGATCAAGATCCGAGCGAGACAAGATTTTAGCAGTGTAGACTGTGCCTTCCGCTATGACACGAACTTGAGAGCACTTCAGGGTAAACGATGAATAGCACATACGTCGAATAGTACCCGCCGATTGAACCTCATTGTTATGCAATCCGCAGTGTTCGCAGCGGAAAGACATGACGATAATCTCTTGAAAAAATGGTATAGAAGTGAGAAGTAATCGAGTTGATCCTTGTTCATGGCATCGCATGCAAAGAGATTCGAGTTCCTCGACCCCTTTTTCTTCCTGTTCTGGCTCTGGAACTTCAAATGAAGACTGATATATTCGATCGGCTGTGGCCTTGTCTGCATTTTCAGCAACAGTCCCGATGGTGGGAAACATATTGCTCGTCATGGCCATCTTTGTATGTACCACGAATCATCATCAGAAAGATTACGGTCAGAGTACGATACCAGTGCGCACCTTCTAGTAAGAGTATAGCACTTATCATGCCAGAGGTGTGTTTATCATGTGTTTGGCTCACATAGTACATTGGCCAGCATTACATACACGAAGTTACCTCTAGCCGAACAGAGATACAAGTTTCTCGTATACATGATCCTTTTCGAATACATCATCATTCCTCCCGTTGGAATCATGATGGCAACCAACGGCGTGTTTCCACCTACATGCGTTGATGAATATCTCCCAACAGAATGTTGTTTGAACTTCACGCACCAGTAAATTTCCTTAACCTTTGGCAATGTTAACGATAGCGTCACGGCGAAGGGCGGAACATGCCTTTGTCTCCATGTCCTTAATACCTTCGACAGGTATCCACTTTAAACATTTGTGACATTTACCTTGACGAATTGCGCCCTTCTCTTTTTTTCCAGGATTGGGTCTCTTCAATGTTCTAAATGATACTGGAGGCGCAAAAGGCACTCCGTTAGACGCCGAAATACCTGCCATCATCAGTGTAAGACGAAATCTGAGGGAAAACACCGACTTACCATGCGAATATTGCATATGGTAACTTCGGAAATTTCAGCGTGTAACTCAGTGGGAATCATATATACTCTGTCATACAACTTAATTAGTCTTTGTCGTTCGTAAATGGCCCTGAAATATTACCACTTGAAAGCCGAGAATTTCATGGCGAACCAAAGCACCTTATCTTGACCTCCGCGACTAGGGCTTTCAATACATATCGGACAGAGGCCCACCTTTTCCGCACCCTTGCCTTTCACAAAGCGAGGGGTATAGAGGTCAAATGGACTCCTAGGCGAATTATAAATGCCTCCTGGATGATTGACTCCAAAAAGGGTGCACGGAGACCTTGCGAGTAATCTGAGCCCGCGTGTAATGACACAACATCGAGAAACTCACTCAGCACCTTCTGGTTGTATGTAAGAACTTAACGGATAACGTCTATAGAATAAAGGAAAGTCGGGTGATACTTCGATATCAGGGAACGAACGAGTTGTATAATAAAGTTGTTTTGTATTAGGCGTGTCGACAGGCTCTGCGGGCGTGACGCGAAGCAGGTGTCTTTTCTTGCGTGGAATTGGTGAAGGAGATGATGGTTCGTCCTCTTGAGGTTCCTTTTTCAAAGGCCTTCTTTTCCGCTTTGGTCGGGTGGGACGTTGAATCGATTGAAAAGGTGTCAAAGGAGTCAAAGGCGATAGAGGAAGGCTAGTCAAGGAAGTTGGAGTAGAGCATCCATTAAACAATGGTTTGACATTGGAACTTGATGTCGTTGACGAAGCCGACTGTGAAGCCGCAAAGATGTCCAAAGGTTTTCCAGAACGGGGGCAGCGCTTTGGGGTTGTGGGCGCAATGAACCTGGACGTTGGGGCACAATTCTCATCTGAAGTTGATAATCTTGTCCTTGGGTAACGAGGAGAACCATGAGGATAAGACAAAGAAAAGGAAGGAGCTCTGATGACAGGGGAAACGTCATGACCCGATGATGACCATGCTGAAATGGTACGAATGTTAAAAGGCGAGTCTATATCTTTGAAGAAGGCGATTGAACCATCCGAAAAACGCGTTGCAGGCGATTGGTGTGTCGTGGTTTGACTAAAGTCATATCTTACAGGCGTTGAAGGAATGCATGACGGGGCAAGTGGCTTTGATGCAAATGGAGAACCGAGCAGAGTGGTCGTAGAATTGAACGAATGCGTGCGAGGATGCAATTGATGAGATTGATGAGTGGTAGACGGAACCATGGGAGAATAACTAGCAGCTTGCAGGAAATCATTTTCTTTTGAAAGCACAGTGTAGGAATCTAGCAAAGACGTTGCAGAGGAATAAAGATTGAAGGGCTGATGCTGAGCAGAGAAAATGGGGGCGAGAGTCGCGAAAGATTGAGAAGTACGATTAAGTATATCCTGCATCGTGCGACTGTCCCTGCCAAAATGGGCTGTAGACGGCTCTACTTGATGAACAAAGAAATCTTTCGTATCTGGATCGTGTAGGCTATCTGGTCTAGTCTGGAAGGACCGATTGGCAGGGAGATTAGTACCGTGGAAACCGTCAGACACCAGAGAGTAGTCCATGCGGCAAGCCTGGAGCGCAAAATAATCAGAGCAATGCCTACACACGGAGACGATGAGTGAGCTATACCAGAGGACAGCGGCGGTGTGTCCCTGCTGCGAGAAAGTGAAGGAAATGTAAAGGAAGAGATAAGATACGTGAGGAAGAGAAGTTCGCGCAGTTTTTGCCTTCCATTCAAACTCCGACTCGGCTGAGCTCGCCTGCCGATGCACGTTCATCTTTTATTCTGTCTTGCGCTCGCAATAACTGTGAAAGGGTCCGCATTGACGACCCCAATTGCCCCAAATGAGCGGCAGTGCTTCTACGCCGATGTGGACAAGGCCGGGGAAAAGATTGGGGTACGTCGCCCATTATTGTTGATCATGTGTTAGTGAGACCTTGGCATTGCCCTAGTTCTATTTCGCGGTAAGTTGCGCCCCACGACAACTGACTCTTCTATCCTCAACCTTCACAGGTGCAATCGGGTGGTTCTTTTGACATTGACTATGAAGTTCGCGATCCGAACCTAAAGGTCATCCTTGACGGCCAACGTGAGCGACAAGGCGACTACATACTGACCGCCAACACAGTTGGAGAATATTCTTTCTGTTTTGAGAACGACATGTCAACGCTGACAGAGAAGCTCGTTGATTTCGACATTATGATCGAAAGTGAACCCAGGCGAGAGCCACCCGCGAAACCGGGCCAAGTATCGGAGCACACAAGCGCACTGGAGGAGAGCGTCTTTCGTCTGAACGGCCTGCTAATGAACATCAAACGGATGCAAAACCAGTGAGTTGACAGCCGTTCTGCGTCGGTTTCGTTTCTCACTTTTCACCAGCTTCCACACTCGTGAAAATCGCGGCTTTTCTATAGTAAAGTCAACGCAAAAGTAAGGGACACAATTTGGGAATGCATTTCTCTAACAACGACGCAGTCGCCTCTTCTGGTATGCTATGTTTGAAAGCCTCGCAATAGTAGCCATGGCTGTGTAAGTGCGACCACCTTGCTATTCATGTCCCTGACGCAATCGGCACGGAAGAACCCAGGTCTACGTTCTTCAAACATTCTTTACCAAAACTGGCCGCAGATATAAGGTCTAGTTATTGATACCCTATGGCATGTATGTACTTTACTACTACAACCATGACGAACGATCATTCATGCCAAACAACGGGAAGAAGTGAACCTTGTTCCTTCAACGAATCGTGCGGCGGGTTTTGCGGCCGACGAGATGGCGATGCGAAGACCCCTGGTTCCTCTGATCATCATGGCGAGCACAGCAAAATAAGAAGCAAATGGCCATACTGAGCCCGACCCTTACCATGACGATATTTTTCGCTGTCCTTCTTCCACTCTTGATAGTGCTTCAATCCAGTGCTCATCTGCAACGTGGCACTGCCGAGAATGACACAATCATTCTTAGTGAACTCATACAGGCAAACATATTCGGGACCTCGCTGGTCACTCGAGACCTTGCCAAACGATTTCTTTCTTTGAATCGTAATGTACGTGACTTGCGTTTATTCCTGTTCTCGCTCTCATTCCACTAAGAAACAACCGGTCATGCCTCTGCCTGATGATAAAATAGTTTCTGTATCACTTACAAAGACAGGCTCCTACTGGGTTGCACCAACTAAAGTCGGAACCCATAGGTTCGACCTTATGGTTGATACTGACGACCCGTGCTTTTGGATTAATAGGCCCGATTCAAAATACTCATCGCATCTTCGGGGCTTCAGTTGTCCGGGTCGTCACGGTCGTCCCGACATTTCTGGACGGCTGTACGTGGAGGATTTCACAATAGGTAGTTTTAAATTGAAGCTCCAGTTTGGGGTTCCAAGAGGGTCACATTCAGCAGGTACACTTCCTTATAACGGGTGAGTACTTGACTATACTTTCACAACGATCTTTTTATCAACATTCGACCCATCTCAGTGTCCTCAGCTTGTCGCTGCCTAAACGCATAAGCTCCACAAGTATGGACCTCGTACAACAGACGCATTTTGTAAAGGCGCCTACGACAATCTTTTACACCATACTTCGCTTTGTACCTCAAATCCGTTGATCCTAAACTCCACCTTGGTGGACCCCACACAGGCTACTACTCGGGCATTTTTAAAGACTTCGAGTTTCACGAGGTCGACAAAAAGTCCGGGAGATGGAGAATTGGACCAGCTGTTATAGAAATACCCATAGGGACTAAATCGCACCAAGTACCAGGTATTATGACGGTGTTTGACAGCTCAGTCGAGGAAGTTTTCGGTCCTGACAATGAAGTGGCAAAAATCTATCAGGCGATACGAGGGAATGATGAAAAGTCTGATTTGACCTTTCCATGCGACCGATCACCTTCGGTCACTTTCGTATGGGAAGGCAGGAATCCATGGACAATTGAACCTGAAGAGTAGGTCGATCATTTATCTGACTGGTATTCATGATGAAAATCTAGATTCAAGCATCAGACATCTGGGACATTGTGTGAAGGGGTCATCAAGAGCAGTGGGTCCGATGAGTGGATAGTAGGCACCAGGTACGTCTTCAAAGCGATATCTAGCTGAATATTGGGTTCAATGAGCGCGTCTTGCCAATAGTCTCACCAGCAAGATGTATGTTCTATATGATTCCAGTGAGAATAACCCAAGGAGAAAAACCCCTATATCTTCCATATAAAGCCCCTCCAGTCGAACCAATTCCTCAGGAATTGCTTCAATATTATAAGGTACCCCCTCCGGATCCTGCACCGATGCCCCCGAGATAGTTTATGGTATATGTACAAACCTAGTGGCATATTTGGGTCATGAATTATAGTCGTTCGTCGCAAGATCCGTCGCAAGATTATATTGACTCGTAGGTCTTTATGCCACTGAAAAGTACAATAGAGCGACATCAATCAATATACAACGAAAATGCCTTCGGAGCTTTACTAACCAGCTCGTTGAGATTCTTGGTAGGCTCACGGTACTAGTAGATTCATCAGTGCATCCAGACAGACCAGAACGCAACGCACGTTCTCAAGAACCGTCTCCATAAGCGTAGCAATAGCCACATCCACTGGTGTCCTTTGCACAAGATCATCAATCATCAATCATCAATTTATCCCCTGCGTTCTCACTGACGGGGCCTGTTCCTGCTTCGCGGGGTTGGCACTCTCAAGCCTACCACCAACCCAAACAAAAAAAATGAAAGCACTCCCACTCTGACCGCCTGTCCCTTCATCACCACTGCAATGCCCATTGCCCATATTCAGCGGAACACTGTTGGAGAATATTCTTTCTACTTTGACAACGACATGTCAACGCTGACAGAGAGGCTCGTTGATTTCGACATCATGAGCGAAAGTGACTAGGCGAGAGCCACACGCGAAACCGGGCCAAGTATCAGAGCATACAAGCGCACTGGAGGAGGACGTCTTTCGTCTGAACGGCCTGCTAATGAACATCAAACGGATGCAAAACCAGTGAGCTGACAGCCATTCCGCCGTTCCGCGCCAGTTTCGTTTCTCACTTTTCACCAGCTTCCATGGCATTCGTGAAAATCACGGTTTTTCTATAGTAAAGTCAACGCAAAAGTAAGGGACATGATATATTTCTCTAGCAACGACGCAGTCGCCTCTTCTGGACCCTGGTATGCTATGTTTGAAAGCCTCGCAATAATAGCCATGGCTATGTAAGTGCGACTACCCGCGAGAACCCAGGTCTACGTTCTTCAGGCATTTTTTACCAAAACTGGCTGCAGACATAAGGTCTAGTAATTGATAGCCTGTCGCATGTACGTACTTTACTTACACAACCATAATGAACGATCATTCAGCTGGTTAGATAGTTAAATGACTGGACGTTTTAACTTTGGAGCACACCTTATGGTCTTGACGTCTCTCAGTCACCATTTTCATCCTCCACTCTTTAGGCTAATACCCAAGGGACCTCACGCGAGCTCGCCACTTACATTCATCCGGAAGTGAACCTAGTGAACCTTGTTATTTCACGAAGCACGCGGCGGGTTTTGCGGCCAACGAGATGGGGATGCGAAGACCCTGGTTTTTTCCATCATGCTATCACCATGGCGAGCAGAGCAATATAAGAGGCCCTAGTCGTGTGCACAAATTGACATACTCACTTACCATGACGACATTTTTCGCCGTCCTTCTTCCACTCTTGATAGTGCTTCAGTCCAATGCTCACCTGCAACGTGGCACTGCCGAGAATGACACAATCATTCTCAGTGAACTCATACAAGCAAACATTTTCGAGACCTCGCTGGTCACTCGAGACCTTGCCAGACGACTTTTTTCTTCGAATCGCAATGTACGTGACTTGATAATTCCGATTCTCGCTTTCATTCCACGAAGAGACGACCGGTCGCGCCTCTGCCTGATAATAAAATAATTTCTGTATCACTTAGAAAGGCAGACTCTTACTGGGTTGCACCAATCGCAATCGGAACCGATATGTTCGACCTCATAATTGATACTGACGACCCATGCTTTTGGATCAAGAGGAAGCCTAGTTCAGCGATATTCGTGGGACACCTTCGGCACTTTGTTTGTCTAAGTCACCATCGTCCGGGTCATCACGATCGTCCAGGCATTTATGGACCGGTATTCAAGGACTTTATGAGAATTGCTGGCCGTTGGACCGTAAAGTTTGCAATTCCAGAAAATCTAAATTCAGTAAATAGACTTTCTTATGGTGGGTGAGTACTTGACTATACTTTCACAACGATCTTTTTCATCAACATTCGGCCCGTCTCAGTGTCCTCGGTTTGTCGCTTCCTAAACGCTCCATCGGTCTCGACCTCGTACAACAGATACACTTTGTGAGGCGCCTACGACAATCTTTTAGTACACCATACTTCGCTTTGTACCTCAAATCCATTGATCCTAAACTCCACATTGGTGGACCCCACTCAAGCTACTACTTGGGCACTTTTGACGACATCGAGTTTCACAAGGTCGACAAAAAATCCGGGAGATGGGGAATTAGACCAGCTCTTATAGAAATATCCACAGGCTTGACATCGCACGACGTACCAGGTATTATGACGGTGTTTGACAGTTCAATAGAAGAAGTTTTCGGTCCTGACAATGAAGTGGCAAAAATCTATCAGGCGATACGAGGGAATGATGAAAAGTCTGATTTGACCTTTCCATGCGACCGATCACCTTCGGTCACTTTCACATGGGAAGGCGGGAATCCATGGACAATTGAACCTGGAGAGTAGGTCGATCATTTATCTGACTGGTATTCATAATGAAAATCTAGATTCAAGCGTCAGACATCTGGGACGTTGTGTGAAGGGGTCATCAAGAGCGGTGGGTCCAATGAGTGGATAGTAGGCACCAGGTACGTCTTCAAAGGGATATCTAGCTGAATATTGGATTCAATCGTGTCTTGCCAATAGCCTCACAAGGAAGATGTACGTTCTATACGATTTCAGTGAGGATAACCCGAGGTTGGGACTTGCAAGACCACGTGACATACCAGGTGAGCAAGAGCCTCCAGGTGAGGAAGCACTCCCTCCATACTCGGGCCCACCCCCTCCCCCGGGCCCACCCCCTGCATATGGTGATCCAGCACATCCACCGAGATAATTGGGTCATGAATGATTTGTCGCGTGCTGCTAACCATCAGATACTTGAATCATACATTTTTGTAAATTCAGATCTTTACAACCTGTTCAATTTTAAATCACACGTAGAGCTCGTCAAACGACATGGCGGTTGATATATTTGTTAGCGGTCCATAGTCCTTGATTGTGCCTCTTTCCCCTTGCAACTTATTGAAGTGGCGATTCGACTTCACTCCCTCGCAGGATCAACGATCAACGCATCAGCCACCATTTGTGCTATTTATCGATCATATATGTATCATATTCTGTTACTATAGTCGTCCACAGTACTTATAACACGAATGTACACCATGCAAAGGGCGCAAGATTATGGAACACATCAATTACACATGACAATTTCAGCTCAAAGGAATTTCAGTGGTCGCGAGACTTTCTAGTTGTACATTACCATCCGAATGAAGAGCAAAAAATGGGGTCATTACCTGTATTCTCCCTCTGCGGCTACACTGAGCTCCTCGATTTCGCCTTGAATGGTCGAAAGCGCCTCTGCTGCCACTGAAAAGTACACAAGCTGAAAGCGACATCAATAAACCATGTTGCTATGCACAGCGAAAATACCTGAGCTTTAACCAGCTCGTTGAGATTCTTGATAGGCTCGGGCTATACAGTAGATTCATCAGTGCGTCCAGACAGAGACACCGGAACCCAACGCACGTTCTCAAGAACTGTCTTCATGAGCGTAATAGCCACCTCTGTCTTTTGTACAAGATCGTCCTCCGCATTCTCAACCTCGATCCTTGCCTGCTCCTGCTTCGCCGGGCTGGCACTCTTAAGCCTACCATCAACCCACATACATCATCAGTCCCAACCCAAACAAAAAGAAAGAAAGAAAAAAAAACACTCGAAGCACTCACTGCTGCTTAGCCGCATCCAGTTCCAACCGGCTCGCTTTGACCGCCTGTCTGGCCTTCATCGCCACCCCAATGCTCGTATTCAGCGTCGTCTGCCACGGATGCAAAAAATGGTCTTGGATATGCGCATCCTGGTCCAGCCGCGCGACCGCGATCCGTTCCCAGCCCTGCGCGTACAGCGTCAGCGCTTGCCCAAGACGGTCGTCCGTGCCCACGCTCGCCGCTGTGCGGATGGCAGAGGCAGACGCGGCGGACGCCCGCACAAGCGCGTGCGGGAGGGTTTTGTGCGGCGCCGTGGGCCGCTCGGGCGGGGCGGCGGGGATGGGCAAGTTGGTCCCCTTGAGGTTGGTAGCGGCAAATGAGGACAGGTTGTAACCTATAGAGGAGCCGATTTCAGACAAAGACTCTTGGATTTGCGTTGGGTAATCGTAGGTCTCGTTATCGTACACCCTAGCGATCCTGTGGGCAGATGAATGTAGATTTAGGTATTCTGCAAGAATTGAAAACATACTTGAATAAGGTTAGATGGGCTACTCTGAGGGCATCGACGCGAGCCTCGAGATCCTTGTATTCTAGATAAGGTGATTCAGCAGCTAAGAGGGAGAGATGTGGAAGAAAAAGACCTTGTGGAAGTTCGGTTATTTCATCTGCCGCAATTTGACCCAGTCTTTCCCTGGTTGCCTGGACACTGGAAGTAAAAGACTTTGAAAACTTAGTGCCAGCCTGGGCAAAATTGATGTTGGAAAGGCTGGACTGGAACTTCGACCAAGAGTCCATCGTGAAGGGAGGGAGGTGTTTGAGTCTGTTTGGTCTACATACATGCATATCCGGATACTCTACAACTCGAGTAGCTCCTTGATTCATAAATACAAAAAATATTTACAGCATCACAGAGACTTGGCTTCCTCTGCAAGGTCTGCTGCAGGCGAAATGACCGCCACAATTACCGAGATGTCTATTCAGAGATCAGTACAAATGAGCCATGCTTCAAACCCACTACTTGCCATCGTTCTTGCCACCCTTAAACTCCTTCCCTGCCTCTCTCGCCCGTCGTGCAAACGGCACCTCATCATCCAGTTCCAAGAATTCAGCTTGCCTTCGCTCAGACACTCGTCGAGCTCGCGAGCATAGTGCTTCAGAAAGCATCCCTGCCAGCGTCCTACGACGCATCATCCGCTCGGCAGCCGTCAGAGGCGAAGAGGGATTCGAATCCGCCAAAAAGTTTCGGCGGAACCGGACAACCTCATCCAGCACATCCTCATCCCAAAGGTTATCGCTCAAGCCATCACTCGCAAGTATGAGAATGTCGTCAGCACGGACGGGCAACGTGAACACGTGGGCTGATGTGCGTGGCGTTGTCGGCGTGGACGGACCCAGCTGGACGGGGGTATTAAAGTCCCACCACATTTCTTCGCTTCGCCATGCAATCTCTTCACACCTGACCAGCATGCCCATACAGTCGCCGACATGTGCAATCTTGATGACGGCATCGTATCCATCTTCTGCCTCGAGGTTTGTCGTGGAGATGGACGGATACTGGGAGGGATCGTTGGTGATTTGAGTTGGGACTTGATCAAGCACGGCCAACAGAGCAGTCGAAGAACCCGACATCAAGGGAACCATTTCTGCCTTGAACTTTCCTGATACGTCCATTGGCTGATTCGGGATCGAATGTGCGGGAGAGCTAGCATCAGGAGCAGTAACGACGTGCGCTTTGAGAGTGCGATCATATGCTTTCTCCAAGATTTGTAGTACATCTATTCCATCAGATAGTTCTTCAAGAGATTCTTCCAAATCCTGTTCTAATTCCGATATGGTTTGCTCCCTTGACTGGGTGTTGAGAGGAAAGGTGAAACTTGATGGTAGCGACGAGGAGATGAATGGTGCGGAAAGGAACGAAGGCGTAGAATTATCTGACCAATGCCAAGAGGGTGTGTGTGGTGCGAGTATGGGTGTTGGTGTAAAGCGGGGATTCGAGCATGCAAAAGAAAATTGAGGACGGGGAGGTGAGGCCGGTGAGATGGGTATTGCTTTAGAGACAGTGTCCACCTCTGCAGAGCAAAAATGCATAAGACGGCGCGCAAAGAGCGCGCTGGGAGTAGGTTGAGCCTTAGCGCTGGCCGACCTTAATGGTATCTCTGCAATCAACACTGTAAGCAAGACGAAAAAAGAAGAAAAAAATTCTTAGTACCCTTAGGTCTCACTCTCGCCCATCCTCCAACACCGTCAGCCACACCCATGGCATTGTCCCTGACAAAATAGGCATCTTCCCCGACCTGCACGGCAAGACCCATATCTTCCTCACCGCTCTGCATTCTAATAGGCATTCCTCTCTTCCGTGAGGACGATATGCCAGATGTTGAAGACTTCTTGGGTATCCCATACGCACCAACAAACAGCTGGTACTTTGGCCGCTGCTTCTTGGTCTGCACGTGCTGCGGCGGATCATGCGCCGTGGGCAAGGTCGCAGGGTAAAAGTTAGGCGCCGACGTTAGCGAATAGGAGAAAAGGGCATGGTGGCCCGTGGATCCATGCGAGTTGCCGACGAACGTATGCCCGTCGTTGGACAAGGGCTGGGAGGCACCAAGAGAAAGCGGGCCATGGGAAGCGTTGGATTGCGACGACTGGCTTTGCGGGGTAGGAGGTGGGGTCTCGAGCTTGGCCGGCTTTGCCTCGATGGACAGGCGGGTTGGAGAAGAAGGAATAGACGGGCGCGAAGAGGGCGGCGGGGGTGAATCGAAGAAATTAAGTGGTGAGACAGTGCTGCTCGCCGTGTGGAATGAGCGGCAAGGCGAGGAGAAAGAATTTGAGCGTGTGCGCGGCAGCGACGAGGGCTGTTGGGAGACGGCAGGCGACGAGGAGGAAGAGGAAGAAGCCGCGGCACCCGCGACGCGAGGAAAGACTGTGTAAAGGCGCTTTTGGATGGTCTTCATCGTCGCGGACGACGGGGACGGAAGTTCAGGACATGGACGAGATGTTTTCTCTTCCGGCTCACCCCGGCCCCGGAGCAAAGCGATTATGTAATCAACAGGCACAAGCTACTTTAGCCTTGCAAATGCATCCCTGGCCTGTTCCAGCGTCACAATCTCGGCCTCTACCGTCCTTTTCTATGCAGGGTCGCAGTCAGCATCATGACCTGGCAGACACTCTTGAGAACACCACTCACCTTTTCATCGTTGCCCGCTCTCACACTCTCAGGAACAGTTTCCACATAATCAGCTTGGGACTCGACCTTGATAATTTTGGCCAAGTTCATCCGAGCCAAATCCAGCTTCTTATCGCACTTGCTGATCTCCGCGTCCAGATCGACAAGTCCCTATATATATTTATATATAGCCCATTAGCTCATCATCGGTGGCTCGGTCACATTCGAACCCACCTTGACGAGAACATGAACGGCGACAGTCGGGCTTACGACTGCAGCTCCACACCCCACAGGTATTTCCGCGAGATCTCTCACGACCTTGGCACTCTTGCACCCTTTTGTGAGAGCGACGATGGTCGGGATCTGATTCTCAAAAAGCACCGCTTCCACCTCGCTCTGCACATAATAAAACACTTTTTTAACGTTCATAATAAAAATAAGATGATGGATTATAAATGAATGACACAACAAACGCACGTTGAATATCATTCTGGAGACTGTACGAAGCAGCCAACGACCGGCCCGTTTTCAGGGCGGTGAATACGAGACTAAATTGTTTTTCTGCCTCTCCAAAGACAAGTGCCGTGTCCTATGACACATTCATCACATTCACACGACCGATACGGATGCTACGAATGACTCACATGTTCAGGGAACTCGGATACCATTATAGAAGGTGTCGGGTCATTCGGCCTTCTGGGGAGACGCTGCCACAGCTCTTCGGTGACAAACGGCATGAAGGGATGCAGTATCCTGAGACCATGATCCAGACATGTATACAGCGTCTGCTGTGCTGATCGTTTCACGGATAACGGTGCCGAGTCATCCGTCATTGGCTTCATCGCTTCCTACGAACGTAACGTCATCTGAGTATATATATGATGAAAAGATAACGCACAATATAAACATCACACAGCTCATACAACCAAAAGTTGTATGCCGACGTGGTGGCCATCATGAAGTTGCGTTCGTTCAAGTACTGATTCACCTGGGTAGCGGAGATGTTGAGCTTGTGCAGAACCCACTTTTCAACCAAGCTCTCCTCGCCAGTCGGTTTAGGCGTCGGCTCGGGAATAAACGCGTGATCGAGCTTGAGCATGGCAAATTTAGTCGCGTTGAAAATCTTGTTGCAAAACTTTCTATAGCCCTCTACACGCAAAATCTCTAGGTTGATATCACGACCTGCAACAGGGAATCAGTCTTCACAGACGAGGCATCTCCGGACACACACACACCTCCACCAGAATAAGCGCACAATGCCAACCGTAGCGCATCCGTTCCACACTGGGGTATACCTTTAGGGAAATCCTTCTTTTGCCCAGCTTTTGCTTTTTCTATTTCCTTGTCGTCCAAGTTACCCTCGTACAGCTTCTCATGCAGTTTCTCCAAGCTCAATCCCTGGATGACATCGATCGGATCAATGACGTTGCCTAGACTCTTGCTCATCTTGCGTCCATGAGCGTCGCGAATCATGGCATGACAATAGACCTCCTTGAACGGCATCTCGTCCGTAAGTTTGAGGCCCAAAATAACCATACGGGCCACCCAAAAAAAGAGAATGTCCCATCCCGTCTCTAACAGCGATGTCGGATAGAAGGTCTGGAAGTCTGCCGTCTTATCGGGCCACCCCATGATCGAAAACGGCCATAGACCGGACGAGAACCAGGTATCCAACACGTCTTCGTCTTGATGCAACGTGAATGGGGCGCCGCCCGCCAACGCCTTGGCACGGTCCGTCGCCTCTTGCAGCGTGCGACCCACGACCCAGTTCTTGCCTTCGTTCGGCTGGAAAAAAAATCGTCAATTTACCACGCGTACGGACAGAAAAAGTGAGACAAGATATACATCTTGCTCCTTGCCCTCTATGTTGACGAAATAGGCGGGACACCGATGACCCCACCATAGCTGTCGAGAGATACACCAGTCTTGGATGCCTTCCAGCCACCGGTACCACTCGTTCTCCGAGAGCTTGGGCTGAATGGAAAGCTCACCTGCTTTGGTGCGCTAGCAACAAGAGATCATGACGAATGATCATCCAACACAAGGTCTGTGCCTTACCTTGATAGCCTCCTCAGCCAACGGCTTGCAATCCACCCACCATTGAGGTTTGAGAACAGGCTCGATGACATCCCCCGATTTACTAGAAACAACCGTGAGTAGAGATGATTACATGCGGGTGTGGCAAAAGGACACGCACCTGCAAATAGGGATCTGCATTGGGTTATCCTTGGTTTCCACAAAGAGGCCCTTTTCTTTTAGCTTCTTGACGACCTCGACACGGGCGTGGAACCGCTTCATACCCTATGCGCCGTTTGAGAAAATGGGTCACGAAGGAATCGAATGATTATGTAGACTTGCCTTGAATTCAGGGCCCGCATACTCGTTCAACGTCCCGTCGTCGTTCAAAATGTTGATAAACTGGAGACTGTGCCGCACACCGACCTCGTAGTCGTTCGGATCGTGGGCAGGCGTGATCTTGACCGCGCCCGTTCCAAACTCCATATCGACCACGATAGAATCGGTGATGATCGGGATACGTCTATCGAGGAAGGGATGGAGCGCGAATTTCCCGTGCAGGTGCTTGTATCGCGGGTCATCGGGGTGTACGGCGATGGCGGTATCGCCTAACATGGTCTCTGGACGAGTCGTTGCGATGATGATATTTTCATCTAAAGGCAGCGATTTAGTATGCATCCTGTTACAATCAAGGAAACGTACGTGTATCCGAGTTTTCTATGGGGTAACCAAAGCTAGTCAGTACACCGAATTCGAATCGTTCCTTGGGCTCGTAGCCTGGAACGTTGAGCAGCGTGCGACCTTCGAGCTGCCTTTGCTCGACCTGGAGATTGCGCATGAGATGAGTGTGATGACGACACAGGCAAGAGATGCAACCTCTAGGTTAGACAGAGCGGTGTTGAGTTTGACACACCAATTGACGAGTCGGTTGGCGCGGTAGATGATTCCTCCTTCAAATAACCTGCAAAACGTCTCGACAACGGCTTTCGACAGTTTCTGGATAGCAGCTGAGCGCAACGCGTATGAGGGATACGCAAGACAAACCTCGTCCATGGTAAACGAGACACGCGACCAGTCATAGCTACCGCCCAGTCTCTGTAGTTGGTTCGTGATCCGAGCTTGATAGCTGGAACCCATGTGATCAGCGAAAATGAAACCCAGGGAAGGTAGACGAACTCGTTCTTCCAAGCCATCACGGTCTCCAAAAACGCCTCGCGTCCCAAATCGTGGCGCGTCATTCCCTTGGTCTTGTAGAGCCTTTTCTCGACGACGCTCTGGGTGGAAATTCCGGCATGGTCAAAGCCGGGGGCAAAGAGCACCGTCTTTCCGAGCATCCTGTTCCAGCGCACGAGGGTGTCCTGAAGAGCGGTGGTGAGGGCATGACCGATGTGCAGAGAGCCGGTGACGTTGGGGGGCGGTGCGGGGATGACGAAAAGGCCTTTTGGGTTAGGGGCGCCGTGTGGAGCGAGCAGGGGTTTGAAGAAGCCCTGAGCTTGCCACCAGTCATACCAGGCCGATTCGACGGCGATGGGGTTGTAACCAGGCGCCATGGGCGCCGAGAGGTCTGGTTTGGGGTCAGCGACTCGAGGCTCCAATTGTCGAAAACGCACCCTTTTTCTCGCCCTTGGGAGTGAAGTTGACAAAAGGCACTTCGTCCTCTTTTCTGTCCTTGTCAGCCTTTGGTTTCTTGGAACTGTCGGCAGGAGCCTTGGTGACCTTTGCGGCGAGCTTGGCCTCTTTCTCGAGACGTTTTGCCTCCTTCTTGGCAGCGCTCTTTGTTGGGGCGGACATGGTGAAGATGAACCGCCGCAAAAGCATGCAATAAATAGGATACAGATGAAGATAAGATAAGATAAACGAGCGCTTATGACTGTTCGCGTTCAAGAATGCGCTGACTGAGTGACTTGATTTCGTGCTGGACAGTGGGTGCTGCCACTGCGTCGCCCAGTCTCTTGGCCCCAACTCCCACCGCAACGCGCTCCCACCGCACAATCCGCATCCCAACCCCACCCATCGCATGGTTTTCCACATACCGTCCCCATCTCTCTACCACCTCCTGGTCCGCATCCCATGCCTTGATCATCCGCTTGTATACCCTCCGTTCAAAATTTTCCTGGCTTTTTTTGTGCACAAATGGTGACCGTGGCACGGTCCACAGCGTTCGCTGCGTCGGCAGCCCTATGACACGTGAAATCGGGATCCCCAGCGCTGACGCCGCGTGTGATACAAAGTGCGTGAATAACTCGAGCAGCTCTGGATGGTGCGACCTGAAGTGGATGGCTGCGACGGGTATCGAGTGTGTGCGGGGGTGGTAAAAGGGAAGGTGGATTCCCCGTCCGGCCACGTATGACGCTGCGTACTGTTCTTCATTGAAAGGACCTGCATGCGTCTGTACATTAGTTACGCTTTGCTCTGCATTTGAGCTGTTGTAGCGAGCAGAGACAGCAGACCTCGCTGCAAAGAACCTGCGCAGGCTGAGCATCGAAGCTAAGACGAGTGTTTTCTCACGCACAACATCACTAAGTAAGACTAAGTAAGTAACTGCTCTAAGCCTTGGCTAACTTGGCAAGGAACTTTCTAACGGTCGATTATTCTTCTTTCTCTTCTTTTTCTTGGGCTGCCCTTGGCCCAATGTCTTTGATTTACTATCCACTTCCTCAACATCCTCTCGTGTCCGTTTACTTTCCACATGACTGTCTGCCGCAGCGTCATCCGCACCTGTAGACTGATTCTGCGTCATGGATGCAAGAGATTGGAGAAGGTCCATAGAGCCGTCTGGTATGACGGCTTTTGGCTCAGAAAGAACCGCGCGGTACGTTCGTCGTGTTTCTATATCGCCATTAACACTGAAAACGACGAAAAAAAAATGATAGGAACGTACGAGCTCGCAGAATGAGGGATTTAGGCGTCGTCGTTAACGCATGGTGTGCAAAGTCTTGTGGGATATTCAGCAGCGTGATCCTTTCATATAAAAACCTCAGTACCTCAAGTAGTTAGCGTAAAAAAAACTCACAGATTCTGAACGTCCCTTGGTGCGCGTAGGTCCACCTCCTTCACCGCGCCACTCCCAACCACGATACCCTTTCCTTTCGTCACCCTGACAATCTCCCGCGCGTTTGCCCACCAGTTGCGTTTCGCGCTTGCACCCGTTTCCGCGACACCCGCGTCGGTCAATGCGGCCTCATGTTGCCCCCCAAGAGATCCCGCATACGTAATCTCAAACGCAGCCCCGTTTTTGAGCGCGGTCCGGACGAGGGTGTGCTTGAGGTAGAAGTTAAACCGGGGCAGCGTCAGGGGTAGGGAAATGATGTGGGTTGTCAAGGGAGACGGGACGGTGTGGGTCAGGCAGGCGAGGGAAAAGGTGGTTGCGTTCGTGGGTGTGAGGGAGAGGATATCGTACGAGGAGAAGTGCGTCGTGTTGGCGTTGGTCTGCCCGGTGCGTACGTTAGTGTGTCGCGAGACAGGAGGAAAACGCGATGCACGAGTCCAAATCCCTTTTCTGAATCTTCGTCGAGAATAATGTTCAGTCGCTTGAGGTAGAGAATCCCGGTTCTACGACGCAGTTGAGGAATGAGTAAGTCTAACACGTTGACGTGCGTCTTGGCGTCGAACTTTTTGTAAATCGTTTGTGTAAAGGCCAGAACAGAGTATCCTACTGAGGGGGGTACTGTTAGATACAGCGTTCATCAAGCGGAGAGACTAGCCCCGCACAATGAACCGCCAGATCTATCCTGGATTCGATAGCTTCCAGTGGAGGCGCCTTTCCCTTGACATTTTTGGATTTCGGCGGATCGATGGGCACATTGAGGTCGAAAAACATGGTTTTGTGCCACAAGTCACACGCCCCTAGTACATCATACTACAGATTCGCTTATTGCTTGAGGCCCACATGCTCATGACCTCCCTCACAGGAGAGAAAACCAAACATCGTCAATCTCCATGGAGCAAGACAACCATGAGCCTTTGAGCAATTGTTGGTAAAAATACACTTGTGGAGCGTGTTATCAAGGTTTTACAGGTCGATAAATAAGCCAATGCAGTGTTCTTATGTATGGACAACCTCCGTACTGTATGGAGGCGGTGGAGCCCGAGCTAGACGTGCAAACCCTATTCGCGGCTCATTTGGTGTCCCATCATACACAGTGTACACCTCTAAAACGCTATCGGGACGCGCTCAATCAAATGTTGATCAGGTGTCGCTTGAAGACGTACCCAGTGCCTATTCTCCAGACCTTGGAAAAGATGGGACCAGGCTTGATGATCCCCGTACAAGACAACGTCCGGCCTACCCGGCCCAATTCGAACCTGGATTTTTGTTATGAAATGTGGTCGTGGGGCAAATGAATGGATGACTCACTTATCATTTATCCATGGATTACCGTCCTCCCATGTAAAATAGATTTCAATATGCCGGTCGCAAGGAAAGGTGTAAGGACCTTCAGAAGTTTGCTTGTTTTTTCGAAGCGCCGTATAGATTTTCCCCACATCACTAGGAGGACCGAGAATTCCCTGTATTGAACTGTCAAACACAGTTTTAACGCCCGATATTCTATATGCTTCAGTTACTTCGTCCATGACGCTCATATTAGCAGGTCCAATCTCCCATCTGCTTGGATTTGTCACGTTGTGATATTCAATATCTCCCTCGTAATAGTCTGGCTGGGGTTCACCAATGTGGATTTGAGGGTTAGTGGGTTCGAGGTACAGGGCAAAGACTGGGGGATCAACATATTTCTGCAAGAAATTAGGCACAAAAGGAATCTCTTTAGGAAGGCGGTAGGGTGAAGCGGACAGCCGCAAACCGAGGATCCTGATATGAATTAATGGTTTATTAAACGTCCCAATGTGAAAGTGGGTGCTCACCCATCACGAGTCGTTTCCGGTAAGAATTGTGGAGTTATGAATTGTCCTTCCTCACACAACCCTCCTATATTGATATAGTCCTTATATAACATGCGTGGTCGTATAGCCCGTCGCGACGATGAATAGCGGCGCCGATTCCAATTGATCCAAAAGTTTGCTGAGTCGGTATTAATGGTGACATAGAAGCGGTTTGGTGGCGTTCCGATATCAATTGGTGCCACCAAGCCGTAACCTCGCTGTTCAAGTGGTATCGAAATTTGAACTCGCCGAGGCTCATGCTAAGGTTCTGGAATAAACAGATAAAATCCAATGAAAACCAAGTCACATACGTTCGTCACTGGTCTACTAGCGCTGCTGCCGAACCATCGTCTGGCGAGATCTTTGGTGACCAGCGCGGTCTCCAATGTGGCATCTTGTGTGGAGTTCAGTCGTTCAGTGAGAACGGTTCCGTGTTGCAGACTGGCCCTGGACTGGTGCAATGTCAAGAGCACAAGGGTGACAGCAAAAAATGTCCCCATCGTTAAAGTGTTCTGGAGGTGTAACCAACCTTTATGCTATTATGTTCGTCATGGTGATGTCATGATCCAAAATCGGACGTCGCAGGATGCGGGGAAGTACCACCATTCATCGCCCTAAAACCCGCTACAGGCTTTGTAACCAAATTAAAATTAGTACTTATTTGTTGCAAAGGGAATGGCAGCTCAACAACACTCGCTGTTCGGCATGATGAGTGATGGAAAAGGGAAGACAGGGGCAAGGTCAGAAGCGAAGACAAGGCGCCAATGGGCGTACCAAGCTGAACCCCTACAGGCGCATATATGAATTCCGAACATGGTCACTGTGCAAATTGGTGTTCACCTCAGACATAATTGCCAAAAGTTTCGCATAGGAAAGAGCTAAGCAGAGGGCCAAATTGTGTACAGACCTGCTCCGGATGAATCCGGCTCGCTAAAGTGTTCTCGCCATGCCAAGATAGGAACATATGTGTTGATTCAAGGTCCGAAGAAGGCGTCGCGTCCTGAGCCGGGCCGCCATGCCACGCCCTGAGGGCGGTGTAGAAGGGGTATCGGTCGCATATGGAGATTGTCGTGAGGCTGTACATGAGACGCTGGCGACAAGCAAGATTGAGGGGAAATACGTCTGGATTTACGTCGCGAATCTAGACCAAAGGCAAGCATGAATTGATTAATACGAGCCAGTTCCGTTCCAATAACACCATAACAAAGGGTTGGTTGCGTTGGGTTGCGATGCAGTGGTCTGAAACCGACGGCATGTCCCTAGGAACGGCAAGTGCAGGCAGGATCCGAGTCATGCGATACTAGCGCCGCCGTCAACCAAACACATCGTTGCCAGAGCCTTCTTGTGCTATTCAATGAATTCGTATGTATATAAGTTCGTTTTTACAACACTATACTCACTATGTTCTGACGTCGAGTACTGTAAGTTTCTCAGCGGGCGTGTGTGCCAGTGCGAATCAGCGAATAAGCCGTCAGCGTGACGCGTAAACACGTGACACGACCATCCCGTCACGCTATTTCCTTTTGTGCTAGTAGTTGTTCTCAATAACAATCTGCGGAAAAAGGTATACAAGGCCACGGCTCTTTCGCAAGGCATCAGCGCATCAGCCACCACAACACCCATTATAATAAATGATGAATATACCATATATAAATAAGCTCCAAGAATTCGAGAGAAAAAAAGAAAAGGGTCTGGCAAACTCAAGGTAGAAGATAAGCAAGCAAAGAACCGAATATCTCCGCGTCTATGGATACGCTTGCATCTGCGTTCGGCGTCGGATCAGTGACTATCCCAGGACCATCTTTCTCTGCGTTCTCATACTCGTCTATCATACAAGGCCCAGGTTTCTCTGCTGCAGTAGTCGGAGGATTTGGTAAAACTGTCACCGTCGTGGACTCATTGTGATGCTCGCACATCTCAGCCGTGGTGACCTGTAGCTTTTCGGTAGAAGGACTACTGTCCCCAGGCTCCGAGAGTGGTGAAGGGTGAGGCGAGGCAAAAGTCGGGTATCTGTCGCACATGGCGATTGTCCTTGGGCTGCGGATAAGTCTATGCTGGCTGGCAGTCGGGACAACGATGGGAGGTACGGGAACCCTCGAGACCAGTTCCGAGTCACTGCAAGAACGAGTGACCTCCACTGGGAGGCGTGCTAAACGCGTATGGATAGGAGTTTCCTCCTGTGTGCGTTGGTCGACAGACACGACTGGGGCTTGAGCCTGTTTCTCCCGTGGGCGGGATAAAGGAACGAGGGGAACATTGGACGCATTAATCCTGGACAACACCTTGTGCAATGACCTTTTTTCTGCGGCGACCATCTGTGTCTTTCAAACGACCAAACAATCTCTCAACTGAGGAACGACGACGACAAGAGTGGCTTACCTCGATATCCTTTACCTTTCTTGCGGCAGGTGCCTTTGTGCGTTTATACTCTCGGTAGATGTGGATCAGGCCATATGCGACTACAAACCCGACGATGGCGACAATGAATATACCGAGAAGAATGAGGATGAGCTTTCGCATCTAGGGAAGAAGTCCGCTCCGATGACGATGGGAGGCGTCAAAGGTTTAAATCAAGGTAAGTGGCAACGATAAGGGGCTCGTGAAACTCGTCTGATTGTAGGCGTTGAATGTTGATATCTTGATGATGATCGATGATCTTGTGTTGGTATCAACTGAAGATCAACGTCTTGTATGCCAGAGAACTTATGCATCCCCGGAGTTTTAAGAAAGGATGCATTCGAATGTACGTACATAATGTGTACTGACGAGCCGCCTTTCGCGTCGGATTCCCACAGTACAACGCCGCCTTGACGTGAAACGAACGAGGTTACAAAGAATTATAAAAGCTCCAGAATCTTCTCCGCGGTCGTACTGACTACAGTCGAAGGATCCTCGTCCACCTCGACTCGTTCGACCTTGTCATCGTCCGTGACAATGACATATCGCTAAGAGGATTCAAAGATTCAATCCATGGCGCATCATTGAAAAGGATGCTACTGACTTTCGAACGGGGGCCTCCCAACAGTTTTGATGCATCGAGCATCATGCCGACCGCACCGGTGAACGTCCCATCATCATCAGCAATAAAATGGATCGCTGCGATACGATCGTGAGGCAAAATGAGGATATATGCATTCCATATATATACCTGTTCCGTCACTCGCCAGGCTCTTTTTCCATGCTCTGCGCCAAATGGTCACTACAATAATAGCGCACAAGATAACAGGTGACATACTGCATGACGAAAATATCGTTAACCGATACGATGTAAATCTCATTGATGCCCTTGGCCTTGAACTTTTCATAGTTTGCAATATATCCCGGAACGTGGGCGTTGCTGCAGGTTTCTGTAAATGCGCCCGGCAATCCAATCTATATGAGCCACCCAATTCAGCATTCGGTTTCTCGACTCGATGCCGACGCATACAATGATATTCTTTCCCTTAAGAGAGAAAGGCGCAGCATGTTCCGCAGAGTTCTCTTTGACCTCGACAGCAGGGAGCGTACTGCCTGGTTTAACTTGCGCCGTAGACAAGAGCGACGCGGCAAGAGAATGCGCGGTGTGAGTCGCAGTGCTAAGGACAGAAGTCATGTTGGAAGACAAAGGACGGAGTGAGCGCTGAGCGGTTTATATAACGATTGTCAATGACGTCACCGACGTTGAGCAAGCAATAAATTATAAAATCGCACAGGGAAAATAACATTACGACCTGGAAATATTTTGGTACTGCAGACTTGCATTATTATACTCCTTCAACAGTAGGCGCTCGCGCTCCCTGAGAATATATCTATACAATCGTCGAAATCACAGACAGTTTAAAGTCGAAACACCACGCACTGCAATAACTCGTTCACGTAATCCCGTACCAGTCCAACAGACTCGGCATCCAAAGATGAATTTCCAATCATCTGTGGAAGGCTCACTAGGGACGATATATTCGAACCCAAGACATTAACCCCAAAACAGTAAGAGGCATACCAATCATTCTGAGCAGATGTTCTGCGCCATACACGGCACTCATCGCCTTTTCTTGACCAACAATCACTTTGGGGCCAGTTATGTACTTCTTGCGTACGTCAGCGTATTGCTGTCTTTCAAACCGATACAAAAGATTTGCTCCGAGTGAACGGTCAAAATAGCACTTGAGACCTGACACGATGGTCGGTAGCACAAGCGGTGGGTCCCTCAGACTATCGGCTTGGATGAGAAAAAAAAGGGCCAACCATCTCACGCCGACATGACATACTCGAGTTTCGCTTTGTTCGATGAGACATAATCCGAGTATTCGTCCAGAATCTCCTCCACAGTCGGGCTTCTCGGTAGTGAGACCAGCTAAAAGGATTCAAATTCGTCAAGTAGCAGCATACTCCCTGCATGCGCAGATGCGCACCTGGTTATTTTTCGTCACAGCCTCCCAATCATCCACCAAGAACATTTTGAGCGCCTCGGGTACATTCAGCTTGATATCTGGCTTCTTGTTGCTGTCGTCCTACGGTCCACGACTGAGTCGCGGCTCTAGAGGGACGCAGAAGGAACGTACCTCTTCTCTCCCCCGTTTCGTGCCCCTTGTACCATCCTTTCTTAGTCCCCTGGTCCCCGCCCCGCCCTCTCTGGCGGCAGCGCTCGCAGCCCCCTTTTGCGTTGCATGTGCTTTCGAAGCACCAAGAACACCAGTGGCTGCTGCGTTCTGTTGCAAAGCCTTCTGCTTATTGATGTTCTCCTCATTGTATGTCAGGAGCCGACTCAACGGGACCCACTCGTCCCATCTGTGAACGTAGGATATCGTCAGCATCGTTGGATGCGGCGGACAATCTAATTACTCACGTCTGCTTCCATCCTTTGTAGTGTACAAAGTAGTGAGGACCAAAAAAACCCGTCGTCGTCGTCGCTTCCGTAAAATTGTCTGCTTTCAGTATCTTGGCTTCGTATATCAAGGGCCCGTGATAGCATAGCACCCGTTCGCCAACTGAGTACGAGACAGAGATATTGGCAGCACTGGCAGATGTGGCGGCCATCAGTGAAACCTTTTTGGGTGGAGTTTTTAGTGCGCGCTCGTCCCTGTCAGTGCGATCACATCAGGCATCCAGAAATTTGAATACAATTCTACAGCTATACGCCATATTCATGTAATCATACGACCAAGTCGAAGTACCCGCTACAAGACCTTGGAATAGCAAACAAGTATATCTGAAGAATGGAATGGAAAGGTAACACCCCCTGAGAAATGAAGTTGGCATAAGTGGGTGCGCCATGTTGTCATTTGCGTCCTAATGTCGATATGCAGCATCGCAGGAGCAACACCCAAGGAAAATAGCGTCCGTCCCGTTGTACGGATGGTCCGATAGTTATCAAAAACGAACTCCGGCCTCAATTGACCTTCTGAACAAAACTCGGGCCAAAGCAACATCGTCGTCCAAATCCGGGCTGCCTTTTGCCATAATGATTGTCAAGCAAGGCGAAGGTTTTTAATACCCTCATGCAGACAGGAGAGGAATCCGGGACGTGGGTCCTTGGCAGCTGCGGATTCCGCTCCACCATCCATGCGTCTAGCCTTGACGGGAGGTGCACGCTTCGCAGACGCGGGCCCTGGCCGTCTTCTTCCCGGTGCAGTCGCTCACACGGCGACCGAAGCCCCTCTGCTTCTTGGATGAAAACGTCCAATCATACACTCCGTCGTATTCAATACCAACACGTTCTGCGAGACCGCGGAAGAGGCGGCGCAAGCCTTCGTAATCAGGAAGGTCATCAAACTCCAATCCTCGCGCATATCTGTAGAGGATATCGAATTCTGGGGGGAGACCAAGAGTGAGCAATGGTTCCGCCGCGAGTTTCGCATCACGAATCATATCCCAAGTGGCCGAAACAGGGTTATAGTTTTCCTTGTCCGACCCAGGAGCATTACCCTCTGACGCTGGCGTAGTGTGGATGGGCGGTGTCTGTGGTGCCCGAATCCTGCGCCATGGCAACGTACCACGGATGAAGTAGACCAACATATATGCTAGGGATTCCAAGTCGTCCCTCCGGGAAGACTCTATCATTAAATATCAATGCGTTGCTATCAAAGGGAAAAGCGTATAGAACAAGTACCTATGCCGAAGTGCGTGTTGATTGCGGCAAAAAGAGACGTGCCGACTCCGTGAACGTCCGTTCTATCGTATGGTATATGGTTCAGAGTGCGCGGATCGCGGTACTTTTTCGCCAGGCCAAAGTCTATCACGTTAACCAGATGAGAGGCTTTGCCAACCCCCATGACAAAGTTTGCGGGCTTAATATCTCTGTGCACGAAGGAATGCGAATGGATAAACTCGATGCGGGAGATCTGCAAGGCGATGATAAGATCGAGCTTGTCGCCACTGACTCCAACTACCTCACCAGTTGTTCCGCCAACTGCAGGACCGTCTTAAGCGAGAAGCGCCGATTGCACATCTTGAACAAGTCTTCAAGAGACGGTCCTAGGAGATCAATGACCAAGACGTTGTAGTCACCCTTTTTCCCGGACCACATAATCCAAGGGACACCCGTTCCCCCCATCAGAGTCTTGTATATCTTGGACTCTTGCTTGAGAGGACTATTTTTCGTTGCAGCAGGCTCCAATTTAATGGCCACCTCTTTGCCAGCGATGGTGTGAACGCCCAAGAAAACGGTCCCTGAATTCCAACCAAGCATCAGAAATAGGACAGCCGTAAGGACAGTTGGTACACTTACCACAACCACCGCTTGCCATCTCTTCTTCAAGCCTATACTTGCCGCCGACAGTGTATTCCATCGTAGGAGGTGGTGGACAAGGTCAACACAGGAAAAGGAAAGCTGTGGCGTGCCAGAACCGAAGCCACTGTTCTGAACAAGCGCGTTTCTTTGTCAGCACCTGCGGCTTCTCGGCAGGCACTAGCGTGATCGCGAGTTGCTTTCGTTCAATCGTAAAATCCAGGGCTTCTGAAGCCCTAGTATATACGACCTCTTATTAAATTCGGGTCCTTGGCCCCAGAGATAGGCAGCAGGCTACCTCACATAGGTATTCAACATGTGTATTCCGCGCGTGTGAAAGAGTGAAGGTGGACACTGGACAGTAGTCAGTCATGTGTCACCATCACCATCACTACAGCCTTCGACCCTGGCAGTTCAAGAATGCATTGGTACGTACAACAACTAAACTGAGGTACGCATTACCAAGTGGTTGATTTTGGTGATTTTTCATCCACTCTTACACCATAACGTGAATCTGGCGCTTCCCCACGTCAACAAAATGAGGTTGTTCCTCTGGCTGGAGATTCGTGCACTGCCCGATAAAATAAAAAAAAACGCCCATGGCAGGAAATTTTGCTATTAGCTAATATCAGCCACATTGAATAAAGCCATGACGGCAATTTACCAGGCCTTTCATTTCGCCTGTACAACGCTTATTGTTGGTTCAACATGTCAATCTGTATTCGACGTCGAGCTGACACCAGAAACACTCAGACGACAAATAGTGAGAATGACCCACAGTAACTCAAGAAATCAAGTTCAGTTTTGAAGGATTGGGCGTTGTATTTTAACTTGTATCCGACACCCACAGATGCCTGAACTTGGTTGGCATGCCAACAAAATTATTCATAATGGTCAAGAATCTGTAACTTACTGCCTGAGTGTCCATATGGCTGAACGCGTTTCAAGCGAGAGTGGTACTCAGCGTGAACCAGCAGTCCACCCCAGGTCCGTTCGCGGGATAATCGATAACGGGTCACCCAGCTTACAATGAAAAAGATTGTCACTTGTCGTGATCACATAGCGCGGGAAATCCAACGAAACATTCCACCAATCACGTTTGTTCGATCGCGTTTTGCCAAAATCGCCAACGCTCATAGTAGCTGGCACCTCGACAAGTGTCGTTCCTACACTATGATATTCTCTATCCGCGAAGGGTCCATCCGTTCTCGCAACAACTTTAACCGTCGTTGTGGTGAATCATCATTCCACAGACCATCAGATGATAATGTTGGCAAGCCTTCCTGTTCAATGGAAAAGGATGCTGACACAGAAGCATATAAAGTTGCTAGATGCACGCATGGATATTTGTCAGATGATCTTCCACGGCCGGAGATGGATTACCTTCGACAATATTTCCAGTCAGGATAAAACCTGCAGCTAAGCCACCCAGAAAGCTATTTCCTGCACCTTTTGTGTACGTGGTGAATCATCAGTAATGACTGAAGTCATATAACACTGACCTGTCACGTCTCGGACTTTACTACCGTCATCGGGAGTCCAGAATGCATCAATCCATATTCCACTTGATGTTTGACTTTTAACATAAGCACCCATCGCACCGCTCCGAATGATCACCCAACCAGACCCTCCACCGATGTTATGTTTCACAAACTTATCAGCCGCAGCTTCGATGGCCTTTTTTGAAGGTGGAAGTGGAAGAGACAACAATGACAAGGCTTCTTCGGCATTTGGGCTGAGTAGAAATGACCGAGACGATCAATATACATTTTTTAAAAAGTGGCATTCTCTCCACTTACCTGAGTATTGATATATCTGGGAGAATGTCGACGAGAGCAGGTAGTTCACTGGGAATACAACTATCCTTTTATAAATTTAGGACTGTGATCAGAGAAAATGCAATGGCACGAACAGGTATTGGCTCGTATATGGTCACCGGGTTCCAGTCTCTGATACCCCGAATCTCTGACATGATGACTGATGCACGCGACGGTGAACAAATGAAATGTAGTATCCGAGGTTGTGCTAATCTTGTATGGTGCAGGTCATGAGGCCATATACGTATTCTTGTTGTTAGATATTGGAACCTTTGCAATGGCGTTAGACATAGCAATATAAAATAAGTGATGAGCAACTCACTCTCTACGCTCACCCCGGTATGAGTTAAGCGCACGCGTAGTTAAGCCATCCTCTCTAGTATCCCTGAATAGCCACATCTGCTCACCGTAGCCGATGAGTGCAGAATAGATACTCGTAGGAAAATCGCATCCCCTATCGACCACCATACCCAACTTGTCTGCCGCGAGCCTAGATGAACGAACGCTATCAGCTCGATTGTAAATGGGTTAGTAGAGTCGCTCAACCATATACGAGCACCGACTGCTGTGTATGTCCCACCTCCGATCTGTGAAAGATCATTGTCCAAATATTACAATCAATAGGAGGCATTCACTTTCCTGTGGATCAACTCTTTTTCCAGTCGGGTTTCCATCATCATCCATGAACAGAAACTCGTCTATTATAAACATTCCTAGAGTTACAAAGGACGGTGTTGTATCTGCCATGGCAGTGAGCCTCTGATGTACGAATGCCAGCACGTGATCTTGCTTGCGCATTGCGATAAGCCAACATGAAGAACCGCTAAGCCCACTCCCTCATTCTTGCCCTCGTCTTGCCCTCGGAATCTTGGATCCAGTCACACCCGTCGATTTGAACGGATTCCCTCAGCTCGGCCAACATGATTGCGTGGAAGTTGACTGCTATGAAAGAGCTGAATCTGCATAGTACAGGTCCTAAACTATGCTCGGATAACCCTGCGCGTAATGTGCTTGGACTCTATTGCATCCTCAAGTCATCGAATGCTCCCACCCGCCCAGTTCTGTCCCAAGCACTCGACACGCCCTAGACAACTTCTCCGTAAGCGGGGTACCGTCAAGCTCTGGAAAATCGAACCGCGCTGCGATCAAAACTTGTTAATTCAACTCTTTGGCCAGATATCTTGAGATATCTTCTTCTGTACGTTGCCTTTAACACATTTGACCCCAACGGTGATAAACACGAGGTCAATTGTTAGTCTTGACGACGAACACAGATTGGTAAGTAGTACCAATCGTGGAGCACAAGTCTCTTGTAATTTTTGCAAGGTATACAAATCAGGGTGGAGCATCATCAAAACCATGTGCTTGATAAGCCGTGTCATGACTCTTGGATCGTGGCCAGTGATTATATGAGAACAACACATGCTCACCCTGGGCGCGTCCACAAGGAACGATATACCTCATACTGGTACTAACGTATTTTTTTTTTCAATGTTTCTACCCAATCCTGACAATTTGAATGGCACAGCAAATTTTACCCTATTCTCTGCCCTTGTGTCACCGAAACTTCATAGGCGTTACTGATATCAACCTTATCTAGGTCTTCTACTTGTGTGCACATGGTCTTCAGTGGTAGAAACAAGCTACTGGGATGGGTGTTTTCAACCGCACTTCTCGCCTTCACCATTGCGTCGACATGGGTAAATACACTTTTTTGATATTGACAGACCTGCATCACACCAAGCGCAAGGCATAAACTTGGTGTGCGTGGTTTCAGTCTGCTGTTGAAATAGAGGTTAATAATAATAACAACTCCCAGTTCGTGCCAGTGGGAATACTCATTTTTCCTTTTCTTCAAGTTGGCTAAATCCCCGCAACCCGAAGGCGGCTCCTGTGAATATGTAGCCGAGACAGTCACGCGCTTTTGTCACACGTTGCTTCCTCACAACGACATTGTCATGCTGACACGGGCTATTATGAGCGGGAATAGTTCTGTTGTGCACTCCATATCACCACACCATGCCTGTGTCAGGTCCACTAATCCAGAGGCCCTACACCTCACGGAGGCGATGACAAAGTATTATGTTCTCATCGAGACTTGCTCTCAATGCGTTCGAACTTTACCTGACAAATCACAACTTCACAAAGAGGCACTTGTGAAATGGCAATGCCGCTCGGAGTTTTATCTGCCATCCCGGGGTGACGAGGCTGCAAGGAGGAGGTTCTTCTCCGCTGTAGACAAGGCTTGTAAAACTGAGTCAAGAGCTCCTGAAAAGTGAGCTCTCAACTCGCTGCTGTGATTCCCATTTCAATAACATGTCTTCCCAAGTTGCTATCTGATCATTTTTGCATGCTCGGCTGCCATTCAGGTTGTTATTGACCATGATCTTGTGAAGCTATGTGATCTTGATCGCTGCCATATCATGAATGAATCTCGACAGCTCTCGTATGTATTTAATGTATCAACACACTCCTATACATTAACATTCATGCAGTGTCAAACAACTCAAGCTGAACATTGGTTTGCTGCCTATGTTAAATTCAAATGCGGCTTCACAACTTCCACCTCATCTGGCGTCTGTGTTCTTCCCATCAACTCGACCAAACCAAGCTTTTGGGGAACTTGTTGGTAAATAACATCAGCAAACTTGGGGGGTCTCTACATAGTACTACTATAGCTATGGTAGTACTACATAGGGTCCATAGTGGTCCATAGTGGCCATAGTGCTGGTAGAAAAGGTCTACATGCTGTGTAGTCCTACATAGTACTATGGTAGACTATGGTAGACTATGGTAGCTGCTACAGTCTATGCAGACTATTCATAGACTAGTACAGCTGTAGTAGCTGCCATGCCCTACCATGTCTATGGAGCACTACCAAACTCTACAGAGTACTACCATACTCTCTGTGATAGTCCATGTAAAAATATATTTTCTGTGACAGATTATATTCTATATTATGTCATCAGTTATACTATACATATTAGTCACCAATTAATCTAATCTAATCTATATATTTATATATAGTACATATGTTATCAATTATGTAAGTAAATTAAAGCATTACATGAACATAAATAATTTGCACCTGACCAGGATTGAACCCACAACCTTAAGAGCACAGCTGATGCAATACAAACCATTACACCAAACTGCCATTGTCATATTGGTATCAAGAACACATATATCCTACATCCTCTGCATTGGACTTAGTCTTGCCAATGCATTCACTCAACTAAATACTATTTTCCAAGTCAGGTTCTACAAATCTAGGCTTTTGCTAGTGACAAAAGTTGCAGTATGGAAGAAGGTGCACAACTTTTGTTAATGGTAAGAATGCTGTCAATCAGTAGTTCCTAAGTTATTCATGTTTATCCAAATGACAAGTGATGGCAGACAGCTGTAGTGATTATCCAGACCCCACAGAGCCCCACAGGACTCAGAAGATATATATACATTCTATGCAGCACTGTGCAGTACTCCCACAGTCTGTGACAGTCTGCATAAATAACTGTATAGATAAGTGGTAGTCTATGGTAGTCTATGGTAGTCTATGGTAGTCTATGGTAGTCTATGGTAGTCTATGGTAGTCTGCTGGGTCTGGTCAGTCCAAGTGAATAACTGTATCAATAAGCCACAGTGCCTCACAAAGTCCCATAGAGCCCTACAATGCTGACAGGAAGGGCAAAGTGTTCAGAGTGGTGTGTAAAAAATTAATATTCATTAACATTATTAATTTGCCTGACCAAATAATGACAAAGTTGGACTTAGAAAAAATTCTTGGATATGCTCTACTGAGGTGTGTGAAGAGTCTGCAGGAGTCTGCCAGAGTCTACAAGGACCCTACTTGTGCTACAGATTACTGCAGTTTCACTTCAGATTCACTATGGGCACTATGGGCACTTGTGGTGCTATGGTGCTATGGTCACTACAGTGCTATAGTACACTACCACAATCTATAGAACTATGGAATATCTATAGCTTACTACAGCACTACTACAAAATCTCTACCACTGCCTCTGTGACTATGGGAGCTACTGACACTACTGACTCACTACAGTCACTACAGATGATTGTCGGAAACCCCAAGTTTTGCTGATGAAGTCTCATATTGAGATCCCAAGAATGGTAAAATCAGGGAATGTACTGTAGAGGATCAAATAATGAGCTATGTTAGAGGAACATCTTATTTGATTACAGATGGCAATGAATGGGACGAGGAGGACGAAATGTGGGATATGCTGAACAAGCAATCATAACTCCTTGAAAATAAATTAGCAGTTAGGTACTACCATACATTTGCACAAACTATTCTTAACATGATTTACTGCATCCATCCAGCTCAATGGAACTCAATACCTCTAAAATTCTCTTTATTGAAACAAACCACAGCAGTGCAGGCACTGGCTAAGTAAGGTTTCAATTACTTACATTTGTTAGTAACAGTGCTCATCTGCCTAAGTGTTAGGTGGAAAAACTGAGGAGCTTAGCATCCAAAATGCCCTCCTTATATACATTTCTGAAACCCTAACCTTAGTACAATGTACAGTACTAAAAATACCTATAAATGAGTCATATCTATTATTATTCCTTCTATGATGTTCTTTATGACATCATTTCCTTCTATATGACATCATTTCCTTCTATATGACTCATGTGCACAGCTATATGACTCATGCGCAGTACTATGAGTCATTGCACAGTCATATGAGTCATTTATGAGACATATTCTAAATATAAATGATTCTTACCAACTATTCAATACAGTTGATAATCGTTCCATCAAACTCTATAATATCTTTGAACTCTATAATTTTGTACACAAATACAAATAAGAGTTTATTGTTACTAATCAGAGTCTAGATGAGCCTATAGACATGTGACTAATCACATGACTAATCACATAATCTGAATAGATATTTAGTTAAATATAAAACACTAATTAATTCTAATTCTAATTATCTAATCTAACTTTTGACACTCCCCCTTGTTACTAAATGTGTATTCCACATAATTTAAGCATCCTATTATGCTTATCCAACAATAGGTTTTTGGTTAGTATGTCAGCAGCTTGATCTTCAGTTTTAATATAATAAAGATCAACTAAATCATCTTTGACGCATGATCTTATATAATGATATCTGACATCCATATGTTTTGTTCTTTGTTTTTGAGCTGGATTTGAAGCCATGTAAATAGCTGCTTGATTATCCATTATTAATGGAATGGATCTTATGTTATATCCTAACTCTTCAAACAAATTCTTCAACCAAGATATTTGTCTGCATGCATCTGATGCAGCCATATATTCTGCTTCTGTTGAAGACAATGCAATAGTTTTTTGTTTTGCTGATTTCCAATATACTGGTGCTCCAGCTAACTTGACAACCATCCCTGTTGTTGATTTACAATCAATGGGATTTGATGCCCAATCAGCATCAGTATAACAAATTAAACCATATTTATCTTTTCCATTATATTTAATGCAGTAATCCAATGTACTTCCAACATATTGGATTATATGTAATGCCTTTTTAATGTGCTTCTGTGAAGGATTACTTACAAATTGTGACATTAGAATTGTTGCATAAACAATATCTAATCTTGTACACATAGCAAGAAATAATAATGATCCTATCAGTTGTTGATAGTACATAATTATTTCTTGTGTTGCTTGACCCTCTATTACTGGTTTTGCATTGATTAGACCAAACCTTTCAACAATCTTCTTTGCATATTTAGCTTGATCAATTGTGATGATATGATTCTGTTTATCAATCACAATATTCATTCCTAAATATTCACTTAGATCTTCTAAGTCTCTACTTTCCCATTTATCCATAAATTTCTTTTTATGATCATTAACAGTCTTTTCATTATTGCCCATGAATATTATATCATCAACATATAATATAATGACTATTATGTCATTCTCTGTTCTTTTGACATATATTCCTGTATTGGCATATAATCTTCTAAATCCTAATTTAGTTATACTGTTATGAGCTTGAATATTCCAAGCTAATGATACTTGTTTCAAACCATATCAAGCTCTATTTAATTTATAGACTTTATTTTTATCATTGGTTTTGAAACCATCTGGTTGTTCCATATATATCTCCTCTTCTAATTGGCTGTATAGAAAAGCAGTTTTAACATCTAGTGCTTTGAGTACCCATCCCTCCAAAGCTGCTAATGCTAATAAGATTCTGACAGTTTCAAATCTTGATACCAGGCTAAATGTGGCTCCAAAGTCTATTCCTGGTACTTGTGAAAAGCTTTGAGCAACTAATTGTGCTTTATATCTATTATCTTGTTGCTTTATGGTGTAAACCCATCTACAACCTATAGGTTTATGATCTTTAGGTCTATTGACTAATTCCCATACATTTCTTTTCTGTATAGATTTAATTTCTTTTTTCATAGCTTCTACCCATTTTGAATATGATTCAGCATCTTTATCTTTTATTTTTAAAAGATCTCTGTATACAACAGGTATACCCTTTTTCCTATTTTCTTGATCTACAAGTTTTGCTGCTGCTTTAGATAATAAGAATTTATCCATTCTTTTCTGTCTTTGTTTATGTCTTTCCATCCAGTCTTCATTACTGATTTCTGAACTAGGAGAACTAGGAATTGGTGTAATCATATTATCAGAAGGTGCTGGTGTTACAGTTCTTTCCAGATCTTCTTCTGATTTTTCTGGTTTATCATCAACCTTTTTATCATCAGATTTTATATCTGATTTTGGTTCAATGATAATTTCCTTTCTAGGTCTTCTACCAAAGAGTTTATTAAGATGATCTCTTTCATGCTTAGATTTATCTGTAGGCATAAGGTCTTCTAAAGTTAATTCAGGTTGAACAACTCTTTGTTCTGATTTAATCTTTGACTCTTGTAACTTTGATATGTCAATTGGTTTATGAAGCATATCATGCCATTCCTTTTCTTTTTGATTTTGTTTTTTAACAATCTTTTCAAAATCTTTATCTGTTTGAATTTCTGCTTGTATTTTAGCAGGATGGTTATCACCATAAACATTATTATCAATTATTCTAGCTTTTGGTTTTCTAGATGATTTTCTAGTGGCAAGTTTCTGTTGTATAACTTTCCTTTCTTGCTCTCTAAAACCAAATGGATGAGATATTGGATCTTGTATACTTTTTGGTCTATCATTATCAAGTTTTCCTCTTTTAGCTGCCTGCAGGTCTAACTTTTTTCCAATATGTTTAGAACCTGTAGTAACATTATCTCTAATGCTGACAGTAGGATCCCAAAAATCTCCAGTATTCAATTCAAACTTAGATTTGATAAGAGGTTTATCAAACATCTTTTAGTTCATTTTTTAACTCTTTGAATTTACTTCCAATACCTTCTTTAATAGATTTCTTATCTACTTTGGAAGTTTTGGTTTGTTTAGAAAGATTATCAAGTTCAACAAGTCTTTCCTTTTCAAATTTATCAAGTGCTTTATATATCTTTGATAAATCTATTTGTTTAACTTTTGATGTTGAAGGAGTATTCTTATCATTCATGAACTTATATGATTTACTTTCATATCCAATGAACGTCATTGGTTCAGCTCTTGGTGATAACTTATCTTTACGTCTTTCTTTGACTATATAGACATATGCCAAACATCCAAATATTTTAAAATATGACATGTCAGGTATTTTACCCATCATAGTTTCATAAGGTGTTTTTGTTACAGTTTCTTTTCCTCTTCTATGACGGATACTTTATTATTACATCATCATTACCATACGATTTAGCAGGACGTTTATCTCCTTTTGCTAACGCTTTCACATTTCCTTTCATAGGTAGTTAGCTGCGCTTACTGCGCGTTCCCTTTACAGTTTTCCTTGTTCTCAAAACGTATATAAACCCTAGAATACCTTGTACATTCCTCAGTTCCAACTTAATCGAATCATACTCTCAACTCTGACTTGAACTCTTCGCTCTCTTCTTTTGAGCTCGTCGACTTAAAGACCTGCGTCATCGTTTGACTTAGTGTCCAGAATCTGTCCAGTAGGCTGGGAGCGGACCGAGACTCTGCTTGCCACTGTTGACTTAGAACGAATTGCGTTGGGAGCATCGATCTTAACACAAGTTGGAACTCTCAGACCGCTCAGTGTTTCTACACTAGCCAGACACCATTGATACCAGAACCTCGACCCTCAGACCTCCAAACGGCTCTGCCCGTTTCAGACGAAAGTATTATCTAGATCGAAGGGAAGTCTTTCCATCGACTACAGGAACAGGGTGGTTTTTCCGCTCAGGAACCAAGAAAAAGAACGAACCAGTACCAGAATCCCTCTTTGAAGGTGATTACACTGAAGGACAAGGGGACGCTTTTCCAGACGACGTTTGGATTGATTGGGTAAACGAAGAACACGAAGAAGGATTTCGTTCATTATTCAAACCGCCTACAGACGAACCAGAACTCTCTTGGTGGAACGAATATCTCAGTCTCACTGGAACAGCAGGACGAGAACGATACGCACTTAGGGACGGAGAAGTACAGCCTTGGATAGATTTCCAAGAACAGAAACAGATCGAAGCAAATCTATTCGGAGATCCAGAATCAGGAAAGAAGAAAGACGAAACAGGAGAACCTACAGACCCAAAAGAAGAAACAGAAAAGATGGCATCTGATGCAGCAACACCTGCCTCTAAAGGAGATATTAAGCCGCAGCCCATGCGCATTTTTACAGGAAAACGAACCGAAGCAAAGGCTTTTATTGGAAACTTGGAAGACTACTTCGTTTTGAACGATGATAACTATAAGAACAAAGGCCAGAAACAGATTCGATTCGCTCTTGCCTGCTTAGGACAGGAACTCGACGATTGGAAGGTTCTAATCAAAGAGGAACTAGACAACGATGAAGAAACAACCCTTACCTGGACGAGTTGGGCCGAATTCAAGAAGCGCTTTTTAGCCGATTGGGGCGAAGTCAACAGCGCACTCAGGGCCCTAAATAATTTGGCCAATCTCAGAGTAGGGGGCGACGTTTCAGTCCCTGAATATATCAGAAAATTCCGCATGGAGATTGGAACTTCAGGATTGAAAGGAACAACCGCACAACTTCAGGCATTTGTTAAAGGACTCCCTGAAAGTATCGCCACCAAAATTCTTGAAGCAAACGTTCTATCAATGAAGGAAGCATATGAAAAGGCAGAACAGCTTCATGGCGCTTGGGAAATGATGCGAGCACTTGGACGCAAACCAGGACAAGGGAACCGCTCTAACTTTAACCGAAACACCAACACTAGGGGCGGATCAACTCGATCAGTTAATGCTATGCCCACTGGACGTTTGACAGACGAACAAAAGGAGGAATACATGAAAACTGGGAAGTGTTTCAGATGTGGAAACCAGGGACATGTTTCAAAAAATTGTCCGAAACGAAACACCACCCCAAACGCCTCCTTCAGGTCCTCCTCATCGTTTCAGAATAAAGGGATCAGATCCATCCCTGAGGACGCGCCCAAGGAAAAGCAAGACGATCCAGTTGCGAGTATTAGAGCGATCCTAGCTGGAATGAAGGCCGATGAATGAGAAGGTCTTCTTAACGAACTCGAAAACGAGGGTTTTTGATCAGGAAGCGTCACACAGCGGTTGGCACTTCCACAACAAATGGATTTTCACAGTTAGCGCTTGATTCTGTAATAGTACGATCGAATAATAACAAGCGCCTTTCTATCACTGTTGAAATGATCGATTTACCCGCTGAAACCTCTGCCCTCATCGATTGTGGAGCAGAAGGGAACTTTATTGACGAAGAAATAACAACAAAACTACCAAAAGAAAAGCTAAGAAAACCAATTCGAGTCAGAAACGCAGATGGAACAATCAACACAAATGGAATGATCACTCATCGAGTATTAATTCAATATTCAATTGGAGGAAAGCGTCACAGTAACTGGTTCTTAATCACCAAGTTAGGAGACCAACGATTAATCTTGGGAATTCCTTGGTTAGAAGAAAATAACCCGACTATTGATTGGAGAGACAAAACGATTCACCTCATTGATAATCAACGACAAGATGGGACGATCTGGCAACTGGCATTGGACAATCAGTGGGGAGAAGACGACTATTGGATAAGGGTCAAAACATCAGCATCGCAGGCATTAGAACATCAACTGAAAAAAGACGAACCAAAGACAGAATTACCTACGGAATACGAGAAATGGCGATCAGTCTTTGAGAAGAAAGCTTCAGAACGATTTCCTACCTCTAGAACTTGGGATCATGCGATCGAACTGAAAAACGGTTTCACTCCTAAAGTTAGCAAGATCTATCCGTTATCAATTAAAGAGCAATCATCTCTAGACGAATGGATTGAAGAACAACTTACTAAAGGATACATCAGACCATCGAAATCACCTCAGGCTTCGCCATTCTTCTTTGTTTCCAAAAAGGAAAGCGGAGCGTTAAGACCATGTCAAGACTACAGGTACCTGAACGATTGGACAATCAAGAACGCATATCCACTACCCCTAGTATCTGACCTCCTTACCAAACTTGCTGGAGCGCAATACTTCACCAAATTAGATCTTCGCTGGGGATACAATAACGTCCGAATCAAGAAAGGCGATGAATGGAAAGCAGCTTTTATCACAAACAGAGGATTATATGAACCAACTGTCATGTTCTTTGGGCTATGCAATTCACCATCTACATTCCAAACCATGATGAACGAATATTTCAGAGATATGATTAACGAAGGATGGCTCATCATTTACATGGACGACATTTTGATTTGTTCCCAAAGCAAGACAGAATTGGAAGAGCGCACAAAACGAATTCTAGACCGATTAGAGGAAAACGACTTGTTCTTGAAACTGGAAAAATGTAAATTCGCTGTACAAGAAGTCGAGTTTCTAGGAATGATCATATCACCTGGAAAAATACAAATGGATCCTATTAAATTAGCAGGGATAGCCGATTGGCCAGTACCAACAACAGTCAAACAGGTTCGATCATTCCTAGGCTTTGGGAACTTCTACCGACGATTCATTGGAAATTTTGCGGCTATAGCAAAACCACTCACCGATTTAACAAAAAAGACGGAGATATTTGACTGGAACGCAGAACGTCAAACTGCTTTTGATACCCTAAAACAACGATTTGCCTCTATGCCAGTTCTCTTAATGCCAAACCCAGCAAAACCGTTTATCCTTCAAACCGACGCCTCTAATAAAGCAATAGGAGCGGTTTTAAAACAAGCGGACGACTCTGGTGCATTACATCCCTGCGGTTTTATGTCCCACGCCCTAACACCAACGGAGCAGAACTACCAGATTTATGACAGAGAATTACTTGCCATCATTAAAGGGTTGGCGGTTTGGCGTCACCTTCTGCATGGATCACCCCATACCATCATTGTGCACTGTGATCACAAGAACCTGTCCTATTACAGAACGGCTCAACGATTGACACCTAGACAAGCCAGATGGTCATCTCTGTTGTCCGAATTCGACCTCCGAATTGAACATGTACCAGGAACGAAGATGTTCGAGGCAGACGCTCTATCTAGACGGCCAGATCACATGGGAAATGATGAAGAACAGACCACAGTTACTATGCTACCAAATGATCGCTTTATTCGCCTCATCAATAACGATCTAGCCGATGAATTGAAGAAGTATATGGCGAATGATGATTTTGGACGAATTCTGATTGATGTTATTAAAAGACAAAGAGCGCCACCAATCAAATCAAAGCTACAAGACTGGACATACACTCATGGCATCGTCTACTACCTTGGAAAGATCTATATCCCTGACCGAATTGAATTGAGGACTAGACTAATCAAAGATACGCACGAAGCGTTATCTTCTGGACATCCAGGACGATTAAAAACATTGGCACTTCTAAAACGCGACTACTGGTGGCCAGGAATGTACAGACATGTCAAAGAATGGGTAGAGGGATGTGCATTATGCCAACAGATGAAAGTTAACACTCACCCAAATGCGCCAGCATTAATCCCTATCCCATCCAAAGCGACACGTCCATTTCAACAAGTAACCCTTGATTTCATTACCGATCTTCCCATCTCAGACGGATATGACTCAATATTGGTCACGGTGGACCATGGCCTTACGAAGGGGGTAATTTTCACCCCTTGCAACAAGACAATCGATGCTTTAGGGACAGCCGATCTCTACATTTCTGAAATCTTCAAACGCTTTGGACTCCCTGACGTCCTAATCTCTGATAGAGGACCACAGTTCTCCGCCAAGGTATTCCAAGAAATACGAAAAGCATTAGGAATTGATCACAGAATGAGCACCGCCTATCATCCTCAAACAGATGGGGAAACTGAACGCGTCAATCAAGAACTCGAGATCTACCTTCGGATGTTTTGCACTAATGAACCCCACAAATGGAAACCACTCCTACCTATCGCTGAATTCGCACACAATAACCGTTATCATGATACAATAAAAACATCCCCATTCCAACTCATGTATGGAACAGATCCAATTGCCATCCCTACAGCAGCGCTCAAGATGACTGCTCCAGCAGCAGAAGAACGCCTTCAGATGCTTCGAAGAGCGAGAGAAGAAGCATTAGCAGCGCATGAACTCGCCAGGCAAACAGTTGCTCAAAGATTCAAAGACAAGTCAATTAAATTCGAAAAAGGCGACAAAGTCTGGCTCGAAAACAAGAACCTACACATCCCATATCAATCAAGAAAGCTTGCGCCGAAACGAGAAGGGCCCTTTCAGGTCGAACAAGTCATGGGACCAGTTACATACAAGCTGAAATTACCGAAACAATGGCGCATTCACCCTGTATTTCACGCATCACTTCTTACCCCATATAAGGAAACATCAATGCATGGACCGAACTTTACCACACCACCTCCCGATATAGTAAATGGACAGGAGGAGTTTGAGATCGAAGCTATCCTTGGACATCGAAAACGTGGAGCAGGTTATCAATATTTGGTTAAATGGAAAGGCTATGGATCGAATGACAATACCTGGGAACCTGAACGCAATCTGGGAAATGCTGCGGACGTTCTGATAGAATATAAGAACAGAAGACACCTATAGAACTTCATCTATGGCCTATAACCGATCAAAGAAATTCTGGAAAACCCTTTATGCACTCAAAGGACGATTCCTTCCCCCTCGGACTCGTCTATTACCACATCGTCACAATAAGAAACACCTAGTACGACTCCCACACGCACGACGCTACCCAATCACCAGTAGACACACAATCTTCATTTCACCAAGACGACCATTGTCATCATCAAAAGCTATTCAACCGAACCTTGTTGCACCAAGAACGAAAGAACAGGAACAGGAATTCCGAAATCTACAGCAATGGATCCTTTACAAAATGAATATATGGATATTAGATCGACGACGAGATTTACAAGAACATGGATGCGACCGCTTCATGCAATTTTATCATCTCTTCCCACAGAAAATTAGATTCCCCATCGACAACCCTGATGCAACCATTCCACCACCATACGATTCATTAACATGGGAACGCATTCCCCCTCCTTACCCACCAAAACCTCCACACTATCCTACTTATGACTTCGAACCAGGATACCCAAAGATTACTAGCAGAGTCACAGCTCAAGGAGCGTTCATTAGAGAAGACGAATTCACTCGACCAAACACCCCTGAATCACCATCAGACAATGCGCTGTATCACGCCATTCTTGCTCACTCCACAGAATCTGATGGTAACAAAACAGAAGATTCTATGGAAGACCTTTACGTTTGAAGCTTTAGGATAAAAGGCGACCCACCAGCTACCCATTTTCCTCATCCTACTCGATATACAATGTTCGCCTTCGCCATCACCCTCGCCTACCTCATCGCCTTCGTCCTTGCCCTCCTGATCACTGCTTGTGGTCACTGCTACATTGAACCCGTCGCTGCAGCCTCCCCCTTCCTCTCCACCGCCCACGACCTCCCCCTTGAGGTCTTTGTCACCACCACCACCACTATCGACGATTTTATCTGGGCAGACCTCCCAGAACTTCATCAGCATCCAGAAGAACTCGCCCCCATCACCTTTGCCACTCCCACTGTCCAGGACCCAGTCACTCACATCCCCTACGTCCACCGCCCTCGCCACTCGGTCCTCTCCCCCGTCTCCGAAGCCCTCAGCACCCTCGTCGTTGACTTCAACCACCTCTCTGCGCCCCTCGACTCCGTTACCAACCTCATGCTCTCCACTGATCCCCAATGCCTCACCTATGAGGAACGCGACAATCTGTGGGAGCATGCCAAGCAGCTGGAGCGTGTTACGAAAAGTCTCCAATGGCGCATCGAGGCCGCCAACAAGGACCTGGATTCCATCATCAAATGGATTGAATCTAGGAAGGACCATGGCTGGACCACGGACGCGCAATGGTAGAAGTCGGTGACTTCTCACATACGAAGAGGGTAATGTTACAGTTTCTTTTCCTCTTCTATGACGGATACTTTATTATTACATCATCATTACCATACGATTTAGCAGGACGTTTATCTCCTTTTGCTAACGCTTTCACATTTCCTTTCATAGGTAGTTAGCTGCGCTTACTGCGCGTTCCCTTTACAGTTTTCCTTGTTCTCAAAACGTATATAAACCCTAGAATACCTTGTACATTCCTCAGTTCCAACTTAATCGAATCATACTCTCAACTCTGACTTGAACTCTTCGCTCTCTTCTTTTGAGCTCGTCGACTTAAAGACCTGCGTCATCGTTTGACTTAGTGTCCAGAATCTGTCCAGTAGGCTGGGAGCGGACCGAGACTCTGCTTGCCACTGTTGACTTAGAACGAATTGCGTTGGGAGCATCGATCTTAACAGTTTTCCATTTAGTTCTTCTTAATGGTGTTCAATTATATATATGAACTGCAGTCTCAAATGCAAAAGACCACCAGGATTTTGGGCATCTTGATTCTAATAAAAGTGTTTGAGCTTTCTTTAGAATAGTTTCATTCAATTGTTCTGCACGACCATTTTGTTGATGAACATGTGGAGCACTTAATTCATGTTTAATACCTTTGTCTTGAAAATAGTTATTTAGCTTTTGATTCACAAATTCTCCCCCTTGATCTGAACACATACTTTTTACTTTTAAGTTCAACTGATTTTCAATAAAAACAATATAGGCTTTGATTGAATTAAAAGTATCAGTTTTAGATCAAAGTAATGCTACATAAGCAAAAGAAGAATAGTCATCAAGAATTAATAAAGCCCATTTCTGTTTATGATATGATTGTATCAGCATTTCAATAAGATCAACATGTACATATTAATTCCAGCAACTGAGTTGCTCTACTAGATGAAACATGATATGGTTTGTTATCAAGTTTACCCATTATACATGTTTTACAAATGCTCCTCATATGGGGTTTAGTAAAATTTGAACTATTTTCAGTATTTCTGAACATATGGTTCAATACATTATCACTAGGATGTGCCATCCTTCTATGCCAAATAAAATAATCAATAGTTTTAGAACTATTATTGATTAATAAACGATGAGAAAGTCTTTTAATTATAGTAGATAGCCAATGTACAGAATTGGCTTCTGTTGGGTGTCCAATAAGAGTTATGTTTCCCTTATGTATTATAGTTTTGGTTTTACCATGATAGACATGATAATCCATACTTGTTAATTGTGGTACAGAAATAATTCTGTATGGTAGCATTGGCATATAGCATACAGTGACTCAAAAAAGTGATTCAATGTTTGGTGTTTTTGGACTATTTGTAAAATAACTCAGAAACAAAGATAAACAAAGGTAAACTATGAGGGGCTGAGTAAGAGCACTACATAAGGGCTACATGCTGATAAAATAATTATGTTAACAAGGATTGTATTCATGGAGATATGGGCATTTAAATTTGATGAGTCATTGAATCACTTTTTTGAGTGTGTATAAGAAATATAAGAAATGGTCATTCCAGTACTTTGTATTACCCCCCATTGCTTTTATCACTTCTTCCACCCTTCTAGGCATGCTTTCAATTAAGTTCTGACACACCTCTGGCTCTATATCATTCCAGACCTCTGCCACATCTCCCAAATCTGCCAAACTCCCTTGGCTGGTTGGCCAGCTACATTTTGATATAATGCCAGGGGTATTAAGGTCTCAAAACTGTGGAGGCTAGTCTAGAAGCATGATATTATTCTCTTCCATCCAATTTTTGGCCTTTCTAGAAGTGTGCTTGGATCATTGTCTTGTTGGAAAGTGACATCATCTTCAGCAATACCAGATTTGTCTGAGCTGTGCAGCAAGTGACTCTCCAAAATGTACACATACTGATCAGAATTTATGCTCCCCTCAACCTCTGCAAGCTTTCCCACACCATTCCAGCCCATACAGCCCCACCATACCATGATGTTTCCACCCCCAAACTTCACTGTTCCTTGTACCTCCCTTTTGATCAACCCCTAGCCCACCCATTTCCACACCAACTAGTTACCATATTACCTGATATTGATCTTTGTCTCATTTGACCAAATTACCCTCTTCCAGCCCACTCCTTGTGCTTCCTCCCATGCACTATGGTGAACAGTGACTGTTTCTTCTTTGTGACAGCCTTGAATGAATGCTCCTTGGGGACATTTCTAACTGCCCAGGTAGAGACTGGGTGGGGATGATGGTGTTTATGTGCCTGGTAACCTGTACAGCATTTGCAGCCTTGTTGGTGGTTATCTGTGAGAGGATGAAGCAAGTGGCAGTAGCAGAGATCTTGGAAGGATGATCAAGATGAGATGTTTGTTGGTTGGGAAAAATGGTTCCAAGTACTCTGGAGTCAGTAGGCTGGCTAAGACCAGTGTGAGAGGCAATATAGCAGGTGGAGTGACCATGGGAGGCAAGGGAAACAAGATTTGCCTTGTAAGCACAAGGGATGGGGCACATGTCAGAAGTGGAGTGCACTGGCATGTCTGAACTCCTTATATAGCATTAATATCAAGGTACAATCATTTTGATAAACATCCATGATCAGTTTCAGGTCTTTGCCACTGATTGATATCAATTTCTGATGCTTCTGATGCACACTCAAATAAGTGATTCAATGAGACATCAAACTAAAGTGTTCATATCTCCATGGATACTGTGCCTAATTACATAATTGGTATATCAGCATGTAGCCATTATGTAGTGCTCTCATGCAGCCCCTAATAGTTTACTCTTATTTGTTTTTGTTCCTGAGTTATTTTACAAACAATCCAAAAGCACCAAACATTGAATCACTTTTTTGAGTCACTGTACATTCCAATTCATAACATGTTCATTATGTCTGAAACAGATATGTCCTTCTCCTTCAATAAATGTCTGATTGTGTTTATTAGCAGTGGTAACCTTCATGGGATTAATATATTTCTTATATGATGTAAAATCACTTAAGAATGGTGTACAATGTCTTGTCACTCCAGGTCAATGACCCATCAATCATTCTTATTTAAGAGCACAATTTGTTCACCAGGAACTTTATTCTCATAATTACTACATACAAATTTGTAACTACTGTTATTTATGTCTTGATTTGACACATTCAATATGCCATAATTAGTAATATCATCAAGCACTAAAACAGTATTAGATAAGTAATTATTTGTAGAATTAAATCCATACCCAATGTTAAGGTTAGCCATGTTGTTATCATTTCCAATTCCATCAATATATTCTAATCCATGATCAGAATAATCACTTTTGAATGGATCTGATTCTTCTCCACTATGATATTGTTCTTCCTCTTCAGGAGAACTATCACTAGATATCAGTGTTAAAGGTGAAGATTCAGTTTTAAATAACTTTCAAATACTATCATCATAAAAGTATTCATAATCTACCCTGTCTTCAATAGGAGTTTCATCATCATCCATTTGAATATCTCCAATCCTATCCAATAAAGACCTATTGTGTTGTAAGTCAGGTACAAGTTCTTCTATAAATCCAGCAGACTCTTCCAATGGATATTGTTTATAATACCCAGGAGATGTATCCACTATCATTGGATTTGCAAAGTGGATTGTAGTGGATGAATCCTTCTTCTTCCCTTTTAATTCTTGTGATTCATTAATTAGAGCTTTATTTTTCAATTTCTTGTTAGCTCTGTTGATTTCATTATGTTTCTTCTTGTCATCCCTTGACATAGAAGATGCATTTCCTCTGTTAGGAAATTTATTGTAACTCTGTTGAGGTACAAATGTCTTGCTTTTATTGAAACGTCCTCTAAAAGAACCTTTTCCCCTGTTATTATTGTTATAACTGGTATTGGAATGTTGATCTTTCCAATTTGGGTTTGTGTTAGGATTCTTTTGAATGTTTGATCCAATATTAGCAATTTGAGCATGATGACATATCTTGCCCTTTGATTGTAACAAATTATACTCGTTCTGGATTCTAGGTATAATGTTATCCAGAGTAAAATCTGCAACCTTGGTATCTATCAAGTTTGTAACTAAGGTACCATATGCTTGACCAAGATTATGTAGGATAAAGAAAAGTATTATGAAATCAGGAATTTTGTAATCATCTTCTGTACCTAAATCTGCAACCATTTTCATTAATTTGGATATAGCTATGATAGGATCTTGTCCTGATTTCATAGACCAGCTGAATATATTCTTATAAAGAATAAAATATTTAGCTATTCCTTTTAATCCAAATATTTTATCTAACTGAGTTAAAGTTTCTTTAGGAGTTACTTTAAGATGAACATGAAGATTTGTAGCAAGTGACAATTGGAAAATTGCATTTGCTCTTGCTGAATATTCAATCCAATCTTGCAGCTCCTGCCAGTCTTTTTATATTGTAATTCATAATTCAATTTAGTTTCTGCAGTAGCTCGATCTGTGGCAGTATTGATATACATTGAAGGAAGTGTGGGTTTTTCTCCAGTGACATATTTGGTATATCCCTTCATGGCCATATATGACATAATATTTGTATGCCATTTCTGATAATCAGAAACACCATTGAAGACACTTCTCAAGTGAATCTTTATCATCTTTGCCACCACAAAGGTATGAATTAAATCTAGAATTAGATTTCACCATGTCATCTAGATTCCACCATTTGCAAGTTCCTCTTTGAGTAACTTCAAAGTGCAAATATTGTCATCCTTCAGATTTATAGACAACATTTGTATCTTGTCTCCATACTTTAGGTAATGCTACTATTTCTCATAGAGCAGGATACATTTCCCATATCCGTTTGAAGAAGTGAGCTTGTTTGAATAATGCCATGTAGCATAATCCAGGTTTATTCCAAATAGGATGCTCATTGGTATGAATTACTGTCTTAACTTCTCCAAATTCTCTATATTTAACTTGAGTAGCACCAGAAAAATCATTGTAGTCATGATTGTATCTGTGTTTCTTAATTAATGGATAAATATTTCTTTCAGATTTCTCTTCATCTGATTTATTGTTGAAACTTTTCTTTTTAAGAAAAGTCTTCTTGAAGAAAGGATGAAAGTCTTTGACTTTCTTAACTTGACAAATTTGTTGAAATGCTTTGTAAGATTGTTTGGGTGGAACAACATTCATTTGTCCTGGCCATAAGCCATCATCTTCCTCTATAGGCCAATATAAATTGGACAATCTGGGCAATGACTTATGCTCATTATCAGGCCAATTTTCTATTGCTTCTTTAAGTTGTTGATGTTCCAATTCATCCTTTGAAGGTTCTTCTTCCTTTAATGGATAACTTTCTCAAGGACCATTCCAACCATTATCATTATCATGATCTTGCTTTTTATCATGATTATCTTCTTCAGTATCTGTAGCTTTCTGTTTCATAGCAATCCTTTCTAGATGTTCTATAATATTCTTAATCATTTCCAAAGCCCAATCAGGTGCTTGAGGCTCAGGAGTATTATTAAGTGGTCTAGTGGTCTTTGGAAAATCTTGAACAACATTTTCATTATGAATAATGAATGCCTATTGTTCTTCTCCCATAAAAGGATTTCCTGGGGGATAATATAATTCCTTAAATTTACTTTCAGGTACATAAATGAATGAGCTACCATCCAAAGTGTGTGTGACTTCATTTTGTCAAATATCATTATCAAACTTTATTAACTTGATTTTCTTAGTTTGATTAACACACTCATTGCACAACTGAAAAGAATTTATATTTGGACCATTTTGGTCCACAACTGTACATATATATTTATTACAAGGTTTCATACCTTGTAATAACTGCTCTTGGATCCTAGATCCAAATCTTCCTTCAATGTGCCCAATGGGGGCATTAACTCTGGGGATGACTGGAGTTGTCTTGGAGACCTTTCTCCTTTGACTGGGTATAAACTTCTCCCTGGACTCTGATAATTGAGGGGGTTGTGCCTCAATGATTTTCATACAAGTGGGGTTCTCACAACCCCGAAAAACGTATGCTGTGACCATATTATCAGCTTTTGGAAATAGTAGCTGATTTTCATAATTCACCTTTGGTTCTTCTTTTTGCATAACCTCCTGCAACTTGATCTGTGCCATCTGCATTTCACAATGTAACTCATCATCCATTTTCTGCAGTTCCACCTGTCTAACGGCCTCCTTGTAATCAATGTGACTATGGTAAACCTTCTCATTTAGCATCCAGACTGGTAGATTTTCTGCTCTACACCTTTCAGCTAATGCTTCGCTAAGCACTTCTCCACAAAGGTCACAAAGAGATTCATATTGAGGTCCTGGATGTCCTCCAAGACCAAGCATGTGAACAGCAGGCCATCATAGTGAGGTTGGCCCACAAGAGGCGGTAACTCAGGGGTGCTCTGAGTCATCATTTGTGGTGGTGCAAGAAGTTCATTACTGATGATCTCTTGATCATCAATTTCAATGCTGTCATTGTTGTCACCATCATAATCATCATCACCATCGTAATCATTGTCGTCACTGCTGCTGCATTTGTCTTCTTCACTGCTTTCCTCCTCCTCCTGGATTGGCAATATGGAAGAAGGAGGAGGATAAACAACATTGTTTGCCTCGCTAGATGTAATTAGGCACAGTATCCATGGAGATATGAACACTTTAGTTTGATGTCTCATTGAATCACTTATTTGAGTGTGCATCAGAAGCATCAGAAATTGATATCAATCAGTGGCAAAGACCTGAAACTGATCATGGATGTTTATCAAAATGATTGTACCTTGATATTAATGCTATATAAGGAGTTCAGACATGCCAGTGCACTCCACTTCTGACATGTGCCCCATCCCTTGTGCTTACAAGGCAAATCTTGTTTCCCTTGCCTCCCATGGTCACTCCACCTGCTATATTGCCTCTCACACTGGTCTTAGCCAGCCTACTGACTCCAGAGTACTTGGAACCATTTTTCCCAACCAACAAACATCTCATCTTGATCATCCTTCCAAGATCTCTGCTACTGCCACTTGCTTCATCCTCTCACAGATAACCACCAACAAGGCTGCAAATGCTGTACAGGTTACCAGGCACATAAACACCATCATCCCCACCCAGTCTCTACCTGGGCAGTTAGAAATGTCCCCAAGGAGCATTCATTCAAGGCTGTCACAAAGAAGAAACAGTCACTGTTCACCATAGTGCATGGGAGGAAGCACAAGGAGTGGGCTGGAAGAGGGTAATTTGGTCAAATGAGACAAAGATCAATATCAGGTAATATGGTAACTAGTTGGTGTGGAAATGGGTGGGCTAGGGGTTGATCAAAAGGGAGGTACAAGGAACAGTGAAGTTTGGGGGTGGAAACATCATGGTATGGTGGGGCTGTATGGGCTGGAATGGTGTGGGAAAGCTTGCAGAGGTTGAGGGGAGCATAAATTCTGATCAGTATGTGTACATTTTGGAGAGTCACTTGCTGCACAGCTCAGACAAATCTGGTATTGCTGAAGATGATGTCACTTTCCAACAAGACAATGATCCAAGCACACTTCTAGAAAGGCCAAAAATTGGATGGAAGAGAATAATATCATGCTTCTAGACTAGCCTCCACAGTTTTGAGACCTTAATACCCCTGGCATTATATCAAAATGTAGCTGGCCAACCAGCCAAGGGAGTTTGGCAGATTTGGGAGATGTGGCAGAGGTCTGGAATGATATAGAGCCAGAGGTGTGTCAGAACTTAATTGAAAGCATGCCTAGAAGGGTGGAAGAAGTGATAAAAGCAATGGGGGGTAATACAAAGTACTGGAATGACCATTTCTTATATTTCTTATACACACTCAAAAAAGTGATTCAATGACTCATCAAATTTAAATGCCCATATCTCCATGAATACAATCCTTGTTAACATAATTATTTTATCAGCATGTAGCCCTTATGTAGTGCTCTTACTCAGCCCCTCATAGTTTACCTTTGTTTATCTTTGTTTCTGAGTTATTTTACAAATAGTCCAAAAACACCAAACATTGAATCACTTTTTTGAGTCACTGTATGCTATATGCCAATGCTACCATACAGAATTATTTCTGTACCACAATTAACAAGTATGGATTATCATGTCTATCATGGTAAAACCAAAACTATAATACATAAGGGAAACATAACTCTTATTGGACACCCAACAGAAGCCAATTCTGTACATTGGCTATCTACTATAATTAAAAGACTTTCTCATCGTTTATTAATCAATAATAGTTCTAAAACTATTGATTATTTTATTTGGCATAGAAGGATGGCACATCCTAGTGATAATGTATTGAACCATATGTTCAGAAATACTGAAAATAGTTCAAATTTTACTAAACCCCATATGAGGAGCATTTGTAAAACATGTATAATGGGTAAACTTGATAACAAACCATATCATGTTTCATCTAGTAGAGCAACTCAGTTGCTGGAATTAATATGTACATGTTGATCTTATTGAAATGCTGATACAATCATATCATAAACAGAAATGGGCTTTATTAATTCTTGATGACTATTCTTCTTTTGCTTATGTAGCATTACTTTGATCTAAAACTGATACTTTTAATTCAATCAAAGCCTATATTGTTTTTATTGAAAATCAGTTGAACTTAAAAGTAAAAAGTATGTGTTCAGATCAAGGGGGAGAATTTGTGAATCAAAAGCTAAATAACTATTTTCAAGACAAAGGTATTAAACATGAATTAAGTGCTCCACATGTTCATCAACAAAATGGTCGTGCAGAACAATTGAATGAAACTATTCTAAAGAAAGCTCAAACACTTTTATTAGAATCAAGATGCCCAAAATCCTGGTGGTCTTTTGCATTTGAGACTGCAGTTCATATATATAATTGAACACCATTAAGAAGAACTAAATGGAAAACACCTTATGAAACTATGATGGGTAAAATACCTGACATGTCATATTTTAAAATATTTGGATGTTTGGCATATGTCTATATAGTCAAAGAAAGACGTAAAGATAAGTTATCACCAAGAGCTGAACCAATGACGTTCATTGGATATGAAAGTAAATCATATAAGTTCATGAATGATAAGAATACTCCTTCAACATCAAAAGTTAAACAAATAGATTTATCAAAGATATATAAAGCACTTGATAAATTTGAAAAGGAAAGACTTGTTGAACTTGATAATCTTTCTGGACAAACCAAAACTTCCAAAGTAGATAAGAAATCTATTAAAGAAGGTATTGGAAGTAAATTCAAAGAGTTAAAAAATGAACTAAAAGATGTTTGATAAACCTCTTATCAAATCTAAGTTTGAATTGAATACTGGAGATTTTTGGGATCCTACTGTCAGCATTAGAGATAATGTTACTACAGGTTCTAAACATATTGGAAAAAAGTTAGACCTGCAGGCAGCTAAAAGAGGAAAACTTGATAATGATAGACCAAAAAGTATACAAGATCCAATATCTCATCCATTTGGTTTTAGAGAGCAAGAAAGGAAAGTTATACAACAGAAACTTGCCACTAGAAAATCATCTAGAAAACCAAAAGCTAGAATAATTGATAATAATGTTTATGGTGATAACCATCCTGCTAAAATACAAGCAGAAATTCAAACAGATAAAGATTTTGAAAAGATTGTTAAAAAACAAAATCAAAAAGAAAAGGAATGGCATGATATGCTTCATAAACCAATTGACATATCAAAGTTACAAGAGTCAAAGATTAAATCAGAACAAAGAGTTGTTCAACCTGAATTAACTTTAGAAGACCTTATGCCTACAGATAAATCTAAGCATGAAAGAGATCATCTTAATAAACTCTTTGGTAGAAGACCTAGAAAGGAAATTATCATTGAACCAAAATCAGATATAAAATCTGATGATAAAAAGGTTGATGATAAACCAGAAAAATCAGAAGAAGATCTGGAAAGAACTGTAACACCAGCACCTTCTGATAATATGATTACACCAATTCCTAGTTCTCCTAGTTCAGAAATCAGTAATGAAGACTGGATGGAAAGACATAAACAAAGACAGAAAAGAATGGATAAATTCTTATTATCTAAAGCAGCAGCAAAACTTGTAGATCAAGAAAATAGGAAAAAGGGTATACCTGTTGTATACAGAGATCTTTTAAAAATAAAAGATAAAGATGCTGAATCATATTCAAAATGGGTAGAAGCTATGAAAAAAGAAATTAAATCTATACAGAAAAGAAATGTATGGGAATTAGTCAATAGACCTAAAGATCATAAACCTATAGGTTGTAGATGGGTTTACACCATAAAGCAACAAGATAATAGATATAAAGCACAATTAGTTGCTCAAAGCTTTTCACAAGTACCAGGAATAGACTTTGGAGCCACATTTAGCCTGGTATCAAGATTTGAAACTGTCAGAATCTTATTAGCATTAGCAGCTTTGGAGGGATGGGTACTCAAAGCACTAGATGTTAAAACTGCTTTTCTATACAGCCAATTAGAAGAGGAGATATATATGGAACAACCAGATGGTTTCAAAACCAATGATAAAAATAAAGTCTATAAATTAAATAGAGCTTGATATGGTTTGAAACAAGTATCATTAGCTTGGAATATTCAAGCTCATAACAGTATAACTAAATTAGGATTTAGAAGATTATATGCCAATACAGGAATATATGTCAAAAGAACAGAGAATGACATAATAGTCATTATATTATATGTTGATGATATAATATTCATGGGCAATAATGAAAAGACTGTTAATGATCATAAAAAGAAATTTATGGATAAATGGGAAAGTAGAGACTTAGAAGATCTAAGTGAATATTTAGGAATGAATATTGTGATTGATAAACAGAATCATATCATCACAATTGATCAAGCTAAATATGCAAAGAAGATTGTTGAAAGGTTTGGTCTAATCAATGCAAAACCAGTAATAGAGGGTCAAGCAACACAAGAAATAATTATGTACTATCAACAACTGATAGGATCATTATTATTTCTTGCTATGTGTACAAGATTAGATATTGTTTATGCAACAATTCTAATGTCACAATTTGTAAGTAATCCTTCACAGAAGCACATTAAAAAGGCATTACATATAATCCAATATGTTGGAAGTACATTGGATTACTGCATTAAATATAATGGAAAAGATAAATATGGTTTAATTTGTTATACTGATGCTGATTGGGCATCAAATCCCATTGATTGTAAATCAACAACAGGGATGGTTGTCAAGTTAGCTGGAGCACCAGTATATTGGAAATCAGCAAAACAAAAAACTATTGCATTGTCTTCAACAGAAGCAGAATATATGGCTGCATCAGATGCATGCAGACAAATATCTTGGTTGAAGAATTTGTTTGAAGAGTTAGGATATAACATAAGATCCATTCCATTAATAATGGATAATCAAGCAGCTATTTACATGGCTTCAAATCCAGCTCAAAAACAAAGAACAAAACATATGGATGTCAGATATCATTATATAAGATCATGCGTCAAAGATGATTTAGTTGATCTTTATTATATTAAAACTGAAGATCAAGCTGCTGACATACTAACCAAAAACCTATTGTTGGATAAGCATAATAGGATGCTTAAATTATGTGGAATACACATTTAGTAACAAGGGGGAGTGTCAAAAGTTAGATTAGATAATTAGAATTAGAATTAATTAGTGTTTTATATTTAACTAAATATCTATTCAGATTATGTGATTAGTCATGTGATTAGTCACATGTCTATAGGCTCATCTAGACTCTGATTAGTAACAATAAACTCTTATTTGTATTTGTGTACAAAATTATAGAGTTCAAAGATATTATAGAGTTTGATGGAACGATTATCAACTGTATTGAATAGTTGGTAAGAATCATTTATATTTAGAATATGTCTCATAAATGACTCATATGACTGTGCAATGACTCATAGTACTGCGCATGAGTCATATAGCTGTGCACATGAGTCATATAGAAGGAAATGATGTCATATAGAAGGAAATGATGTCATAAAGAACATCATAGAAGGAATAATAATAGATATGACTCATTTATAGGTATTTTTAGTACTGTACATTGTACTAAGGTTAGGGTTTCAGAAATGTATATAAGGAGGGCATTTTGGATGCTAAGCTCCTCAGTTTTTCCACCTAACACTTAGGCAGATAAGCACTATAACTAACAAATGTAAGTCATTGAAACCTTACTTAGTCTAGTGTACTGTGCTGCTGTCTATTGTTTCAATACATGCTTGACATGTGATTCCTTTCTGGAGTGTCTCCCATGTTAAAAGTTAGATTAGATAATTAAGAATTACTTAGATAATTAGAATTAGAATTAATTAGTGTTTTATATTTAACTAAATATCTATTTAGATTATGTGATATCACATGATAAGCATGTGATTAGTCATGTGATTAGTCATATGATTATAGGCTCATCTAGACTCTGATTAGTAATAATAAACTCTTATTTGTACTTATGTACGAAATTATAGAGTTCAGAGATATTTATATCTTTGACAGATTTTATAGAGTTTGATGGGACGATTATCAACTGAATTGAATAGTTGATAAGAATCATTTATATTTAGAACATGACTCATAAATGACTCATATGACTGTGCAATGACTCATAGTACTGTGCATGAGTCATATAGCTGTGCACATAAGTCATTTAGAAGGAAATGATGTCATATAGAACATCATAGAATGATTAAAAATAGATAATAATAAAAGAAACTTGTTTAATAGTATTTTTATTATTATATTTTGTACCTAGATTAGGGTTACTGAAATGTATATAAGGAGGGCGTTTTGGATGCTAAGCTCCCCAGTTTTTCCACCTAACACATAGGCAGATAAGCACTCTAACTAACAAATGTAAGTTATTGAAACCTTACTTAGCTAGTGTCTGCACTGCTGTTCCTTGTTTCAATAGGTTATGGGCCCTGCTAGCAACAGCCTCAAAAGCAACCTGTGTGGAGTTGTTACATGCCGTGGGAAGGATGCTGGTTAATAATAGATACAATGTATTTTTACATAGATGTTAGATCGGCTAGATCCCACTCAAGATCAGGCAAGCAGATATGGCTGATGGCCCTCTATCTGGTCTGATGGGATCTTGATAGCTGATCACTCTACTGTGACTGTGACTGTGACACTAACCTCTCTCAATCTTTCCTCATCCATACAAAATTGCTAACCCATGATCATGGGATAACAATTCGCTTAATGGGAGCAGGAGTCCCATTTAGATCTCCCTTGAGATCTACAGTGTGGGAGCACTGATTAAACATCTGGAGTGGTGCTTCGGAGTCACCCGCTGTTGTGGAACAGTGAAATCAAAATTCTCACAAGGGCTTGTCACCCTAACAACACTGGTTTTGTGACACAAGGTCGCTAGACCTAGGTGCACAACCAGAGGAAACAGAAAGAAAAGAGAAAAGAAACTCTGTTGCACAGTCTATGACTATGACAATCAAGAGCCTGGGGCTCTTGACGCTACAACCAAGACTATATACCCAAAGCCTCACCCCTCTTACTAATCCGTCACCTGACTGCCTCACCTCCACCTCATGTTGACCTGCGGTCCACTTACATAATCTTGAAAGATAAGATCTCCGATAACCCGATAAGAGATCTGAGCTTCCCGAGATAAGAGATAAGATAAGATAAGATCTTAAGATAGGATCAAATCATAACATTTTGCCACACCAGAAAGCAAAAAGGCACAGATTACGGGCCGTCCCAGTCGATGGATAAGGACATGGTGGAAGCCATGTCTGAAAGGGTTAATGCACCCCTGTTTGCCCGATACTTAATGCCTTTATACCATTATAGGGGTTTTCATCCCCTGGTTACTTCTTTATTTTGGATCAATATTCTGTATAAAGGTCATGCTGAGTGGACATTGTTCCATGTACATGCAGACTAGTGGAGGGCACCCCCTATGGACCCTCTTAGATTAGGATGATTGAGATTGTCACTTTTACGATAGTCACACAGTAGCATACTTGTAATTGGTGGATTTTGTATGCTGGGAATTTGAAGGAGCCCCAGGTACATGTTACAAGCTCACGCTCACAACCTAACCACAAGCCTTGCAGAGAGGAGAGGGTAGAGAAGAGGGGGGAAGGAATGTATTAGAACTACTACAATGATAACCTAAGGCTCAGATACAGAGTGTAAGGAAAACCATCTAGAGTCTAAAGAGACTCTAGCTAACTACCCAAGCCCTTATATACTCCTCCTGAAGACCCCTAGCCACCATGTCCCATCGGCACTCCCACAGCTGTGACCACCTTAACTCCCTGCCTTGCTGTGCGTCCTATTGTATCCATGCTGCTTGGGCGCTGCCGCCTGTCAACTGTTTAATAGACCAGACCTGGCCCATTCCCATGATGTCCAGACTTCCCACAGACTGTCCTAGGCTTCCATTATAGGACGCGCTACCTCCCAGGCTTCCCACGATCCCCATAGGTGTGTCTCCTGCCATATCGAGCATTGGTATCCTCCTGATGACTTGACCTGATGATGCGCTGATGCACTGATGCGTTGATGTGATCCCAAGGCACCATCATGCAGGGTTGATCCTCCCTTCCTATTATATCCTTGGTTGGCTCAACCAACCGCCGTCCTGTCTTCCAGTGAGCGCTCCCATGCGCTAACCCACGCGAAGTGTTCCCATGGCCTTCCTAAGGTCCCAGACCATGCGCCAATGATGCAGAGTGATGCCTGATCACCCTATGAATAAAACCGAAAAATAGATGCTAGGATCGATTCCTAACAGTACACTTATTGGCATGCAACATTCCAAACTTCAAGACGTTGTTTGCGTTGTTGGCAGCCTATAACATGTTGTTACATAAACAGCACAGCCTGATAAGCACATCTTTTCTCATGTTTTATTCGAGAAAATGAATTAGGCTAATGCAAATTTTAATAGATGTCTCAAATTTACCAAATCGGTTTCTTGTCTCAACAGATGCACGTCATGGTGTATCTTGATTTGGCTTGTACCAAAATGGATCATATTAACACTGGGATTATTCGTTGCATGATGGTTGAAGATCATCATTTGCCTCTTGATGATGTTGAAAGGATTATGGACAAATATGATGCAGATGATATGGCCTTATTATCTCCAGTTGACCAACTTTCCAAATTAGTCTACATGATTAATACGGTTGTCAGCTGGAATACAATAAAGCACAAAGCTGAGGTCAAGGACTATTTGCCACCCATCTACATTACCGATCATCCCGCATCTCTGATATGGTCCGCTGCCGAGCCCACTGTCAACATTTTTATCTACAATTGCTTTCTCAAAGAAGAAACAAGATTGTGGGATGAAAATACTCCCAAAACATTGGGAGTTAGATATGTTGACGAGAATTGTCATTGTATGAAAATTTATACTCATCCAAATCAATTAACTGAAAAAATTGATACAGTTGCCTCCATGTATGTTGTCCTGTTGGACAATGTTATATATCCTTTTCTTCCCACCGAAATGCCAATCCTGGAAGAAAAGGATCAATCAGAGGATGGCAAAAATTCCTCTGATGAGGAAAATTATGAGGTTAGAAAAATTTCCTCAAAAAAGGAAATTAATAATAACAATAATATTATCAAGGCTTCCTCCGAGGAGGAATTTGATGATATCAACATCGGTAATAAAATGATTGATCAATTTATCAATCTTACTGATTATGAAAAAGATGAAGATTCTGCTGATGAAGAGTTTTGTCACAACTCTCTTCTTGTACTGCCACCATCAACTATTACTCAATCTGAATCTGATTTGCCTCATCTCAAGGACCAACCTTATTACGATGGTCCCTCCATTCACACACTTGGTCTTGGCGCGCATCCAGGACCTCAATATGAGTCTTTGCGTCATCTTCATGGGAAGGAGATTAGCAAAGCGCTTGAGAAATGTTGCTCTCAAGAGAATCTCCCTGTTTGGATATTAAATGGGGAGATATATCATAATATCATGGATTATGAGGAGGCAGTCAGAAAACAAGAACTGCAAGAAGCAGATGACAGATTGCGTCACGAAAATAAGAAAAAGCAGCAAGAATTGCATAAACTTATGCAATATAATGAACCAAAGGTGAATTATGAAAATCAGCTATTACATCCAAAAGCTGATAAATTAGTCACGGCGTTCATTCTTTGGGGTCACGAGGACTCCAATTGTAAAGAAAGAATTGAGGCACAACCCTCTCAATTATACGCATCCAGGGAAAAGTTTATCCCCAGTCAAAGGAGAAAGGTCTCCGAGACGACTCCAGTCATCCCCAGAGTTAATGCCCCCATCGGGCACATCGAAGGAAGATTCGGATCAAGGGTCTGAGAGGAGTTATTACAAGGTATGAAACCTTGTAATAAATATATATGTACTGTTGTGAACCAAAATGGTCCAAATATAAATTCTTTTCAGTTGTGTGATGAGTGTGTTAATCAAACTAAAAAACTCAAGTTGATAAAGTTTGATGAGGACATTCGACAAAACGAAGTCACACACACCTCAGATGGTAGCACATTTATTTACGTTCCTGAAGATAAATTTAAGGAATTGTATTATCCCCCAGGAAATCCTTTTATGGGAGAAGAACAATCAGCATTCATGATTCATAATGAAAATGTTGTTCAAGATTTTCCAAAGACGACTAAACCTCTTAATAATACTCCTGAGCCTCAAGCATCTGATTGGGCCTCAGATATGATTAAAATGGTTATTCAACATCTAGAAAGGATTGCTATGAAGCAAAAAGCTACTGATGCTGAAGAAGATAATCATGATAAAAAGAATGATAATGATAATGATAATGGTTGGAATGGTCCTTGGGAAAGTTATCCATTGGAAGAAGATAAACCTTCAAAAGACGAATTGGAACATCAACAACTCAAAGAAGCAATTGAATATTGGCCTGATAATGAACATAAGTCATCACCTAGGTCATATAATCCATATTGGCCTTTTAAGGAAGATGATGGCTTATGGCCAGGTGAAAAGGATGTTGTTCCACCCAAACGATCATACAAAGCATTTTGACAAATTTGTCAAGTCAAGAAAGTTAAAGACTTTCGTCCTTTCTTTAAGAAGACTTTTCTTAAAAAGAAGAGCTTCAATAACAAATCAGATGAAAAGAAATCTGAGAGAAAGATTTATCCATTAATCAAGAAACACAGATATGATCATGATTACAATGATTTTTCTGGAGTTACTCAAGTCAAATATAGAGAATTTGGAGAAGTTAAAACAGTTATCCATACCAATGAGCATCCAATTTGGAACAAACCTGGATTATGCTATATGTCATTATTCAAACAAGCTCACTTCTTCAAATGGATATGGGAAATCTATCCTGCTCTATGGGAAATAGTAGCATTACCTAAAATATGGAGACAAGATACAAATTTTGTCTATAAATCTGAAGGACGACAATATTTGCACTTTGAAGTTACTCAAAGAGGAACTTGCAAATGGTGGAATCTAGATGACATGGTGAAATCTAATTCTAGATTTAATTCATACCTTTGTGGTGGCAAAGATGATAAAGATTCACCTGAAAAGATGGTTTCTGTCTTCAATGGTGTTTCTGATTTTCAAAAATGGTGTACTAATATTATGTCATATATGGCCATGAAAGGATATACTAAATATGTCACTGGAGATCAACCAAAACTTCCTTCAATGTATATCGACACTGCTGCACATCCAGCTTCTGCAGCTACTAAACTTGAATATGAATTACAATTCAAAAGAACTTGGCAAGAATTACAAGATTGGACTGAATATTCAGCAAGAGCAAATGCGATTTTCCAAATGTCACTTGCTACAAATCTTCATGTCTATATTAAAGCAACTCCTAAAGAAACTTTAGCTGAGCTAGATAAAATATTTGGATTAAAAGGAATAGCTAAATTTTTTATTCTTTATAAAAATATATTTAGCTGGTCTATGAAACCAGGACAAGATCCTATTATAGCTATATCCAAATTAATGAAATTAGTTGCTGATTTAGGTACTGAAAATAAATACAAAATTCCTGATTTTGTAGTACTTTTCTTTATCTTACATAATCTTGGTCAATCATATGGTACTCTAGTTACAAATTTGGTAGATACCAAGGTTGCAGATTTTACGATAGACAACATTATTCCTCGCATTCAGAATGAGTATAATCTACTCATGTCAAAGGGCAAGATATGTCATCATGCTCAAATAGCTAATATTGGATCAAACATTCAAAAGAATCCTAACACAAACCCAAATTGGAAAGATCAACATTCCAATACCAGTTATAACAATAATAACAGGGGAAAAGGTTCTTTTAGAGGATGTTTCAATAAAAGCAAGACATTTGTACCTCAACAGAGTTACAATAAATTTCCTAACAGAGGAAATGCATCTTCTATGTCAAGGGATGACAAGAAGAAACGTAATGAAATAAATAAGGCTAACAAAAAATTGAAGAATAAAGCTCTTATCAATGAATTACAAGAATTAAAAGGGAAGAAGAAGGATTCATCCACTACAATCCACTTTGCAAATCCAATGATAGTAGATACAGCTCCTGGATATTATAAACAGTATCCATTAGAAGAATCTGCTGGATTTATAGAAGAACTTGTACCTGATGTACAACACAATAGTTCTTTATTGGATAGGATTGGAGATATTCAAATGGATAATGATGATACTCCTATTGAAGATAGGGTAGATTATGAATACTTTCAAGATGATAGTATTCATCGGTTATTTAAAACTGATTCTTCACCTTTAACACTGATATCTAGTGATAGTTCTCCTGAGGAGGAAGAACAATATCATAGTGGAGAAGAATCAGATCCATTTAAAAGCAATTATTCTGATCATGGATTAGAATATATTGATGGAACTGGAAATGATAACAACATGGCTAACCTTAACATTGGGTATGGATTTAATTCTACAAATAATTACTTATCTAATACTGTTTTAGTGCTTGATGATATTACTAATAATGGCATATTGAATATGTCATATCAAGACGTAAATAACAGTAGTTACAAATTTGTATGTAGTAATTATGAGAATAAAGTTCCTGGTGAACAAATTATGCTCTTAAATAAGAATGATTGATGGGTCATTGATGCTGGAGCAATAAGACATTGTACACCATTCTTAAGTGATTTTACATCATATAAGAAATATATTAATCCCATGAAGGTTACCACTGCTAATAAACACAATCAGACATTTATTGAAGGAGAAGGACAAATCTGCTTCAGACATAATAAACATGTTATGAATTGGAATGTATGCTATATGCCGATGTTACCATACAGAATAATATCTGTACCACAATTAACAAGTATGGATTATCATGTCTATCATGGTAAAACCAAAACTATAATACATAAGGGAAACATAACTCTTATTGGACACCCAATGCCATAAGGTCGTCAGACCAGGGGACACGATCAGAGGAACAAGAGAAAAAGAAAACAAGAAAACTCTGTTGAATAGTCTGCGACTATGACAATCAAGAGCCTAGAGCTCTTGACGCTACAACCAAGACTATATACCCAAAGCCTCACCCCCCTTACTAATCCGTCACCTGACCGCCTCACCTCTGCCTCATGCCGACCCGCGGTCCGCTTACATAATCTTGAAAGATAAGATCTCCGATAACCCGATAAGAGATCCGAGCTTCCCAAGATAAGAGATAAGATAAGATAAGATCTTAAGATGAGATCAAATCGTAACATTACCCCCCTCTTAAAGGTTCGCGTCCACGAGAACCTTAGCCGCGTTCGTGACAATTTCTTCAACTTGCGTGATGTCATCGTTGGCTCCTCCTTCCTTTGCGTACACTTCCTTGCGCGCGCCCTTCCACTTTCTCCAATTCCTTTCCAACTTTTCTAAGTACTCGCCATCAAAGCGACCGTCTTCCCAGCCAAAAAGGATCTTCGACTTATCCGGGTTGGTATGATTTTGATACCTCCGAAAAGCATCCTGTGGAATCCGTCTTGGAGCCGGTGCATTGGGTTTTTTCTTATGAAAATCCCTCACGCATTGCTGAGCGTTCTTGAGATTTGCCGCTGCTTCCCATGTTGACTCCTCGACTGGGTATCCCTTCCACTTGACCAGATACTGAAGACCGCGCCCCTTGAAGCGACTGTCCAATACCTCCTCTACCTCGTAATCTTCTCCCGCCACCTTATCCTCTTCTTCTTTCCTACGCTTTTCCAACTCCTCATCCTTCTTCTTCTGTTCTGGGAAAGCCGGCTCGACGTATGGTTTCAACAAAGCTTCGTTGAAGACATTGTAGACCTTCCACGCGGTGGGCAACTTCAATCGGTATGCTGCCGATCCTATTTTCTCTATCACCTCGTATGGGCCGTAAAACTTGTTATCCAATTTCTTTGACGCCCGTACGTGAGGTAGATGTTCCGAATTGACATATACCTTGTCGCCAATGTTATACTCGCGTGATGGTCGTTTGCCCTTGTCATACTGTTTTGCCATCCGTTCTGCCGTCTTTTCCAGGTTCTCCGTCGCATGCTTCCACGCTTCTTTTGTCTCTCCCACAAACTCCTCCACCGCCTGTACTGGTGTTCCTTTCATGGGTTCGAACCACTTCCGAGGGTGCCGTCCATAATTCAAATAGAACGGCGAATAGCCAGTAGCCGAGTTCTTCCTATCGTTATGACAGAACTGCGCTAGCGCTAAATGCTTGCTCCAATCGTCTTGCTTCCCATTGGTGTACATTGCTAGGAACTCTCGGACTTCTTGATTTACTCGCTCTGTCTGCCCATCCGTCTGCGGATGATATGCCGTCGAGGGATTTCCTTGGATATTCAGCATCTTGTACAACTCCTTCATGAATTGGGAAACAAATTGACTTCCTCGATCACTGATGACCTTGTTTGGAATGCCGTGTTCTCGGAAGACGTTATCTCGGAATAACCGTGCTACTCCTAATGATGCAATGGTCGAGTTGGTTGGTAGGAAAAACGCTTTTTTCGAGAAGCGATCTACAACCACCATGATCATGTCATATCCTTTGGATTCTGGGAACGGTCCCATCAAGTCTACTGAGACTTCCTGCCATGGTTGTGCTGGTACGTTCAATGGTTTGAGTGGTGCCGCTCTCTTAGTCCTATCCGGCTTGACCGTTTGACACGTTCTGCACCCCATGACGTACATCTTGACGTCCCTTGCCATGTTGGGCCACCAGTAATTTCTCGTGATCACCTCCACCGTCTTGTCAATACCATAGTGTCCCCATTTGTGATGGACTTCTATGATATTTTCCCTTATCCGCGCACTGACTGGGACGTAGATCCTTCCCTTCCATGTCCACAAGCCCTTTTCTTCCTTCCAGTCTTCGTTTCCACTTCCTATTCCTTCTACCGCCTGTTTGTCCCACTGCCTTCGGTTTACTCTCTTTATATCCTTCTGGAGATCCAAAAGGAAATCTTCGTCCGCATCATCGCTGTCGTATACCCTTACGAACAGTTCTTCTTTCAGCAAAGTCACTCCCTCATTATCAATCTCCTCCCCCTTATGGTCTGTCCTCCGTGACAGAAGATCGGCCTTGGAATTTGTTTTGCCAGGACGATGTTTAATGAAAAAATTAAAATCCTGCAAGTCCAAAATCCAACGCGCTTGGTGGCGATTAATGTTCTGCGGCTTCCGGAAATAAGTGAGGTTTTGATGATCCGTTAAAACCTCCACCGGTTGTTTGGTACCCTTCAGGTAATGCGACCATTCATAAAAGGCCTGCATAACCGCCAACATTTCCTTGTCATAAATCTCGTAATTCCGCTCAGTGGGATTTAACGATTTGGAAATAAAAGCCACCGGTTGCCATAGACCATCATGCTGCTGTTGGGACAAAATTCCGCCGATCGTGTATTCAGATGCATCAACTTCAACGCGGTATTGTCCTTCATCCGCTGGGATGGCCAAAACTACTTCCTCCGCAATATGCGCTTTTAGTCCATTAAAAGCCTTTTGTTGATCATCCGTCCACTGCCAACCATCTTTACCCGTTAACTTGGTGAGGGGTTTGGAAATGAGTGCAAACCCTTGAACGAACCATTGGTAGAAATTGACAAATCCTAGAAACTGTTGAACATGTTTCTTGCATGTTGGGATTGGCCATTCGACAATCGCCTGAACCTTCGCCTTGTCCATACTGACCGAGTCATGAGAAATGATAAGACCCAAAAATTCGATGGTATCTTTGTCAAACCAACACTTCTCCGGTTTTAATGACAATTTGTGTTCCTGTAACTTTGCCAGTATCCGGTTTACGTGTTCAGTATGGCTCTTCTGATCCTTGGAGAATACAAGGATGTCGTCCATATAGATGACAACCCATCCCTCCGCGATTTCTTCCCGAAAAAGGTCATTCATCATCGTTTGGAAAGTTGCCGGCGAGTTCGTTAGACCAAAGAATATAACCAATGGTTCGAATAGTCCTCGATTTGTGCGGAACGCTGCCTTCCACTCATCTCCTTCCTTGATACGGATATTGTTATATCCCCATCGAATATCCATCTTTGAAAACACCTTGGCATGTGACAGTTTGTCGATCAATTCCAATATTAACGGTAATGGGTACCGGTTTTTGATCGTCATCTCGTTCAGCTTTCTGTAATCTTGCACTGGTCTCAAGGAACCATCCTTCTTTTTGACAAAGAAGAAGGGTGATGCCATGGGTGATTTACTGGATCGTATTCGTCCCATCTCCAAGTTTTCCTTAAGAAACTCTTCGAGTTTCCCTTGTTCCTCCTTGCTTAATGGATAGATTTTGCAATCTAGCGGTTTTGAACCCGGTATTAACTCGATCGCATGATCCCATGGGCGCCTGGGTGGTAGTTCATCAAACGTTTGTTTTTCAAACACCTTCCGGTAACCTAAATAGTGCTCAGGTACAACTTCTTCCAGGGTCCTTTTGATGGTATTCTCAGATGCGATCTTGGTAGCCGTAGATTCGTACACCCGTATCCATTCTCCGTCCACGTCTTCCTTCATTACCACTATCAACCTATCACCGTCTTCCCAATGCAGGCCGCACTCTTCCTCCTCCTCTTGCTCACTTTCTTCTTTGGGCTCCTCGGCGTACGTATCTGGTTGGCACGTGCCTGGGCATCGGCTGAATCGGAGTGAGTTCTTTTGCCAATTCACTTCCAGATTGTGATACTTCAGCCAATCGTGTCCTAAAAACAAATCTGTTTTTCCCAGGGAGGATACGCCGAATTCCCAAAGTTCTGAGTGCGCTCCAATTATCATTTTCAATTGTACCATCTCCGACAGTTTTTCATCCTTATTTTCCGATCCGTCAGCGTTGTACACCGGAATAGGGTGTGCGAGTTTTCTCGTGTTGAGGTTATTCCTCTTCACGAATTCCCTATCTACGCACGAACCCGTGCATCCCGAGTCCAGGAGAGCCGTTACCGCGATGCGTCGGCTGGTGGTCACATCCGTCACCATTGTCGGTATGTTCAACTGTCGTTTTCCTGTTCCTAAAACATACTTCTGATGTCTCTTCAAATTGTTCAACTGCCAGAAGGTCTCCGCTTCCGTCCCCTTGTTCAAGTCTTTCACCATCGCTTCCGTTACCTCCACCCGTCGTGACTCGTGACTCCATGTCCGAAGTGATTCTAGGGCTTGATTCATGGGTCGTTCCCATATGCGTCTCACCATCCATGGAGTCTGCCAGGCCTTCAAGCGAGATCCTATCGTCCTGATAGGTTCTTGTCGCCATTTTTGTTCCTTCTTACTCATTTCATACTCAATGTAATTTAAAATGCATGAATTTGTCATAGGAATTTTACATGTAGTAGGAAATGAGTCCTTGCTCGATCGGCTGGAACCTGTTCCGCTCGAGCCCACTAAAAACCCTTCTCTTTGGCCCATTCTGCTATGGCCTTTGCATCTTCATCCGTCATATCCTCCGCTAAGAACTCCTTCCACCCCATCTCCCTAATCCTTGTCTTTCCCGTCCAAACCTTCGGCGCCTTACAGTCGCGTGCCATGTGACCTTGCTTGCCACAGTTATAGCACGTAATTATCCACCGCTTCCTGTCCACATCCATTGCATTAGGATCCCTTGGTCTGGAACTTGACGCTGCTGCGGGGGGTGGACCTTGAGTTGCCCCGCTGCTTTGGTTCACAGGTGTTGGTGCAACCCTGTTTTGGGTTCCCTGTGGAGCCGTGTTCCTTGCTCGGTTGTCCTGTTGCGATCTTCCCTCTATATGATAGAAGGCCTTAGCGTCTCTCCACGCCTTATTCAACTCCGTTGCCTTCGTAAACCACCTCTCCAAATCTCCCGCCTGCAGTCCATCACCCGGCGCTCCCGTTTCCACTATCCTTAAACCCAGTTGTGGGTTTAGTCCCTTCCTGAATTGCGCTATCAGCGCAATTTCGTTGTACCCCGTCAGTTCTTTTAATCCCTTGAACTCGACGATGTAATCTTCCACCGGTTGATTACCCTGACTCAGCTTATTCATTTTTCGGATCACCTCATCGCGCGTCTCCGTAGTCATGAAATATGCTTTCATCTCCTCCTCAAATCCAGACCATCCCATGAATGGGCATGGTTTATTCATTGGCATCTGCACTTGCATCGGTGGTTGGGCTGGTTGCCCCATCGCTACTAACGATTCTTCCCATATGCCTGTTCTTTCTTGTACATATGTGGTGCCTTCCCGATACGTTCCCGCCGCATCTCTCGCCGCCTTCTCATCGATGTACTCCATAATCTCCTGCAGTTTGGTTGCTGCCCAGTTGCCCGCTCAGTTTGCCAACCCGCCTTTGATCCTTTGTAGGGCAATCATTACGCGTCGATCGAAATGCCGTATTTGCATCATCATAAAATATGCGCGCATCTGTCGCAACCAGTTTGCAACTAGATGCGGCTGCCCCTCAAATGCGTCCGGTAGGTCGATTTTCAGCGTCGGCGGTCTCTCTTCCGGTGGTGTGGGTGGCGTCCTTACTGCCTGTAAAATAGTGTTGGCCGATTCCGCCAACCCCGCTGCTGTTTGTCTTTGGCCCTCATCTCCCCTGGCCGTCCACGCTTCCTGCTGTTCAGCCGATCCGAAGCTTCTCAAAAGAGCTGTGACGAGCACCATGATTGCTGCCAACAGTGCATCTGTCACGTCGAATCCAACTGATATGTGAGCGTATTCATTGGACTTGTTCTTCTCCAACAGGTCCCATCCTCGTTCTCCAATTCGAGCCGGTACCACGTGTGACTTGAACGTGAGGAAACTAAAAGGTGCTTGCACCCTTATCTCTGTGTTTCTTAATTCCTCGTCGTAATTTGCAATCGTCCTCCAAGATGGGTTGTGCGGCCAAGCAAACCGTGTCCAATACTCCGGTTTGAACAGCCACAAGTAACAGAGTCCAGGGGTTTCTGGACCCGCTCCGCAGTACCCTGTAGGTGGTAGAGACTCTCTTGTCGCCCGTTCCACGCCTCGCGACCATGCGCCTATGTCTATCCTGGAAATTGCTATCTCTCGTAGTCGAGTGTGTATCTCTTCTACGAACCAGTCCCCCACAATTCTCCCGTAGACGTTTCTGGTCATCCTTCTAGTAATTCTTCTGGTGACCGTCAACAACTCCCTGGGATAGACCACGTCATCCTCCTCTTGACGTTCTGCGCCTAATCTTACTTCTTTCCACCCCCACTTCCACTCGACAAGCTCGTCTATATCTTTCCACGTATAGACGCCAATGTCGTACTTCCTCTCGGGGTCTCTAACTGGTACCACATGGAAGACTCCCTCTGAGTCTCCATCCGCTAACTCAAAAAGAGCCGATTCGTCCCTAAGTTCCTGTTCGTACCCGTGTATCTCTGAAATTGTTGGGTACGCTGGCCAGTCATACATGTCGTAGTGTATTTCTTTGAATAGATACATGTAGCAGAAACCCTTTCTGCGCCAAGGGGCTCTGCCTTCACTCATGTAACGGTACGACCTTTTTGCCTCCGGTTTCTTGGGTCGTCGTCTCTTTCCAGGTAATGCCGGTTCCTTGGCGTGCTGTACTCGCCATCGGTCTATCCTCCTCATGTGGTCCGTCAGACCCTCCTCCTCGCATTCTTTCAGGAACGCGTTTAGACTGATTCCCCACAGCCCATCTAGAACACCCTCTCTGATATAGTTTTTTGGAGTTGGTGGTGACGCCATGCGCTCCGGCTTGCAATACGGTAATGGATCATAACGTAGCCGCTTTGCATGTCTCAGCGAGTTCATTATATTGCCGTTCAATGCATGTTGCAATTTATTTCTGGCTTCGTGTGATAAAGACCAATGCCGTGCCACCAGTTCCAGATCGCGCTCGGTGCAATCGAATGCCTTTTTACGTAACTTGCCAACACTTGCAAGTCGATTTCTATCTCCAAGACCATGTCCTGACCATCTCCCATACCCTTACCACCAACCTGGTGCAAGGTAATGAATGCTCCTTGAGACCATTTTGATTTCTGGTCTCTGATCGTCTTGTTACATTCCTGTACATGGATCCTATTGTACAGGCGCTCTTTGTCAAAGCTAATATGGACGCCCTTCATCTGCTCGAATTTATTTATCATTTCATCGTAGCGTCTGAATACTCCTTCGTATAACATAACTGACGACCATTTCTTTTTATCCCATGATGCTTTTGGAATAAATCATCCATTCATTTCATCCGCGCTGAACTTCCACTCCGCCGGCACATTCCTTACCCAATCCTGAGTGACTGGTTTAGGAACGACCGCAACCGCGCGTGCCTTTACTTTCTCCTGCGCCTTCTGCGCCCTTTCTTTAACAACACGAGCCTCCTCACGCTCCTTCAACAATGCCTCCCATGCGGCATCCTGCTCGGCCCGAGCCACTCTGTCAGCCTCCTCCAAGAGGCGGCGTGCCTCTTGTTGGTGCTGCTGGCGCTCTGCAGCCTGGTGCATCATCCATCTCAGGACGTGCGAGTTGTGTTGAACTGGGACTGCCAGTACCTTCTTCGGTTGTCGCGCAAGCCATCGCTGCCACTCGACCTGAAAGCGCTCCCGCTCCCGCATTTCTCGGTTGGTTTCTATTTGTCCCTGCAATAAAAACTCCCACTTGTACGGGCCCTCCTCCAACCCGTCACAAGATGCCTTCCTTTCCTCTGCTGAGACGCCCTTACGGGGATGTCGCCTAGAGGAGTTGGTCTGCATGCTCCCACTCACACACAGTGCCTGGGACTTCACTGGGGCGTCCTCGTGCTCAGGGCGTGAACCCTGATACGTGATTGGTGCCCCCAGACTGTACACCCTTGACACACCATGCGCTCGCGGTTGTCTTCGCGGTTTCCTCCCGCTCTTCTGCTGTACTGTCTGCCACAGCCCCCGACCCACTATCCCAGGAAGGAGTGGCACTCTCGACAAGCACAGTTCTGTCGCCTTAGAATTCTTCAATGGCTTACCACCATCACTGGATGCTGTTATCAGGACAGCTCCTGGTCGAACCAACGTCACCGTCGTGGCGGCGTTGGTTGTCATGTTGGTAGTAGAAAAGTTGTAGTCGATACGATGTGGATGCGATGTCGTCGACGTCGTGTCCAGTAGTCTTGGAGGCTCTTGATTATGCCACAAGGTCGTCAGACCAGGGGACACGATCAGAGGAACAAGAGAAAAAGAAAACGAGAAAACTCTGTTGAATAGTCTGCGACTATGACAATCAAGAGCCTAGAGCTCTTGACGCTACAACCAAGACTATATACCCAAAGCCTCACCCCCCCTTACTAATCCATCACCTGACCGCCTCACCTCTGCCTCATGCCGACCCGCGGTCTGCTTACATAATCTTGAAAGATAAGATCTCCGATAACCCGATAAGAGATCCGAGCTTCCCGAGATAAGAGATAAGATAAGATAAGATCTTAAGATAAGATCAAATCGTAACACCCAACTGAAGCCAATTCTGTACATTGGCTATCTACGATAATTAAAAGACCTTCTCATCATTTATTAATATAGTTCTAAAACTATTGATTATTTTATTTGGCATAGAAGGATGGCACATCCTAGTGATAATGTGTTAAACCATATATTCAGAAATACTGAAAATAGTTCAAAATTTATTAAACCCCATATGAAGAGCATTTGTAAAACATGTATAATGGGTAAACTTGATAATAAACCATATCATGTTTCATCTAGTAGAGCGACTAAGTTGCTGGAATTAATACATGTTGATTTAATTGAGATGCCAATACAATCATATCATAAACAGAAATGGGCTTTATTAATTCTTGATGACTATTCTTCTTTTGCTTATGTAGCATTACTTCAATCTAAAACTGATACTTTTAATTCAATTAAAGCCTATATTGTCTTTATTGAAAATCAGTTGAACCTCAAAGTAAAAAGTATGCGTTCAGATTGAGGGGGAGAATTTGTGAATCAAAAGCTCAATAACTATTTTCAAGATAAAGGTATTAAACATGAACTAAGTGCTCCACATGTTCATCAACAAAATGGTTGTGCAGAACGATTAAATGAAACTATTCTAAAGAAAGCTTATACACTTTTATTAGAATCAGGATGCCCAAAATCCTGGTGGTCTTTTGCATTTGAGACTGCAGTTCATATATATAATCGTACACCATTAAGAACTAAACGGTGATACGCCGGCTACATATCCACACGGGTACCACACGCACACACGAACGGAAGAAGCAAAATAGAAAGTGTTCGAAGCCACTTGCCCAGGGAAGAAGCACTAGAAGTAGGTCACACTCCATTCAAAAGAAGGGTGAGCATTTCGAAACAGTTTCGGCTGAGTCGGCCACCTCAGCGTTTGGAGAAGCGTAAACATCCAGCCCGTCACCGCCTCCGTAGTGCCAGACAGAAAGGCACCTGCATCACTAGACGTGTGCCTGACAACCAGACGAATTTCATATCCACCCAGACCAGCCATCGCATGATTCAAAAAACATAAAAAGTTGTCCCTGCCGCTCCCCAACTCCTATCAGAACCTTATTTGATGGTTATCACACACAGCATGCATAGATCAGCCCGACAGAACGGAATCACTCCTTCTGGCCAGCGCTTAAGCCTTAGAGAAAGGCTTTCCTCATCGAATCAGTCGTCGCTCGCCACCAGGATCACGGACCGCACGGAATCTCCCACTGTAGACCCAGATTCGTCAATGGTAGATGTACCCCCTAGCCCAGTCAAACCACCCACGCCATCCAGCACCACCAGCGCCACGGTAGACCCAGGAGCCGCACTTCGAATGATACCATCGTCCGAACGAATGAGCATGGCTATTACGAATTTGATTGGAATGCAGTTTGCGGATTTGAGGCTGGTCCCCGACGACTGTTGGACCCACCTGACGCACAGCATTGGAGCTAGAGGAGGCCGGGAGAATATGTTCCATGACATGAACGAAGCATCCACCTTAATGGCACCAAGGGACCCGCGCCTTCGAAACCGGTTCTACCTTGAACTCATCAACAGCTCAGTCTCGGTGGGGGAGCTAGCCTCAGTCGAACGAACACACTTCATGGTTGGACAAGTAGTCTGGCGGACCAATGTGATTGCCGAGCACGACGGTTTTCGAAGGACAATATCCCCTGGGGGCCCTTGGATCATAGTAGGTCGAACTCTTGCAAGATATGCGGTCATCAACAGGGAGGGGACATTGCATCCGAGGCTGGTTCCAGCAGACCAGTTAATGCCCTACTATTCAACGTGGCATGTGGCGCGCCTTCCTGCGGACTTGACGAGTCATGGGGACTTGGAGAACCTCCTCTGTCATGATTTCAAAGCCTAGGAAACACTGGGGAGCGGTCACCATCGTCGCAGAAGACTTCGACCAAGGAACCCGAATGGCGATAGAAGCCTATATGGGCGTTGCGAGCATCGGTGATGGCAGATGAGTTCTGCACTCAGTTTGTACCTGTTTCGTTTTGTTGTTATGGACTCGTTTCCTCCGTTCCTTCCCTACGACCTTCGAAAGGATGGTGTCCAGGAGACTCCTATCAGTCGGTGGAGTGGACTTTCTTCTTCGAATTGATTCTTAGCTACCATCATTTACTTTATATACATGTATCTTCGCCTTTATGCAACAGAGAAAAATTGACCTTCTTTCCCTCCCCTCAGAGTTCGGTGCTAGCGTTGCCCTCTCTCTGAGTCTTGCCTTAGGTCCCTTGCCCGTGTCCAGCCTTGTTTTCGACCTTGTCTTTGCCCTGTCTCCTCTCGTCTGCCCCATTCGTCCTCTTCTCCACACTCTTATCCCTCGTCCCCTCCTTTGGACGAACACTCTGGTTCGACTACTCTCAGTTGGCCCCCACTTACAGTCACTTTCGTACTTCGTCGTATTAGTGAAGACCAAGAAACCCCTTCCGCCCTCGCCATCAGTCTCGGTGTGTGTTCGAATCCCCTTCATCCAGCCTCTGCGCCACTTCGAATGTCTGTCCACCCATGCTCCCCTCCAGCCAGCCTGTTGCTACTGAAGGTGTGCCCCAATCCAGATTCGATTTTGTGGTTGGTTTGTGTGTTGGGTTCGTTTTGGGTTTCGTCCACGACGCTGCGCATCAATGGATAACACCTTATGAAACTATGATGGGTAAAAAACCTGATATGTCATATTTTAAAATATTTGGATGTTTGGCATATGTCTATATAGTCAAAGAAAGACATAAAGATAAGTTATCACCAAGAGCTGAACCAATGACATTCATTGGATATGAAAGTAAATCATATAAGTTCATGAATGACAAAAATACTATAGTCATTGCCTCATATGCCATATTTGATGAAAACATATTTCCTAAATTATCTAAAGATGAGATTATCCATAAAGATAAATACCCAACTTTAGATCTAGATAAAATTTCCACAACAGATAATCATTATAATCATGACACTACGAAAAATGATAAAAGGCAATCATTTCATGATTCAAATGATTCTGATGATAGTGATTCGTTGGATACAGATGATCATAAGTCTGACACAAAAAGAAAACCAACAGACAATCAATCAGAAGACAGTGATTCTTCTAATAATACTTATCATGATGCAAATGATAAATATTTTAAATCACAAAGTAATAAATCACACAAAGATAATATTCCTACAAAGGTTGATAAAGGAAAACAGAAAGATGTTATTAAGAGATTAACTTCTTCAGAAATTCAACGAGAAATTGATCAATTTAAAAAAGATTCTGAGGCAATTAATAGAAAATATTCTAGACTTGGAAAATGGAATATTGTTAATAAACAAGTTGCAGAACTTTCTAATAATACTCCTTCAACATCAAAAACTAAACATATTGATTTATCAAAAATATATAAAATACTTGATAAACATGAAAAAGAAAGACTCGCAGAACTTGATAATCTTTCTGGACGAAATAAAACTCTTGAAATAGATGAAAAATTTATTAGAGAAGATATTAAAAAAAGAGTCAAAGAGATTTTTAATAAACCTCTTCTTAAATCTAAGTTTGAATTGAATACTGGAGATTTTTGGGATCCTACTGTTAGCATTAGAGATAATGTTACTACAGGTTCTAAACATATTGGAAAAAAGTTAGACCTGCAGGCAGCTAAAAGAGGAAAACTTGATAATGATAGACCAAAAATCATACCAGATCAATCATCTCACCCATTTGGTTTTAGAGAGCAAGAAAGAAAAGTTATACAACAAAAACTTGCTACTAGAAAATTGTCTAGGAAACCAAAAGTTAGAATAATTGATAATAATGTTTATGGAGATAAACATCCTGCTAAAATACAAGCAGAAATTCAAACAGATAAAGATTTTGAAAAGATTGTTAAACAACAAAATAAAAAAGAAAAGGAATGGCATGATATGCTTAAAAAACCAATTAACATATCAAAGCTACAAGAGTTAGATACTAAATTAGGTAAAGAACAATGAATTGTTCAACCTGAATTAACTTTAGAAGATCTCATGCCTATAGATAAATCTAAGCATGAAAGAGATCGTCTTAATAAACTCTTTGGTAGAAGACCTAGAAAGGAAATTATCGTTGAACCAAAATTAGATGTAAAATCTGATGATAAAAAGGTTGATAATAAACCAGAAAAATCAGAAGAACTGGAAAGAACAGTAACACCAGCACCTTCTGATAATGTGATTACACCAATTCCTAGTTCTCCAAGTTCAGAAATCAGTAATGAAGACTGGATGGAAAAACGTAAACAAAGACAGAAAAGAATGGATAAATTCTTACTTTCAAAAGCAGCAGCAAAACTTGTAGATCAAGAAAATAGGAAAAAGGGTATACCTGTTGTATACAGAGATCTTTTAAAGATAAAAGACAAAGATCCTGAATCATATTCAAAATGGGTAGAAGCTATGAAAGAAGAAATTAAATCTATACAGAAAAGAAATGTATGGGAATTAGTTGACAGACCTAAAGATTGTAAACCTATAGGTTGTAGATGGGTTTACACTATAAAGCAACAAGATAATAGATATAAAGCGTGATTAGTTGCTCAAGGCTTTTCACAAGTACCAGGAATAGACTTTGGAGCCACATTTAGCCTGGTTTCAAGATTCGAAACTGTTAGAATCTTATTAGCATTAGCAACTTTAGAGGGATGGGTACTCAAAGCACTAGATGTTAAAACTGCTTTTCTATATGGCCAATTAGAAGAGGAGATATATATGGAACAACCGGATGGTTTCAAAACCAATGATAGAAATAAAGTCTATAAATTAAATAGAGCTTTATATGGTTTGAAACGAGCATCATTAGCTTGGAATATTCAAGCTCATAACAGTATAACTAAATTAGGATTTAGAAGATTATATCCTGATACAGGAATATATGTCAAACAAACTGAGAATGACATCATAGTCATTATATTATATGTTGATGATATAATATTCATGGGCAATAATGAAAAGACTGTTAATGATCATGAAAAGAAATTCATGGATAAATGGGAAAGTAGAGATTTAGGAGATTTAAGTGAATATTTAGGAATGAACATTGTGATTGATAAACAAAATCATATAGTCACAATTGATCAAGCTAAATATGCGATTGGGCATCAAATCCTATTGATCGAAAATCAACAACAGGGATGGTTGTCAAGTTAGCTGGAGCACCAGTATATTGGAAATCAGCAAAACAAAAAACTATTGCGTTGTCTTCAACAGAAGCAGAATACATGGCTGCATCAGATGCATGCAGACAAATATCTTGGTTGAAGAATTTGTTTGAAGAGTTAGGATATAATATTAGATCCATTCCATTAATAATGGATAATCAAGCAGCAATTTATATGGCTTCAAATCCAGCTCAAGAACAAAGAACGAAACATATGGATGTCAGATATCATTATATAAGATCATGTGTCAAAAATGATTTAGTTGATCTTTATTATATTAAAACTGAAGATCAAGCTGCTGACATATTAACTAAGAACTTATTGTTGAATAAGCATAGTAGGATGCTTAAATTATGTGGAATACACATTTAGTAAAATATTCAACAAGGGGGAGTGTTAAAAGTTAGATTAGATAATTAAGAATTAATTAGATAATTAGAATTAGAAGTAATTAGTGTTTTATATTTGACTAAATATCTATTTAGATTATGTGATATCACATGATAAGCACGTGATTAGTCATGTGATTAGTCATGTGATTAGTCATATGATTAGTCATATGATTATAGGCTCATCTAGACTCTGATTAGTAATAATAAACTCTTATTTGTACTTATGTATGAAATTATAGAGTTCAGAGATATTTATATCTTTGACAGATTTTATAGAGTTTGATGGGACGAGTATCAACTGAATTGAATAGTTGATAAGAATCATTTATATTTAGAACATGACTCATAAATGACTCATATGACTGTGCATTGCTGTGCAATGACTGTGCAATGACTGTGCAATGACTCATAGTACTGCGCATGAGTCATATAGCTGTGCACATAAGTCATTTAGAAGGAAATGATGTCATATAGAACATCATAGAATGATTAAAAATAGATAATAATAAAAGAAACTCATTTAATAGTATTTTTATTATTATATTTTGTACCTAGATTAGGGTTACTGAAATGTATATAAGGAGGGTGTTTTGGACGCTAAGCTCCCCAGTTTTTCCACCTAACACATAGGCAGATAAGCACTCTAACTAACAAATGTAAGTTATTGAAACCTTACTTAGCTAGTGTCTGCGCTGCTGTTCCTTGTTTCAATATCCCACATAGATCACACAAGCACATGTCCCCAAGTGTAACTCTGAAACAGCGGATGTTACGATTTCTTTCCCTTTCGTTAATGGACTCATTTTATTATATAATCATCGTTATGCGTTTCATGGACGCTCATCTCCTTTAGCTACTTTACCTTCACATTTCCTTTCTTAGGTATTTAGCTGTACGTTTCCTTTTATATTTCTCTTGTTCTTTTACAATATAAACCGTCTTGTAAAGTAGCTAGACTTCAGTTCCAACTTAATCGAATTCTTCTCTCAACCTCTGAACGAAACTCCTCGCTCTCATCTTCGAGCTCGTCGTTAATTTGACCTTTGTCATCGTTTGACTTAGCGTCCAGAACTTGTCCAGTAGGCTGGGAGCAGACCGAGACTCTGCTTGCCACTGTTGACTTAGAACGAACTGCGTTGAGAGCATCGATCTTAACACAAGTTGGAACTCCCAGAACCGCTCAGTGTTTCTACACTAGCCAGACACCATTGATACCAGAACCTCGAACCTCAGACCACCGAACGGCTCTGTCCGTTTCAGACGAAAGTATTATCTAGATCGACGAGAGGTTTTTCCGTCGACTACTGGAACAGGGTGGTTTTTCCGCTCAGGAACTAAGAAAAAGAACGAACCAGTACCAGCATCCCTCTTTGAAGGTGATTATATTGAAGGAGACGGAAAGGAAGTCTTCCCAGATAATGTTTGGATTGAGTGGATCAACGAAGATCTAAAAGAGGATTTTTACTCTCTATTTTTTCCACCCACTGAAGAACCAGAATCCTCCTGGTGGAACGAATTCCTCAGTCTCTCTGGAGCACCACCACAGGACAGATACGCACTCCAAGACAAAGGAATACAGCCTTGGAGAGACTTCCTAGAACAGAAACAGATCGAACAAAGTTTATTTGGAGATCCAGAATCAGGAAAGAAGAAAGACGAAACAAGAGAACCAGAAGAACCAAAAGGAGAAAAGATGGCAACCGACGCAGCAGCACCTGCCTCTAAAGGAGATATCAAACCACAGCCTATGCGTGTTTTTACAGGAAAACGAACTGAAGCAAAGGCTTTCATTGGAAGTCTTGAAGATTACTTTGTCTTAAATGACGATAATTATAAAGGCAAAGCACAGAAACAGATTCGATTTACTCTTGCCTGTCTTGGGCAGGAACTTGACGATTGGAAAGTCCTGATCAAGGATGAATTAGATGATGAGGAAGAAGGAACCCTTACTTGGACGAACTGGGCAGAATTCAAGAAGCGTTTCCTAGCCGATTGGGGAGAAGTCAATAGTGCTCTCAGAGCGCTGAACAATCTAGCCAATCTCAGAGTAGGGGGTGATGTTTCAGTCCCTGAATATATCAGAAAATTCCGTATGGAGATCGGTACTTCAGGATTGAAAGGAACAACTGCGCAACTCCAGGCCTTTGTTAAAGGACTCCCTGAGAGTATCGCTACAAAGATCCTTGAAGCGAATGTTTTATCCATGAAAGAAGCATATGAGAAGGCAGAACAGCTTCATGGCGCTTGGGAAATGATGCGAGCACTTGGGCGAAAACCAGGACAAGGGAACCGCTCCAATTTTAATCGAAACACCAATAATAGGGGCGGATCAACCCGATCAGTAAATGCTATGCCCACTGGACGTTTGACAGATGAACAAAAGGAGGAATACATGAAATCTGGAAAATGTTTCAGATGTGGAAACCAGGGGCATGTTTCAAGGAACTGTCCCAAACGAAACACCACGTCAAACGCCTCCTTCAGGGCCTCCTCATCGTTTCAGAATAAGGGGATCAGATCTATCCCTGAAGATGCGTCCAAAGAGAAGAAAGATGACCCAGTTGCAAGCATCAGAGCGATCCTTGCTGGAATGAAGGCCGATGAACGAGAAGGTCTTCTCAATGAACTCGAAAACGAGGGTTTTTAATCCGGAAGCGTCACACAGTGGTTGGCACTTCCATAACAAATGGACATTCACAGTTAGCGCTTGATTCTGTAATAGTAAGATCAAATAATGACAAGCGCCTTTCAATTTCTGTGGAAACGTCCAATTTACCCGCTGAAACTTCGGCTCTAATCGATTGTGGAGCAGAAGGGAATTTTATTGACGAAGAAGTAACCACCAAGTTACCAAAAGAAAGATTGCGAAAACCAATTAGAGTCAGAAACGCAGATGGAACGGTTAACACCAACGGAATGATCACTCATCAAGTCCATATTCAATATTCAATCGGGGGAAAACAATACAGCAATTGGTTTCTAATCACTAGATTGGGAGATCAACGATTAATTCTGGGAATTCCTTGGTTAGAAGAAAACAATCCTACTATTGATTGGAGAGATAAAACGATACACCTCATCGATGAACAACGGAATGAAGGAACTATCTGGCAAATGGCATTGGACAATCATCAATGGGGCGAAGACGATTATTGGATTAGAGTCAAGACGTCAGCATCTCAAGCATTAGAACATCAGTTGAAAAAGGAGGAACCGAAGACGGAATTACCATTAGAATATGGGAAATGGCGTTCAGTCTTTGAGAAAAAGGCATCAGAACGATTCCCAACTTCCAGAACTTGGGATCATGCTATCGATTTAAAAACTGGTTTTAATCCTAAAGTTAGCAAGATCTATCCATTATCAATCAAAGAACAGTCATCGCTAGACGAATGGATTGAGGAACAGCTAGCTAAAGGATACATCAAACCGTCGAAATCTCCTCAAGCATTGCTGTTTTTCTTTGTCTCAAAGAAGGAAAGTGGTGTGCTTCGGCCGTGCCAAGATTATAGATATTTAAACGATTGGACAATCAAGAATGCGTACCCATTACCTCTAGTATCTGATCTCCTTACAAAACTCGCTGGAGCACAATATTTCACCAAGTTAGACCTCCGTTGGGGATATAATAACGTCAGGATTAAGAAAGGTGATGAATGGAAAGCTGCTTTCATTACCAACAGAGGACTATATGAACCAACTGTTATGTTCTTTGGCCTATGCAATTCGCCATCTACATTCCAAACCATGATGAACAAATACTTCAGAGACATGATTAATGAAGGATGGCTCATTATCTACATGGACGACATCCTGATATGTTCTCAGAATTTGAACGAACTAGAAGAACGGACAAAGAGGGTTCTCGATCGATTGGAGGAGAACGATCTGTTCCTGAAATTAGAAAAATGTAAATTCGCTGTTCAAGAAGTCGAATTTTTGGGCATGATCATCTCACCTGGGAAAATACAAATGGATCCTATCAAACTCGCAGGAATAGCCGATTGGCCAGTACCATCAACGGTTAAACAAGTCCGATCATTCTTAGGTTTTGGGAACTTTTATCGACGTTTTATTGGAAATTTTGCAGCAATTGCAAAACCACTCACAGACCTGACCAAGAAAGCGGAACCATTCGACTGGAATAATGAACGACAACTTGCCTTTGACACCTTAAAGCAACGGTTCGCCTCTATGCCAGTTTTGTTGATGCCAAATCCTGCAAAACCATTCATCCTTCAAACTGATGCCTCTAACAAAGCAATTGGAGCAGTACTGAAACAGGCTGATGAATCTGGAGCACTTCATCCATGTGGATTTATATCTCATGCGCTAACACCAACGGAACAGAATTACCAAATCTATGACAGAGAATTGCTTGCAATCATCAAGGGACTTGCAGTTTGGCGCCATCTATTACATGGTTCTCCTCATACGACCATTGTCCATTGTGATCATAAGAACTTGTCCTATTACCGAACTGCTCAACGATTAACACCTCGACAAGCTCGGTGGTCATCATTGTTATCTGAATTTGATCTTCGTATTGAACATATACCTGGGACAAAAATGTTCGAAGCAGATGCATTATCCAGACGACCAGATCACATGGGAAATGATGAAGAACAAACTACTGTCACTGTTCTGCCAAATGACCAATTTATTCGACTAATCAATGATGATCTTGCCAGTGAACTAAAGAAATATATGGCAAATGATGATTTTGGACGCATCCTTATTGAAGTTATCACTAAACAAAGGGCGCCACCGATTAAATCGAAACTGCAAGACTGGACATATACTCATGGCATCATCTACTACCTAGGCAAGATCTATGTTCCTGATCGAATTGAGTTACGCATTCGGTTAATCAAGGAAATACATGAAGCATTATCTTCTGGACATCCTGGACGATTAAAAACACTAGCGCTTTTAAAACGTGATTACTGGTGGCCTGGAATGTATAGACATGTCAAAGAATGGGTTGATGGTTGCGCACTCTGCCAACAAATGAAAGTCAATACTCACCCAAATTCACCGGCATTAATCCCTATTCCATCAACAGCTACACGCCCATTTCAGCAGGTCACACTCGATTTCATCACTGATCTTCCTATTTCCGAAGGCTTTGATTCCATATTGGTCACGGTGGACCATGGCCTTACGAAGGGGGTAATTTTCACCCCTTGCAACAAGACGATCGATGCTTTAGGAACTGCAGATCTTTATATCTCTGAAATATTTAAACGCTTTGGACTCCCCAACATCCTAATCTCTGATAGAGGACCACAATTCTCTGCTAAAGTATTTCAAGAAATACGAAAAGCTTTAGGAATCGACCACAGGATGAGCACAGCCTATCATCCTCAGACAGATGGAGAAACTGAACGTGTAAATCAAGAACTCGAGATCTATCTTAGAATGTTCTGCACAAATGAACCCCATAAATGGAAGCCACTATTACCCATTGCTGAATTTGCACACAATAACCGATATCACGACACAATAAAAACATCCCCATTTCAACTCATGTACGGATCAGATCCGATCGCTATCCCTACAGCAGCAATCAAAATGACTGCACCAACAGCAGAAGAATGCCTTCAAATGCTTCGAAAAGCCAGAGAAGAATGTTAAGATCGATGCTCTCAACGCAATTCGTTCTAAGTCAACAGTGGCAAGCAGAGTCTCGGTCTGCTCCCAGCCTACTGGACAGGTTCTGGACACTAAGTCAAACGATGACAAAGGTCAAATAAACGACGAGCTCAAAAAGATAAGAGCGAGGAGTTTTCGTTCAGAAGTTGAGAGAAGAATTCGATTAAGTTGGAACTAAGGAAAAGAGACATACATGAGAGTCTTTATATACAAAAAGAACAAGGAGAACGTAAAAGGAAATGTATAGCTAATACCTTGGAAAGGAAAAGTGAAGGATAAAGCTAAAAGGAAATAAGCGTCCATGAAACGCATAGCTATGATTATATAATAAAGGAGTCCGTTAAACGAAAGGGAAAGAAATTGTAACATTACCCCCTTCGTATGCAAGAAGTCACCGACTTCTTATCCTGTTCCCCAGCCATGGTTTCCATTGTTCGTCCACCCATGATCCCTGCGCGACTTTAACCATTCGGCAATGGTATTGATGTCGTGATTAGCGGTCTCAAACCGCCATTGCAAAGTCCTTGTAATGTAGTCAAGTTGGACCGTTTGTTCAAGGATCGCGTCGCGCTCTTCGTCTGTGACAGTGTGAGGGTCGGTGGTGAGGGCGGTGTTGAGCATGGCATCGAGGGGTCCGGCGAATAACTGATAGTCGACAATGAAGGTGGCGAGGGCTTCCTGAGCCCGAAGAAGGGTGGCGTTAGGGGTCCTAGCGAGAGGTGGTGCAGGTGGAGCGGGTAGAGGTGCCTCTTCCTCAATAAAGACGTCCATGAGCTCGTCTGGGTGCTGATGAAGGTCAGCGATGGTGGAGGAAGGGGAGGCGGGCCAATTCGGGAAGAGGTAGTCGTCGATGGTGGTGGTGGTGGTGACAAAGACCTCAATAGGGAGGTCATGAGCGGTGGCGAGGAACGGGGAAGCAGCGACGAAGGTAGGATCATAACAATGGCCACAGGCTGTGACCAAGAGTGCGAAGGCGAAAGCAACGAGGTAGGCGACGACGACGATGGCAGACATGTTGTATCGATAAGATGAGAGAGGACAAGACCTCTGGGTGTGGTTTAAATATCCCAAACCTCGTCGTCGGAGTCCAAAGCTAAGATCTCTTCAATCTCAGGTTCTCTGGTCCTGAGAAAGTTCTCATGGGAGTTTCTAGCCGCTTCTTCTTGTTCTGATCGGATTCTTGCATTGTCAGGGTGTGGAATACGAATTTGGTCAGGGCGTTCATGTCATGTAACGTGTATCTCTGGGTTGTTTATGCTGTCCTGTATTGCTTGGTTCAGAAAAATGTAATATCGCTCGGTTGCAAGGGCGATTTCCATTTGCGCTCTTGTGCGGCTAAAATTTTCACTTCCCCTTATATTCATTCGTCGTTCATATTGCCATTGTTCCACGGAGATGTCTCTGCCACATTGAATAATTCTCTGTAAAGCTTCTGATAATTCAGGGAAGGTTCGTCGTAACCAAACCTTGTGATAAACGTTATCATATTGAAAACAGGGATGGACTGATGCTGGAAGATAATGTGATTCGGCTTCCTGGAATGTGGGCAGTTCTCCTAGATCAAAAGAGAGGCGATGATATTGGGGAAGATACTTTGGCAAGGCATTATATGGAATTTCTGTATGTCCTTGCAGATGAATTCGTTTATGAGGAGGTAATCGTGATACTTTGGGCGGTTTTGACATCATTGGGACGTATTTCAATGTCTGATATGTAGAGAGCGTTCATTTAGAAGGATGTTTAAAGGCAGGAACAAACATCTGCGTGACAGAGTATCTGGTTTTGACAGTAGGAGTGTATCGTCCAATGGTTCTGCAGAATCTTTTGACATAGCGGATATTATGTTTTAATTGGAGGTTGGTGCGATAATAAGTCATTGTGCCGAATATTTCAGAGGTTTCTTCTGTTTTTATACTCTACTAGAATATCCGCAGCATTGCCCAAATGTCGTTCTGGTTCCCAGGTATTGTCATTTGCTCCATAGCCTTTCCACTTGACTAAGTATTGATAACCGGCTCCACGTTTTCGATGTCCAAGGATAGCCTCAATCTCAAACTCTTCTTGTCCATTAACCATATCGGGAGGTGGCATAGTGAAATTCGGACCATGCATTGAGGTTTCCTTATATGGAGTGAGGAGCGATGCATGAAACACAGGGTGAATGCGCCATTGTTTCGGTAATTTCAATCTATAGGTAACTGGCCCCATGACTTGTTCAACCTGGAAGGGTCCTTCTCGTTTTGGTGCTAGCTTTCTTGATTGATACGGAATGTGGAGATTCTTGTTTTCAAGCCAGACTTTGTCACCCTTTTCGAATCTGATTGACTTGTCTCTGTATCTATGAGCGACCATTTGTCTAGCAAGTTCATGAGCAGCTAAAGCTTCTTCTCTGGCTTTTCGAAGCATCTGGAGGCGTTCTTCTGCTGCTGGAGCAGTCATTTTGAGTGCTGCTGTAGGGATAGCGATCGGATCTGTTCCATACATAAGTTGGAATGGAGATGTTTTTATTGTATCATGATAACGATTATTGTGTGCAAATTCGGCGATAGGCAAGAGTGGTTTCCATTTGTGGGGTTCATTGGTACAAAACATCCGAAGATAGATCTCAAGTTCTTGATTGACACGTTCAGTTTCACCATCTGTTTGAGGATGATAAGCAGTGCTCATCCTGTGATCAATTCTTAATGCTTTTCGTATTTCTTGGAATACTTTAGCAGAGAATTGTGGTCCTCTATCAGAGATTAAGACATCTGGGAGTCCAAAGCGCTTGAAGATTTCAGAAATATAGAGATCGGCTGTTCCTAAAGCGTCGATTGTCTTGTTGCAAGGGGTGAAAATTACCCCCTTCGTAAGGCCATGGTCCACCGTGACCAATATGGAGTCAAAGCCTTCGGAAACGGGAAGATCGGTGATGAAATCGAGTGTGACCTGCTGAAATGGGCGTGTAGCTTTTGATGGGATAGGGATTAATGCCGGTGAATTTGGGTGAGTATTGACTTTCATTTGCTGGCAAAGTGCACAACCTTCAACCCATTCTTTGACATGTCTATACATTCCAGGCCACCAATAATCACGCTTCAAAAGTGCTAGTGTTTTCAATCGTCCAGGGTGTCCTGAAGATAATGCTTCATGTATCTCCTTAATTAATCGAGTGCGCAACTCAATTCGATCAGGCACATAAATCCTGCCCAAGTAATAAACGATACCATGAGTGTATGTCCAGTCTTGTAGTTTGGATTTAATTGGTGGTGCCCTTTGCTTAGTGATAACTTCAATAAGGATGCGTCCAAAATCGTCGTTTGCCATGTATTTCTTTAATTTGCTGGCAAGATCATCATTGATTAGTCGAATAAATCGGTCATTCGGCAAAACCGTGACAGTAGTTTGTTCCTCATCATTTCCCATATGATCTGGTCGTCTGGATAATGCATCTGCTTCGAACATTTTTGTGCCGGGTATATGTTCAATACGAAGATCATATTCAGATAGCAATGATGACCACCGAGCTTGTCGAGGTGTTAAGCGTTGAGCAGTTCGGTAGTAAGACAAGTTCTTGTGATCACAATGGACGATGATCGTGTGAGGAGAACCATGTAATAGATGGCGCCATACTGCAAGTCCCTTGATGATTGCAAGCAGTTCTCTGTCATAAATTTGATAATTCTGTTCCGTTGGTGTTAACGCATGGGATATAAATCCACATGGATGGAGTGCTCCAGATTCATCAGCCTGTTTCAGTACCGCTCCAATTGCTTTATTGGAGGCGTCGGTTTGAAGGATGAACGGTTTTGCAGGATTTGGCATTAACAATACTGGCATAGAGGCGAACCGTTGCTTTAGGGTGTCAAAGGCAAGTTGGCGCTCATTATTCCAGTCAAATGGTTCCGTTTTCTTGGTTAGATCTGTGAGTGGTTTCGCGATTGCTGCAAAGTTTCCAATAAAACGTCTGTAAAAGTTTCCAAAACCTAGGAATGATCGGACTTGTTTAACCGTTGATGGTACTGGCCAATCAGCTATTCCTGCGAGTTTGATGGGATCCATTTGTATTTTTCCAGGTGAGATGATCATGCCCAGAAATTCAACTTCTTGAACAGCGAATTTACATTTTTCTAATTTCAGGAACAGATCGTTCTCTTTTAATCGATCGAGAACCCTTTTTGTTCGTTCTTCTAGTTCGTTCAAATTCTGAGAACATATTAAGATGTCGTCCATGTAGATAATGAGCCATCCTTCATTAATCATGTCTCTGAAGTATTCGTTCATCATAGTTTGGAATGTAGATGGCGAATTGCATAAGCCAAAGAACATAACAGTTGGTTCATATAATCCTCTGTTGGTAATGAAAGCAGCTTTCCATTCGTCTCCTTTCTTGATCCTGACGTTATTATATCCCCATCGGAGGTCTAATTTGGTGAAATATTGTGCACCAGCAAGTTTTGTAAGGAGGTCGGATACTAGGGGTAATGGGTATGCATTCTTGATTGTCCAATCATTCAAATATCTATAATCTTGGCACGGCCGAAGTGCACCACTTTCCTTTTTTGAGACAAAGAAGAATGGCGATGCTTGAGGAGATTTCGACGGTTTGATGTAGCCTTTAGCTAGCTGTTCTTCAATCCATTCGTCCAGCGACGACTGTTCTTTGATTGATAACGGATAGATCTTGCTAACTTTAGGACTAAAACCGGTTTTCAAATCGATAGCGTGATCCCAAGTTCTGGAAGTTGGGAATCGTTCTGATGCCTTTTTCTCAAAGACTGAGCGCCATTTCCCATATTCTGATGGTAGTTCCGTTCTTGGTTCATCCTTTTTCAACTGATGTTCTAACGCTTGAGATGCTGATGTTTTAACTCTGATCCAGTAATCGTCTTCTCCCCATTGTTGATTGTCCAATGCCATTTGCCAGATAGTTCCTTTATTCCGTTGTTCATTGATGAGGTGTATCGTTTTATCTCTCCAATCAATAGTAGGATTGTTTTCTTCTAACCAAGGGATCCCCAAAATTAATCGTTGATCTCCTAATTTAGTGATTAGAAACCAGTTGGTGTATCGTTTTCCTCCAATCGAATATTGAATATGGACTCGATGTGTGATTATTCCATTAGTGTTAACCGTTCCATCTGCGTTTCTGACTTTGATTGGTTTTCGCAATTTTTCTTTTGATAACTTGGTGGTTACTTCTTCGTCAATAAAATTCCCTTCTGCTCCACAATCGATTAGAGCCGAAGTGTCAGCGGGTAAATCGGACGTCTCCACAGAAATTGAAAGGCGCTTGTCATTATTTGATCTTACTATTACAGAATCAAGCGCTAACTGTGAATGTCCGTTTGTTATGGAAGTGTCAACCGCTGTATGACGCTTCCGGGTTAAAAACCCTCGTTTTCGAGTTCATTGAGAAGACCTTCTCGTTCATCGGCCTTCATCCCAGCAAGGATCGCTCTGATGCTTGCAACTGGGTCATCTTTCTTTTCCTTGGGTGCATCTTCAGGGATGGATCTGATCCCCTTATTCTGAAACGATGAGGAGGCCCTGAAGGAGGCGTTTGACGTGGTGTTTCGTTTGGGACAATTCCTTGAAACGTGCCCCTGGTTTCCACATCTGAAACATTTTCCAGATTTCATGTATTCCTCCTTTTGCTCATCTGTCAAACGTCCAGTGGGCATAGCATTTACTGATCGGGTTAACCCGCCCCTATTATTGGTGTTTCGATTAAAATTGGAGCGGTTCCCTTGTCCTGGTTTTCGCCCAAGCGCTCGCATCATTTCCCAAGCGCCATGAAGCTGTTCTGCCTTCTCATATGCTTCTTTCATGGATAAAACATTCGCTTCAAGGATCTTTGTAGCGATACTTTCAGGGAGTCCTTTAACAAAGGCCTGGAGCTGCGCAGTTGTTCCTTTCAATCCTGAAGTACCGATCTCCATACGGAATTTTCTGATATATTCAGGGACTGAAATATCACCCCCTACTCTGAGATTGGCTAGATTGTTCAGCGCTCTGAGAGCGCTATTAACTTCACCCCAATCGGCTAGGAAACGTTTCTTGAATTCTTCCCAATTTGTCCAAGTAAGGGTTGTTTCTTCTTCATTATCTAATTCATCTTTGATCAGGACTTTCCAATCATCGAGTTCCTGCCCAAGACAGGCAAGAGTAAATCGAATCTGTTTCTGTGCTTTGCCTTTATAATTATCGTCATTTAAAACAAAGTAATCTTCAAGACTTCCAATGAAAGCCTTTGCTTCGGTTCGTTTTCCTGTAAAAACACGCATAGGTTGCGGTTTGATATCTCCTTTAGAGGCAGGTGCTGTTGTGTCAGATGCCATCTTTTCTGTTTCTTCTTTTGGATCTGTAGGTTCTCCTGTTTCGTCTTTCTTCTTCCCTGATTCTGGATCTCCAAATAAACTTTGTTCGATCTGTTTCTGTTCTAGGAAGTCTCTCCAAGGCTGTATCCCTTTGTCTTGAAGTGCGTATCTATCCTGCGGTGGTGCTCCAGAGAGACTGATGAATTCGTTCCACCAGGAGGATTCTGGTTCTTCAGTGGGTGGATAAAATAGAGAATAAAAGTCCTCTTTTAGATCTTCGTTGATCCACTCGATCCAAACGTTATCTGGGAAGACTTCCTTTCCGTCTCCTTCAATATAATCACCTTCAAAGAGGGATGCTGGTACTGGTTCGTTCTTCTTCTTAGTTCCTGAGCGGAAATACCACCCTGTTCCAGTAGTCGATGGAAAAACTTCTCGTCGATCTAGATAATACTTTCGTTTAAAACGGGCAGAGCCGTTCGGGGGTCTGAGGTTCGAGGTTCTGGTATCAATGGTGTCTGGCTAGTGTAGAAACACTGAGCGGTTCTGTGAGTTCCAACTTGTGTTAAGATCGATGCTCTCAACGCAATTCGTTCTAAGTCAACAGTGGCAAGCAGAGTCTCGGTCTGCTCCCAGCCTACTGGACAGGTTCTGGACACTAAGTCAAACGATGACAAAGGTCAAATAAACGACGAGCTCAAAAAGATAAGAGCGAGGAGTTTTCATTCAGAAGTTGAGAGAAGAATTCGATTAAGTTGGAACTAAGGAAAAGAGACATACATGAGAGTCTTTATATACAAAAAGAACAAGGAGAACGTAAAAGGAAATGTATAGCTAATACCTTGGAAAGGAAAAGTGAAGGATAAAGCTAAAAGGAAATAAGCGTCCATGAAACGCATAGCTATGATTATATAATAAAGGAGTCCGTTAAACGAAAGGGAAAGAAATTGTAACAAAGAAGCTCTAGCTGCTCATGAACTTGCTAGACAAATGGTCGCTCATAGATACAGAGACAAGTCAATCAGATTCGAAAAAGGCGACAAAGTCTGGCTCGAAAACAAGAATCTCCACATTCCGTATCAATCGAGAAAGCTAGCACCAAAACGAGAAGGACCCTTCCAGGTTGAACAAGTTATGGGACCAGTTACTTATAAATTGAAATTACCAAAACAATGGCGCATTCATCCTGTGTTTCATGCATCGCTCCTCACCCCATATAAGGAAACCTCAATGCACGGTCCGAATTTCACTATGCCACCTCCCGATATGGTTAATGGACAAGAAGAGTTTGAGATTGAGGCTATCCTTGGACATCGGAAACGCGGAGCCGGCTATCAATACCTAGTCAAATGGAAAGGCTATGGAGCAAATGATAATACCTGGGAACCAGAACGACATCTAGACAATGCTGCGGATATTCTGGTAGAATATAAAAACAGAAGAAACCTCTGAAACAGTCAACACAATGACTTATTATCGCACCAACCTCCAGTTAAAACATAATATCCGTTATGTCAAAAGATTCTGCAGAACTGTTGGACGATACACTCCCACTGTCAAAACCAGATACTCTGTCACGCAGATGTTTGTTCCCGCTTTCAAACACCCCTCCAAACGAACACTTTCTATATATCAGAAACTGAAATACGTTCCAATGATGTCAAAACCGCCTAAAGTATCACGATTACCTCCTCACAAATGAACGCATCCACAAGGCCATACAGAGATCCCATATAATGCTTTATCAAAGTATCTTCCCCAGTATCATCGTCTCTCTTTTGATCTAGGAGAACTACCCACATTTCAGGAAGCCGAATCACATTATCTTCCAGCATCAGTTCACCCTTGTTTTCAATATGACAACGTTTATCACAGGGTTTGGTTACGACGAACCTTCCCTGAATTATCAGAAGCTTTACAATGGATTATCCAGCTCGGCAGAGACACTTCCACAGAACAATGGCAATATGAACGACGAATGAACATAAGGGGAAGTGAAAATTTTAACCGCACACGAGCGCAAATGGAAATAACACTTGCAACCGAACGATATTACGATCTTCTGAACCAAGCAATACAGGCTAGCATGAACAATCCAGAAATACATGTTACACGACATGCACACCCTGAACAAATCCGTATTCCACACCCTGACGATGCAAGAACCCGATCAGAACAAGAAGAAGCAGCTAGGAACTCTCGTGAGAACTTTCTCAGAACCAGGGAACCTGAGATCGAAGAGATCTTAGCTTTAGACTCCAACGATGAAATTTGGGATATTTAAACCACACTCAACAGTCTAGTCTCCATCATATCGATACAGCATGTCCACAATCGTCGTCATCGCCTACCTTGTCGCTTTCACCTTTGCGCTCTTGGTCACAGCTTGTGGCCATTGTTATGACCCTTCTCTCGTCGCCGCCTCCCCGTTCCTCGCCACCGCCCATGACCTCCCTATCGAGGTCTTCGTTACCACCACCACCACCGTCGACGACTACCTTTTCCCGAATTGGCCCGCCTCTCCCTCATCCACCGTCGCCGACCTTCATCAACATCCAGATGAGCTTGCGGATTTCGTCATTGAAGAAGAGGCACCCCTACCCGCTCTACCCGTACCACCTCTCGCTAGGGTCCCTAACGCCACCCTTCTTCGGGCTCAGGAAGCCCTCGCCACCTTCATCGTTGACTATCAACTTTTCGCCGGACCTCTCAACGCCATGCTCAACACCGCCCTCACCACCGACCCTCACACCATCACGGATGAAGAACGCGATGCAATCCTTGAACAAACGGTCCAGCTCGACTATATCACAAGGACATTGCAATGGCGGTTTGAGACCGCTAACCACGACATCAATACCATCGCTGAATGGTTGAAATCGCGAAGGGATCATGGGTGGACAAATGGTGGAAACCATGGTTGGGGAACAGGTTAAGAAGTCGGTGACTTCTTGCATACGAAGGGGGTAATGTTACGATTTCTTTCCCTTTCATTAATGGACTCATTTTATTATATAATCATCGTTATGCGTTTCATGGACGCTCATCTCCTTTAGCTACTTTACCTTCACATTTCCTTTCTTAGGTATTTAGCTGTACGTTTCCTTTTATATTTCTCTTGTTCTTTTACATATATAAACCGTCTTGTAAAGTAGCTAGACTTCAGTTCCAACTTAATCGAATTCTTCTCTCAACCTCTGAACGAAACTCCTCGCTCTCATCTTCGAGCTCGTCGTTAATTTGACCTTTGTCATCGTTTGACTTAGCGTCCAGAACTTGTCCAGTAGGCTGGGAGCAGACCGAGACTCTGCTTGCCACTGTTGACTTAGAACGAACTGCGTTGAGAGCATCGATCTTAACAGCGGATGCAACACTGTCATTCCAAGTACAAGACTGTTTTGGGGTGAAAATGGTGGTTTGGAGGGAGCATTGTCTGGGCACAGTTGTTTTAATGATGGCTTGAACCATTTTTGCAAGGTGTGCTCAGTGGACTCATGAGGAAAAGCAGGAGCAATGAATATGAATTGTCAGCCCCTATCACTATGATTATTTCTGGCACTAGGAAGAGTAAGGTTATGGTTACAAGGTAATGTTCGACAGGTGCAGGAAGGAAGGACTCGGAAGGCGCTTTTATCCATGGGTATACGACAGGTTCCAGATTAGCTAGGAAATTGAGGAGACGTAGAGACTGCTTTTGTTGGTTGTCCTGTACTACGTGACATGACATGGTCATCAGGCCGTGAAAAAGAACGAGGGAAATGAGAGCCACCTCGACGTCTGCGGCGGAAGAAATATCCCAAATATGCAAGAGGAAAAAGATGAACCGATGCTTGTCACCGTATATGTTCACAGGTTTGAAATCATCGAGCCATTGGTCAAAGTGAGCGTAGTCCTCGAAGGGAAACAAGTGGCATTGACAAAGCAAATGTTATCTCCATCATACCCTCTGCAGAACGTGGACCAGCACATCCTTGACCGTCGTCTCCTCCTCCTCCTCACCCTCAGCCATCCTTCCATCCCTTTCGCGCCGCCGTTCCGCCCTCTTTCCATGCGCCACTTCTCTGGCGCCTCCAATATCGCTCTCAACCACACTCGTCGCTCTAAACACTACCCCTGCCATCACCTGGTCCCTCCAATCATCTCTCATCCTCACTCGATGCGAGACGACCCTTGGCACAATCCGAGCTACATCCGCCTGACTCACATCCAGCCTACTATCCACCAACTCCAACGACTCCGGATTATCAGCAGCAGCGCTCCGGATAGATGGTTCGACAGTCATAGGCAGGACTTCTTCATCAAACACCACCCTAAACGGTCCATTGCCATTGGATTGCCGTTTGTCCAGCCCTAGGCTCAAGTTGAGAGGGTCCCTCACCTTGTTGGCGTCCGACCTATCGTCCTCCTGTGCTTCGTCGATCGTCATGTCAATGACGACCGCCCCGCTTGAGTCGTACCCAGTCTCAAACCCAGCGACTTCAGCCTCAGGCTGACCGCTCACACTGTTCCCATCTCCCTCCCCTCCTTGCCCATCGTTCTCTCCGCTTCTCTCCCCCGCTTCTCCGTTCATGACTGTCCCTCTAATCAGCTCCCACCCGCCCAGTTCCGTCCCGAGCACTCGACACGCCCTGGACAGCCTCTCTGCGTCGTCCATCGCTCGGGCGGTAAGCAGCGTACCGTCAAGCTCTGGAAAATCGAACCGCGCAGCGGTGAATAAATCTTGTAGGTATAGGCTAAGAGAAGGAGAGATGTAAGTGCAGTGTGCCACCGTGTGCTGGAGGCGAGGAAGGAAGGAGGTTGGAAGGAGGAGCCCAGGAGACGGTTCTGCGGTAGGGGTGACGCTCGCTGATACTGGCGGTCTGCAGTCGGAGGGGAGAGGGATAGAAGAAAGGAAGGGTGATGCCGAGTGAGTTCGTCGTGGAGAGTGTGCCCCTTGATAAGTGGAAATAGAAGGTACGCGATGGTGATCATGTTCGGGAGGGAAAGGATTAGCGGTAGATGATTTAGAAGTGTTAGAGGCGCCTTGAGAGAGCGGGACGACTTGTTGATGAGGTGTTGGTGGATATGGAAAGGGATGCGAAGGTAATGAGCCTAGAGTTGACTGAGGCGTGGAAGGCATCGAGTGCGAATGGTGATGTGGAGAAGTAGGCGTAGTGATGGAGCTAATTGATATGGAACGAAGGGCTTTCCTGGTTTTAGATTGGACTGTGATGTTGGTGCTCATCGAAAACTCGTCGAGCTGTATATAACCCAATTAGCTGCATACATCATCACGACAAAACCACTACGTACAAGAGATCTGTGTATGGCAGGCCTTTCTCGAGGGCCCCAGGACGTAACATATACCATGATAAAATTTTCTGGCAGGTCCCAACCTTCCTCTTCGTCATCTTCACGAATCTGGGGTTCAGACCAACCACCAACCCTGGTATTCTGGGGCAGAGTAACGCGACCTTCGGCCAAGACGCGTACCAGGGCACGCTGGGACATATCGCAAGCGTGCTCGAGACCGGTCACCACCAGCGCAGTAGGAATCTGCGGATGTGCGGTAGAGACGGTCGCTGAAGGCTTCCGAGACTTTGACTTTGACTTTGACTTGGAATGATGCGATACCCTACGCTGCGAATAAGGGGAAGAGGGAGAAGCTGATTCGAGTTGCGCAGGATACGACATTGGAGAATCCGCAGAAGCATCTGCGTAGCCTGTCGACCCAGAGGCAGATCCATGTTTCTTGTGCCGTTGATGAGCTAGTTGAGCGATGGAACCGCATGAGGATGTCCGTTCATCATGCAAAGCGTCTGCAGAGGATGGAGACGAGAGGAACAAAGAGCGGAGGAACGCGGCTGAATCAATAAATTCATTCGCATCTGTAGACATTCTACCCGCTCTGATCTTGAGCCGATGTGTAGCCAGGTTGAAAACGGTGGAGAGTGTCTATCATACCGGGTTCGTCACCAAGTGAAGAAGCTGAAATGCGAGCGACTGACCCATTCAGCAGTTCGAGCGATGGTACCAACCTCTTCAGGATCAATAGCTCTTAGGATTAGATGTTTCCGATGTCCAGCGGCGAGTACAAGCAAAATGGATTGGAAAATGACAGGGTCGAGCGGGATGGGAGACGGAGCGGCATTGTTGAGTTGCGCGAGAAGAGTTGGCAAGAAGGTACGCGTTCCGAGCATGTGCACGAGTGCGGAATGTTCAAATTTGACTTTGACTTTGACAATGAGGCTGGCATCATCTCTGACGACGAGCAGCTGAATCCCGACGACGAGACGGTCTCCGACTCGGACAATAAGCCGCCCACCAGCGTAGAAATCCCGCTTTCACATCTCGTACGTCTTCTCCCACCGCCTCTTTTTCGTCTCATCGCGCGTCAGATAGATGCTCTTCCAGCTGTGATATCGTATTCGCCTCTCTCCATCCCGCTTTCATCTCGCTCGGAGCCTCTCTGTCTTGCGCGCAGGGATCTCTTCGATGCCCGTTTCCAGCTCATATCAGAAGGTCGTGACCTCCAGTTCTTTGAAACGCCATCAGATCTGGTACCAGGCGTGTACGAAGGCGGTCTCAAGACCTGGGAATGTAGCCTGGACCTCGTCGACTATATGGAGAGCCACGAGTTAGCTATGGTCGGCAAGAAAGTTTTAGAGGTGTTGAATCCCATATAAACCTTCATTTTATGACCATTTAGCTAACCAAGGCTGGATGGATAGGTTGGATGCGGAACAGCTGTTCCGTCCATGTATCTCTTGCATAGAACCTTGTCTTTTCTGCCTGAAACCAATTGTCCACCCGAAACGCAGCTTCACCTACAGGACTACAATTCTTCGGTTCTGGAGCTTGTTACTCTTCCGAATCTACTCATCACTTGGTGTACGAGCCTTCCTTTCTTTTCAACAGGTTGCTAAGACATGGTAATTCAGACCTTTCTCCTGCATCGGGATCGTACCACTCAGAACGACCCGTCCCATATATGCCGTCCGAAATTAGTATTACGGCAGACCTCAAATCAGCGTTTCTGTCCTCCCTTCAACAGTATCACATCTCTCTACGATTCTTTTCCGGACCATGGGAAAAGTTTAACCCACAACAATACGACATCGTTTTAACATCCGAAACAATATATCGTATGGCAAGTCTTCCATCCTTGGTTCATTTGCTACACACAGCATGCCTCGGTACCCGTTCAGGCAATTGGAGCAGTGAAAATGATGAAGATTGTATGTGGAGTCCGAGCCTATGTCTCGTTGCCGCAAAGGTGGTGTATTTTGGCGTTGGAGGAGGCGTGGCCGAGTTTACCAAGATTGTGGAGGGCGACGAAAGCAAAGAGAAGAGAGGAAGGGTTCAGACAGTATGGGAGACAAAGACTGGTGTCAAGAGAAGGGTGCTATCCGTCACTTGGGCTGCCTTGGGTGGCTTGTGCGATACAGACTCGTAGTAGCCTGTATGTTGTACGGGAACCTCACAAAGCGATAAATGGAGCGTGAGAACTACGTCAAAGCATACGCGTACGCATCGCGTCTCGTTGTTCACATCGACATCGACATGGACCACTTTCCAACCAACTGGGGACGACCAGTGAGTTCAAAAGAGCCTTCATACTCAAACGATAACACCTCTGCTTTAGAGGAACGACCTGCACGACGCGTATGGGACCTACCCAATCCATCAGCGACCCAACAACGGGCCGAAAGACGCTTTCGCTGACGCTGTAGGGCACACGCAGTTTGTATTCTGATAATGAATGTTTCCATACCTTACTCCTGTCAGACAGCCCATCGTAACTGGCACGAGTATTCTTGGCGTCGTCTTCAAGGATGGTGTCATGATGGCCGCGGATAATCTTGGTATGAAATTATCTGCAGCCCTTACAATTTTTTCATCTGGACCCAGCTTCTTATGGATCCCTTGCACGCTTCAAGGATATCGAACGTCTGCACGCTGTCGGAGACAACACTGTCATTGGCGCGGGAGGTGACATGTCCGACTTCCAGTATATCCAGAAACTGTTAAACGAGCTCATGACCGATGATTTCACCCAGCAAGACGGACACATCCTTGGCCCTGTTGAGATTCATGAATATCTTTCTCAAGTCATGTATGCTCGACGAACGAAGATCAACCCGTTGTGGAACTCGCTAGTCGTAGGAGGGTTCAAAGATGGGAAACGGTACGTCATCTCAGATGCACCTCAGTCGCTGACTTTTTTCCAACAATTTGGCTGTCAGATTCCTGGCCTACGTCGATCTGCTTGGTACAACATATAAGTCGCTGACGATCGCAACGGGCTATGGCGCATATATCGCCCAGCCTTTGCTGCGGAAGGCGGTTGAGCCCTATGCAGATGTTCTGACAGAAGAGCAAGCACAAAAAATCTTGGAAGATTGCATGCGCGTGCTTTTCTATCGAGACGCGAGGAGCTTGAACAAGGTAAATTCCACTGATAGTGCCAATCTCGCCTCCTTCTCACGAAACTTAGTACCAAATTGCTACTATCACCGCAGATGGCATCAAGATCTCAGAATCGCGTCAACTTGATACGGCATGGGCGTTTGCAGAAGGCATTCGAGGTTATGGTGCACAAATTCAGTGATTTTCGTGAATCAGACGCGCACCAATCTGTACTTTACCGCCGTTCCATTTACGCAATCATGAATCTGACCAATGCATCCACTGCCCGAACAGCTTCTCAGATCTCAGAACTGTTATGATTATCTCTCGTGTCCGGTAATGAACTAATCGCGTGGGAAGAAGATGCTTGTCAACGTCTTCCACATGGTCACCAACCGAAAAGGAACGTACTTGGCAATTCTCTATTAAAGTCTAACAGGGCTGCATTCACGAATTTGATAGGTACAACCAACGTGGCGCAAATTTAGGCGGCGAAAGCGTAGATAAGCAGATAACCACCTGCATATCATTGGGCAACGCTGCTGACCGAATCAAGCTTCATTGAGTTCCTCAAGCGCTTAAGCAATTACTATCACCATTCCTTGTAACACGCATTCACTGAACTAGGCACCATCATCATGCTCCGAATTGACATAAATCTATTACCACTAAAACGTCAATCAGGCTGTGTATGCCAGATTACTGGATAATCGAATGGGATTTCCGCCGGTCCACACAAGTCGACCCTTGGAGACGGTCCATGTATAAACCATGGGTGATATGCTATTTTTCCTCAACACACAAGTGCAGATGAGCCGCCTTTCAGCCTCGGAAACCGCGTGAGTTGTTAGAAAACGGCAACTTGTTGACTGGTTATAACATATCTCTTAACCGACGAATTGAAGTGCCGCGCGTTCTGCTATTGGTCAGTGGCTTCTCACAAAAACCTTGAATGTCTCACACTCCAGACTATACGGCAAGGTCTCTGTACGTACCGGCAATGCTCCATCAAAACCTTTTATTCGACTTTCCAGACATCTAGATGCCCTGAGCATATACGAATTTCTGCTCCTGTGCGTCTTTTCCATAAATTCTAGTTGTTGAAATAAACAAAACACCAACGCTTGTTCAATATAGTCTCAATGACGAATACAGATTGGTACGAGTTATCATATATCAGCCATGGAACGCAACACCGTTTTTTGAATTTCTCAAAGATATACAAGTCGCAGTGGAACGCTATCAAAGCCATATACATGACAAGTCGTTTCATGGCTCTTGTAACGTGGCCGATAGTTATACTTGTACTCATGACTGAGGTTGGCGGCGACAAATGCTCGGCTTGGGGTTGTGCACAGTCACTAATATATATCATCATGGTGAAGTATTATTTCTTTTCAAGCTTCTCATCAAATCCTGATATTACTTTTGGATGACTTCAGCAAATTTTACCCTATTGTCCGTCCTTTTTATCATCAACTACCACTCTCCGAAGACATTGTTGATGCCCTTCTTCTCTTTCAGGTCTTTTGCTGATGCGTGCATGGGTTTTCAGCGGCAAAAAAAGGCTGCTAGCTTGGCTGTTTTCGATCGGGTTGCTTGCCTATTTCGCCGCGTCGCTGTGGTCAAATATTTCTTTCATCAAGTTGGGTACTCCGCGTTACCGTCGGCATTGTTCGGCGCTATTAGCAGCTGCAAGACGCGAAGTTGGTGTACGTATGAGTGCCGTTCTCCTGTTAGAAATTGACGTTGTCAACCTTAGTTCGTGCTGGTGAGGACGCACGTATTTACACGTCCGCTCAGAATGAGTAAATCAAATATAGTACGGCGCAATTGGCTTAGATATCATTGCTGCAGCAGTTGTGATATATGTGGGCGAACACTTGTTTCTGTATTGCTTGGCAACTGACTACATCACAAGTACTACGTCCGTGATCCTCATATTCGAGGTGACTTGGGTAATCTTTGTTTTATGCAAGGTAACGTCTAATTTCATGAGGTGTATAAATATCCCACCTGGTCTGGCAGCTATCATATACCTTTCCATCATGCTCATCATCAATGTGTTTACGACATACGCGAATGTGTTGTAAGTCCGGACTTTTTAGCATCGCCAATATGCTGACCGTGTTTAACGATGGCCTGGTTTAGTCAACCGACAAAGAGAAGTACGACGCACGCCATGTCTTTGATGGTACCTAATTTGCTTGTGAGGACTGTTGCTATTCATTCTGCTGGTTAGGGTAATGAATGCCATGGGCATATTCAGGCTTGCCGCTTGTGAGTATCTTTTCCCAAGTCATTACCCACTGATTGATCGGCTCCAGTATCATAGAACTCAGACGGGAAATCAACCCCACGACGACCCAGCTGTCTGAGAGACTTTCCATCATCGTCAATGAAGGGATCAAGAATAGTATAAGGGAAGGAACCAGACGTAGAGGCAGGTAGGCTTTAGTGTGCTTTTGATCTGCGCAATCTGTAACGCCACGATATTCTAGGAGTCCGGCGAGAAAACAACGTAACGGCGACTCAGTCGTTCCAGAGGCCTTCCGCCATCATGAGGGGCTCGAGAACTGTGAAGGGAATGAAAATAACATTGAACCTGGTGCGTTGTCGGTCTGCACTTTTTGGTTGCATTAATCCATCCACTCTTGTATTGGATCTTTTTTTTTCGTACGCAGCACCGCATACAGCTGCGCAGAAAGAGTATGCTTAAACATCCAATGTTGTATATGACCTCAAAATGTAGAATATGAATACTCAGGAACTTTTTAAAAATCCAGAAAATGACCATTTTGATTCAAGTCGAGTGCCACCAACTTCAAGGCGGGAATAGAGTATCTCTTTTAAATTACTTACATTACCACTTTCATACGCTTAACACTTTACGCAAATATGCCTCATGCACGCTGCCTTCCTATTCACCTTTATTTGCACCGCACTTTCCGTATCGTACGTGACGGTCACTGGTGCTTTAGCGCGAACTTCTCGCTGCATCAACACGCCTAAACCATTTGTCATTGGCATATGAAAGGAAACCTACGCTTTCGTTTGTGATATCCATTGGATCAAGGTGATGGAAACGATGAGCCATGGCAAAGAAAGCGATAGTTTGCGCTGTGATTAATAAAGGACCTTCAATAAATCCTTATCTCGACTGAGTGGGAAAAAAAAATAGCTACGAGTTCTAGGCTAGTGGGCTTATTGTCGGAGGCTTGCCGACAGTGCTCGTCGTCGGGGTTCAGTTGCTCGTCGTCAGAGATAATGCCAGGCTCATTGTCAATGTCATATTTAAGCGTTCCGAAATCCGCACTCGGCTCACGCATACCTTCCTGCCACCCTTCTCGCGCCGTGTCTTACGTGTAGGAATCTCTTCGATGCCCGCTTCCGGCTCATATCAGAGGGCCGCGACCTCCAGTTGTTTGAAACGCCATCAGATCTGGTACCAGGCGTGTACGACGGTGGTAACAAGACCTATATGGAGAGCCACGTTTGAGAATAGATGTATGGGAGTACCTACGATTGCTTGTTCAGCATATCCCACATTTCGTTCTCACTGACCTCCTCGGCCCATCCATCACCATCTATAATCAAATAATATGTTCCTCTAACATAGCTCATTATTTGATCCTCTACAGTACATTCCCTGATTTTACCATTCTTGGGATCTCGATAGGAGACTTGTTTACCAACAAGTTCCCCAAAAGCTTGGTTTGGTCGAGTTGATGGGAAGAACGCAGACGCCAAATGAGGCAGAAGTTGTGAAGCCACATTTGAATTTAACATAGGCGGCAAACCGATGTTCACCGTGAGTTGTTCGACGCTGCATGAATGTTATTGTATAGGAGTGTGTTGATACATTAAATACATACGAGAGCCGTCGAGATTCATTCATGATATGGCGGCGATCAAGGTCACATAGCTTCACAAGATCTTGGTCAATAACGACCTGAATGGCAGCCGAGCATGCAAAAATGATCAGATAGCAACTTGGGAAGAGATGTTATTGAAATTGGAATCGCAGCAGCGAGTTGAGAACTCACTTTTCAGGAGCTCTTGACTCGGTTTTACAAGCCTTGTCTACAGCGGAGAAGAACCTCCTCCTTGCAGCCTCGTCACCCTGGGATGGCCGATAGAACTCCGAGCGGCATTGCCATTTCACAAGTGCCTCGTTGTAAAGTTGTGATTTGTCGGGTAAAGTTCGAACGCATTGAGAGCAAGTCTCAATGAGAACATAATAATTGTCATCGCTTCCGTGAGGCGCAGAACCTCTGGATTAGTGGACCTGACGCTGGTACAGTGTGGTGGCATGGATGTTTTGGAACGCCACTTGTCACACGTCACAACGTTCAGACATTTGCGGCGGGAGAACCCGCAACGCAAGCGATTATGCAGGGTGTCTGTCGGCGTGTTACACAGGTTTCCCTCGAGATCAATGAACAACGTGGACAATACTACATATCATTAGTAGAGAGCACAACAGCAAGGAAAGGAAACCCGCCATCGTGTGTAGCATTGTCTCAAGCAAGCATCTGTCGTGTGGATTAACATCACGGCACAACTGACAAACTGAATACCGGCCTCAGGGACACTGACAGATGTCTCAGCCACGAAAGCAGGAGTCATTGGCGTGCAGTGCAGCGCCAACGAAGTTGTGCATTCAATGCGGGAATAGCATATCTCTTTTGAGTTACTTACATTACGACTTTCATACGCTTAACACTTCATGCAAATATGTATGCCTCATGCATTCTGGCTGCCTTCCTGTTCACCTTTCGTTGCACCACACTTTCCGTATCGTAGTGACGGTCACTGGTGCTTTAGCGCGAACTTCTTGCTGCATCAACATGCCTAAACCATTTGTCCTTGGCATACGAAAGGAAACCCACGCTTTTGTTTGTGATATCCCTTGTAGCTTGTAGTGGACCTTTAAATCCATATCTCGCCCGACTGAATGGGAAAGAAAACACGCCATCGGTTTCTTGACATAGGCGGTGTGTGAATCCGGTGTTAATATCAAAAGCTAGCATCAGAAAAAAAGAACGTGGGGTGAACCTCAGGCGAGACTAATGGGCCAGCCGTGAAATTTTCCGTGACATTTTTATTAGATCCTACAAAGGTAAACGTATGGTCATTTGGCTCTGGTCAATTGCCAGCCATGTACTGTCGAACGTATTTCTTCATCCCCAGGATCGTCTGGAAACATTGGCTGGCAAATGTCCATCAGCGTTAAAATACAAGGATAGAATATGAAGGCACACAGCATATTTTCGCTTCAAAATTTCTTCGCAGGTCCAGCCCATCTGCTTTGCTAATTGAAAGAATACCATATCTTTATGTGCCAATCCTGGACGATGGTGGGAGTAGAAGACTAATACGCATGGTGGTGCCGCATCGTCTTTATATGATCGGGCGAGCACTTGTTCGCATGTACTAAGCAAGGCTTCGTGCTTTCAGGCATAAGTTATACGTAGCAATGGAAACGCCGGCCGCATTACCTGGGAATGATTGAATATGAGGTCTGAGAGTATGACCAGATCGAATCCGCTTTTAGATTGAACCAGAGGATCAGGCAGACGCTGAAGCAGCGGGGCGACATTTCTGCCCCAAATATATCCCTGTAGATCATAGTTATCAGCATCCTCGTCACAAAGGCCTACGCTGTGTACCTCGACCTCGACAAAGCGACACAAGGTGTCAGGAATATTTGCTTGGACGTTATGCCGGAGATTATCGAGGAGTGGCTTATCTGGATAGTCCGTCAGAACCACCTGGTCGATGATGCAGGAGTCAATGCAAGATATGCAGTAACTAGGAGCATGGCTGGATTACCTTCTTGGCACCATTTTTTGCGGTAACGATGCCAGGCAACCCTCCCCCTGCGCCTAGCTCCAGAACTGATCGATGTCTGTACAGATGAGGGTTCTGGTCAAGATATGTGGCAAATGCCCGTGCGGCATTCCATCTGGGAGTTCGTCGAGCCCACATGTCAGTCGCGTTCAATTGGCAGGGACAACTTCGAGGTGAGACGAACAGATAATGACCCCACAGGGAATGAGCGCTTGGCAGTCTTATTTCTATCTGTGCCCATTCGTTTGCTAGTGGGTTGCTTTGGGGTACTTCTCGGACGTAGAGAGCGAATGAGGCGGGCGGGGAAGGCGGGCGGGTTGGTTCCTGGTGGGACAGGGTCAAGCTAAGTTTCAAACCGATTGCAAGCGCCATACCGTGAAAACCTTATCGAGCGCTAATTCTCTCTCCTCATCCAACATCGGATTCGTGACAGTGTCGGTTCTGATTGGCTTATTGTCCCGCGCGACACAATCCATGTTCCGGGGTGCCCAATTCCAAAGGTACGGCACACGGTGAGTAAAGATTGATCCTTATTGTATCATAGGAACTGATTAGCATGGGAAGAGTCCGACCCATGCCTGTCATCTTCCACATGGTCACCCTCCGCATTGGACCGCACCCGACAGAATCGGTGGTCAATTCGCCACGTCCAACACACAGATTTAATATCTACAACCAACGTGTGTCGCATATTCAGGCGGCGATGATGTTGACAGGAGGGTAGCTGCAAATATTGACAACTCACAGCTGTGAGATGTATGACGAACACCCAATCGTCTGCAGTGTTTAAGGCATCGGCATCGCCCACCCGCGGCAACTCGTATTTCAGCAATTCGACTACAAACGTCTGACGTCGGCGACTCATCGGCATCAAGGTCCTGCAAGGAATGGAAAGCTAGGAACTGCAGTGACACAGATCTATTCCCGTCAAAACGGTTAACATGCTTACCTGCCTGATAGGTATCTATGTTCAACTCGTTTGACTGTGACTTACAGTTTGTCGCGTGTAGGGTCACCAGCCAACAGAGTCGAAGCAATTCTCATCAATCATCATTTCAGCAAATTGAATAGGATATTGCCCGACTTTCGGCGTTGCTGCATTGGGTGATAGTAATCCCTGAAGTTTATCATGGTCCTTATAATACAAGCCTTGACCATGTTTCACCCTATGAGATTATGAATGACGATGACTATTCACCGTCTGCAATAGCGTAAGTCTTCAGTACCTTTGTAAATTTCGCTAATTCACTGCAAAAACAAGTGGGGAGCGTATTGCTGTTGGTGAGTATTGTCTTCCCCACGCAGAAATTGTCTCACGTGTTGGTACAGGTCTTTGTACGTTTCAACTCTACCAGACGCCTGTTAATTGACCCGTTGAATGAGACGCCTTATGTATATACGAATTCCTGCTTCTGTGAGTTTATTTATATGCACAACTCGAACCAGTGATTGATATGTGCATAATAGTCTTGAGGACGAGTACAGATTGGTAGGCGGTTTCAAATAATATGCAACGTTGTTAAATATTCTCCAAGGTATACAAATCGGGCTGGACCTTCGTCAAATTTGTATATCTTATCTGCCGTTTCTTTCCTCTGATCTTCTGGCCGATGTCGGTGTTCACGATTTTGAACGATAGCGTCATCGACCGCTGTACGAATTGGATTTATATAAAATCATTGGTATATCTTGTTCTGGTAAGTCACTGTTCTCGTGGCGCCTCAAATCTGACATGGATCATATAGCAAATCTCTCCTCAATGTTTTGTTTTCATCTATCTGAAAGAATTACTGCTTACATCTCTTATTCAGGTCTTATGCTTCTGCGTACCTGGGTTTTCAGTGGAAAGAAGAAGCCAATGGCGTGGCTGTTTTCTGCCATGCTTTCTGCTTACTGTATTGCGTTGATATGGGCGTACGCTCACTTCACGGTGATTCAAAGACCTCAACATTTACCAGCAAAGTGCTCGAGTGTATTTATAGCTGGACGTCATACATTTGGCGTACGTTTGTTTAATCCCCCCAACGATATAGGCCGCTGATCATGGTCAACTTCCAGCTCATCCTAGTAAGAACCTTGTAGTCTGACTTGTGCAGAGAATGACTAAACTAGTACGGTACTATTGGGATGGATGGCGTCGTTACGACAGTGGCGGTATACGTAAGTGGGTCGCTCTATTACGCCGCAACTGATATCCACCGACCTTGAAGTATTACATCTACGACCAACGTGTTGCAGGCGACCTCGGCAAAGTTTTCATTTTACAAGGTATGGAACTTTGCGTTGTTTTTCATTTATTCATCCTCCCGTTCAGCTTTAGGGTACAATTTCGTTGTGGCAATAATTGATGCAATTACAGCGTATACGAAAGTTTTGCAAGTGTAATTTTTATCATGAATGTCGGGCTTAAATGACAACCTACATGCAGCTCACCACTTCGTCGCAGCACTATATACAGCTTGACCCTGATAATACCAAATATACTTGTGAGTCTGTCCATGACTGATACATAATGATATATCATTATCATGTTAATCAGGTCTGTCGTTTGTAAGTGTTGGCTATCCAGATATCTGTCATCCATTCAGTTCGTCAGCATCCTGGAACTTAGAAAGCAAACGAACCCCACGGAGAGTCAGCTATTCGAGCAGCTTTCAGTAGTTGTACGCGAAGGCCTTGACAATGCTCAAGAATGTGTAGAAGTATGATGGGGTCTCACAGGCAATGTTCAATATAATAATGTGGCCGGTCGAAAAGTCGACATCCACCTTGCTCTATAAGGGAAGAATCGGTTGAATCACTGGGCGAGGAGCGACTATGAAAAAGGGAGAGATGCATGACTTAGGTATGAACTTGAGTCGCAAAGGTATTTTTTTTCCAGCCTGCCAGTGACATTACATACGAACGTAGCAACAGTTGCCAAAGACTTAGCACATTTGCAACCACGTGGATGCCTTGATAAGTCTTCCACATGATAAGTCTTCCACATGACATACATTTGCATAGCCAATTTGTTTGTTTGTTTGTTTTTTTCTTTTTCCGAATTCAGGGCTGGATCATTATCAATGTGTAACCAACGTGTGTTGGCAGATTTAGACAGCGATGATGTTATGTTGAAGACAACAAGTTGGCGCTCCTCAAATTTAACCGCGATTGAGTCAATAGCAGCGTATTGGTGGCATTGACAATACGATTTGCCGAAGACCTCGCGAAAAGGACTCGGAACTACTCTTGATACAGACGAGAAAATCGGATTGGCTGCAGTATCCTGGAACTTAGACGAGAAATAAACCCTACGATGATTCAGCTATTTGGCAAGAGCCTGGTTCCCACCATGGTCCAAGACGGGATCTAGCAGGCATGGTGAGGAAAGGAAGACGTGCGTCGCAACCATTACTGCCCAGTACAACAAATCATTAATCAGCTTCCGCCAGAAAAAGAAAAGACGCCTTGACTGTCCAGACGTTTACACGCAGTAGGTAGCGAGGCCAACGAAGAAAGAAAATCGAAAAGCGATTTGCATAATGAACTAGAGACTGGTAGCCTATCACAAATAAAGCCCAAACTGCAATCCCAAAAACGAAAAAAGAAAGGAAAAAAAAAACGGAAACTAGATGATGACTTTCATCAAAGTCGTCCTGGGACTTCCAAACATTGGCGCGCCTTTCTCATATCCCTCAGTGTGGACGGCAGCAACGCGAGTCCTCCTCCTCTTCTGTGGCAGCTGCAACCCCAGTCGTTGTCTCAACCGTCGGCGCCTCCTCAACGTCGACTTCCGCTTCTTCAGCTGCGAGCGCGGCAGCAGCGGCGCGCGCTTGTTCTTCAGCTTCAATCTCCTCATACGGCCTCGCATTCACGTACAACTCCGGAATCTCGAATACATGCACCCGAGGCTGACTATTCTTCTTCCTTTTCTTCCTCCTTCTCCCGTCCCGCTTCTTCCTCTTCTTGGCGACAGTCTCCACAATCGTGTTGGAAGGGGCGAGCAGGGTATTATTGTTAACTTGGTCTTCGTCAATGGAAAAAACACTCCTCTCATCTGTCTCCGGTCCTCCCTGACCGTCACTGCCATTTCGTTGGGCATAGCGAGAGGCTGGGCTGGCGCCCCTGACTATGCCCAATTCCAAGCGGCCCGTTACGGGGTTTGCAAGTGGGAACCACATGTCTCTCGCCACGTCGTGTTCATGAGGAAACCCAGCGAGAAGGTCGTCTAGGAGGGTAGGCCGGAGAGGCCGGCGCGGAGGGATGGGGATGTTGGATGTCTGATCACTATTCTCGTGATTGTTAACCTCACCATCGTCCACTTTTGGTTGGCCCGTCTTGACGACCGCAAGAGGCTCATTCCCGAAACGAACCTGAAATGGGTTTGAAATGACGTGTTCTGGTAATGATGAAAGCAATTGTGAAGACCTTCTCGCTGCAAACGGGTGGACGACAGGATCTGGAGGAGTAAGGAGATGTAGACATTGCTTCTGTTCCTTGCCTTCGGTGTTGGCCTGTACACGGACGTTAGTCGCGAAGAAAACAAAGGAAGGATAAGAGGCACTCACCTCGATGTCTCCCAATTTTACGGTGTCTTTGACGTACTTGCGGTAGAGGAAACAGCCCAATGCGACAAAGGCGAGCAAGAGGACCAAGATAGGCGCGTAAAGGCGGGCATTGAGCATGCTGTGGATGTTTGCCAGCGTCGAGGTCGTCAGAGGTTACAAGACAGAACGGGATCCTGTGAGCGTCGAGGAATGGCTTGGGGATGGTCGAGAAAGAATGGTCAAGTGGATCAGCTTGTTGTGAAAACGAGAGCTGACATTTCGGGGGATCGTCCACAGCTGCTCGGCAAGCTGTGGTGAGCAAGTGCCTCGGCCTATTCCTTGATCTGCGTCAGAAGAGATTCTAGACATACGAAAAACGATATCTGCATATTGAAGCATCAGCACCATCGCAGTAACGCGGAGTTATATGTCTCTGAGTGGATTGTGGCATGTACCATATATTAATCGTGCTATCTTTCTTTTGAATCGTTTTAGCACCGTGACATGACCGTAACTGATATCACATGTCACAAGTGTTAGAATGGCAAGTTTAATCCGCTCCGCGAAATCCGGGAGTGATTGGTCTACGAATGAACTGCTCGCATATAACATTACTTTGAAGTATCAAAGCGTCTTCAACTTCTTCGGTCACGAACTTGGCTCAATTGATCATCTCGATCCCAACCTCTTTTCCTCCGCTGATCCCACCACTGCCGTTGATTTCTCTCAGGAGACCTATCGCTTTCTTGCCTACCTCGATCTGGCATCGCGTGCAAATTCTGGGCAAGAGAGTGCCATGCAAGAAGTGTTCTTGAGGTCACAGGTTTCGGCCAGAGAGGCACAATTTTCGCACGCGATGCGATATTCCTTTTACCATTTGTGGGGATCCGCCAGATTGGACCTATGTCTTGTTCATCTCAGCTCCACGGTCCTTCTCATTGTTCTGGAGGACAAGTCGACGTTCTCCCCGAGTAATCCTGAGCCTCAAATTGTCGCAGGAGCGATTGCTGCCTTTCAGTACAATAACCAGATGCGCGCAAACTCTAATCTTCCCCAACTCAACAGGATGGTCATTCCGTGCATTACAATGGTGGGAACACGGCCATTCTTTTACAAAATCCCAGTTACCCAGCAGCTCAGCGACTGTGTCGCTACTGGTCAATTCCCCTCTTGGCCAACATTCATTGTACGTTGTGCTCCGCCCGCCAGGCGAGGGGCCTGTGAAGGCATGGAAGTCCTGGATTATCGGCGCATTGCCTTACAGTACTACAATGCATTCCGTGGCGTGGCGAGAGATTACTGGGCTACGCTCATCGACTAAGGTATGTTTCTTAGTTATGAAGGAACTAAATCTGATTAAATAGCGATCCAGGCTTGCGAAGATGAACCACTGAGTCCTCTATTATCCCGTTTGTTATGGTGTTTTGAAGCACAATGTACGAACACAGTCATCGAATGGAAATTTCATATTGAAGTTAGAGACTAGGGTGAGGTAACACGAGTCACACATGAAGCATGGTAGTATGGTTTGCATGGATACCTCGTCCAACGAGCCAACTGACCGCTGCATGTTATCCCATATATGAAAGTGGTCGCTCTGGCACTCAGGCATAAAAATTAACACAACCCCGCATCCTTTGCGGAAAATGTGTTCAGAGCAAATTATTTGACCCAGGTACGCGTCTCATTGCGAACCAACTTCACCGAAACACAGGTCCGTCCCCTATGCTTAATGCGTCGTTAGTGCAATCCGCATCCGCATGTATATGATGTTGTTTGCTCATTGCTAGCCATGACACTTTCGGGTACACGCTGAGACATATTCTGTCAGCCTTCTCGGTCCATTTCAAAACGGGCTGGGAAATGGCTGACATCCCCTAATATTCCATGGATGGTTCATTTAAAAACTGGTCTCCTCGTCATCCGCAATAATTCTCTTCTCGGTCACCAACCATCTCGACGACCTCTAACGACATTGACGATGCCAAGGATCCACACCGTGCTCACCGCTTGCTTTTACGCTCTCATCCTACTCACCTTCGCCGCCGTGGGCTATTTCCTCTCCCGCAAATACGTTACACACGCCGCGAAATTGGCTGACGTCGAGGTGACTGCCTTCTGTCCATTTTTTCTTTTCTTTTCATGGCTGACGGTCGTGTTATAGGCAAATATTACGAGCGACGAACAGAGACCACGTCTACGTGCCCTCATTCTTCCAACCAAATTAGATCCTGTCGTATACCCGTCTGCGGTTAGGAAGTCTTCAAGATCTCTCCCTTCCTCCGAACGCGTCATTCCCAATCCGTTTATAAGGGCCTGTTCTGTGAATGAGCGGCCTGACACTACCACACTTGAGCCAGACGGCGGTAACGATAACAATGCCGGTACTCACGTCAACGATGACCCACCATCTACTGCTCCCATCTCCATCCCCCCGCACCGACCTCCCAGGCCTACCCTCCTGGACGACCTCCTTGCTGGGTTTCCTTGGGAACACGACGTGGCAAGAGACGTGTGGTTCCCACTCACCAATGCTACAACGGGAAACTGGGAATTGTGCGTGGTCAGGGGCGCTCGTCCAGCTTCTCGATATGTCCAAGGAGATGCCAAAAGAGATGGCCGGGTCCCGGGCTTCGTCCTCGCTCTTAAGCAGGAAACAAAGCAGCAGGAGGGGGACGAGAGGAGTTGTTTTTCTATCGACGAAGAGGAAATTGACAGGACCCCACTTACGCCTTCGAACACGCTCGTGGACATCGTCGTGGTCGCTGAGAAGAGCAAGAGAAGGAGGAGGAGGAGGAAGAATGGCCGGCCTCGGACGCAGCACGTTTTCGAGATTCCAGAATTGTATGTGAATGCTAGGCCGTATGAGGAGATTGAGGCAGAGGAAGCTGAAGCGTGCGCGGCCGCCGCCAAATTGGAGGAAGATGATGAGGCGACTGAGATGACTATTGTGATTGACGCTGAAGAAGAGGAGGCGCTTGCCGTCGTCGCTGCCGCCGCCATCGCTGCGAGGGATACGCCGAAAGATACAAGAGAGACATGCAAGCTTTTGGAAGTTCCAGAACAGTTTTTTTGCTGAGCATTTTTGATTTTTCTATCTAGTTTTCTTTAGGTCGGGTTTCGGTTTTTTTTCTTTTGTTCCTTTCAGTTTTCTGTTTCTTGTCTATATTCATTTATGACTTTATGCGGAATGGATTCATTTTTTCTTCTCCCTCTCTTGAAATCGGTCCTCGGAAGGCGGTCACATGTAACTTAGTCACAATAGTCACAGGTGTTCGAACGTCCATTGACTTCAAATGGCCCAGTCGGACTCAGACGCACTTTATGCAGAGCTGCGTCGCCGTATGATTGAGACGGGCGAATGGGACAGGTGTTTATCCTTCAACTCTTCTTTCTGCCTTTCGGGAACTGACCGATGGATTTCCCATCTATGTACATAGGATCGCCTCCACCCTGTCGTCCAAGCTCAATGAACAAGGATGGCTCGACGACTTGATAGACCACGCAAAAGAGAGGGCAAGAGGAATGCCAGATTTGGCTTTTCAGTCGCTGTATGACGATGTGCTCGTGTTTGCTCACAGTGAGTCCGGCTGTTGTTGCTAATGCGCATGATGCCTTACAAATGTGTCCTTCGTTGTTATTTTTCCAGAGTCCCTGCCTGTGCAGATTGAGAAAGAGACAAAAACGCTTGTTCGTCACTATTTGGAGCAGCAATTTGAATGATCCTCCTGCTGGTGGCGGACCGTCCCTGATGGGGGTGGACATTCCCTGAAAATCTTGCAATGCATGCCTCATTTAATATGTACTCGTCCCTTTGATCTCCACCTATCCTAGCTAGCTCCGCTCTTCCCCTCAGCACTCGCATGGCGTGCATTCACCGCATTCTCTCTGTGCTTGGCGCGGTTTTCTTTGGATCACCTTTACCTGTGTGGGCTGATGCGCAGGTCATCACGGACGAGCAACCAAAGCAGCCTCTCCGTCCCCCTCACTCTCCCATTCAGGTTTTATCTGGATCCTATCGTCTCCTCCCATCCGAAAGCGCCTGGCTTCCTGTTAACCCATCGTCGTTAATACGCTTCGGGTTTTCCTTACAAACACGGCGTAGGGACCGACTTGTGCTCTTCTCTACGAAGAGCAGGGAGTTTCAAGATGCGGCAAAGGCTCGTTATCATCGCTGTTGTCTTTGTCGCCAGATAATTTTCGCAAAGCTTTTGCAAGTCCAGCATTTATCCTTTCCGTTTATTTTTATTTACTTTATTGTTGCGTTTTGTGTTGTTTTAGCTCTCTTACGGATAATAGATCAAAACAAAAGCTCCATTCAGCATCTAGATGCTCTTCCATTCCATTCATGCATGCATAATTAGAGCTGCATCGTCCTTGATTCCTGCATTTTACTCGTTTCTGTCAGCAGCTCCTGACGAATAACGGCCGGGATGTCGCTGTAATAATCAATTTTTAGCGGCACCAACGCCAACTAACCACAGGTATTCCCCATCACGGTAGAATGAATAGAATGGTAAGTTTATCACTGGTTTGCGCTACAAGGGAATTGACGCCGACCTTTGCTCAGGACAACTCCCGTAGTACATAGTCTTTTTTGGTAATATGCATATGCACTATTTTTCGTATGGCTATTTTCGCCACGTCAGTCGTTTCTCTCTGCCTTCATCTTCGTACGACCTATCCCTCTATTTTCCCCGCAGGATCTCAGCTGCGCAGAGTCGGGGAATGACACTAGATCAAGTTGACCAATTACGCGAAATAAGATCCTTGAGGCAGCAAATTCATTCACGTCGGCAGAATGCGACGAGGCTGGTCAGCCTTGCTGGCCGCGGCCCATTTCAAAAAATCTGACAATGTGCTGACGCCTCCTGATATACCGGGTACCTCATTTAATGTTGGTCCGCTCGTTATCCGCAACCGTTCTTCCACTGACCATCCCTCACAGCCATTCTCATCCACTCGACATATCACGACATCTACGATGGCAAACATCCACACTGTGTTTAACGCCTGTCTTTACGCGTTTATTTTGGTCTTCTTCATCGTCTTCAGTACTTTAGGTTGTTTTCTTTTCCACAAATACATCACACGTACCAAGATTATTACAGACGTCGAAGTAAGCGTCTTTATCTTTTTTTGCCTCTTTCATTTGTCGTGGCTGACCACATGTCATGTCGTGTACAGGCCAATACTACCCGTGTCACAGACGAAAAACGAAAATCTTTGTGTCTCCTCACACTTCCGGCCAAGTTTTATTTGGATCCTGTCGTCTACCCATCTGCAGCTAGGTCCGCAAAGCGCCTCCCTTCCTACCATCGCATCATCTCCAACCCGTTCAGGACCCATTCTGGAGATAAGTGTCCCTTGGTCATTGATACTGCGACAATCGAGGCGGACGAGCCTAAGATCGGTGACAGTGGTAGCAACAGGATTGGCAGTAATCACGCTGACGATGAACAACCATACACGGGCCCCTTCCCTCCATCCCGTCCACCCCGTCCTTCCCTCCTGGACGATCTTCTTGCTGGGTTTCTTTACGAACATGACGTTGCGAGGTTCCCGCTTAACAATCCCAAAACGAGATGCTGGGAATTGTCCGTTGTTTGGGGCACTCGTCCAGTCTCTCGGTATGTTCCACGAGATGGGAAAGGCGGCCGTGTCGATTCTGTCCCTGCCCTCAAACAAGAGGAAGAGAAGAGCGTTTTTTCTATTGACGGAGAGGAAATTGACAATACCCCGCTCACGCCTTCAAACACGATTGTCGCTATCGAGAAAAGCAGCAAGTCCAAGAAGCGTGACGAGAGGAATAAGAAAAAGAAGAACGGGCGGCCTATAGTGCCCGTTTTTGAGATTCCGGAGCTGCATGTGAACGCAAGGCCGTACGAGGAGATTGAAGCTGAGGAAGAAGAGCGTACTGCTACCGAGGTGATGAGATGACGATTGATGCCATGATTGAGGTTGAGGCTGAAGAAGAGGCATTTGCTGCCATCGCTGCAAGAGATGAGAAGGATGCAAGAGAGGAATGCAAGTTTTTGAATGTTTTGACTGGCCTCTAGTTTCGCTTTTTTTCCCTCTTCCTTTCCTTTTTTGGGTATGATTTCATATTTCTCTACATTATGCTTTATTATGCGGAATCAAATTCTCCTAGCTTTGCCATCTCAGCTAATAGTGCGTTTTAGTATCGGTTTTCACGGCGCTCAGGCATCTATATTCACAATTTATTTCTCCTCTCTCGTCAAACGATCGTTCATTTCGGAATGGGTTGACACGCCGTGGATGCCAACCATCACATGTTGGCACTATGTCGCCTCCACTCATCCTCCATGCCATCATTCCCTACCCCTTGGTACCGCAGGGTATATGTTATCTAGTTTTTGTTTTTTTACGACTGCGGTTTCTTCTCCCTATGCATTTATCCTAAGCGCCGCTTGTTTCGGTGCCAGGAGAAAATCATAGTCATTTGACATTTGATCTCGTGATATGCTTCACATCGGTGATACACAACGTCGGACGCTTACTAAAGCCCTGATATGGTCATTTGGCCTCATCCGTGACTTGGCGCCTCCCAAGAAGAATCATGGATCCAATCCAACGAAATAGTAGTTGGATCGGCGAGCACAGGTCATGCACACTATGTTTTTCCAGCATCCATATTCCCTTCCTGGCCTATACTAACCTCAAACCCTTCACGGACGACGGCAGAAAGCCTCACGGACAGCTGAGTTGCTGTAGGGTTGGTCTCTAGTCGAAGTTCTAGGATACTAGAGCCGATCGATAGGTGGTCAATGATATGGACGTCAACACTTACAAACGGCAGGCCTAAGTCCGCTTGATTAATCACCATTAGAGAGTGGCAATAGTACTTACAAGTAAATTTGGTACGATCAAAGTCATAGGGTGCGTCACGCTCGTGATCTCCGGTGTACTAAACGAGGTCACCACCCGAAGAAAGCCAACGTATAAGAACCACTCACAATACATCCGCGTATGTCGTATATGCATTAATGATGAGCATGATGAAAACATACGTAACGGCTGATGAATTGAGTGGGATATTTCATACACCTCAATAATGAAACTTTACCTTGAATGAAGCAAAGTCTGCCCAGACGACCTCTAATGTGAGGATCACGGACGTAGTACTTGTAGTGGGTCAGTTGCTAAGCAGCATGTAAAATAACTTTCCGCCTACGAATATAACAATGGCTGCAGCAATGACATCTAGGCCAATCGCTCCGTACTATTTATAATTTAGCCAATTCGAAGAAAAGGAAAAACGAGCATTCTCACTAGCACGAACTGAGAGTTGTTATTATTATTAACATTTCGATAGCAGACTGAAACCACGCACACCAAGTTTGTGCCTTGCGCTTGGTAATAACGTTGAACATTGTTGGCGGTGATGCGGCTCGGTCAATATCAAAAAAAGTGTATTTACCCATGTCGACGCAATGGTGAAGGCGAAAAGTGCGATGGAAAACACCCATCCCAGTAGCTTGTTTCTACCACTGAAGACCCATGTGCGCACAAGCAGAAGACCTAGATAAGGCTGATATCAGTAACGTCTATCAAGTTTCGGTGACACAAGGGCCGACAATGGGGTAAAATTTGCTGTGCCATTCAAATTATCAGGATTTGGTAGGAACATTGAAAAAAACACGTTAGTACCAGTATGAGGTATATCATTCCTTGTGGACGCGCCCAGGGTGAGCATGTGTTGTTCTCATAGCCGGCCGTGAAAATGAATATAATCACTGGCCACGATCCAAGAGTCATGACACGGCTTAACAAGTACATGATTTTGATGGTGCTCCACCCTGATTTGTATACCTTAACAAAATTACAAGAGACTTGTGCTCCACGATTGGTACTACACACCAATCTGTGTTCATCGTCAAGACTAACAATCGTTCCAGTGTTTATCACCGTTGGGTCAAATGTGTTAAAGGCAACGTACAGAAGCAGAAATTCGTATATGCTCAAGGTATCTGGCCAAAGAGTTGAATTAACAAGTTTTGATCGAGCTAGCTAGGACAGACATACATAGGCCTTCCATTGGCGTGAGACACTTCCAAGGGCTTTGCGAGATGCTTACCAACAACAGAACGTGCAGCGCTTTTCGTTTTTAAGAGATAAATCAATGAAAATCGCAAATGACTTACGCCATATCTGAGGCTGAATGCTGGATATTATGCATGCTTTCAAGAACGAACATCGCGGCATGATTTATAGACGCACCATTTACAAGGGTCACTTGATGCCGATTTAGTAGTAGATCCCACTCAATTATCCAATCTTCTGGCATCCACTTATAGTCCAGGAGGACACACCAGGGATGATGGATCCGTTGATGGAAGCCAAGAAGCACGCGCATTTCTTACTACGGGTGCCTGGTTTTTTGGTTCACCGGATCTTCTGACGGACTTCCGCCGATGAGGCCTTGAGGGCTAGCGCCACGACCAACCACAGACGGGTGCACAAGACATAAGAAGTGGTAGAAAGATTAGCACCTCATCCATTGCTCATTCGAGATGCTCAACATTGCTTAGTTTCTGCCGCGGTTCGGCCAACTTTGCTGGTAATTGGTTTTTAACCGCATCGTCACCTTGCGACACACGTTGGTCGCAGACTCACAATTCGCGTATCCAACCCTGTCGCAAGTGAATTCGTCCAAGACTTTAACCACCCGATTGCGACAGTAAGCATATCCGCGACCATGCGGGTGTGGGAGACACAAGTTGATAGGCATCTAATGCCATAAGCAAGCGCGTACCGTGTAACGTGTAACGCGGTAACGGCTAACACCTTGCGTTCCACGACATGGCGCAAAATGCACATCTTCTGAACAACATGAATCTCAATCCAGAGACGCTTGAGCTGGCAAAGGCGGTGTTACGCGAGGCCACGGTTAAGACAAAGCCAGGCTCAGGTTTTGAACTTGGCTCACGCACAACGGGTTTACCAGCTATATGCGCGTACATCGCGTGTCAAAGGTGCGAAAAGTGTGGTCAGAACACCAAGCCGAACTCATGTTTATGCAAGAGCAGACTCAAGACAAACGAATTGACGCGTAAGACTACCCAAATTGCCTCGTGCCTGAAAGAAGCGGACTTCGAGAAGACATTTCACATCGTCCAGGCTGCTATTGGCGGTAACAGGTCATCAAGTTCCAAAATGGCGTCTTATCAGTCTATATGCTCGAACTACAATGCCAATGAGTCGCAGCTTGCTCCTTTCTTTCGACAGACAGAGCAGGCGCTGCTCCAAATTGATGGGCGGTACAATTCAGAACGTATGGTTGAAGTCAGATATGCTATCTTCTTCTGGGTTTATTACTTATGGAAGGTGCATGGGCAGCATTATTCTCATCTGCTATCTAAAGCGATTGACGTGAATATAGTCTGAAAACTTGTCACCAAAGCAGTTTTCGGAAGACCATAAGCTATCGTACAAAACATTCAAGGCCATCGTTACGACTCTAGAGACAAAATGCAAAACTTTGAGAGCAGAAATAATTGGAAGGGCCAAAAGCCAAACACAATCTCCGACGAAGACAATGTCCACCTCAAGTAACAGATCCCGACTAAAGCAACCTCTTCGAGACCTGCCCTCGAGAGATTCTCGACAGAAAAGACGCTTATCTTCTCCTGAATCGGCAGTATTACTGATCAATCAATTGACCCTCGATAACTTGACGACTCGTCCATTTCCCGAAACGCCCACGAAGAAGAGGAAGTTAGAGAAAGCATCTAGTGACATGCCCCAGAAGCCAGCTATGTCCACGCCACTTAAATCTATACTGCGAACATCCCCGCGTAAAGGAAGCATTATATCTACTCCTTCACGCGTGAAGTTGGATGTCACAAGATTTGAGCGTGAAGGTACCCCAGGATCTGATGTAGAAACGGGACCATTACCCGCGCCAAGTTTTGCACGGCGACCAAGTCCACCATCCGATGGCTCTGTTTCGGATGTCGAGCCTGATTCAGCAGACGAGTTGGATGTCAACAATTCGGTGGTCGACGATGTCGGGTTGTTTTTATCTTCACCAAGCAAACACCGCACTTCCACGAAAGTGGGATCTGCATCAATACGCCGGTTCAGGCCAGTATATCTTGACTTGGAGCAATGGAAGACCCTGGATCCACGCGTCCAAACCATCTATACCAGATCATAGTGCATACGAAACTTTAGCAAGGAAATGTTTCTGCTATTCCCTTTCCTGGACTACTTTGGACTACTTCAGCAAGGTACAATATAATGTATAGCCATGGCGTGCATAGCGATTATCACGTTACGAAATGAGTGGGCTGTAGGCCTACTGTTAAACCGGGCAGCAAGATCATCATTGTGTCCCTCAAGATCTAATATCTAGCCCCCAGCTCGCGAGCCTTGAGGAAGGTCGCTGGCGTTGTAGATCATCACGCACAACGAACACTTTAATATAAAAATGTATGTGGAAGAGAACAGACGTCTACAAGCGCCATCATATTCGTATAAGCAGTAACTGACTTGAAATGATTTTTTATATCAAAGCAGCAAATCTGTCCTTGTATGACTATTTTCCATCCCGCTTCTTACCCTCGTCGGTGCGTCTATCCACATGCTTTTCATTGACCACATTACACTACCATCCACAAGACACAAACAACCTTGTCCATACTATTAAAATTAAGTGTAAATAAATGCGTGACTATACATTTTATTTTAATAGGTGTGCAATTAATAATAAGGCTGAGGTTATTGGATAGTAGCCACATAAGGTAGACAAAATAAAATAAAATAGACAAATGCCAGTTAAAGGAATTCATCAGAAGCGTTCTGGGACTTGCAAAAATCGGTACACCTCCCTTGTATCTCTCGCCGCTCTTGCAGCAAGGGCGGCAGCAGCGACGGCGATGAGCGCCTCTTGTTCCTCAGCCTCAAACGCAATCGTCGCCTCTTTATTGCTTTCCTCTTTGGCAGCAGCGGCCCGAGCTTCTTCCTCAGCCTCAATATCTTCGTATGGCCTCGCGTTCACATACAGCTCCGGAATCTCAAAAACGTGAGCGCGAGGTCGCCCGTTCTTCCTCCGCCTCCCTGTCTCGTCCCGCTCTGTGGGCCTCCTGCTCTTCTCAGAGGCGAGGAGGTCGACGAGTGTATTCGAAGGTGTAAGCGAGGCATGGTTGGCTCCATCTGCGTCAATGGGAAAGACCCTCCTTTTGAGGCTGAGCACAAAGTTGACACGGCCACCAGCCTTCGTTGGATACGAAGAGGTTGGACGGACGCCCCCAGCTACTACGCACAATTCCAAGCTGCCCGTCTTGGGATTGGTGAGTGGGAACCACATCGTGTACGTGAGGAAATCTAGGGAGGATGTCCTCTAGTAGGATGTAGTACGAGTCTAGGAGGGTAGACCGAAGAAGTCGGCGCGGAGGGACAATGATAAGAGCACTGAATGGTTGGCCGTGATTACCGGTACTTTTATCACCGCCATCCGCCTTGACCGTGGTATCAATGGCGACCGTAAGATGCTCACCCGAAGAAGGTACCAGAAATGGGTTTGAAACGACGCGTTGGTAGGAAGGAAGGACTCGGAAGGCGCTTTGATGCATGGGTAGACGACAGGATCCAGGTTAGCTAGGAAATTGAGGAGACGTAGAGACTGCTCTTGTTGGTTGTCCTGTACGTGACATGACACGATCGTCAGGCCGTGAAAGAAAATGAGGGAAATGAGAGCCACCTCGACGTCTGCGGAAGAAATATCCCAAAGACGCAAGAGGAAAAAGATGAACATGCTTGTCACCGTATATGTTCACGGGTAAATCATCGAGCCGTTCAAAGGTCAAAGTGAGCGTAATCCTCGAAGGGAAACAGAGGGCTCGGTTCCTCGACTGGCTGGTGTTCTCCTTCAATCCGAGATGATATCTTGCTTCTCTCGGTGAACATGCAGCAGACAGTGCTCTGAGATGGGCACGATCGTGATGTAGCATCACAAGAGGTGCGAGCGACGGACGGGCACGTGACGCACTGATGAACTTGAGCTCTTCCATAGAATCTGATTGATCTTGCGGTTGTTAGTGCTGGACACCGTCATGTATATCCGCAACCTTCTCAAGATCTCATTCTTTTCTCTGTCGTCTCTTTCCTTTGTGCACTAGTCCAAACGACGCCAACTTTAGCTGAGATCAAGATCGGCATGGACGTCATTCTGGAAGTTTTTATCCACAGTGCACACCAGTTTGGGATTTTTATATCAGTTCCATTTTAACGCCCATGGTAAGCAAAAATCTATATTATTTTGTCGTTTCCCCTCATAGAGATTTTGGTTTAGATTAAGTAAAGACCTTCTTATACGCATACCGATGCAATATCATCAGCAAGCCTATCGTCGGTAGTGAACCCAGGGTGGAATTTCATGTCTGTCTTTCGAGCTTTGACCGCACCGGAATACCTGTCGCAATTCCAACAATCTGCTCAGTAGCCGGGCTCTGTATGACCATGATAACATGGTAAGCAACATCTAACATTCTTAGTACGCAACCTCCCGAGCCATAACCTGTTGGTTTAGATTCTAGACCTTGTGATACATACACATCCGTCGGACGAAGACCTGGTTCCTTGTATTAAAGATGCCACATTTCCTGTTGAGGTTGGTTGGTCGCTCATGAAAAGGCATACCATTTTGATAGTGACATCAAATGATAGCACCGAATGCGACGCCCGAGATCCATCATTCCGGATAGCCACTGCTGATTCTGAACAATGCTGCGGAGATGACAAGAGCGAGGTGTCCGAAATACGTGTCATTCCTTATGGCATGCCTACTGCGAATACTGAGGACGGGACAGGTGGGAACTTTTGGCCACGGGAACTCGCTACCTGAGCAGCCTCAACCAATGTCAGTGGATTGTTGATCCTCGCAGTCAAGCTCAAATGAAACCTCAAAATCGGCGAATCGACGCTTGATAGTTGATACGCAGAACACTCGCCTCTACGACATATACGTGATGAACCTGGCCCACCTCTTTCAGCAATTTGAATCCGGAATATCACGCGCTGATAAGAATCGTTCGGCTATTCAACAAGGGCAGTGACTGATTTCGGGTCCGTGTAACGAAGGTCGTGCGGGTTCAATACTGGAGAGAGAGCCTGGATTAGAAGTTGTGTTTTTATACGTCGACGTCGAGTGACTGCGCCCGAGGAGGAACGGGAGCTCTTCATACCTGTTTCAGCTTCTCTGACAGGCCGAGGCGGAAGGGGGCCCGGGCATTGCTAGTAAGTGGCAGGGTGCAGATGCCCGGAAGGCTCGAACGTCCTCACTATCGTCACTACTCACGGGCTTCATTTCCGTCGATATACTACGTCCAACAGGGCCGGCTTTGATGGACTGCGAGATCTGTACGTCACTACACCTCCTTGGTGCAGCATCTCTTAAAGCGAGCGAGAAGTGTTGATAACGACCTCTCAGGCTTTTTTTATTGAGCATACAAAATACAAGTTACTAGTGATTATCCAAATGCTAGTATAAAACATGTCAAATAAAAAAAATGAAATAAAATATAAAGAAAAATGTCCATTGACCCAAGTTCGTCTGCCGTTCACTCGACATGCAACACCCACTCCATCTTCATAGTCACACCCAAGGTGGCCTCCAACCCCGCAAACCTCGTCCGCTCCATCAAAAAATCCACCCTTCTCATCCCCGCCAACTTCTCCTCTTCATACTCCTTGACCTCATTCTCCTGGTCCTCCTCCTCCTCCTCCTCCTCCCCCTGCCAGTCCTTCCTCCTCCTGGTCCTGGTCCTGGTCCTGGTCCTCCTGGTCCCCTCATCCAAAAGTCGTCGATACCGCCGCTTATACACCCGTCCTGCCCTCTCGCGGTCCCTCTCGCTCGGGAGCAGCGCGTACTCGGGCGGCGTGATCGGGGGGCGGAGGGAGGTATAGATCTGAACGAGGACGTCCCGTACCGTGATATACCGTGCCGGCGCAGAGCGGGAAGCAGAAAAAGAGGAAGCAACAGCAGCCGCAGAAGAAGAAGAAGAAGAAGCGGGGCGGACGTGGATAGCCCAAGTGGAAAGCAAGTGCGGAGAGGTGATGGTCATTCCCGCCACGGGTGGGTCTGTCGCGGGTTGGTCCCATATGCTGTTGCTGTCGCTGCTGCTGCCGCTGTTGGGTGCTCCGCGTGTGAGGGAAACGGTCCGGCTAGAAGGCGCGTCGATCATGTCCCACCAGATCCTGGCAGCAGCGGCACCAGGCAGGCTACCACTCGTAGAGGAGGGGGAGGACGGGCAAAACCTGAGCAGCGCGTGTAGCTGGATGCCACCACGATGAGGAGGAAGAGACATCCCTATTATCCTAGAGGAGGAGGAGGAGGAGGAGGAGGAGGAGGGCGGGAGCTTCATTCCTGGCCCATACCCGTACGGCGTCGGACCAGGTAGTAGTAGTAGTAGAGGAAACGGAATCGATGGGTCACCTGACAGCGGAAAGTTTTGCGGCGGCGTCGTTGGCCCAGAAGAGGACGACCTAGTTGAAGAAGAGGAAGAAGAAGAAGAAGAAGAAGAAGACCTAGATGATGATAAAGAGGACAGGGAGGACGAGGAGGAAGGCGAGGAGGGCAAAGTTGATACAGGGATTGCGGGCGTCTGAGTATTTGGAACGACAAAGGTGTTGGAATGCGCAAAGCGGACACGCTTTAGGCTGGGTTTCATCAGAATGGTACTGAGAGAGAGAGAGAGAAGTGACGGCGGTGATTTTATCAGGTCGTCAGGCCTCAGGAGATAGCAAGGCTACTACGCGTCGCCCATGGATGATAAGCTCAAATGCATGGTCAACGGTGCCGAACAAGTGACCTGTTTGCTAAACATACGTTACCTCTCGCCTGCGACGTCGCATCATTGGATTGCTGTGGTCACTAAAAATACATTCCTATGACACCGGGTGATTATTCTCACGCCACATTAAACGCCTCGCTTTGCCATCCCGGCCTCCTCTTCTCCTCACAGACCTTGAGCTCAATGCTTCTCTTCAAGCTCTGAACCTGCCGTCTCCCCTTCCTCACTACTTCCTCTACCTTCCTGCGCCCTTCTTCCACGCTCACTCCTTCTGCTCTCAAACTCTCCGATCCAACTCCGAGCGGTCCCCGCTTCTCGCCGCTCAAGATCTGAGGCTCTGCGCCCATCGCAAAGCTTGCAGCCTTCTCCTTCTCGCCGCCTTCCGCATACTCATAGCGCTCAACCACCACACCCGTGCCCGTGGCATGGACCACCATCTCGCCACGGCCCAAAACCCCTTGTCGTTGCAGCTTGCCTGTTTCGCTCCACATGGCCGCCATCAGGGCACTTCCCTTTGCGAGGCCCGTATCTTCAAATACTTCCATTCGCTTGCTGACGTCGTAAGCTGTACCATCGAACCAGTCCAACACGGCACGCAGCTGCTCCGCCAACGACCGCTCCAAAGCCCGCTTCAACCTTGCCAGAATCAAGGGTTTGAAGAGCGCCAACATGATCGGATGATCGCTCTCCTTGATTTCGATCTCGACGTCCTCTGCAATGTGAACCTCAATCTTCTCGATCGTATTGAAGTGTTTGAGCGATTCGCGAGAGCGGGGTCCTTTGACGTGAGCCGGAATTAACATCAGCTTCATGTCAACGTCGACTCCTTTCTCTGATAGCGTAACGCCCATCAATCCAGTAAACTCTTTGGGGCCAAGTCCGAACGTCTTGTCACGATACCAAAATGATACGTCGTCGAGCGCCATCTGGAGTGCCTGGATGCGGATGTGTGTCAAGGCACCCACTGCTGTATTGGTAGCGGCAGCACTGGTCGTGATGTCAACATCAGTGATGTTCCTCAAATACACGTGGGAAGGATGGAGTTTGAACGACGAAATGTCGACGTTCTCGAGAACAAATTCAATTTCTTGATCCTTGTATTCCGTCCTAATGCCTTGATTTAACATTTCCTTCTTAGTACTGATCAGCCGCTCACCTCGGAATAGGTACGTCCTTCATAGCTTGCAGAATCTGGGGAACGTAATACCTAAACAAGTCTTGCCAGAACCATGTTACTTGCTCCAACGTTTCTTGTACCCCGACCTCAGCTTCGGCTCGTATACCAACCAGGCCTCGCTGTAAATCAGTGTTGAGCTTATCGAGTGCATCTCGTAACCTATTGAGATCCTTGTCCGCACTGATGCCCGCCTGAATACCATCCAACTCCTTCTTCAACTGGTCAATCTCGGCTTTCCATTTCACGTCTTGCTTGAGAGAGTCTTCCCATCTCGTAGTCAGTGTCTCTCGAGCCTGACGTGACTCGTCTGAACGAGCATATTGCGCATCTTTCAGGTTACGACGTGCCAAGTCAAAGAAATCGTTGAACCACTGCCGCAAGCGCTGGTCACTGGTGATGGTGATGACGCACTTGCGGAGATGGTGCATGAATTGGTCGAGGGACTTGTTAGAGAGTCGCTCGAGGAGCACACGAAGCTCCATAATTGCGGTATCAACATGTTTCTCGGGGGTCACGTCGTGAATGAAGGATTGAAGAGTGACATGTGGATCGGCCGCAGTATCCAGGGTTTGGTTAAGACGCAGCTGGACAATGTTGAAGATCGTATCCATGGCATCCTTGAAAGCGGGGTCCGATTGAGCACGGTCGCAGATCTACAGATTCCACAGTAAGCACCGTGGAAAAAGGCCAAAGGCGGACCCTTACTTGTTCATATGCAGCTCCAAGGCGCGACCTGGTCTTTTCGGTCGTCTCTTGAGCAGACGATGCCACCGTACGTGACGTGTCAATGACGCCTGATCCTGTCTGCTTCACCTTTTCCATGCCGTGCTCCCAAGCGACCTTGATATCCTTTTCTTCCTCCAGACGCTTCTTTTCGCGACCGAGAACGTCCCGTTCGCCTGCTTGGAATCCACGTTCATGCTCCTTCAATTTCTCTTTGGTGGCTCCTGCAGCGCCTTCAATCGCTTCCGCGGCGTCGGCGAGAGCGAGACGCGTAAATGACGCAAAATCGTAAAAGAGGGAGGTACCCTCGGTAGTGATGCTCGCCCACACGATGGAGATAAGCATTTTGAGGGCGTCGCGTATGGCGGTCATATCTCGCTTGACGCGCTCCACGTCTTCCGTCGTCAAAGCGGTCGGCTCTACATCTCCCTGGCTCAAGTGCCAAAGGGCGTCCTGGAGATAATCTTCGCCTAAAATAATATCGGATGTCAGGAAGGTGGGGGGGGGGGTGGGGGGGTCACGTAAGGGCACGGGGTAAAAAAGGAAGACGTACTATTTTTGTGAATGGCGAGTTGCTTGTAGCACTCGAGCACGTTCTTCAAATGATTGGCGATGATTTTTCCCTGCACCGACATGTCTGGAATGTCGGGTGTGGTGGTGGTGGCGGGAAGAGCGAGTGCTTCGACTGAGTCGATGAAGTGGACGAGCTGATGAGTGGTGGGTAGTTTTCCGGCTTCAAGAGCCGCGATGATGGAAGAGAGTTTGTCCATGGTTTTGTGTTCGAATAAATTTGGGTGTCTGTCTGTCTGCGCGGTTTATATGCGCATCGTTGGGATGAGCGCATCATGACGTCGCACGGAGGAGTGTTGGAGTTACGCCCGTATTATCTAATCCGCTTGTCGTTACGCAAACTGCCGAAACCTTATCTGCGCAACTGTACAGCACCAACATCCAACTCGCCGTTGCTGCCGTCGTCTGCCACTTTGCTTATCGATATCGTCAAGTTAGTATGGGAAAAGGTATACGCTTTCGAAGCCCTTCACTTTACTTTCTCAATGTACACCTCCTGAACCGCCCTTTTACTCTGACAGTTCACGGCTCTCTTGCCCGTGCAGGCAAAGTCAAATCGCAGACACCCAAGGTCGACAAACAGGAGAAGAAAAAGACTCCTAGAGGTCGTGCTAAGAAACGTCTTATCTACAACCGACGGTGCGCTCTGTTTTCGTGTGTATGCGTTTGAGGAGGGGAGGAGATTGACTGGTTATTGGTTGTTTCTAGCTTTGTCAACGTCACCACATTACCAGGCGGCAAACGGAGAATGTGAGTCGATACTAACCTCCGTTTCCCTCCTCGACTCGCACGTCCAAATGGATGAAACGGTGAAAATAATGCATAGTTCACGCTGAACGCGTGCACCGCTCGTGATGTCAACTACCATCTCTGTCTTTCGCTCCTATCTGATTCTCCTTTGCTCTGTGACTGCACCTAGTTGGCTTGGATGCTGACAATGCTTTGCAGGAACCCCAACCCAGAGAAGTAGAAGCAATGAAGCAAAATGCTGCCGTGGGGGCACACGCCCATCGTCCTCATTGCATTTGTATTTAACGTACATGTATGATTGGTAGCGTCAGAGTCATGATGCATGATGCATAAATATTAAATGACCAGCCTCCCTCCATTATTCGTTGACAACGAATTGTTCGTCGAAACGAAATGGAGGAAACGATGATTTTGGGCGTCACTTGTCGTGTCAACGCCCCGTCACAACTCCATTTGCAGTGCAGCTCCCGCCCATCATGTTCTCCGAAGAACTCAAGACATTCCGTCGACTCGGATTCCGTCATGTCCTCTTGCAAATCCTCAATTTTGCGTCCGTTATCGCCTCCGGCCTCATGATATGGAAAGGCCTCGGTCTGCTCACCAACTCCGAATCCCCCATCGTCGTCGTCCTCAGGTAACCCCGTCCCTCTCTCGTTGTTCCTTACCACTCACACGGTCCCGGTTCTGCAGCGGCTCAATGGAACCCGCGTTTTATCGAGGCGACTTGCTCTTCCTGACCAACCCCCCGCTCGACCGCTACCAGTCCGGCGATATCACCGTGTACAAGATCCCCGGCAACGAAATCCCCATCGTCCATCGCGTCCTCGAGACACACGATATCAGTCCCAAAAAAAACAAGAGTAAGAGCAAGAGCCGGAGTTCGAAGAATGACGACGTAGAACAAGCGTACGTGGCGTGGCGTTTGGTGCTCTCTCTCTCTTTTGTTGGCTTACTGGCAAAACTTTTTTCTTTTTTGCTAGTTCCGGATCCACGACACAGGATTCACAGCCGCCGAAGCAGCTGCTTTTGACCAAAGGGGACAATAACCACATTGACGACATCGCGCTGTACCAAGGGCTCGAATGGCTGGAACGGAAACACATCATCGGAAAAGTACGAGGGTGCGCGTCTATCCCTCCTCCCCATTCCTCGATCCTTCTCTCTCTTGATGTCAATTCTGATTGAAACACTACAATAGGTTCATTCCGTACGTGGGATACGTCACGATAGCAATGGTACGTCTATTTCACTTATGCTTTACGCATACAAAAAGAGAAAGAGAGAGAGAGAGAGAGAAGGCTAATGGAATTCACTCAGAACGATTTCCCTCAACTCAAGTTTGCTCTTTTGGGCGGTCTTGGGCTGTTGGCACTTTTGCAACGAGAGTAGTAGTCAATGGGCTTCTTGGTGACACGCATATACCCCCGTATTATTGCGTTGCAATGCACGATAGCGATCTTTTTATCTAAGCGCCAGAAAGACCGAAAATCCAACGCATAGACTGAAATGTTACCTCGATTTTATTCCGCAAGACACGTAGTATCCCTGACAAATAGCGCAAAGTGGGAGTCGCCCCTGGGCGACTGTTCATCGAGAGACCAAGCATGGGTATCCAGCCGAGGTCTGTGGTACTCACTCAAACCAGCGCTCTGACTCGATATACTCATCGGGTTGTACGGGTCACATCACCATGCAACATGCAACATGCATCATGACGGAGAAATAATACTACTCAAACTGGTTCCTTCCTTTCCTGCGTTGAGTAGCAGATGGGTAGACGAATGAGGCAGCCGATATTTGCGTCTACGTACGCAATCGACATGAAGTCTACAACTGCCCTATACCATCTGGTTCATTGTGACTACTGTTTGTGTTAATGTGAAGGCGGACACGGGGGGGAGGCAGTTCCAGATGGCATAACAGGGCGGAAATCCTTGGAGTAGGTCGCCTGTTGCAACAGGCAATTAAAATAAGGCAATTTCCATTGCTTTGCCGGCAGTTTATGCGTTCTCAGCATTCCAATTTGCCTGGCAGTGACGCAGGGTTTCGGGTTTCGAATCCACATGTATCATAAGGTCCATAATCTCAAAAAAACAATCAACATGAGGGAGGCCGCATTGAATGCTAGAGGCAGTTGCTTACCATTTTGTCCCAAATGTCAAACCTAGTTCCGTCTTCCAGGTGATACTCACCCTAGACCTTGCATACGCCGTCATACTTGGTGGAATCGAATTCCATCAGGCACTGATAACGTTCCAGCGGATTGTTCAGGAATTTTAAACATTCCGAATATTTCTTTTCATCAGCTTCGTGACGAAGTTCGATGCGAAGTTGGAGGTCTCTTATGTCGTCCCTGCAAAATCATTGCTTTAGCGCCGCCCCTCGTCAAGATTTCAGACAAGCCCGGGATGCTCGCAAGTGCGATGAGCGTCGGGACGTCGGTTTCAAAGTTCGATGCAGACATCACGTGATCGCCACGGTTTACTTTTCATTTGACTACATACGTCAATTTTCTCATTCAACTCATTAGTGTTGTTTATCTTTCTCTCCAGTGGTAGAGTACAGAGGAGGACCTCCTCAAATATATCCATCATATGTGAAAAAATAAAATAAAATAAATCACCGCATCAGTAAAATCGACTCACCTCTTCCGACGTCTATGTCAAGACAAGGGGTAGGGAACGAACCTGGTCCGACGTCAACTCGGAATCGATGCAGACCAGCTGCAATATACATATTACAAATGCATTGCAATCGTCTATGGCCTACTAGAACCCGTCTATAATGTAATTTGTTCACATGATGATGCAAGCATCCGCAGCTATTGATTCGACCGTGTGGCCCGCTCGCATGCTGGCCATCAGGCATTCAAAGAAAAGTGACTTCCATGTATGTACCCACACATCTTTGGCCACTGTAACGTGATGAACAAGATTGTTATTACATTTTGTGTGGCATTGGACCACGACGTCGCGTTCCGGTTTTATATGTCTCATAAGGTCCAAATTCTAAACCAACAGCCCATGGAGGGAGTCCGCATTGAAATTATCTTAAATGTTGCTTACCATTTTATCACGAATGTCAAGCGGACTTTGGCCCAGTCCAGGTGGAGACATCATGTGCCAGTTCGTGGTCAGCGTCTGGCAATGTTGGTCGTAATTGTAGGGATCAAACTGCATGAGGCACTCATAATATGCCGCCGGCCGCCCTGCCATTTCTTTACAAGCCAAAACGAAATGTGAGAACCGATCTTGGGGTACGCGACGAAGAACGTCTGTAGTCTAAACCAACATCTTGATGAAGGATACGACATTCACGGTGAGTAGTTTGCTTACCAGGACGCGGTAAATGTCGTTCACTTTATTACCTGGTATTGGCATCGTTTGGACTAGCGCACACTGAAGGAAAGGGAGCGCGGAGAAAAGAGCGATGAGAAGGTTATGCATATGCATGTCGGGATGTGATGACCAGCACCAGCAACTTGCTGCACCGCAATTCCGAGCCATTTTATGACCAGCCTGAGCCTGATACTGGCCGATGATCTTGTTGGCCTCCCGACCCGGGTGAAACCGTTTTCCAGGCGTCAGGTTGTTGCTTTCCCGTGGCCAATTCCAACCCGCCCCGTCTTTAGCTTCAGTGTTTGCCATGCACGAATAGCATTGAAGTATGCGACAAGGATGGCCGTCAAGTTATTACAGCATTTCGGGCACCTCGCTGTTGTCATCTCCTTACCGGTATCAACGGTTGCAATCTGGAATGATGGACCTCGTATCATTTGATGTTTAGCTTTTCCGGTTGAAACCGACGAAAAGGCTGTCCAGACTGCAGACGCTGGATGCGCAGCGAATGAAAACACAAAGGAGCAAGCTTGTGACGGGGCTTCGCCGTATTCGCATTGTAAGTATGCTTAATGACGGAGGCGTACAAAATTATGCCTTCTCATGAGCACGCATCCAAAAAAACAAAACTTCCATTGACGAGCCCAAACCTCAGCAGGAAACGTAGCATCTTTAATACAAGACATGCACAGAGCCAGATCATTGTCTGACGGATGTGTATGCATTAAAAGGTCTAAAATCTAAATCAACAGGTTATGGCTTGGGAGGCTGCATAGAATGTTACGTATGTTGCTTACCATTTTGTCATGATCGTTAAGAGGCTTAGTTGACAGAGGCCCTTCGAGCTTCTGCTGTTGGCATCGTGCCAGGTATTCCTCATATGCTTTCCCATAGTTGATGGGATCAAAGCTCGACATGCAGAGATAGAAGTCTGCCCTGGGTTCCCAGTCATGCGTCAATGGCGCAGCCCCACATTTGAGATAAGATTGCTGATGATTATCTCCCGGTATGCGTACAAGAAGGTCATTAATCTAAACCAAAATCTCTGTGAGAGAAAATGTCGGTAGAATTTTGCTTTACCATGTGCCCTAAAATGAAACTGACATGAATCTCCCATTTGCTACAGATAAAGCTTCCAGATCGACGCGCTATGTCGAAGCCAATCTTGATCTCGGCTATTGGCATTGGCGTCGTTTGGACCAGCGCACAAAGGAAAGAGACAGTAGAGAAAAGAGCGAAAAGGTTGCGGATATACATGGTGTCCAGCACCAAAGACCAATGCGCAGAGGCCGTCGCGTGACGGGCCACGTGACAATACAAATCCGGTAATGGCCCAAAATAGAGTGGCAGGCCCAGAAGCCCAGAGAAATAGAGGCGCGTGAACAGCCTCTGCCCCTGTAAGAGAGCCGTTGAGAGAACCAGCGGACGGACGACGATGTGGTGAGTGCGTGGGAAGCAAAGCTAAACAAACAATTTATCTCAGAACGGAACGTCGAAACGTCGAAACCTTTTCAAGCTGCCCATTATTTCGGAGCTAATCGGCTTTCTCGCATCGTACATATGACCCATTCTCAGATATAACAGGGGGGAAAATGATACACTAGCACCCGCTCCGAGTACTAAGGGGAAGCGCTGCATCTCACCTGAGACGTGGGTGCAGTAGTGTGATGAGCGATGGATCATTGTGGTCCAGACGAGTGTCAAATTAGATCTTGCAATCATGGCTCGGAAAGGGCCCCGCACTAGTTGCTTGTGATCGTCAGAGCTTAGGTCATCGGACGAGGAGCAGGGGGGGCTGTTATTCATGTAGCTATCCTAATACATCTTGTTAACAGTGACCGGGACCTGTCACTTTTGAGTCATAGGTGAAGACGGTCGCGTGGTCCATCAAGCAAATCATTTGATGCAACTTCCATTTTTGTGTCCAGTCCTGTTCGTTGAGTTGAGTTCGAAGGTACTCAACATTTTTAAAAGCCGTCGTTTGGCAGCGAACCAGGATGCTTAATACTGTATGTGTATGTTTCGCAATGTCCAGAATCTAAAATAACAGATTATGAGGGAGGCATACTAGTGGATGTTAGATGTTGCCTACCATTTTATCCAAAGCGTCAAATCCAGATTGAAATTCACGAAGAGCCTCTTTGTCATGCCATCCTGCACGTTCTTCGCTGCTCAACACACAATCGTAATTTTGGGAATCAAGTTTCATCAAGCACTTATAATATCCCCCCTTTGAACCTGGTGTGCTAGAATCGTCAAGAAATTTTTTGGACTCTTTACAATCTGAATCAGCTTTCGCTCGGAGTTCGGGAGACATGCGAGCAAGAAGGTCATTAACCTAAACCCACATCTCGATAAGATGTTGACGGTGATATATTTTGCTTACCAGGTACGTCAAAATTCGATCGCGACGGATGTGAACGTCACCCTCTAGTTGGATATTTACCGGCATCGTTTGGACCAGCGCACAAAAGAAAGAGACAGAAGAGAAAAGAGCGAGGAGAATATGGTGCATGTGCATGTCGTTGTCGTACTGTCAAGTGGTGATGGTGTCCAGCACGAACAAGCGCAAGCGTTTTGCAGGTCCTCATATATCGACTCATGACAAGTTGCATAGCATCCTGTAGCACAGTGTTGTCGGTAATCACTTTAGCCGAGTAAATCAATCAAGACATCACCGATCATCACTTGGCTCGTTTCTTTCGGGAATGAAGGACTGTTTGGAACACAGCCATACGTATGGATGAGACGCAAATCAATGTTCAGGGGACCGTGATATTCGAAAGACGAGCAGAATTACGATAGTCAAGGTGCTGAAAATTCCAAAATGGCCTCGTACTCTGATGTCGAAGCTGAAAAATACTTCACTTTTCCGACGACTCAGTGGTGCCTTTGAACGGCAAGTACCTAACCGATTCTCCGGCGTTCGACCTCTAAGCGAGGGTGCACACCCGATGCCGATATTGACGCCTACTCGCAGAATGGGATGCGCGTGGCGCGTGACTTGGTGCGAAAGCGGAAAGGAAGGTATATCGTATCGAGGTGACGCTGGCACATGCCAAGTTGCAAGAGCGCGTGAAGTATGTGAGGGAGTGGAGGAAGCAGCATGAGCAGTTGGCTGTGATGACTGGGCCTACGAAAGGACTTGGTGGGTGGCATGGATATGGAAGGAGGTGTATGAAATTATAAAGAGGATTGATGTCCATGGGGAGGACTCCCGCTGATCTTGGTTACAGAGGGCACTGAGATCTGGGTTGTAGTCGAGAACGCGCATGATGAGCGTGTTTCAAGGGTGGAGAACCGGATCATTGCACGGTTAAGAGATAGACTGGTAACGGCGCGGAACGCGAATGAGATGATGTTCCAGGTGTTCTCAAAGTACGTGCGGCAGGCTATTTCATTTCGTTTATCATGGGCTCTTGTGAGTTTGATCCCGTTGTAACCTGGCATTTTGGATGCATCCCTTAGAATGATGAACCGGGAGACCAATTCTTGACATCGACTCTCAGTGTTGGCAATACCATGTGTTTGCCTGTGTTTTACATGAATGCCACAAAACATGGCCTGCCAGTGGCCGGTTTCAATGTGGCATTTACTTTCTCACTGTGGCCGTGCTTAGTCATAGGCATATGGTGAGCCGAACATTTGCTCGGTGATGGCACGTTGCGCACTGAACATGAAATAGTACACTGCATGTTACGAGCCTGAACCTGAATAGTATCATATTACATCGACAATGATGCATGGGTCATTTCATCAACGGTTGGATCATCATCCCCTGCATCCAAATCAATCAGCTTGTAAAGCTCAAGTTCGTCATCTAAGCCACGGATTGCCATTTCCTTCGAGATTCCCATCCACATGCTGTTCTCGTAGTTAAAGATATCACTGATTTTTCTTGATATAGGTAGATCAAGATCACCATCTTCGACATCATCACAGGCAAGAGATGATGTGATATGACGAAGCGAGTCTGTTGCCGCAACATCATCCCCTGCTGGTGGACTGCTAGTCGGCGCTATTGCAACTTGTTGATCACTTACATCTTGTGAATGATGGCTAGTCATTTTCCTCTTCATGCGTTCCTTCACACGACCTGACTTCAGATGCTCATCTCGAAGATGCAGACGAAGCTCAGCCAGATCCGTCATTGCTTGCGGTCGCAGTCGGGATCGGAGTCGTGAGAGTGTTATTCCGAACATGCTGAAAAGTCTTTTGCATGATGCAGAATTGACACACACACTAAACCGTAATTGTGAGCAGACAATCTAGAAATCAAACAAAATCACATATGCCAATCTTCAATTGCTTCTTGTGTCCTTATAGCCTGTCGCTGATGGTTTTCTAGCTCTTCAGTGTCTCGCCTAACCTCGTCTTCAATTCGTCGAGACCAGCAAGCCTTGCAAAACACTTTGGGTTTTGCACCTGAGGCTTTTGCACGAGGGTCTCCAAATGATCCAGCCTGTTTATCTTTCCAACCAGGGTGATCCCAACATTGCAACCGCCACCAACTAGTAGATTTTGACTCAGAAACAGGCATTGTGACAGATAGTAGAAGAAATATGTGTAGGATCGTAAACAATCAGGGTACAAGTACAGAAGGATGCTTGCCAAACCACACATGAACCAAGCTGAAGCCACGAATCCAACTATGCGGTCGCAGGATGTGTCAAACTTGTACAAGTCTTGAATGTTTGAATATTGACGGCCGTCAAGATTATCGGAATACTGATCTGATTGATGACTAACGCTTGTTGGCATGCGTGGGACAAGCCACGGCCATGTCTATGGATTCGTGGGATAACCGTGGCCGGCCATGTTTCGTGGCATGTGGATGTGATTGACACACCTGGCATTGCCAACACTGACTAAGATACTGTCAATCCGTGGAAACCGATCTTCCGTAAAGCAGAACACAAGCTCAGGGTCATACGGAGAGAGTCTAGTAGTTATGATCTGGTAACAACATTGACATTACCAAGCAAGCTCCCCGCCCCCACAATCAAGTATGTCTTATCAGTGACACTTCACCTCCATCATGGTGGAAATATTTTGCCTTCATAGCCAGGCATCCAAAATAACATGTCTGCTCTGACACTCTCCAAGCCGTGTGGGTACCACAAGTCGTTTTGCAACTATCCTGAGCTTCTTGTGATGGTTTTGTATGCTCTATGAGGTCCAGAATCTAGACCAACAGATTATGAGGAAGGTCGCATTGATATTGGATGTTGCTTGCCATTTTATCATAGATATCAATGGGCGATTGAAACATGGGCCCCATGGCGGCCCCCACGACGGGCCCCATTTGCTGATAATTCTGGGTGTCACTAGTAGCGCAAAAGGCACCTATAGTAAGCTTCCGTCGTGACTAGACGATCAGGGTTTCTAAATGAATTTTGTTTCGTTCTTGGCCCGGAAGGCGTTTCAAAAGATCTTTAATCTAGCCAGCATTTTTATGAGGGATAGAGCAGTAATGAATGTTGGTAGTATTTTGCCCACCAGGTATTCGAAAATTTCATCCATTTTCAGTTCATTTATCGTAGCCATACGCTGAGTCTCTGTAGTAGGCATGCGACGCGCCAGGTCAATACCGTACTTGACACCACCTATTGGTGTCGTTTGTACTGGCGCACAAAGGAAAGAGATAATGGAGAAAAGGCCGAGGAGAAGGCTGAAGACATGCATGTCGTAGTATGTGACGATGGCGTCCAGCACCAACAATCGCACCACAACTGTTTCGCCGGTCCTGATAAGCACAAATGAACGCCGACGACACCGAGATAAACAATTTGTTTTATCACTGGATTGTGCGCTGAAGCCCATTGCAAAACATGTTTGTGTTATCGGAACCATTGGCATCTCGGTCGTACTACTATACGATGACGACCGTCACCGTGTGGTGCCTGTTGCCTGTTGCCTGTCGAACCATGCGTTTTTTTGATGAGGTCACCTCAGTGTATATAGGAGGTGAGCCTGAGTCCGCGTCAGTGCCACTGGCGTCGATTGTATCCAATAGCAAGCCCGGAGAGTCGGAGCTGTGTCACAGTTGCAAAATCACTGTCCGTCGCGAAGCTTCCAGAGAAAAGGCAACAAAGCGTTGAAGTTGCATGAAGTGCCAGACCGTGACAACTTCAATCAAGTGTACGTTGGCACTCCCGCGGCATGGCACAAGTATCGATGCCGTGGAACGTACTCAACGGCGCAGCCTGCTCTTATCGCATACCACCCGGCCATTTACACACCTCCGTATGTTTACTGCACACACAGATTATACATTGAGAACCGACACGCATCCACAAGTAATCTTTAGTATTCACAAATATCTACTCAAAAGGCCTAAAATGAATTGTTGTTAATCTTCAGCGCTGTTCCACCTCGTCCATGATTTCTACGTTTCCTTTCATATATTGTTCACATGCTTTCTGAAGATGTACAGCTTGTGTGGCTTGCGCATGTTCCCGGACTGCAGCAATCGTCACCTTAGAAGATGTACAAAAGGTGAATACTTACTGTCCCTGACCCAGTATGGATTGATAAACTTGATGATCAGCTGTTGAAGTCGTTCATGCAACTCGGTCACGTCCCAATAATGAGCGAGAGAAAGCATGTCGAGCGCCAGATCTAATTGCGCCTTCGAATCGTCATCATTGTTGCTGTGACCAACAATGGACTTGGGCAGCTCCCCAATATACATCCAATCTATGTGTGCCCATGTCATTAAACCGCCGAAATCTAACAGATACGTAGACTCACCGACAACTTCCTTGACGCAAAGGCTTGAAAAGTCCACAACAGGTATGTTTACGTATTCGCCGTGACCCAGCTGGAGCGACTCCTGGAAACCTCCAGTTACTAACGAAGTCCAGAAGTGATTGCTGTGGAGGTTCAGCCACGTCCTGTGCGCCGGCAGTATTTCGTGTTCACCGTCCTTGGCTGTAAAAGTGACATCGACATCGTATCCTCGTTGACGCATGTCGTTGAATCGGCTTCGATAAGACGTCGTCTTGTCCTCGACTACAGGACAATAAGCGTCTGGTCTTATTTCCGCTCTGACCCCAGCCGCGGCTAACAAGGCTTTGTAACCCCGAAGAAAGTTCTTTACGTCGTGGAGATCTTCGATGTCGTTGATACCTTCGACAATGACATTCGCACGATCCCATTCCCATTCATCCGAATCTGGGTTGTTTACATTGAGGAAAATGTCGCTGTCATTCTCGTTCCGAATCTCCAGCCGAATGTCCTCGACGTTTTCGTTCAACCATTTGTAGGTAGCCTTGAGATCGGAGAGTAGTGCGGGATGACGACCGTGCCTTTGCCCAATCTCAGCGAGGACCTTGAGATGTTTTACCTAGTCGTGATAGATTATAAACGGTTTAACAAGGAAGATGGGAAAGATACAAACAACTTCTTTTCCAGTCGGCTTTCCCAAGTTTTGGTACGTCCCGCATAGGGTTGGGTTAGGTTCGGGGTCGGCTCTGCCTCGTTGACTCCAACAAATGGCCTCGTATTGCGGAAGAGCAATTTTGCTGGGCGATAGTATCCTGCCATGCATGTACCTGGCCAGATTGATCTCGTCGTAACCTGTCCTTTGGGCCGGATTCCTCGGAATGAATTCAAGAAGATCCAATTCTTGACATCGGTGGCTATCGCGTCGATGCTTCAGAGAGAGCGAATTAAAATATTGGTACAATGTTTTGCTCCCCTCGTAATCGTCCTTAGCGTCCCTCTGGCTGAATGACTTGGCGCATTCTATGAACATGGCAAGATCCAGTTTACGCCTTCGATTCAGGCCATAACGTTCCAGCGATTCTGCCATATCTTGGTAGGGTTCCTGAAGGAGACGAGTATCTTGAAAAGCTGCCTGAAACAAATCGTGACGTTCGAATAATTTCTCCACCTCAGTTAAGACCCATCGTTCGTTGGGGACCAAAAGTGAATATCCGTCGACCTTGTCAAATAAAAGGAATTGCTTTATGAAACGATGATATTCCGTTCGTTTAGCGCCGCGAAGAACGGTGCCAGGGGTCACGGATATTTTGCCAGGAGAGTCGCGTAGTAGCCTAGTGATATCATTCGCAGTGCACCGCTTTTTTTTAACCTTCTCCATGCCGAGATTCCAGTCGACTACATCAGCTTCTGTGACTGGTCGCAAGACCTCAGCCGGCATCAATTCAGGAAGAATGGTCAAATCGTTCAAGGCCACGAACCGAACCTCGCCGAATGCACGTCGAACAGGCCAGACAGGTAACTTGCAGGCAATATCGGCCAATTCCTTATGAGTAAAGTTGATTTTCAGACGAGCCCAACTCCCCAGTGCTTCACGATCTCCGGGAGAAAGATGCTTGATGGCTTCGATACATTGTGATTGATTTTTCTGCGCATGTCCTAAAAAGCATTCGTAGGCCGTTGGTTTCTTTTCCCCAATTAAACTTATCGCAGCTGCCGACAGGCGTGTCTTAACGACCACTGTCATCCTAAGCTTTTGCAGAACGCTATAACTGAACTCCCGGATCTTCTCTGCACTCACAACGATAACAGAAGCATCGCGGATTCTGCTCAAGGAGATAAAATGCAGTGGGGTAAGCGTGGGAATCAGTGGCAGAAGTGATATTTCCTCTCCGTCAAGGTTGAGTTGAGCGTCCCAGAAAGAAGCGACCCAAGATTCATACAACTCGTCTCCAAAACGTTCTTCCGCAGGATCGACGCATTCTTTCACGAGTTCAAGGATCTCTGCTTCGCCTAGACGCGCCACATTATACGCTTTCAAGAGCTTTTCTGGCACATTGAAGTTCCTATTCACGAGACGATTGTGGGGGAAGAGCGTGTAGAGAGCCTCCTGGCCTGGTCCTACCACGTAATGTGCCCTGGTATATTGGGAGCAAAGCTTCGTGTATGAACCATCCTCGAGCGGGAGCAGGGACAATCCATCAAGCGCAACTTTGTGGCGCAACATAAACGACAACAAGGTCCAAATTTCCGTCATATCCAGACGACGAGGTTCATGGATAGCTTCAAGAAGCTTTCTGACGAAGATGCCATCCACAAAGCGCAATTCTGCTTTCTGAGCTCTTTCAAGTAACTCGGGAGGAAGATCTACGACGTCCAAAGGATTCGTGCAGGAAAATAGTTTAGAAAGTGCCTTATCACTTCCGCTAAAGGCGAGGTGTTCCTTGGCGAATAGGACAGCGTCTTTCAGACTCAAGAAAGTCCCCGGTTCGTATTTGCTGGCAAAGACACGCCTCGGAGACTCCTTCAGAGTTTCAGGACTCCAAAAGGCATCCATTATCATCTGGCTTGGTACGTTGACATCAACACTGAGAGTCGGCATTCCAGGCCACCAGGGATCGTTTGTCTGTCGCGTCTGCAACCCTCCCAACATCTCAAGTAGGCAGAGGTACAAGCGTGGGATTTCTGACGAAAACAACCACTTGTTGTACTCAAATTCGATCCCAAGCCGGTCGATGCGCACATTACGCCGCTCCTGCTCCAAGATGAGCGGAGCAGATATATGGGCCGGTAAACGCGTGGCAATGGGTAGGGGTAACGAGCAAAACAAGTTGTATTCGATGTTCGCCACTTGAGCGCGATCCAGAACCGCTGCAATGCGGACCGGTAGAAGATGATGCATATCGTACTTCTCGGCAAGATCCTTGCTAAACTTTTCTGGAACGTCAACCGCCATCGAGACAACGAACCACGAGGGCAATCGCAGTTCATCCGGCTTGAAGGACACCGTTTCGGATCTAATCGCGCCCACCGCGAGGTTTTCAGGTGAACGGGTACATTGAATGTGTCGAACAGTCTCGACGCTGGGATTGCGGCGCTGCACATCAATTCGACCGAGTTCAGTAAATAGAAGCGACTTGTAAGCCAAGTCGTCGAACTGATCGAGAAGCATCTTTTCAATCTCCTTCGCGTCCCAAGCCCTCGACGATATACGGTCATGACTTGACTGTGATCGTTTCCTGAGCGGTAATCTGAATAAAGTCTAAAAGTATAGGTTAATTCCGCAGGAAAAGCGTTGAATGGATAGTACCAACCCCTTTGTATGACTCAGTCGAGTCCAGGTTAAAGTTGTACAATCCATCCAACGGCTCGAGATGATCGGGGTATAACCTAAAACAACAATGTGAACAAGGCGGCCCCTTACAAGTCTGCGAAGAGTTTTTACCTTTTCACCTTTTGTAAAGGAATGAGGAGCGAGTGCTTGCCGGAGAACGACAAGTTTCTCTTGTCAGGACTCATGAAGAGAACGTGATCTCCAGAAACAATCATAGCCAACTGAACAAAAAAAGAAAAAAGGTTAAGGCATTTGGGAAGTTCAAGGAATTCACGCTCCCCACCTCCGTAAAATGGAACATGGTGAGCGCTCCAAGTCCAAACCGCCCAATCATGCCCCGTTTCCCCTTCTTGCCACCAATACCGGTGTGCAATATCCCTCGAAAGTCGTCCCGGGAGAAGATTCCGTCGTTGAACACAACCAGAGACGGACCCTGAAACGAGGCCAACCCTTCAGAAAGGAGCTTCTTCGTCTGGCCCTCGTGATGGTCCACGAGCATGCTGAAGTTCTTGGCCTTGGCATCAGACGCATTGGCGACGAATTCAGTGAAGAACTGTTTTGGGTCGTACTGCATCAGAGTCTTGCGAATGGTGGTGATAGGTTTCTCCCCGAGGTCGAGTTCATCCTCGGCTTCGTCAAGACCGAGACGCTGCATCTTAAGTTTTATCGCGAGTTCCTCGGTGACGAGAGGATGGGCGATGGGCGCGCTTCTGTCGTCGTTCTCAATCACGCCTTTGTAGTAACATACACCGCTGCCGAGCGGAACCAGGTCCCCGATGTCTGTAGGAATCAACAAAGATCCTCGGTCGCGCTCAGGAACTGGGTCGGGCAACATCTTCAACAACTGCACCGCTTGCTGGATTTTATCCGTCTCCGTATCGTCGTTCAAAGCGTTTAGTTCATGGATGATCGCAGATGCTGTTGGCCTGCCCCATGGTCAGACGTGAAATTTATTTTTTTTTAGAAATAAATCAGCCCTTGACATACCGGTCACTACAACCCATCCTTGTGAGGAACCGATCGATCTGCTTGTCCGCCGCCCTGGAAAAGCCAATCTCATAGAAAAAGGTTGAATCAGATACACTATCAAACACCGCGCGAGAATGGGGCACCAATGTTCCTGACTTGGTTGGGACCCAAGGCCGCTCAGCCACGACCTGCTGTATCGCTCTAATATCCGCGTCGAGAAGAGAACGACTCGCCAGCTCTCTGATAACCTCGCAAACTTTGTGATAGCGGTTTTCCAGCGCAGACTCCTGGTCCAGCAAAACACGGTCCAGCTGCTTCGCGAGGACGTCCAAGGGGAGAGGCTTGTCCCAGTTCAAAAGAGCTCTGAAGGAGGGCGAGATTGAGATGGCCGCGTCGAGCGGGGTGAGGACTTGATCAAACAAGTCGGTGTCCCGACGTCCGCTGTCGATGCACTCTTTCGAACTGACGAGACCGAGGTGCGTCGGTAACCAGCGCATAGAGGGATCAATGAGGACACCCGAACAAAGGTAAGTCGGATCGTTCATCATCGAAAGCAGAGCACGGGCGATGGTCGATGCCTGAGGCGACGCATGCGTGGACGAGATGTGCGCAATCCGCTCTCGCACCATGTCTGGAGTCAAAGCGACCGCCAGAACTTCGAGATCCCGAAGATCATCCATGATGTGGCGATCGTGGTCGTCCCCTGTGTTTGTTGGAACGCGCCAACTTGAAGCCGTAGAATCTGGAGGAAAAACCTCTCCCAATCTGGATCCGGGATCGATCATGTCCTGCGGCGCCTGCAAAGCACCGGCGGACGAGAGCACAAACTTGACACTCTTAAGAGTGGATTTGACCGTGTCGGTCGATTTATGATGTTTCCTGATGTAGGAAACGAAAGAGGCCTGGAGAGATTTGGGCTGGGACGAGAATTTACCAGCGAGAACGGACCACAGAATCTCTTCGTCCCTTAGAGGGCGTATGTCCAGTGCCCTCAAGAGGGAGCATGACGGGTCGCTGATGCTGGACTGGTCGAGGTAACAGACACGGAAGATGGCCGAATCCTGAACAGGGAGAAGCCGCATCGGCGAGATGCCCTTGACGATCCATGAACCGTCTATTCTACCCCATTTCACGCAAGTATTGATCAGGTCCGACGCCTCTTCCTGAGGATCCAAGATGGGGAAAATGGGAAGCGTCTTCATCAGCTTGCTCAAATGAGCGGGAGAGAGGGACCTGAAACAGCTGGCGACGTGGTCGAACACGTGTTTTGCCTCTTCGTCTGTCAAGGGGTTGAGCAAGCCGGCGCCATGTTGTTGTTGTTGTTCTTGTTGTTGTCCATCGACGGCGTCTAAAACGTGGCCGACATCGCACACGTCCTTCAACACTCCGTGATGGTTCAAGAACTGGACGACAGGAGGGGACAGAGCGGAACTGAGGAACGCCAGTCCCAATTTCTCGAACACCGGCATCCTCGCGGTGCACGACGATGCGGGGGCGTGGTCGGACTGTGGCGCGCGGAAAACACAGTGGGAGGAGAGGAGCTGCGCCCCTTTCGAGGTAGGAACGAGACGAAGCACCGAGCTTTCTTTCAAGAGCCTCATCGTTTCATCGCGGACGCTCCACGCGCTCAACCAGGGCCACAGCACCTTTGCCAAGTAATCCTCGTTGCTACGTTTCTCCGGCTCGATAGCAGACAGGTAGGCCACGACCGTAGGTGGGGTGAGCAAGTCGACGTTCGTCTCGTTCGTGCCTGCTTTCTTCCTTATCCATTCTGCGACGTCCGGGTGTAGCTGAGCGATCGCGATCGCGTCGTCTGCAAACGCTTCAAACACGGTCACTTCGTCGGAGGTCAGAGCGGTGTACCGCTGCGTCGTCGATGTTCTGTCATTAAGCGAGACATACGACCCCTTGAGGACGGGGAAAAGCGGAAGATCGTAGACGTCGCGCGCGTCATTGTTGGAAAGGAAGTATCTGCAAAGGCTACTTCGCTGAAGGGGGGACAAGCTGTCGAAAGGCGCATGAGTGAGGCCCTGGAGCACAAGACGCGCTCGGGCAGTGCGCGGAGTCAGTTGAGTAATGGAACCATCATTATCGAGAAGTGACATGTGTTCTTGAGGTAATGGGACCACCGTCAGCCCTAGCTGTGCCAGAGCGACCAGGACATCTCGATCGACTCCGTCTCTCGCCACGACAAGGGAGGATTTCAGATCGACGAAAGTCGTGGCGCCGTCGTCGACGGATACCTTGGGCCAGATCGCTAATCCCGATTGAACGGCCGCGCGGAAGGTCGCTGGCAGGACGTTTTGCCAGTAAAGCCCGTCACCTGAGGTGATCAAAGAGCACAAGGGCGGCCATGCCGTGAAGATGTCTTTGCCAAAGACGGTATGCGAATCTGATTCTGCCAAAGTTTTTAAAAGACAAGTCCATGCTTGGGGAATGTAGTCGTCGAAAAGTAGGTGATTCCATTTAATCAAGACGCTGAAAAATAAATAAATAGCGTTATAGTCAACTCGGCATCCAAAAAAGAAAAAAAAAAAAAGAAAGAGAGAGAGACGCGCACTCACTCGTTATCAGAGCCCGGTACGATGCCCGTCTCATTACAGTTGCGCAAGCTTTGCCTCGAGGAAGTCAGGGCAAACAGTGCGTGGATGTGAACGGGAAAGTTAGTCTTGGACGGCAAAGGCAAAAAAGTGAAGAGCCTGCCAGAGGCGTACGGGTCAGGCGATCCGAGTGGATAGGCGATGCGTACGTCCGCGCGTAGTTTGTGTTTCTGAACGACGTGCTTGACGGAGTCGCCGCCGACTTTGGCCAAGAGGCGGGACTGGGCTTCCTCCTCCGAATTCTGGGTCTGGACGATCCGCCACGCGTGTTGGACATCGCCGTTGGACAAGACCGAGTCGTAGATGACAAGCGGAGAAGAAGAGGAAGAAGAAGAATCCCCGTTCTGCAGCTGCACGGCTGTCTGCTCGGACTTGCTCCAAGCAGCTAGGAGAGCCTTGTCTGCGGCGCCGTTGGCGTTCCATATTTCGATCGTCTTGAGGTTGTCGAGGAATAGAAGAGAGAGATTAAGCTCTTCAGCGATGTAGTCATTGATCATCTGACTTAGCTCTTCGACGTGTACAGTGCGTTGACTTAATTCGCTGCCGGATGCGCGTAGTGGCAGACGGATGACGGTGCCGTGAAAGGAAGTGGAATCAAATTTGTCAGAAAAGAAACTGAAGAAATGGGGGTGATACTCGGTGTTTTTGAACTCATCAAACGTGATTTTCATGCTGTCGGAATGCAAAGGATCGAGAATGGCAAAGGAGGAACCAGAAAGGATTTGGGGCGTATCGGTGATCTTATATCCATTTAAGGAAAAAAAAGAGGGAGGGATGAAACGGCATGGATGGACGTACGTGATAACAGGCCCTGAAGCCTACACCGTATTTCCCGATTTTACTTGATGGAGAATCAGCGGTGTATTCCATGATAGATGGAAGTACTAAAGTAGTACTCACGAAGTGTCTTCTTTCTTTGATGACTGATGGATGCTTTGAATCGCTTTCCAATCGTCATCGTGAAATTGAGAATCATTGTATGCCATCAAGGCAGGGTGTTTCGCGTCCCCCTTGTCGAGCACGAAAATCTTGGGGGCGCTTGTCAGAAAATGAAACAGATGGTTATGGTGCGCGACGCGGGACGTAAAGTTTACCTGGTTTACGGCCCTCGCATCGTCCGAGTTCTGGTTGAACTCTCTGAGGATGCTTGCAGAGAAGGGGTAATCGTGGAGGATGGCTTGGATGGCGGCGACTGGACTGACTGTTTCGCCAAAAGACATAGTACTAGCGGTTTGAATGTTGAAAGGGTTGGAAGAGAGATGGGCTTGATTTATATGTAACTGACTCCCGGGTGGCATCGGGGTCCTGGTGCTGCGTAAACCTCTTTGTTCACAGAAGCCTCACGATGACACAACGACACAACGTTGTTGCCACCCGTCACAACTGACTAGTACTACGGTGGGCACGTCAACAAGGCCAAACAGACGCGCCATTTCTCTAACCACCATCATCTTTGTTCACCCCCAACTCTTGCACAATCACACATCATCATCATGTCAGGCCGTGGAAAGGGTGGCAAGGTAACACCACTTTTTTTTTTTGCAACCATCGTTGTTGTTGTTGTTGTTGCCTTTCTTTAACCAAGAGAGAGTATCTAGGGTCTCGGAAAGGGCGGTGCAAAACGTCACCGCAAGATCCTTCGTGACAACATCCAAGGCAAGTCCGCACGCGTGCCAGAAGTGGCAAATAAACTTACTACCCAAATTGCAATTTTTTGCAATCCAGGTATCACCAAACCCGCTATCCGTCGTCTCGCCCGTCGAGGTGGTGTGAAGCGTATTTCGGGCTTGATTTACGAGGAGACACGTGGCGTCCTCAAGATCTTCTTGGAGAACGTCATCCGCGATTCTGTCACTTATACTGAGCATGCTAAACGGTACGTGGCACCACGTTGCGCAGGTGTGGCCAAGGCTCATAATGCTTCTGTAGTAAAACCGTCACGGCACTGGACGTGGTCTATGCCCTCAAACGTTCCGGCCGCACTCTTTACGGCTTCGGAGCCTAAATGTAATGAATGACTCGAGAGCCCATGTCTATGTACATTTCTATTTTGTTTTTCCCTAGCCCGTCTGTGTCTGTGTATGATCAAATGAATGAAACTATCATTGGCATTCGTCGTCGCTGCCCTTCCAGCCACGGCAGAGAAAGAATCCTTCGCGCGACTCGGTGCGACTGGATGGAGGCTTGACAAACCTGACCTCGTGGAAGCACGGCTCCAACTTTTCCTTACGGAATTGTTGAAGTGATGGATGCATGAAATGCTTCATGCTAAAGAAGCTCGAATCAGCAGCGGGCAGAAAACACGGACGGTTCAATCAATCAGGCAACCCACAGTAAGACACCGCCCTTTCTTCTTCCTATAGCTTCGGCCGTCCGAAGATGTCGCTTTGCAAATTCAAAAACGGCGCTACAAATCTCGAGACTCGCTTCTGTATCCCGGGTCTCATTTCCGGATGCATTCGCCGCCATGTCCGAGAGCACGACGTCCACGCGTCCAGCAGAGTCCGAGTTGTTGTTGTTGTTGTTGTCGTTGATGTTGTCGTCGTTGCCGCCCTTGAGCTTCAACAAGGCGCATATCATTTCCGTACTCTCGGGTGCGAGAAAGTCAGCCTGCACAAACTCGACCCCGGGGATAGGCTGCATGTACAGCCTATCGACCGCGACGACGAGGGTGCGCCTTCCACCCCTACTGCTATCACCCTCCTCGTCGTCGATATTCAATGGGTCGAACGCGCTCCACGTGCCCCATTTGTCCTGCAAACGCTTGATCCTGTCGCTATCGCCATAGGCCAACATCCTTGGGTTTGACTTTTGCTTTGGCGTTGGCTCGTGCTCGGACACTCGACGACCGCTGCTGCTGTCACCGCATCCAAACTGAAGAGTGGCAGCGACGACCTGACTCCAGCCCCCCGGTGCCGCACCCAAATCAACGACGGCGGCGACGTCGGGCCGGGTGAGGAAGTGGCCGTACTGCGCGTCGATCTCGAGCAGCTTGAAAGCGGACCGCGACCGGTACCGGTACCGGGCAGATGGATCTCCGACGCGCTTTTTGACGTAGGGATCGCGGATTTGGCGAGCAACCCATGGAGAGGAGCGGGACTTGGAATGAGCGACTAGCGATGAGCGAAATGGCATGCCATGTATGGTTGTGACGGCTTGTGACTTTGTTTGAAAAATAATATAATATAATATAATATAATATTTACTTTGAGCTGGACAATACAAGAACTAGGTCCTCGACACGAAAGTCATACGTCATTCCATACGCCTCAACGACGCTCTCCGCCGTCGCTTTAAACCACTTGAACGCCGCCCCGTCCTCTTTCGCGTCCAAATACGCCTCCATCTTCAATCCGAGCACCCTCCGTGCAAAGAAGCGGCGGGCCAACCTGCTGCTGCTGTTGCTAAACCGATTCCGGAACCGCACACGCGCATCGCCGTATCCAAAAAGCGAGGGTATTACCGTCATTATTGACGACGACGACGACGACGACGGGACGATATGCGGCTCGAGTGCATTGAATAGGGGTACAAATTCTGAGAATCGGTTAAAGTAACCAACATCACCGACTCGAATATTCTGAGCCAAGAAATGGGGGGGATCTGTTTTGGAATGGTTCCGGTGTCAACTAACACTTGGAAACCAACTTGTACATACCGTGTAGAGGATTAGCCACGGTGATGAACATCCGCCCATCGTCCCCGTCAACAACCCTGATCATGCGCGACAAATCCAACGCAGGATGATGATGATGATGATGAGCATTAGCCGCCTCTTCTTCCCGCAGGAGTTGTCGCTGTGCATCTTCCAGCCGGACCCACAACGCCTTGTGCGTGCTAAATATGCTCGACACAGTCATCAACCTCTCGCTTTCCTTCCCGTCCCTCACCAGCCTCTGGCGACTGGGAAACAAACTCTCCCACACCGCCGCGATAAACTCGTCCGCGCCGTTCACCACGAGCGTGCCCACGCGCGGCGCAGCATAGCGCACCTGCGACTTCCGTTCAAACCGGCGGCGATAATGCTCCACGACGGAGGGCGCCATGTCGGGCGAGAAGGTGTACGACACGACCAGCGTCGGCACGTGCGCCGGCAGCGCGGAGAAGAACCCCTGCGCGTACGGGTCGGGGAACGCCGTGTCGTGGAAAACGAGGCGGATGCAGCGCAGACCCCGGCCCGGCGGAGCCAACAGTGGTGCCAGCAGTCGCGCCATGTGATCGTGCCGCATGTACGAGAGCGTCCGCGTGTAAGGGTGCGCTAGGGCTCGTTGGCGATCAGGGTCGTGCACGGTGAACGTGATTCGTTGGCACCTCGAATAAGGATAATCCTCAGTGGACTCGAAGTAGTGGTGGTAAAAGGACTCGCATGGGACGTGCACATCTGCCCCGGAGATGTCGTCGAACACGGCGGCCCAAGTCCGAGAGACGAGCTTGGAGGAAGTCATGAACTGGATACGTTCCCATGGCATGAGAGGCAATTCCCAGGCATGGCTGATAATGGCGTAGAGCAACTCTGTGGGTGGCGACGACATTGACTACTCTCGAGTTGGGAGGCGTTATACATATATATATATATATCCTTTTCCTTTTGTGCTCCAATGCAATGCTATGATGACACAGACGTCATCTTGTTTGCGATGAATAGGAGGTGACAAGATGAGGCAATGAATAGGAGCTTGGTGAACAGTATAGTTGTGATTTGTTTACAATGTCAGATGAAAACACAGTAAAGACGGCCAATGATTAATGAATATCGATCCTAACTAAAAATTGGGATTATTGTCGTTTTCACATAAGTTGAGCTGGTGGGAAAAAAATGAAAAAACACGCACCAGAAAGAAATCGGCATAACTCGCCGAATTTGGGGTGAAATAACGTCGGTGTTAGTGCATTAGAACCGGAATAACGTGTATTTCTTGCCTATAATGGTCCGAAAACACAAAGATCAAATTTCGGAGACTTCAGTTATACCCTGCATTTTTGAATAATCTGAATACATTTTTGTAATTCCATGATTGTCAATACATTTATCACTGTTTTTCCAAATCTCCAATGCTATGTATACAGATCCCCGAAAATCCATTCTCATGTACTCGGAGCATTATAGACAAAAAGTACGCATTATTCCGGTTCTAATGCACTAACACCGACGTTATTTCACCCCAAACTCGGCGAGTTATGCCGATTTCTTTCTGGTGCATGTTTTTTCATTTTTTTCCCGCCAGCTCAACTTATGTGAAAACGACAGTAATACATTCATTCTAGTTTGCAAAAAAAAAAGTCACCTAGTTCAGAAGGTTCATTTTGGAGGCAAGATTTTTCCCAGTAGCCAAACGTTGATACATGAGCTCTTTACAGCGGTCAGTGATGCCCTTGAAATGAATCTCCAGATCATTATATCCGTCCGTGCATCTCCGCTCGATATATTGGTAAGTCTTAAAGGATATTTGTAAAAGTCAGACGCATCACAGTGGAGAAAAAACATGATTGCCTACATGGTCGTCGACGATGCGAACAATCTGGGTCGCTGGCGGAGGACTAAGTCGGACTTGCATCGGTATGACAAGCGCCTTCCCTGGTCGCACCACATAGTATTCTCCTTCAGGAATGACCTTGACTATTTGGGTGTCAGTACAGTGCTCCTTGGTCTCTCGTGGTAATATAACAGGCTTGATGAGACTGTCGTTCTCGGGATTCACTGGTACATGTAGTGCGGGAACATGCAAGGGTCCTGAGCACGCAATGGTCAAGTGTGATTCTTGAATGTTCGCGATGCTTAACCGAACAACCTGATCAGGTTCTAGGGAAAGATGCTTGCCATCTGGTCCGACAACGACCACAAATGAGGGTACGCGATAGTAGTTGTCTGATTTTATAGGGGTTTCAATGGTACCTCCTCGTACGATATACTTGGAGTCTTTTAATAATACTTCAGCGTGGAGACGATTGTCCATGGCTGGCAAAGACCATGAGTGATGGACTGGGTCGTAGGGCAGAGTTCCAGAATGGGTGCCAGTTTGGACAAGAATAGGGAGCAAGAGGATGAGAAAGATGCAAGTGGACACCATCATTCGTACCTACCAGAGGCACGTAGATGCTGTGAAAAACAGGCGTTCTCTTATATGCACAGAGTGACGGCGCTTGCCAACCGCCATCAGCTAGCTGTCAAACTGGGCATCGCGGGCAACAAGATCAACCTCACCCAACGGACATCTCGCAACGCACCCGGCTTTTAAGTAACATGGCTGACCTGCATAATTTATCAATGCCATTGTAAACTTCTTCCTGCATCGATCTGCTCAAAGGTACCGGTACTAAACGATTGCTGTGACAACACATGTTCCCCCAATAGCCTTGATCCTGTGCGACTAGTAACGACTCATGCCAATCCAGCGCGGCACGAGCAGTACCTCCTACTGGATCCACATCGCCTTGTACGCACTGAAAATCTTCGACACGTTCATCAGCCTCGAAACAGCCTACCACCACGCGTACAGGGAGGTGTGATTATGTAATTAGTCACGCGTCACAATTCGGTGATCCACACACTTGGCATCACACGCCGATGAGATGCCTGGGAGACGGCCAAACGCGCCCTCAGACGCTCACAAATGTCCGATTTTGAACCCATTTTCATTACATAACCGCGGAGCGCTGATGTACAAGGGCTGGTTCACGGGCAAGGCATATTCAGACGCGTCCCAGGACAAAGAGAGGTGGCAAGGCTCTCTTGTCCTCGACGTCCTACTGCCAAGCCTCCCCAGGGCTTCATTGGTCAGAAAATGCACTTGCGTGGCTTGGCTAGGGCCCCGGTTTGTGCATCCTCCGCCTCGCCTTCTCCCCGCACACCCAATTACAAAAGGTCCATGAATCCAGTTACAAATATCCAAACGCAGCAAGAAAAAGAAAAAGAACAAAAAAAAAAAATTGAGAAAGAGAAATGAAAAGCGTCCGTGTCCGCTGGGTACATCATAAGGGAAAACTAGGACAAACCGTTAGATGAGACTGAACGCTGGTATTGGGCACTTACCAATTCATATCCAATCAGTACATCTCGTCCAAACGTCCCTCATTGCCAAACTCCCACTGCAGCCTCTCCAGTATAGGATCAGTATCGGTGATTATGATCCTCGGCACATCCACTGTATCCTGCTCTCCCTCTTCCTCTTCCTCCTCCTCCTCGTCTTCGTCATCAGGGAGGGGCACGCCGAACCTCAAACACCAATTGTGGTAAGAAGCGTCCAGGAGGAAGTACTTGTGTACGCCGTACTCGATCATCTTTTCGTCAAAGACAGGCGGTTCCCTGTTTAGCACACACGCAATGTCGCCATCGCTCGGGCTTGTGACAATCAGACTAGGGATGGTCGGAGTCGGAGGTGCAGCGGCTTCGAGTTTAGGCTTTTCAGGACTGAGGATTTTAGCGCTGAACGTCGGCGCCCAGTTCTGCAAAGGAAGATCAATAATGCACTCGTCATCTAGGACGCACCTGTTTCCTTCGTTCTTAGCGGGCGCCTTCTCTTCCTGGTTCTCCATAGCCTTTTGAGCAGCAGCCTTTCTCTTCATGTCGCGCTTGTACCTGCAAACGAAGATATGTGGAGGGCGGCCAATGGCAGTGTTTGGGAACTCGCGGTCGTAGTCGATCTCGACGTTCGCCAGATCAGAAAGGGACGTGTCCAACAGGCGATCCTCTCCGAGAATAGGAGTGTTCTTGTCGAGGAAATCGGAAAGGTCAAAGGTGTCGTCAGCCTCTTTCGTCGTGACAGGAGCAGGAGCAGGAGCAGGGACAGCGGGAAGGGGAGGAAGGGGAGCGGTTGGCGGGGTGGTTGGCGGGGCGTTCTTGGTCAAGAATTCGGAGAGGTCGAAAGTGTCGTCAGCCTCCTCATCATCTTCATCATCTTCAATGATGTACTCGACGCCGAAGAAGCCTTCAACATCCGACTCGGGAATATAGTCAAGGGAAATGGAAAGCTCGTCCTCGTGATTGGCAAATCTCGTCCGAGTTCTCTTGAGCGTCACTTGAATGCTGTCGTTATGACGAGCGGCCAACCTAGTCTCGTAAAGCGAAGATTCGAGTTTGAGGTTGATGTCGTACTCTCGGTCGTAATCAATGACATTATAGTCAAAGTCCTAATGAAAAAAAGGATTGTTAGATGAGGGAAAAGGAGAAGAGGATGACGTACGATCCGAGAGTCCTCGTCCGCGTTCACAATCATAGAAGTCGATAGGTCCGCGAGTACAGGATAAGTGAAGGAAAGTTCCCTCTCTTCGTCCTATGCCGTCATCAGTAAAATGTCCTCGAAAATAAATAAAATGGAAGACATGCCTTGTACTTGGACCCAACGCACTGTACGTCTTCCAAGTCACCACCCTTGTTATTATTATTCTTTTCAAATTTGTGCTCGTCGACACCATTAGAAGATTTTTGAAGGGTGGTAGACCTGGTCGAACCCCTAAATACGACACGCAAAATATGTCAGCCATGGGCGCGGATATAACAGGGGACAATGACATACTGGCTCTTAGAATTGGAGGTAACGGGAGGAATGTTTTCTTTAAGGGAGCGGGAGGAAGAGATAGCGGTTTTCGTGTTGGAGGAGGTAGGAAGGCGGGATGTAGGAAGACGGGAGGATTTGTTCAAGACCGGCTTGAACGCGGATGTGGAGGAGGAGGAGAAGGTCTTTCTAGGAATGCCTGTGTGCATCGTTAATGATATCAAATCAATCAACAAATTAAACGTAGCGGGTTATATGTGTGTATGGGTTATGTGCGCGTATGGTATGGTAGGAAACAAAAGGATATCTGGAGAGGCGCAATTGTGACTGAGGGGTTATATAGGTTCTGAATGCAACCGATCGATTTTTAGGAGGTGCAAGCACTTTAGTGCAGTTGCGCCCCGATTTGTTTTTCCCCACAGACTGCGCACTGGAGTGCGGCTTCCAACACGTCAGTTGCAACACACCAGATTCCAGGCAGTCTAATTGGCAAATAATATTATCTGTGATCTATTTCGGGAACATGTGGCTGTGCAAGCTTAGTCATGCATAACATCTAGACGCGTCAACATGGGCCGCCCAGAGCAGATCGCGCTCCCGTTCAAGGTGCCCAAGCGTACACACCCCGGGTTTTTGAAGCAAACGGTGTACAATCTGCGGAAGCGCCTGCTTTGGTAAGCACGTTTGTCTACAATCAATAATCAATATTCAACATTTCTAGTGCGCGTGCGCTGCAGGTTGTAGGACTCCATCTGTCGTGTGGATTGGATAGGCGGCCTGAAAGTGTCATCCCTGACTAGGCGCACTGCGTCCGAAGTGGTGGACAGGGAGACTTGAGCGAATTCCTGATGTAGATGTCGTGGTACGTTCAAGTGATATATTGTAGAGCAAATAAATGTATGACAGAATTTGAATCAAATATATTCTAATCGTCGTCAGGATATTTTTTTTTTTATAGCAATCCGATTAAATATTAAATACGTATGTTTCACAATATTTGAGAAGGGCATCTACTGACTTGAATCGCAGGATAAACTGCACCGTTGCATCACGCGAACGAATAGCCGCCCTCTTGTCGAAGCCACGACTGCCTACTGTGTATAACTTGACCCATGCTTTCTAGCAAAGGCTTTAAACCCTGGTAGGCCAGTGCTTAAACTCAAATACGCTCTCTTAGCCAAACGAACAAATATGAACGCTTCACAATATTCAAGAAATTTGGATTCCTCCTCTTGACCTCGGTAATGCTTTGTGCGTTCAGCACTATACTTCCTCTTGCACGCAATCTCAAAGTGTTCCAAAGTCTTATATTCGTCCATGTCAGAACGCGTTACTTAGCGGAGAAAGAGCATGATTGCCTACCAGGTAGTCAATAATACGAACAATCTGACCTCGTGCTTGGGGACAAGTGCCTATTGTTGTGGTAACGATCGCCTTTGGTGGTACCTTGAGGTATCGGCCTACTGGAATTTCTTGGTCATTATACTTGGACTCTCGTGGCAACAAGATAACCTTGAGAGCTTTATCGATGTTTATGTCCACTTGCAAACCTGGCAGGAATGCTGTTACATCCAGCCTTGGAAAGTGAGTGGGTGGCTCGGATTCAAGAACCTGCAAGCGTAACTGTCCAATGTTGATGTTGCGTAACCGAATGACCTGATCTGATGCGAGGGCAAACTCGCCGCGACCCGGTTCGTCAATGACCACAAATGCGGGTACGCGATATAAGTTATCTGTTGGTATGGGAATGCGGGTGATAGTACTCCATTTTAGACGATATTGGGAGCCTGGTTCTAGTACAGTGGTGGGGTGGCGGGGTGTCAAATTAAGGCCATTCATAGATGGTAGCGTAAGATGAGCCTGTTGATTCGACTGCATGGGTGGCAGTGTGAGGTGGTTTTGATCTGGGTTTATGGGTGGTTCCGAATCATTGGCAAGGACAACAAGATGGAGCAAGAGGATGAGAAAGGTGCGAGTAAAAACCGTCATTCGTGCTTGCCACGCACTGGGAGTGGCAACCAGCGGCCACATCAGATCACATCAGATCCAGGGCCATTTCGGACGCCGGGAACACCAATGCGGTGAACAGGGGAAGCGGTCGGAGCGTTTGGTCTCAGTGGTTCACCGGTAGCAGGACAGCACCCTGACCAGCTCTAGCCCACTCCACCCTCATCTTCCTCATCCTCGTCTTCAGGGAGGGGCACGCCGAATCTCAAACATCAATTTTGGTCGATCACGCGCAAGATCAATATCGGGGATGGACTTTTGGAAATCTGTGGGCCCGCTCGACTGTATCCTGTAGTATGATCACTGCAAGGCTTGTCCTTATGCATGTTACAGGCTAGCACTGGCATATGTTTATGTAGATGGAAAAAAGGGAGGTCATGTACGTAATCTAGCAGTCATGGTAGTATGCCAAGAACGGAGATGCTCTTCAAGGGTTGGTAGCCTTGAGTATATAGGGTCCGGAAAACGCGGAGGTTGGAGATAATTGAGAAATATGGACGTTGCACATTCTACGAGATAGCGGTTGGGTGGAAGCCCCTTTTCATACCTTTCACCCAAATAATACAAGCTCGTGCAGACTGCGTGAATTTCTCGCAACATCTTATATTTGTCAGAGCAAGACGGGCACGGTGGGGAAAGAGCATTGCCTACCATATGGTCAACGATACGAACGATCTGGTGCGCAGGTATGGGACATATCCCGCGCAATATTTCTGGTATTAATGCAACCTCCATTGTTGGCAGGACCTCAAAGTATCTATTTCTAGGAATTTCCTTCTCGCCTCCTTTGTCGCAGTACTTGGAACCTTGTGGTAATATCATAACATCGAGGATACGATCGACGATGCGACTTGGTGGTATAGCTGCTAGTTTGAGAAGGCTTTTAATATGAACGTCTGGCGGGCCGTTCGCAAGATCCTCCAAGCGTGACGGGGGAATCACGGCGGTCTTTATCCGAACGACCTGATCTGGTTTAAGGACATAAGGCTTGCCAGATGCTGCAACAACGGTCACGAATCGTGGTACGCGATAGTAGTCGGTTGATTCTACGGGGGAGCGGGTGGGACCCCATTGTAGGCCAAACAGGGCGCCTGGCTCTAATAGGAAAACGTCGAAACGCGCGTCTGCTGCGTTCTCGAGTCTGATGGGGCGTAGTGCCAGAGGGTTATCGCCATGCGGCTGCAAATGAGTGTTCTGATTCTGCGAATCAGCTCCTTGTGCAAGGAGAGGGAGCAAGAGGATGAGAAAGACACGAATAGAGACCATCATTCAGTCGTACCTGCAAAGGGATGGCGGTGGTGGCACCAGGGGTTCTCTCTTATATGAACCGTATACCAGTAGCGCTTGCCAACCACCATCACCGTGATGCCCCTCAATTGATATCATCATTGAAATTGTCATTCCAATCACTGGCGGTTACTTACCTTTGTCACGATGGTCCAACTGGGTCTCTTCTCAGCCACAACGGCTGCCCACAGACCGTTGCCCACCGTCCGCACTTTGACTGCTCTTACCACAACATCCCACCGCGCCCCATCCACTCACCCCCTTTTCGCCCGTCCAACTCGCCTCTGCCCCATCTGATGTCAACCTAAAATATATGGGCATCACGGTTCACCAGGCAACAAATTCAGATCCTGTTCCAGAATTCCACTTTTCTGCCCTTACTTCATCTACGTCATCAGGTCTTCGGGTAGCACTTCATCCGATTCAAGACCTCTATTGATACTCGACTGTCAATGTCTGTCATCCTCCACGAAGCGCACTGGGCATGCTGGACGCGCGCTCAAATCTCAGAGATACGTGACATTGGTAGGCTTTGGTCTCCGCTCAGAGCAGACGGTCACTGCCGGCCCTGTTCAAGGTGCCCGGGTGTACTGCACCCAGAGGGAGTGTAAGAAGGCATGATCAACTGCTTGCGCAAGGCTTTATGCATGTTACAGGCTACTAGTAGTACCAGTGGCATAAATGGAAAAAAGGGAGGTAACAGAATTATGTAGATATATCCTCTCGACTCAGTACTTGGAATATAGGGTCTATTTTTTTTTCCAAAAGATTGGAATATATTTTTTTTTCACACTCTTTGATTAACTCCTCTTTGCGACCCACATTTTCCTCTTTATACTTTGCACTATAATAATACTGGGCCTGGCAGACTTCGGCAATTTCTTTCAACATCTTCAAACATTTGTCAAAGTCTGACGCGCACAATAGAAGAAGAGCACGATTGCCTACCGCATCATCAATGATACGAACGATCTGGTAAGGTAGAGGACATTCCTTCGGGCCCACGAAAACCTTCGCTGTTGGCGGGATCTTATAGTATCCGCTACGAGGAATGTTTGTCTTTTCTCCTTGTCGGTAGCTAGGCAAGCTAAACTGGGAACCACGTGGTAATATGACAGCGTCAAGGATACGGTCGATGGCGGTACTTGATTGTACATCTGATAGTTTTAAAAGCCTTCTAATCACACGAAAATATGAATTGGTTGCAAGTTCGTGCAAGCGTTCGTGTGGAATATTGGCGGTTTTTAGCCGAACGATCTGGTCCGCTTTTATGTGATGAGGCATGCCAGCCGGTGAGGCAACGGCCACATATCCTGGTACGCGATAGTAGTCGTTTGATCCTATGTGACCGTTGATGGGACCCCATAGTGGGCCAAACAAGGTGTCTGGCTCTAATACGACAACTTTGAGACGCTCGTCTGCTGTGGCCATGTTATTGATGGGTGGTAGCTGGAACTGGTCACCGCCATGCGGCTGCAAATCGGTGTTCCGATTCCCAGAATCAGCTCCTTGTGCAAGGAGAGGGAGCAAGAGGATGAGAAAGACGCAAGTAGAGACCATCATTCAATCGTACCTGCCAATGCCAGGGACTCTCTCTCTCTTATATGCACCGTAGCGCTTGCCAACCATCATCACCGTGATGCCCCCTAGTTGTGGTCTACAATATTTCCGACACCTCAATCCCGGTGCGAACTGCAGACTTATATCATTTATTCCAATCAGCGGTTACCATCTTACTTCTATTGAAAAAATTAGTAATAAAAAAAAGGCACAATGAGCATAACCATCCTTGTCATGACGGTCCAACCTCAACCTCTGCCACAATCGCCATCTAGTACACCACTAACGACTCTAGTAAATGATCAGCACAACTCGGAGGAAAGAGAGAACGCTTTGCGGCAGCGCATACAACTTATTGTCAGTAAGCAAACCATGCCCGTCCTTCCCTTCCATTACTAGTAGATGAGATAAGCCTGCTTGATTCTCATCGCGGCAGTGTAGTATCGTCCATTTCAAGTACCCCAATCCGGCGAAGCGGCGTTGGCGTGTGAGTCTAATTCTGGTCTTCGGTCAAGTAAGGAAAAGTTGCTGATTGATGATTCACGCTGCCCAACTAGTATGGCAGGTAAGATGCCATGCGACCGTTTCACATGCATCGCCAGTAGTGTCAGCGTCGCATCGCAACCTTGTCCCGCTGAAGGTCCGTGTGAGTCGACCAAATACCACAGCCCATGGGAACGACTTGAGAAGGCGTCGCTATGCTCCCTATTCTCGTTCAAGCGAGACTGGGCAATATTAGGCATTGCTTACTAACCGAATGACCTTGATGAGAATAAAGCTTGTCACTTGGTTTGGCAACGGCCATTACTGATATTCCGCGATAGTTACTTGGATCTAATATCTCAGCAGACAGCATGGGCTCTCATACCTACCAGGCTGTGCACGGTTGGCAATGCGAGCATATATCAATAGGAGTGAACGTTGGACGTTGAACGCGTTGAACCATGGTAACGGGTCCCGCCTGATGTTTGTATTATTCGCATCTGGAACTATGTATGAGAAAGATGCTTTGTGGGTTACAAACTGTCATTTGCTGACCGGCCCTTGGTTCGTCCACCGTCTTGTATTGGCACTCTTGTTTGTCCGAAATGCATTTCGTACCTAAAGGGCAGAGAGTGTGTTATGGCAGCAAGGAGACGCATTAAGTAAGTTTGGCTATGACAACGTACTAGTCGCTGGTTGGGACTGGAATGGCAGTTTCAAAAAAGATACGCATCACGCATTGCAACCGACATGATACTGTTACACCTCGCGGTCGACTTCACGCTGCGCTCTATTGATGCCAAATCAAAATGACTTCTGTTGGGAATGAGCGAGCACCGGACATAATCAGGCACGCTTATTAATGCGGAGATTGAATCGAAGGAAGCACGGTCCCGCACTACAGCCATCACCGACACACACCAGCATCACACGTCTCCGCCTACGATTCGCTTTCCCGCCCCTCGGCGGATACGAGCCTTTTGCGTATCTACGCTAATAAAAATGACTTCCTTAGGTCCTACGTCTGTGCGGACGTCAGAAAAGGGAGGGAATACATGGGATATACTGGCAGCTACATTTATTGGACGGAATCAGGATGTAAAAAAGCTGTCAGGGATGGTAGTACCCTAGAGCGTCTCGCAGCCAAACGTTTGAATATGGACTCTTTACAAAATTCGACATAGCGAGCTTCATACCCTTCGCCTGGTTGATGCAATGAAAGCCTTGCGAGTTCAGAATGGTAGTTCCTGTGGCATTTAACCTCGATATCTTTCAAAGTCTTACAGTTGTCAAAGTCAGACGCGTTGCATAGTTGGAGAAGGAGCATGATTGCCTACCGGCGCGTCAATGATACGGACGACGTTTCCCGATGCTTGGGGACACTCGCCTAGTGGTGTGGTAACGATTGCCGTTCGTGGTACATCAATGTATCGGTTTTCAGGAATGACCTTCAAGCTAGGAGCTCTGTATGGGTCATTATACGTGGAATGTGGTGGCAGTAAGACAGTCTTGAGACTTCTGTCGATCAAGCGAGATACTCTTGCAGGTAGCAACATGGGAATATAAACGTCAAGATGCCAGTGAGACGCCATAAGTTCGTTCAAGCGTGACTCGGCAATTTTGGCGCCGCGAATCCGAACGATCTGACCTGGTCGAACAACCTCATCTGATAGAGGTTGACCTTCTGGTGAGGCAATGACCCCATTCCATGGTAAGCGATAGTAGTCGTCCGGTTGTATGATAGTGTCGATGGAATGCCTTATGATGCCATACTTGGAGCCTGGCTCTAATAAAACAACGCGGAGAAATTTATCGACGCGGTTTATTAAGGAACTATGAGGTTCGGTGTTCATGGGTGGTACTGTATTGCGGACGTCAGGTTCATGATTTATGGGTGCTACTGTATCGGGGCCATGATTTATGGATGATACTGTATTTATGGGCGGCGGTCTAACGGGGCCGTCAAATTGATGATTTCCTAGCCCAGTGTTTATGGGTGGTAGTTGAATGGGGCCGTCAAGTTGGTGATTTCCTATGGTGTTTATGGACGGTAGTCTACTGTTTATGGGTGGTAGTTGAATGGGGCCGTCAAATTTATGATTTCCTATGGCGTTTAAGGGTGGGAGCGGTGAATGAGAGGCGGGCCGGTTGTCAGGAGGCCAGGGTAAAACCGCTTGGTAGCCAGTGCCAGAGTGAATGGTCGGGGCTCCTTGGACAAGAAGCGGGAGTAAGAGGATGAGAAAGACGGGAGTAGACACCATATGCACCTGCCAGAGGTGGGATGCGTTGACACCCTGGGCTCCCTTATATGCCATAATTGATGTCAAACTAAATATGCTGGGCATCGCGGTAATTCACACTGCAACAGATCCGGCTCCAGGGTTCCGATGTTCCGAGTTGTAGCAAAAGAAGGAGAATGAAATCTCTTGGACGATTCGCAGCTAGTCTGAAGGAGTGACATGATCAGGCGGTGGGAGATTTACTAGAAATGGCGCGGGATGGCTCACTATACATCGACAGTGGCTTCATGGCACTGCTAGGATCACGGGTGGCTCTCAAATCTGCCTTTTCTTTCTAATCAACCTATAGTCAATGATACTCGTATGCCGTGCGCACTGACGCTGAGCTATGCTCTATTCCATGTTGAGCCCCGCTGGTGTCGTACAAGGATACACTATGACTCCCCGGCATCTATAGGTCGCACAGGCCAGCATCTGTGCCGTTGCAGAACAAATCTGAAAAGGAAGCGATTTGTCGAAAATGACGTTGCGCAAGTCGTGGACCACTTGTCCATTTCAGTAACCGAACCTGGAAACCGTGGGAGAATAATTCAAGTTCAATGATGTGCAGTGACCAAAGAGGTAATGTGAATTGGCGGATCAGATTATTATATCTAGTTGGTACCGGCAACGACATGAGTTGGGGGGTCATGCATGTTTAACCTCAGAGGTGGTAACTTAGTGAGTGCATCACCCTTTCTCAGAGCCAAACGATCAAATATGAACGTTTTACAATGTTCGAGATAGACCTCCAGATTCCCATCGTGAAATATACGATGTGCTTCAAGCATTGCGACTTCATCTTCATAATAATCCTTGCATCTCTTCACCATGCGTTCCAGAGTCTTATATTTGTCAAAGTCAGACAGGTCTATAGTCGGTGAAAGAGCATGATTGCCTACCCGGCTGTCAATAATACGAACGGTCCTTCCCGATGCTAGGGGACAGTCGCCTAGGGGTGTGGTAACTATCGCTCCTTGTGGGACCTCAAAGTATTGGCCTTTGGGAATCTCCTTAGTTCCGTCGTACTTGGACTCTGGTGGCAATACGATAACCTTGAGATGTCTGTCGTTGGCACGACTCAACTGGACAGTTAGAAAGGAAATATCGTCCTCGCGTAACGTGGGAGGGATGTGCGACGGGATAATTTTGGCGTTGCTTAACCGAATGACTTTACCTGGTTGTAGAAAACGCAGAGGCTCGCCATCTGGTCCGGCAACGACCACCACTGGCGGTAAACGATGGTAGGCATCTTTTGGTATGGGAATGCGGATGGGACCCCCTCGTACGCCATACTTTGAGCCTGGCGGTAATAGGGCAGCATTGAAACGTATGTCGGTAGCCATAGTAATAAGAGGTTTTATGGATGGTAGTGTAAGGGCGTAAGGTCGGTGAGGTTGCGCTTGCAAACTTATAGGTAGGAATGAATCGTGACGTTGATTTGGTGTAGGTTCATCATTCGTGGAAGGGTTGGGCGGATGGGGTGAATCATTCCGATTTCCAGAATCGGGGGGAGGGGTCGGAGCTCCTTGGACAAGACGAGAGAGTGGCAAGAGGATGAGAAACATGCGAGTCGAGACCATGATCATCGTTGACCCAGCGTACCTAACCAGAGGTAGATGCTGTGACAACAGGTGCTTGTCTTGTGTGCATGGCAGACATTCGCACGCCGCTTGCTAACCATCAGCTGATGTCCTCCAAAAGTGCCAAATACACGGAGCTTGGATACGGTCTCAGGTTGCTGTGCGGGTTGGAAACGGATCTGAATATGAACCGAGATCAGTAATTATCCTCAAAACCAAATCAAGGCCCGGACTGAGTATATCATCCATCTCATAACGAGAAAGTAGCAGTGACAGTCATATGGCGTACACCTCAGTATGCAGCGCAATCGGACCCAACTCTCTCTCCCTTTTGCTTAACCCCAGCGCAGCGACAGCATTCGCAGCCTCTGTCGTCAGCTCCAGCGGTCCGCTAGCACATACAGCCAGACCATTGCCGCCTGCGGGGCCCGGCGCGTATGTTTCATGAGCAGCGCTTGATTCACCGCAGCATTTCTCGTCAGACCCGGATGGCCCATCAATAACTAAATTTCCTTCCTCCACCTTGGCCGGGTCTGGGCGTCCGTCGACGACTCTTCTCAGGACCTCCGCAATGCTAGGACGCGCAAGGAGCACATCACAATTTGGAATATCGGGCACCCTATCCGGATCGCACAAGCATGTCACGTAAACCGTGATATGAAGATCCAGGTTCGGACAGGTCGCGGCATGACGAGCGATCGTGTTCAAGAAATTAGAGAACCAAAGCATCGTGCCTGTCAGTAGTTGTTGTCAGCAGATCGTAAAAAACGATTTTTATTTTATTTTATTTTAAAATTCTCTTACCAAAGCTGCGGATATACCACACAAACTCTATCCTCCTCGTCACCACCTGATTTGCCCCGATACATTTTCCCACCAAGTCGTCCAGCAATCCAATAGTGAAGGTCGCGCCGCTACCTCCGTTTACGAACAGAACCGTCTCGTAAGCAGATGGAACGATACTGCAACCTCCATAAGGACCGTCAATCATGATATATGCAGGAACAGGGACATTTTCATCTGCTGCCACATCCGCTGCGATCGCATCATATCAATTACTCTCTCATATTGACAAAAAAAAAAAAGGCAGAAAAAAAAGTAGACTCACGTTGGTCATGGCAAGCCTTTATTAATCGCTGCCTTTCTTCGCGGGCAAATCCATTCAGTGCTCTTGTCCAGTTACCCGACGCACGAACGCCGAGTACAAAGCCAAGTCCCGCGTATCCGTCGTGCCCCGAGTCAGAATGCGTACTTTCCTCCATCCCATCGCATTTTTCATCGGACGCCATGGGTAAAGGCCTCGCAAGGCAACCTTCCATCGGGGGGGCGCACATGATCGTGAAGGGATGGGACTCGAAAAACTGGCCCCGAAAGAAGACGCGCAACTGGACAAACTGGCCTGCTGTCCATCCAGATGACTTGAAGGGTACATGAACCTGATGACCGTCAGTCATAGAGTCTTTTATTTATTTATTTATTTTTTGTTGAGTGAGGATGCTCACCAACGTCATTTGCTTGTCTACAGGAACTAAAAAAGCATCTTCAAATCTGATCCTGATCATTCTCATCAAAAGATCAAGGCCAAAGAACGCGAGTGGCGGGTATATCCATGGCGGAGCATACATCGTGTGATTGCACACCGTGACGAAAAAGGCAATGTAACACAAGAAGCTGGCGGGCAGGAATCATCATGAATCATCATCATTATCATTGATTGACGGGGGCGGGGCTTACTGGAGGATCCAGAAGACGTTCCACAAGTATCGTCGCACGGGGCGCAAACTGCTCAAGGCGATGGTAGACAGCAAAGCGAGGCAGGCAATACCGCTTGTTTGCTTTTGCTGCCCTAATATCGGCAGCCCATACGAGACGTAGTTCCTAATCCACAGGGAGCCGTGGATGAGGCCAGCAAGGAAAAGCCCACGGCCGGACCAGCGGTGTATGAAATTGAGCTTTTCGTATCCGACGCCTGGGCCCAGGAGGAAGGAGACGACTGAATTTTTGGTGGCGAAGATGAAGACGGGAGGGAGTTGGGCGAGGGCAAGGAAGCCTGGAAATAGAGGTTCTCAGGATCCAGATGAAGGAAGGAAGATATATATATGTGAAACGAGGATGATGACTGACCTGCACGGTTTGGATTGTCGATTAGGGGAACTTGGCATACGATACAGGTGACGGTGACGGCGAGGTAGGCGGCGACGATGAAGACTGCTCGACAATTGGTTTTTATTTTTTATTTTTTAAAAAAGAACGACTTACTCTGCCCTGCATTCAACCCAACCTTTGGCAGTGTCCAATTCCAGAACGATCCCAAAGCGTTCAAGACTTGGTTTAGACTGCTACGACTACTGGCGGTGCGTCGGGCCATGCCATTATGGTCAAGCCCTTCGTTTTCAGTCACCCGCTCGTAGGAGGCTTGGTTGTTTTCCGTCATACCCAGTAACCCGGTGAACGCAACCCCATTCCTAACTCTCTTCAGCAGCCTGGGGAGGGCGGCAAGCACGAACACGCCCAAAACAGACGCCCAGAAGATGGTGAACTTGCGCTGCCATTTCGGGTCTTCGGTATAGGAACTGTGTGAAGAAAAGGGTCGTCAAGGTTAGTAAGTAGCCCACGATACCAAAAAAAAAAAAACGAAAAACAAAAAAAAACAAAAAAAACACTCTACTTGTAAGGTTGCAATTCTGTAGGGATGACGGGCGGTGCGGCAGAGTCCATGAATGATGTGACGACCACGAATGTGTCTCGGCCGGTTTGCGATGTGCTTTGAGCGGAATCAAGGGCGCTCACGCGGTTACCGGCCGATTAGGCTTTACCGGCATTCCCGGCACGAGCCACGAAAAGAAGAGCACAAGGTATTGTAATACATCCATCATATATGTACATACTTAGATCACGGTCGTTCCTAATGACCGCCGGATCCCCCGCCGATGTGCCGACCAAATAGTACCTCGCCCACGCCTGCACCAACGCAAATGGAAAAAATGAATCCGAGTTGAAACGTCCTGCGATGACGGGGGTAGGTTCGTCCAAAAAAAAAAAAAAAAGGAGGGAGACGCACATGACTGCTAACATGAAAAAGTACGTGAGCGCACTGTGGACCATGTGAATGGCACCTCGCGCCAAGGCCTGGGGAAGGTTGAAAGGGGGCGTATACGGACCGCTGCGGAGGGAGAGGGAATTGGCTATAGACACCCCCAGTGGAGATTTGCGATGCACAAGCTTGGATTGGTCGAGCTTATCGAACGTGTCATACTGCGCGCTGTTTGTGTGAAGCGATTATTATCCTCTTATTCTTCTGGAGGGGAAGCAGAGTAGACGCACCTCCGATTCCATGCCCTTTCTGCTATCCCCCGTGCTGCGGCGATGTACCTCTCGATGATGGCGAGGAGAAAGAGACCGATGCAAGCGCCGACCATAGCCCCTGGAGTACTAGCCATCCATCCCTTAAACCAGAGTGTGTCACCAATGGGTGTGAAGTGAAGGTAAGACATCATTTGGCTCATGTTAGAAGAGCCTGAATCCATATTCATCCCGGACATGCTTTGGGCGAGCGTGAGTGGGAGGAGGGGGAGTAGGAGGAGGAGCAGGAGGAGGAAGTGTGGGCTTGGCCTGCCATAACACATGAGAAATAACAAATCTGAAATGAGGTTCAAAATAAACTTTCGGCGGAACTTGCCATAGAAACACCCGACCATGCCCGCCCGGTTTCCCCTGTTGCCATCCGTCAATGGCGCGCGACGAGGTATTAGTAGAAAGTCTTCAATTTCTCAACGCTCAACAGTAACACCTACTAGTATTGCAGTAAGTACAAATCTCTCTCTCTCTCTGTCTCTCAAATCTCTTGCGATGCAAAAGTCATATGGGTCTGTGCCTTGATGGATGATGGTGGAACTGTGTGGAGGTGATGGTGGCGGTGGACGGACGTACGGCTCCCCGCACCAGAACCACAGTGTGACAAACGTGGAAAACAAAAGACCCTCAGTGAGCATGCACATGCTTAGATGTCATCACACGGTGGCGTCGCGACGACAGGCTGGCGCATTCAATACATGCATTACATATGGACAAGGTCATAAGCTCCTTTTGTAACAAGTTTCCACTTCGCTTTCCTGACGCGTCTTGCCTTCTGGTCAATGCCACCTTCAAGCTTCATTTCCACAGACTCCGACTCTGTAACGCGTACCCTGAGGCGGTCTGTTGTTCCCCATCACGCAACATTACTTAAAGTAAGTATATTTACTGAAGAAAAAAAAAAACCGTCGATCCCTTTCAATACTACACAACAACTTAACTGAACCCGAAAATGCAGTCACTTGCCACGACTCCTCTCTCTCACCGCGCCAAATTATGCCCCATTTTTCAGTTGTCCATCGCTTCATGTCGTACACGGCGCAAGTCGTATATAATAAGTTAACAACACCCCAGGAAGCTTAAGCAAGTCATGACCTCGGACGCCGACAAAAAGGCTAGACTAAGCGATCATACGCCTCCTCCTCCTCCTCCTCCTCCTCCTCCCCCTCTTCGCCCGCCTCTTGACTATTCGTCATGTACAGCCTTCTTCAAGAGTCTAGGCCATCGCTGGAAGAGTATCTGGACAAAGCAGTTCGTATTGTCACTTCTATACGGCCAGATACTTTCTATATGCATCACATGCACGAGCGTGGCGACCACAGAATTAGTCAATCGAGGTCTATCCCTCCCTACCATGCAAAATAACTTTCTGTAAGAGCGTTTCATTAGTTCGTTCGTTCGTTCACCCCCCACGTCGTTGCGTTGGTATTGCAGATACTTTTTGTTGTTCGTGACGTATACGCCCTATACAATCTACAAATGTGAGTTCATAAATACACGTTGTGAAAAAAACGAGAGTAGGCTGAAGGAACAACCCTTCGAGATGGCTTCAAGGGGTGGGCCAAGCTCGTCAAGCAGGACGGATGGAAATGTTCGAGAGCCAAGAGCTTCAATTTCCATAGAATATAGTTATTGGAAACTAAGACCCTTCTTACATACAGATTTCGCCCTGGCTGTCTGCGACGTCGAAGGCAACTTTTTAGTTGTGAAGGTCAGTAAGAGGCTAAGAGCAAAAAAAAAAAAAAGAACTTCTTGAGTATCTGACGGATAGATTTCAGGCGTTCTCGTACACAGATCTAATATCTTGCATGCTTCTCGATACGTACGTACGTGTCTAAAAAGATGGTATAAGCACGCCATTGATCATAACGTTCTAGATGGGCCATACCCGTATGTCTCTTCTTCTCATGGGTATACATGAGAGTAAAATGCCGTTGGACGCAAATTTTGGTGCGGCAATCCTCCCTATCTGTTCATGCGCTCATGACTTGAATAACATCCAGAGCGTCATGATCTGTACTGGAGGAATGGGATTGTTGGTCACTTCCGATATTTTGACCGGCAAGAATTGGTCTGGACCAAGTAAAGGGAAAGGCGATGCTTTCCTGATCGCAGGCGCTACTCTTTACGGATTATGTATGTGAACTCTCTCTCTCTCACGCTGATGTATAACACTAATCGCGACGATAGCCAACGCGACGGAAGAATTTTTGGCTAGGAAGCGGCCCTTATACGAGGTACATTATACCTTATCTAAATCCCTTGCCACTTCCGAGGACCAACGCATAAAGCAAGGTTATTGGCCAACTTGGGATGTTTGGCTTCATTATCAATGGAATCCAAGCGTCGGTGCTGGAGTATAGCCTCGTCAAAACGGGTAACTGGAACAATACTACAGGTGAGAACTGTTTCGGAGGTGATGACATTGACAACAACTCGCGTGGTTCTGAAAGCCGGTTTGCTCTTGGCGTACACCTGTGGTCAGTTGCCTACATATATACTAAACGTGCATTTTTCTTACCTTTTTTAACTTTATTTAGCGATGTTAATCTTGTACACCCTCTCACCCATTCTTTACCGGCTATCTTCATCTACCTACTTCAACTTGAGTTTGCTTTCCAGGAACTTTTACGGATTGCTGTTTGGTAAGTCTACTACATTGCTACCCGAAATTCAATTCACCGTCTCACCGAATTGAATTTTAGGTATACTGTTATTTGTATGTTCTAGATCATCGTATTGGGAGTTACTACTAGTGCTGATCCAAGTTGCGCAGCATTCAGCACCGTATTGGTTATATTTCGTATCACTAGCCATCGTGATTATCGGACTAGTCACCTACTTCTGGTCTTCTGCTCGTGAGTAGACCTGGGTGAAAAGCATATTTATCCGTCGCTCATGGAGGTCATTAGCAGAAGAACTAGGAATAGTTGACCCTAAGGTACCGGAATATATCGTCATGGAAAGTGGAATGGTTAAGAAGGGCGAAAATGTCGGTATCGATGCTGGGACGGAAGTTTGTTCCGTGTAGTTTGAAGAAATTTAATCTCCCGTGCGGTCGATCAAATTGAGATTATATCATTTTCTCAGGAGGTCAAGTTTGCTGATAATGCAAAAATTTTGGCGCTTTGTGTCTTGGCCTTTTTCTCCAACCTTGATGCTTTCTAGCAATAGTTGAAGATAATAAATAAATAAAAACACTTCACATCAATATCATATGGTCACAGTGGTTACTAATTCAACGTCGACCTGGAACCCCTACTAGCTGCTGTCACCGCAGACTCCAGAGTAACCGCATGGGCCGACAGTGCTTGGCATCCACGGACCTGGAAATGGAATCACACCGGCAATTGAGGTAGCCGATTCCACTGCACAGCGTGCTCCCCGGAGATGGAGTCGTGATGTTTTATATTACAGCTGTGCACATCGGATCTCAGTTGACTACCCAATAACCAATACCCCACAATCCCCACTTTACCGTGTTTGCCACTCATCAACTTGGTGTTTTGACGCTCTATAGTGCCTCAGGGGCGCATAAAATAGACTGTCGTCCTGTACTACGAGCGACATTTGTGTGGTGATTAATGACCTTAAATTTGATGCCTGGCGCACCATACCCGATCCACCTGATGGGGTTTCTATGGCTCCAAGTAAGGATATAAAGCGTCATCCTTTTGCACGAACCTACTCCTCAGGCAGGACCTCATCTAACCGTTACTATGCGGTTCAGTTCGATCGTTGTTGCGTTTTTATTTGCATGCATAGCAAGCGCATCACCACTATATATCAGAGCCCAGAATAATGCCTTGTCATCTGTAGGTGTCCGGCTCTTCTGCCAGATGTCGGGTATGCCCTGACCATGTTTTTAAAGAGGAAATTGTGGCGGTTCGGGAAAACCCAGACCATGGTTGATGATCAGGCATGCTTCCATTGTCTCTAGTATGATGTTGCGCCGCCACTAATGTTCAGTTGTAGGCAATCGTACTCATTTGCTCACCTGCTGTCATACACGCCACCATTCAATCGAAGACAACACTACTTGCGGAAGGAATAGACTTCGAAGTTTACACGGCAACTTATCAAGAGCAACAAGTCGAGTTGAAAATCATCAAGGCAAGAACTGCCAATCTTGCAAAGGCTGAGGCCTCCCGGGCGGGGAAACACCTGATCGGTATTGCAACTGAGAGTGCAGGACGAGAAGTGATAGTTTACTTGATCCTCAAGCACTATATCCCCAAAATCTCAACAAAAGCTATGGGTCCGGCCATGAAGAGGGCCCTCACGAGCGCCTCTGGTAGGCCAGACACGGATTGCCTGTGCGTCGCCGAATCGTAGTCGTGGTTAAGCTGATCTCTGTCTTCTAGGAGGAATGAACATAATCCACAAAACTTCTTCTGGGAGAAGCATGGCAATGACTGGGTTGCAAGTGTAATAAATTGGTTGAACATGATGGGCTGGCCAGAAGAGGAACCCGTCACAGTCAATGGTGACTCATGTAACGTCACTCTGTAGACTAGCAGCGCTCTTCATCCAAGTTACCACTTTCTCCCAGTCACTTAAGCAATCGGCGAATGCCTATATAGCGCATATCCAACTTGAAGGGTCAGCATCTTTAGTATCACTTTCGTCTTGAATGTCAGTCTGCCTGCATAAGAGACAGTAAGACCCACGCGTTGATACGCACATTAGATGCATTCGTTGTTGTTGTTTCAAGTCCCATGTGGCGCCACTCACTCCACATAGGAGTGACATGACTCCGCTGTGACGGTGGCATAGCGATAGAAGATATAAATAACATGTCGAAGATTCCGACATCATTCGAATTTTGGCTCAGGTAGAAAAAAAAAAAACAGCGAGAGGTTTCTCAGCCTTTAGTAGGTATGGGGTATTTGACGCAAGATCATCGGGCCGACCATTATTCCGGATCCTCCTCTTACTACGAGGCTTGTCGTGACCGTGGTTGATGCCGTATCCATAGTATATACCTAATCTAGCTGTCATCGGACCTTGTCTCTAGGGCTCTTGGGTGAATATAAAAAAGGGCGTCGCACTTGCGTGAGCCTACCCTAGAGGCTGGACCTCTCATACAGCTGTGATGCGCTTTAGTTCAATCATCGTCTTACTTTTCTTTGCATGCATTGCCAGCACTGCCCCGCTTTATACCACACCTCACAACAACGGCTTGTCGTCTGTAAGCTTTTGTTCTTCAACGAGTCTCCTCCATGCCCTGATTAGAATTCTCAGCGAAGTGTGTTTGACACATTCAAGAATAAACTGGGGTTCGGAGGTGTACAAGCCAGCGTATGCGTTTTCTCTCTGCCATGTTGCGTCGTCATTATGTCTGCTTGTAGCAAAAACTTCCGATGTGTTCGGACGCCATACGGGAAGCTGTTCCAAAGAGATTGCATGTGATCGCAAGGAAAGCAGGCCTCTTCACGGTTTTCGAATCACGCTACAACGGCGAAGAGGTCGATATTAAAGCCATCCCCGAAACTGACAAGTATACACTGGCTGAGGCAAAAAAATGGGCGAAAGCCGGGTACCTTCTCGTTACTGCAATTTCAGGCCACGGGGTGGCTTACTTGATTATGAAACATATGGTTCCGCATTTAGCTCCAGGGCTCATGAAGAAGCTCATGAAGGAGGCCATGAGGCATGCCATGGGGTATGTGTATGTGACCATGCCTCAGACGAGGAAAGCTGAACTTATTTTGCTGTCTCCAGGACGAAGAATGATGGCAAAGAGTATCTGTACGTAACCATGCTTAAGGGGTGGGTTAAGCTGATTTTTGTTTATCCAGGGAGAAGAAGAATCCGGAGAACTTCCTCTGGCGGTTTAATGGCAAATCGTGGTCTGCTATTTTGATAAATTGGGTGGGCGGGTGGATCCAAAAGGCACTGGTACACGTCATGACAGGTCAACCATGTCAGTTGTGAACTGACCAGAATGTTTAATAATGCTGTTGTCATTGAGCCAGACGCGCAGTAGGGAAACACTTGGCACTTAGTTAGTCCAATTGTGTGCATAGGAATCTTGGCATCATGGCATCCTTGCACGTTGAATAGTTCAAGCGACGCCGGGGACATCATTTGCGAGGGGCTGAGGAACCATCGCGATGAGACAAATGATATATGTGAACACAATCTGCATGGTAGCAAATTCAATACCGGTGCATTTGCAGATGAATCAGTGGGTAACATGGTGCTCTGGCCATGGTATACTGCTGCGACGTGACATTGTGCGTGACGCAGCACCACTGAGCGCGCACGTTTGAGCTGCTCAGAAACAGGGGCTTGACACGCCCAGTTGTGGAGTGTTCTGAAAGGAAAAGACGTTCAACGCACCAAACGTTCCCTGGCCCATCTATGCGGCACTAAAAGTCGTTCGATTTCAACGGAAGGGGACACAATATAATATCCATGACGTATCGAGTGCATATGGAAACGTATAGGGTATTCTTCACGGATGAGAGGCACAAGGCTGTGCATTGAACGACAGAAATTACTTGCTTGTCACATTGGCTCTTCATGCCAGCCTTACTGGTTTGCGGGAGTCCGTCAGGCGGTCGATATCTGGCCACTGTTGCTCCAACTATTTCTATCCCAAGAAGCAAGTTCATCAAGAAAGAACAATATGCTGTCGGCATTCAAGGCCAGTAAACGATTATAATAGAGTCCCTTCAGTGCGGTGGTTTTCGTGAAACGTGACCCAACTAGCCTAGCAACGGAACGTGTCCGGGATGACGATACTCGAAGGCATTGCCTTTGAATCAGACACGGTATGCGGGGTTATCCCGACATCGAGTGCATCGATGAAACTGGAAACGCCAGATCTCGACGAACACAACACACATCGATCGGGGCTTTTAGATTCGACAAGTTCGTCATCCAATCGTCATCGCTTTGAAGATTAACCGCGATCAAGGATGGGGCATCTCGAAACGTGTCTGACGACAGTAGATCGGGTATTTCGGCTAGACTGTGAAGCTTGAACTCTTGCAACAGTGAAAGACAACCCGGTACTCCTCCAACGCATCATAGTATATCCCGGGGGGGGGGGGTTCCGGGAGAATGATGAAAGAAATGTGAGGAGTCTAGAAAGAAATCGAACGAGTGCAAGCCACCAGAGGCTCGAGATAGTGCACCAAGAATTCACATAGCCATGGACTCAGAAACCATGGAAGTACCTAGTAGTAGTAGCGCGCAGCGAGTGAAAACATGGCGATGCCAGGTCCGAGCACATGCCAGTTTGTGAGATTTGTCGATATAAACAAGCCACAACGCAGCTGGGCTTTCAATCTACCCAGCTTGAGCTTGAGGCCTTGAGGAGTGGGGGAGGCTATACTCACTCATTGAACGCGGATGGGAATGACAGGCAGAAAAAAGCATTACTTATATAATCAGTCGAAAATCGAGACGGTAGGACAGTCACCGACGTCGGAAACTCTGGACCTCATGCAAACAGGAATCACTTTGAATAATCATAGCGTGAAAGATGGCAGGCATTATGGTACTACGATAGGTGAAGAACTTGATGCGCGCTACTAGGCAGAACTTGGTGCCTTGCAGCTCCGTGCAACGTGACTCACAAAACTCTCAAACATCGCCCTATCTCGTCCCTGTATCCATTGAAATACGAGTGTCTGTGACCCCTGAATTTCAATCCCGCATACGAACATGCTGGGCAACGGCTGCGGCGCTGACAGGTCTGCTCCACCACTCTCATGCTCGCGCATACCAGCTGCGGCACACCGCCGCCGTGCGTTGCGCGACCATGTGTTTTCTGTCGCTCGAATGGTCAGGAAATCGGGCGACCGTTTTTCAACGGTAACTCCTGGTATGTGGGACAACGCTTCGAGTAAGAGGAGGAGGAGCGCGTTTGGCCAGTCGGCTGCCGAAGATGCCGTTGTGATCGTCTGTTGGAGCATGCTCCGTCCTGGAATGTAAGAGCGTAATGCGGGGTTAGAGATCCGCGCAATGGACTAAATGAAAAAATATGAATGAGTTAACAAAAGCCGAGAGATCTTTGGGCCAAGGCTCACGTCGGGAAGATGGACGTCCGTAAACGACCAGGCGACGGCCCATCGTCGCGTGGAGCCCTGTACGAACTCGGTGATAGCATAGTTTGTTATCTAGAGTCGATTCGAAACACATGAGTGAGGATATATAGGTTAGAGACACGTCACAAGCAACTTGCCGAGTTATCGCGGAATAGCTTGACTAGTTCGATAACAGAAGAGAGTTTGCCTAACATGGAAGTGTACCATTTACAACGTCCACCGTGCTGAATGCTTTCCTTCAGCATTTGGCTGACGAAGCCAAGCTCGCCGCCGGGCGTGATCATTTCGACTTGTGCTCCCGTGCAGACCTGCGTTGATAATGATGAAGTTTAGAATAGATGGAGGCGTAGTTGATATGCAAGTTCGTACTGCATTGGGAGGGAACTCTTTTGCAGAGGCGGACCGCTTGATCTCGTCAGCGCTTCCATAGAAGGGAGGATTGCACATCGTAAAATCGAATCTGACTCGAGCTAATTATGCAAGTAGATATGCCTTCGCGGGGTGCGTACGACATGGTGGGATATAGACTCAAAGGCGATAGAATCGGATCGTTCAAAGCAGCTTTGACGAGACGTATCCTATTTCCCAAGTTGTTCATCTCCACATTCTGTTTCGCATACGTAAAGGACATTTCGTCAAGTTCTAGACATAGGCGCCGTAAGCTGCACTCTAGGTTCCAGGTGCCGGGTGCAAAAAAGTACCTGTTGCAACGAACTTCCATCCAGCCTCGACGCGACATCCGAGAAGTGGGTATATAGCTGACGCGCCGGTGCCTCTGACAGTGGTGATGAATCATCCGTCGTGCGAAGGAAGTATGGAGTAGACGTACATATCTATGCCGCATATATCTGCATCTGCCCCCTCTCCGATATACTTGGTGTGTGCTTGCAGGATGTCTTGCAGCCATAGAATGTAGTTTAGCCTGCGCAAAAAACGTAAATTGAGAATTGGCGAATGTCTTAGCATGACAATGACAAACCTGTTGGGTACCTGTCCATTTGGAGTTAGACATGATTTTCCAGGATTTGGGTTAGACTCGGACGTGCAGGAGGACAGAGACGGTCTTCTGATAAAATGATGCGCAAACTGAAATCGTGGTAGAGAAGTGCCTCCGTCAGGCGCCTTTAGCATCCGTCGTCACGTCAAGTTGGCAGCGAAACGCAAAGGCGACGGCGCATACCGCTGAGCGTCGCTGTTTTTGAAATCGATCGTATGGCGAGTGCCGGAGTCATGGTAGGGGATGGCCTTCAAACTGAAAACAGACTGGCAGCTTGCCCCATGAGCAGGACGAAAGGAAGTCTACTTACTGTGGTTTGAGAGGCTCGAACGCATCCGCCAATGTGACAAAATCGAGATGGGCGTATGGATTTCGGGGATGCATGGCTGAGACGAGAGCTTACTAATAACTGTCACTTTATATCCTTTTTTGCCATTCTACTTAGTAGGGACAAGTATCCACATCTGTACCAAGTCTCCTACCACCTTTTTATCAACAGAGAACTTGACAGATACGCTTAAAAGATCATAATCAAACGTGGTATTTGGTACTTACAACAGAATTCCCGTTATTATCAGTCGTAGTACGGCCACTGACCACCCTAAGAGGATGCCCAGAATCAGGAAGGCAAATGCTAATGTATGTATGCCAATCAGCACAGCAGACTCGAACACAACCAATGCCTCGACTTACACGTGTCCAGGGTCACCATCCAGTAGCGCAAACATAGTTCCTTTGCCCGTTAATCCTACGTGATCTACACGATCTTCAATAACAGTAACTTCTTGTGCAGGGTTAGTATCGGCCACAGTGAGTTTGAAGCGACCAGAATCCTTATTGATATATTTTAACTCGAACTAATTGCGTCAGTTCAACTTCGAATAAGCCAGGTGACTAGCACATACATACCTTGGAAGTGGTAAGGAATCCTGGAACGACTCGCCAAGGGAAGCGGTAAACGTTCATGTAGATAAGGTGGTCGTTGACGGTCCGCAAGAGGTATGCTCCCTCGTCAACTACTTGCTCCGCATGTATCTTGTTCCGAACAATGGGGTAGTCCTTCTCCATGAACCACAGTTGGCTGTACGTATTCTGTGGACTTGTCACTGTATGTTCAAGATGGGGCTCTGATCAACCGACGTACATCAATAGGAACAAGGCACACCTGATTACGATGAGTGTGACTAAAACGGCAGGATGCAAAGTTCATATGCCCACTTCGTCTCTATCATGAATCTCATAATCGGCGATGCCGATTGAAAACTCTGACGCCGGAATGCATAAACTGAAAGTAGGTGAAAAAAGAAAATTCCTCAGGAAGCTAAATCATTTGTACTCACGACCAAGCGAAACCTCCAACACTAGGAATATCCCAAAGATACTCTTCCTCCAATCCAACTAAACCATCGCCTACAGCAGGTGTGGCAGCACTACAACCGAGATACAGCTTGCTACCGTCGTTCTGAATTGTGTACTGTCTGTCACTTTTCAAGGTCACAATCCACTGAACAAGCCGAACAACGTAAGCCCAGTGCAACGACATCCGGCAAGAAACTCACGCGCTGATAATCGCTTTGATCGAATTGAGATCGAATGTATACGTTACTAGCGTCCCCAGTCGACTTGTCGGGCATCGTGAGGAGATTCCTGCCATCGAGACTGCGGACGCGGTAGCTTCCTGCCAGCAGTGGCGGATCCTTGATCGCTGACTGCGAAGGAGCATGAGGTACTAAATACCATTTCCGTTGCTCCCATTTCAACTGTTATTTAGCTGTAATCAGTATCAGGTGGTCCCAGAGCAAAAAAAAAAAAACATAGTATGTACCTCTTGGTTACTGAATTCTCCAACACGAACTTTGCCGCGACTGCCATCGTCAGCATAGAATTCATATTGATTATCGCGTGTGTGAAAAGCAAGACTATAAGAGGAGTCAATATACGTTTGACCTAGTTATATCACTACTTGCTTACTGATATGCACCATCTCGATACGAAACTTGAACTGCTCTATGGTCTGTATAGGTGTCGCTGGCAAACACAGCGAAAGCATGTTCGAGCAGGAACTGATCGCTGTTTGCAACATTTCGAATGTGGTATAAGCCGGAGAAATCAGTTTCTTCAAACCGCCACTATATAGGTTTGGGTTTGCCACTGCTGGCGTTGTGACTTGGATGCCACAAAATACGTACAAGTTGGAAATCCGTGTCACTCGGGGGCCGCAACCCGACCTCTGTTACATATATGTCCGAGATAGCCGAAAGCTCGAGGCATGTCAGGAAAACTGCACTTTGGATACGAAACTGAATGTCAGGATCAGGAGAGATAGGGATCATGTCGATATAATGATTCACGTGACCGCACAATTCGATATCAAGTAATATTTCCGGATGATGAACAACACAAATACGAGTCTTGCAACTTAGGAGGCCACCGTCTTCCTTTTCGCGGCCTTCTTAATTTGCTTCGCCACAGGTCCTTTCAAAACCACATCTGGAATTCTATCAATCTTCGCGGCAATACGGCTCAGTGATTGTTTCGTGTCCCCGTCCATAAAAGTGGAGAGATCGTAATAGGTCGGAGCATAGTCGAACAACCACTCCGGTCGCACTTCAGACACAGTCCGAATGAACGGACGTGTGGTCAGCACAAACTCATTAAAGATAACCCACTCAGGTTGCTTCTCCAATCCGCACGACGGATGGAGCCTCACAACCTGCAACGGGTGAACACCACTTCTTGTCATGCTCTCGACCTATGTACGTACCTGATTATCCTTTACCGTCAGATAATTCCCCGTTTCCCCCTCCTTGTGCGCCACCTGCATAAAGAAACCACAAACGAGCGCCTTGAGGACATTCCGATAATCCTGCTTCTCGTCTTGCAGCGGCAGTACCGCAATCTCGAATCGCTCCATCACACGCTGCAGCTGATTGCGCACGTTCATCGCTTCCACGAGCGATCTCTGCGCCACGTAATTCTGCCAAGCCCAGTTCTTAGCATTATGCAAATCTAATTTGATAAGCGGATCAATGGGCATGAGGATGATCGGGGCAAAAGACCAACTTTGTTGATATTGATTATAGACGTTAAGCAACGTAACGTGGTCTCCATACTGTACGGTCAGGCCAGCCTTGGCAGCATCAGCCTCGCGCCTCTGGTTATTCGGCCGGACCCAGATATTCGGTACTAGTAAAATTGTCAACACTCAGTAGCGCACTCGACAATAGCACGTACCCGACAACATGGCTGTGATGGTCAATATCTCATTGCTGCATTTGAACTCGGAACTCGTGATCAACATTTTAGACAGCTAGCCCAACAGTGAATTCACCAACTTACTCCAACCTTGAAATAGCGCACAGACACACCTGAGGATCAAGAGGAAACTCGGCCATGATACTCCCAAGCGCAGTCAGATTCCCATTGACATCCATCGCTCCTAGATAATTAAGCTGCTCCAACGCACGCATCAGCGTCTCAGGCGCGGGCGCATCGACGTAATCGAAATGCACCAGGTCCTATTCACCCCAATGAGAATCGCACACACACACCCCACGCACACGAGATGCCCCCACCCACCCACCTTGATTCCGAGTTTGACGAGCTCCAGCGCCGTATTGCTCAAGTTGCTTCTTAAAATCTCGGGAGGCGTTTGATCTTCTAGCTGCTTGATAAAATCGCTCTCCATATACAGCCTAAAACACTTGCCCGGCCTCGTCCGGCCTGCCCGCCCCGCCCGTTGCTGCGTCGATGCCTTGGAGATGGGGCTCACCATCAAGCTCTCCACTCGAATCCGCGGATTGTACACCTTTTGCTTCGAGAAGCCTGGATCGACGACGTACACGATTCCGTCAATCGTCAGCGACGTCTCGGCAATGTTGGTCGACACCACCACCTTGCGTCCCGGCGCTCCGTTAGGCGAACGCGGGGGCGGTGGGGGGTCAAAGATTCGCTGCTGCTGCTGAAGAGGGAGCGATGAATAGAGCGGGATGCACACAAGCGGGCCCACGGAGGGGTCTAAGCTCGCCAGGTCGTCAGCTTCGATCTTGATCTTGCGGCACGCCTCTTCAATCTCCTCCTCGCCTGTGAGGAAGAGCAGAATGTCGCCCGGGTCGTCGGCACGATGAATCATGAGCACGGTGCGCATCGCCGCCTCGACGTAGTCCGCCTCGGGCTCCTGGGTGTAGAACAGCTCAACGGGGTGCATACGCCCTTGCACCTTAAACAGAGGCGCGATCTGCTCAGAGTGGAGGCCAAAATATTTTTGGAACTTGAGCGCGTCGAGCGTGGCGGACATGACGATGATTTTGAGGTCGCTCCGCTTTTTGGCAAGTGACTTTAGGAGGCCCATAAGGATGTCGGTAGCCAGTGTTCGCTCATGGACTTCGTCGAGGATGATAGTCGAGTACCGATCGAGGTTGGGGTCGTTCATCGCTTCCCGGAGTAGCATACCGTCAGTCATGTATTTGAGAAAAGTTGTCCCTGGTTCCGTCATGTCTTCGAATCGGATCGAATACCCGACCTCACGGCCGAGCTGGACTACATGGGTGTCACTTGAAGTGGAAAAACGGCACTAGATGGAAACGCACCATCCATCTCGTCCGCCACACGCTTTGCCACTGACATGGCTGCGACTCGTCTGGGCTGGGTGCAGGCAATCAGTCTGCCCCTAGAATGGGGCAGATCTGAATAGGCTACGAACTGTGGTATCCTGCAAGCGCATGCATAAGAATAATCTTAGGAAGGAAAATAAAGCGCTGCGCACTGAGTCGTTTTCCCGGAGCCGGTCTCGCCGATCAAGACAATAATCTGGTTTTCGCTAAACTAGCTTGGACAAATGGTCAGTAAAATGGAAAACGAGGGGACGAGGAAAGCAGAGCTGAAAACCCTGCCCAAATCGAAGCCAGTACTATGACATACCATTTTATAAAATTCGTCCATCTGCATAAACACGGGCAGCTGTTTCCGTGATTCGAGAATTTTGTGGTATTGCGGAGTGTGTTCTAGCTTAGTGAATGGGTTTATTTTGTGTTCCTATATCGCAGCCACGGAAACATTGGGCCTGTACAAGCTTTCATTTTTGATGGGCTCACCAGAGCCTTTCTGACTCGGATTCCTTTGCCTTTTCGAGGCCAAAATCCATTAAGAGTGTCAAGTACTGTTGACGGGTCTCTGGCGGTCATTGCGGGGAAGTGTGATGATGAAGGTGGAGGTCGGGAGGTATGCATGACTAAGCCTGCACAGCCACATGTTCCCGAAATAGATCATAGATAATATTATTTGATTAGACTGCCTGGAATCTGGTGTGTTGGAATCTGGTATGTTGCGACTGACATGTTGGAAGCCGCACTCCAGTGCGCAGTCTGTAAGGGAAAACAAATCGGGGCGCAACTGTACTAAAGTGCTTGCACCTCCTAAAAATCGATCAGTCGCATTCAGAACCTATATAACCCCAGTCACAATTGCGCCTCTCCAGATATCCTTTTGTTTCCTACCATACCATACGCGCACATAACCCACACACATATAACCCGCTACGTTTAATTTGTTGATTGATTTGATATCATTAACGATGCACACAGGCATTCCTAGAAAGACCTTCTCCTCCTCCTCCACATCCGCGTTCAAGCCGGTCTTGAACAAATCCTCCCGTCTTCCTACATCCCGCCTTCCTACCTCCTCCAACACAAAAACCGCTATCTCTTCCTCCCGCTCCCTTAAAGAAAACATTCCTCCCGTTGCCTCCAATTCTAAAAGCCAGTATGTCCTTGTCCCCTGTTATATCCGCGCCCATGGCTGACATATTTTGTGTGTCGTATTTAGGGGTTCTACCAGGTCTACCGCCCTTCAAAAATCTTCTAATGGTGCCGACGAGCACAAAATTGAAAAGAAGAATAATAACAAGGGTGGTGACTCGGAAGACGTACAGTGCGTTGGGTCCAAGTACAAGGCATGTCTTCCATTTTATTTATTTTCGAGGACATTTTATTGATGACGACATAGGACGAAGAGGGGGAACTTTCCTTCACTTATCCTGTACTCGCGGACCTATCGACTTCTATGATTGTGAACGCGGACGAGGACTCTCGGATCGTACGTCATCCTATTCTCCTTTTCCCTCATCTAACAATCCTTTTTTCGTTAGGACTTTGACTATAATGTCATCGATTACGACCGAGAGTACGACATCAACCTCAAGCTCGAATCTTCGCTTTACGAGACCAGGTTGGCCGCTCGTCATAACGACAGCATTCAAGTGACGCTCAAGAGATCCCGCGCGAGATTCTTCAATCACGAGGACGAGGCTTCTATTTCCCTTGACTATATTCCCGAGTCGGATGTTGAAGGCTTCTTCGGCGTCGAGTATATCATTGACGATGGTGATGATGAGGAGGCTGAAAACACTTTCGACCTCTCCGAGTTCTTGACCAAGAACGCTCCCCCAACCGCTCCGCCAACCGCTCCGCCAACCGCTCCCCTTCCTCCCCTTCCCGCTGTCCCTGCTCCTGCTCCTGTCACGACGGAAGAGGCTGACGATACCTTTGACCTTTCCGATTTTCTCGACAAGAACACTCCTATTCTCGGAGAGGATCGCCTGTTGGACACGTCCCTTTCTGACCTGGCGAACGTCGAGATCGACTACGACCGCGAGTTCCCAAACACTGCCATTGGCCGCCCTCCACATATCTTCGTTTGCAGGTACAAGCGCGACATGAAGAGAAAGGCGGAAGCCCAAAAGGCTATGGAGAACCAGGAAGAGAAGGCGCCCGCTAAGAACGAAGGAAACAGGTGCGTCCTAGATGACGAGTGCATTATTGATCTTCCTTTGCAGAACTGGGCGCCGACGTTCAGCGCTAAAATCCTCAGTCCTGAAAAGCCTAAACTCGAAGCCGCTGCACCTCCGACTCCGACCATCCCTAGTCTGATTGTCACAAGCCCGAGCGATGGCGACATTGCGTGTGTGCTAAACAGGGAACCGCCCATCTTTGACGAAAAGATGATCGAGTACGGTGTACACAAGTACTTCCTCCTGGACGCTTCTTACCACAATTGGTGTTTGAGGTTCGGCGTGCCCCTCCCTGATGACGAAGACGAGGAGGAGGAAGAGGAAGAGGGAGAGCAGGATACGATGGATGTGCCGAGGATCATAATCACCGATACTGATCCCATACTGGAGAGGCTGCAGTGGGAGTTTGGCAACGAGGGACGTTTGGACGAGATGTACTGATTGGATATGAATTGGTAAGTGCCCAATACCAACGTTCAGTCTCATCTAACGGTTTGTCCTAGTTTTCCCTTATGATATACCCAGCGGACACGGACGCTTTTCATTTCTCTTTCTCATTTTTTTTTTGTTCTTTTACTTTTCTTTTTCTTGCTGCCTTTGGATATTTGTAACTGGATTCATGGACCTTTTGTAATGGGGTGTGCAGGGAGAAGGCGAGGCGGAGGATGCACAAACCGGGGCCCTAGCCAAGCCACGCGAGTGTATTTTCTGACCAATGAAGCCCTGGGGAGGCTTGGCAGTAGGACGTCGAGGGCAAGAGAGCCTTGCCACCTTCTCTTTGTCCTGGGACGCGTCTGAATACGCTTTGCCAGTGAACCAGCTCTGCACATCAGCGACTGCGAAGCTCTGAATCAATGAAAAAAAGGGTTTAAAAATCGGATATTTCTGAGTGAGGACAAGTTCGTGAGGTTGTTTGTGAGCCACAAGGCAAACATGTGCAAATCAAAGTCAAACCATTTTGCGCGAATTTTCGTTTCCTTTGCTCCTCCTCCAATGGCTTCCCCCGCTTCCATCACAGACGGTATTGGCATTGCCAACCTCCCTAACCAGGTCAGTACGCGGGCCTTCGGCGCACTCTCGAGCTCATGGCTTGTGACAGAGGCACAAAATCGTCGCCAAGCGCGGGGCGCATTTCACCATCATGGTAGTCGGTGAGCTGCTTTCTCAGTTGTCTGAATCGTTATCTTACGCCGATGCAGGCGAGTCGGGGCTCGGAAAGACGACCCTAATCAACACTCTTTTCTCTACTGAGCTGTCCCCGCCCAAGAACTACACCAAGCGGCACAACAAGCAACTCGACAAGCTCACCGAGGTCGAAATCATCAAGGCCGAGCTCGAGGAAAAGCAGTTCAAGGTCAAACTCACCGTCATCGATACCCCCGGCTTTGGAGACTACGTTAATAATCGAGACTCGTGGCTCCCCATCGTCGAGTTTATTGACGACCAGCATGAGGCGTATATGCGTCAGGAACAGCAGCCCCAGAGGGGCGAAAAAACAGACTTGCGCGTTCATGCCTGTCTGTACTTTATTCGTCCCACGGGACATACGTGAGTGCCCGAAACTTGTTTTGTCCTTATCGTCCTTTCTAACTGTGTTCCTTTTTTCTTTCTTTCTCAGTTTGAAGCCCTTGGACATTGAAATCATGAAACGTTTAGGCAACCGAGTCAACCTTATCCCCGTCGTCGCCAAGGCTGATACCTTGACTCAACGTGACCTGCAAGTTTTCAAGAAGCGCGTACGTGCCAACACCGGATTGGCCGTGATTTCCGTGTTTGACGCGTTGCTAGATTCGTGACGTCATTGCGGCCCAAGGCATCCGTATTTATTCGCCGCCTATCGAGACGGACGACGAGGCTGGGGCAGAACACGCTCGTGTTTTGACTGATGCCATCCCCTTTTCCATTATTGGCTCGACAGAGGATGTCAAGACATTGGATGGTCGTACCGTCAAGGGTCGCGAGTATATCTGGGGCGTTGCTGAAGGTGCACATTAACATTGTTCTCATCACGACTTGCGAGCTCAGTGCTCACCTACTCGTTTGCAGTTGAGAATGAGAATCACTGCGACTTCAAAAAACTACGTTCTCTGATTATTAGAACGCATATGTTAGACTTGATTACGACAACCGAGGAGCTGCACTATGAAAATTACAGGCAACAACAGATGGAGACGCGCAAATTTGGGGAGCCCAAGGTGAAGCGGCTTGAGAATCCCAAGTTTAAAGAGGAGGAAGAACAGCTACGCAGAAAGTTTACTGAGCAGGTCAAGGCCGAGGAGGCTAGATTTAGACACTGGGAACAGCAGGTTAGTTTCTTTTAGTCTGACCCCTGATGCTTATCAATGCTGACCGTCTTCTTTACAAAGCTTATTGCCGAGCGTGACCGTCTGAATAAGGACCTCGAGATTGCGCACAGCGCCATCAAGCAGCTCGAGGCTGAGCTTGATGCCCTGCAAGCTGGCTATGGTCGCAGCACCGGTAGACGATGAGCGCCTCCCTTTCCCTTTTTTACCCCTGGATATCTTTTATTTGCCGATAGCCTACTACCCGAGCTTGTGTGTTTACCGTCTCTCTCTCTCTCTCTCTCGCTCCTTTGCCATTAACTGTGTCATAATATACCCTCCCTGCTTGCGACCCCACTCGAACACTCTCTTGCGATTCTTTTTTTTCTTTCTGTTTTTCGATCTCTCGTTCTTGGTGTGATAGCAGGAAGGAAGGAACCGTATCTTGGATCTAGTGTCGATCGTTGGCGTAATAGTCTCTGCGTACTTTGGTTTCATAAGTGGTTGATGAATACATTCCCACCGTGCAGGGGAATGATCTTTCCTGATCCTAATGCCAAGTTCCGTATCCAAAGTGTACTTTTGCAGACATGCATCGAACTCGTCGATGGCAAGTCTCCATCTGTCAAGCTCCAATGTGTGAAAGACACTGAATACCAATACGTTAAGTAACATCCCAATCATCACCCTTTCCAGGGCCTGACTCCAAAGCTATGTAGTGGCAATTCGAACATGAAGGGAAACGGAGAGACCGTGACGTCTACTATATCAGAAACGCTGGAAACAGGGAACGGTACTTGCGTCGTGTTGAATATGCACCCGCTGTCCATTCCGGAGAGGCCTCGCCCTATCTTGGGCTATTCAGCGTTTCGAATCAAGAAGGCACATATAGGTACGATACAAACAAACACTTGAAAGAAATATTATTCATGCACGAAAATGCGATAGGCTCGCTCTTTACCAAGACTTGCCGCGTAATGGGTTTCTAGAATTCCACTGCAGCATGAGATACCCTAACTCGCTTTACGCCAGCGATGATTGCTGGGATGTATGTTTCGCTTCAAAATAAACTTGATGGTCCCCGATGCCACTGAATCCTTCAGAAAAAGAATGAGTGTAAATGGCAGTTGGTGCCAATCACCAATCCCGACATCACAGCTTCAGATAATAAAGTATGTGGCAACATCCGGATAACACAACATGTGCTTATACTATGCTGGGATGATCCTTCCGCTTGAAGGCAGCGATGCCTGTCGCTTCGCAGCCGATCGACGTGAACCTACCAGGAACGTACCGCATTCGGAGTTTGGACGGCAGGAATCTGCTCACCATGCCTGCGAAAACAACTGAGAGCGACAAGATATACGTCCAACCCCAACTCAATCAAAGCCCTTATCAGCAGGTAAAAAAAAAACTTCTTGCATGAAGAAGAAGAAGAAATGAACTTATAGGTTCGGCTCGCTTAAGTGGATCGTGACCCTGGAAAGGGATGAACAATACTCCTTTCAAAACAATGGCAATCATTTGTACCTAAGCCATAGCGCCGCCCCAAGCGCCGCTGGCCATTTCGTTCGGTCGACGGAGATGTGCCTGTGGGATATCCATCGTGTTGGAGGCTTTGCTTGGTCGTAAGTATTGCACGGCTGGCTTCCTGAACTCGTGCCCCTTTGATCCGTATATAGCTTTCATATTCCAGGTGGAAATCTAGCAGTTGGCGTTGCGGATGATGAGATTGACGGCAAAGATGAGGTGGGGTATATTTTGAATGATTATGGCCATATTCACCATAATATTACCCAGGTGCCTGGTGCCTTGAACGTAAGTTATGCAGTTCGCAAAGTTTCACCAATGTTAGAGAAGGAAGCTTGTAGAACGCCCATGGCCAGATATGGTTCGTGGAAAAGGATTTTTTCTTTGGCCAAGACAAGGTACATATCAAGCGCGAAGTTAGAGATGGAACCTACTTCCTACGGAATGCCAAGAACAATTCTACGTACATGAGCGTCTCCAACAATCCCTGGCGTATCATTCCAGGAAGCCTCACTGCCTCTATGGTATTCTCCCAATCGATTTATTTGAGAATCGAGATGGATCTGACCTTGATTAGTTCGAATTGAAATATATCAACGAGACATCATCCAGCTTCACGCTCACCGTGACCGGCACAAATGTAGTGCTGAAGGTTGCCGTTGTCACTGACGGTGTTGAAGAACACATAGGTTTGAATCGCAAGGGAACTGAATTCGTGTTACTGGAAAAAGACGATGCCAGCGATCCCGGATATGTGTAAGTAGAAGAATCCTCGCTGTCGTTCTCTTCTACATATGCTGATCAACGGCCTTGGAGAGTAGCATTTGCCTTTCCGATTCTGAGCACCCATACAAGGTGGTCAGTGGCCGTACCATGTTTGACATTAATCAGAATCTTGCCGTAAGCACAGTCTGTGCTTTAACATCCCCCTCTTATGGATTGTTGTTTAGTTTACTGTGGACAATAAGCTGGCAGGAGAGTCAATTCAGATGTGGATACTTGTTCCCGTATCCTGAATAACACAGCCAGATTAGTACTAGAATCTTGAATACAAAGTTCTCATTTTGCCTGGACTCCTTTAAATAGCCATCGTAAACTGGTCTAACTATTCAATTTTAACAGACGCGCTCGTCACGCGTTACGTGTGACTTTCTGCCAACTTTTGCTTCGACGCCATACGACGGAATTTCCACCTTGCCCACGGCATTGGAATGGGCTATGTGGACCATGGTTTCAATTTTAAACCCATTTTTAATTGATTCAGAGTGTCGCAGTCGCTGATGTGCAGAGCTGGTTCACTGGCAAAGCGTATTCAGACGCGTCCCAGGACAAAGAGAAGGTGGCAAGGCTCTCCTGTCCTCGACGTCCTACTGCCAAGCCTCCCCAGGGCTTCATTGGTCAGAAAATACACTCGCGTGGCTTGGCTAGGGCCCCGGTTTGTGCATCCTCCGCCTCGCCTTCTCCCCGCACACCCCATTACAAAAGGTCCATGAATCCAGTTACAAATATCCAAACGCAGCAAGAAAAAGAACAAAAAAAAAATGAGAAAAAAGCGTCCGTGTCCGCTGGGTATATCATAAGGGAAAACTAGGACAAACCGTTAGATGAGACTGAACGTTGGTATTGGGCACTTACCAATTCATCTCCGATTAGTACATCTCGTCCACATCTCCCTCGTTGCCAAACTCCAACTGCAGCCTCTCCAGTATGGGATCAGTATCGGTGATTATGATCCTCGGCACATCCATCGTATCCTGCTCTCCCTCTTCATCCTCATCTTCGTCATCAGGGAGGGGCACGCCGAACCTCAAACACCAATTGTGGTAAGAAGCGTCCAGGAGGAAGTACTTGTGTACGCCGTACTCGATCATCTTTTCGTCAAAGACAGGCGGTTCCCTGTTTAGCACACACGCAATGTCGCCATCGCTCGGGCTTGTGACAATCAGACTAGGGATGGTCGGAGTCGGAGGTGCAGCGGCTTCGAGTTTAGGCTTTTCAGGACTGAGGATTTTAGCGTTGAACGTCGGCGCCCAGTTCTGCAAAGGAAGATCAATAATGCACTCGTCATCTAGGACGCACCTGTTTCCTTCGTTCTTAGCGGGCGCCTTCTCTTCCTGGTTCTTCGTAGCCTTTTGAGCAGCGGCCTTTCTCTTCATGTCGCGCTTGTACCTGCAAACGAAGATATGTGGAGGGCGGCCAATGGCAGTGTTTGGGAACTCGCGGTCGTAGTCGATCTCGACATTCATCAGATCAGAAAGGGACGTGTCCAACAGGCGATCCTCTCCGAGGATAGGAGTGTTCTTGTCGAGAAAATCGGAAAGGTCAAAGGTGTCGTCAGCCTCTTCCGTCGTGACAGGAGCAGGAGCAGGGACAGCGGGAAGGGGAGGAAGGGGAGCAGTTGGCGGAGCGGTTGGCGGAGCGTTCTTGGTCAAGAACTCGGAGAGGTCGAAAGTGTTGTCAGCCTCCTCCTCACCATCATCGTCAATGATGTACTCGACGCCGAAGAAGCCTTCAACATCCGACTCGGGAATACAGTCAAGGGAAATAGAAGCCTCGTCCTCGTGATTGAAGAATCTCACGCGGGATCTCTTGAGCGTCACTTGAATGCTGTCGTTATGACGAGCGGCCAACCTGGTCTCGTAAAGCGAAGATTCAAGTTTGAGGTTGATGTCGTACTCTCGGTCGTAATCAATGACATTATAGTCAAAGTCCTAACGAAAAAAGGATTGTTAGATGAGGGAAAAGGAGAATAGGATGACGTACGATCCGAGAGTCCTCATCCGCGTTCACAATCATAGAAGTCGATAGGTCCGCGAGTACAGGATAAGTGAAGGAAAGTTCACTCCCTCCGCCCTATGTCGTCATCAATAAAGTGTCCTCGAAAATGAATAAAATGGAAGACATGCCTTGTACTTGGACCCAACGCACTGTACGTCTTCCAAGTCATCACCCTTGTTATTATTATTCTTTTCAATTTTGTGCTCGTTGGCACCATTAGAAGATTTTTGAAGGGCGGTAGACCTGGTAGAACCCCTAAACACGACACAAAAAATGTCAGCCATGGGCGCGGATATAACAGGGGACAAGGACATACTGGCTTTCAAAATTGGAGGCAACGGGAGGGATATTTTCTTTAAGGGAGCGAGAAGAAGAGCCAGCGCTTTTCTTATTGGAGGAGGTGGGGAGGCGGGAGGACTTGTTCAAGACCGGCTTGAACGCGGATGTGGAGGAGGGGGAGAAGGTCTTTCTAGGAATGCCTGTGTGCATCGTTAATGATATCAAATCAATCAACAAATTAAACGTAGCGGGTTAAATGTGTGTGGGTTGTGTGCGCGTATGGTATGGTAGGAAAGAAAGGGATATCTGAAGAGACGGATCGATAGGCCGGAGTTATAAACATCTTGTGAGTCTGGACTGATTTTGAACGCGACCGACTAACTCGTAGGGGTGGGTCCTATTCATAGGATGTGCATCCCAAGTTCGTCGCAAAATAGCTGGCACAGTTCCAACACCCCAGACTTGATCTAATATGAATTTTCCACATGCGTAGCTCTAGTTTTAAAGTTATCTCATTGGATTTTGGTGCCAAAGTTATTGAATGACTCAATGAGTGGCTGTGCTGAGCGTGATTAGTCATACATTTGGGACATTTTCATTTTGGGACATTTTCACGACGACCAAAACTGAGCCATGTCCGCGCAAGCGCCTCGAGTAGCTGCACCCGAAGCGGCAGGATATGAGGGAGCACCTCGAAGATCTGAGCCTGCAACTGCGCCTCAAGGATTCAGGAAAGTGCCTCCAGCAACAGAGTATGCAGGAGTACATCAAGTATCAAAGCTCACGAAAGCTCAAGGAGCAGGAGCACCAAGAGCCGACCCATCAGCAAAAGAGCCGCTTTACGGGTTTCTACCTCGAAAAGTGAAGGGTGAACAAGTCCGAAAGGCTATGGTGAGCCCACCGGACACAAAGGTTTGCTCTGATTTGACGTTTTTCTTCTCGGTGGTTGTGACACAGGAGCATAAAATAAACCCGTTTACCAAGCTGGAACACACTCCTCAATACCAGAAAATCCTCGAATCGCGCAAAAAACTGCCCGTGTTTACGCAGATGGACGAGTTTTACAAAATGGTATGTGGCACGGTGCTGCCTCGATTTGGGGAGGGGCTTGAGTTCTGCTTCCTTTAGGAATGGACCGACCCTCTCCTTGTTTCCTCATTTTCAACCCGACTGACCATTCGCCCGAGCTAGTTTAGCGAAAACCAGATTATCGTTATGGTCGGCGAGACAGGCTCTGGAAAAACAACTCAGTACGTTGTGCCTTAGGAAACATATGCATATCTCAAGTACGCTCCCAGAATACCGCAGTTCGTGGCCTACTCAGATTTGCCGCATACAAGGGGCAAGCTAATAGCGTGCACCCAACCAAGACGAGTTGCTGCCATGTCGGTGGCGAAACGCGTGGCGGATGAGATGGATGGTGCGTGTCCATCCAGTACCCTCTTCAGCACCCATTAACGCCCTCGCTTCATCTAGTCCAACTCGGCCGTCAGGTCGGGTACTCCATCCGATTCGAGGATATGACAGAGCCAGGGACAACTTTTCTCAAATACATGACTGACGGTATGCTACTCCGAGAAGCGATGAACGACCCCAACCTTGACCGGTATTCGACCATCATCCTCGATGAAGCGCACGAGCGGACGCTAGCTACCGACATTCTCATGGGCTTGCTCAAGTCGCTCGCCAAAAAGCGGAGCGACCTCAAAATTATCGTCATGTCCGCCACGCTGGACTCGCTCAAGTTCCAGAAATACTTTGGCCTCCGCTCAGAGCAGACCGCGCCCCTGTTCAAGGTGCCCGGACGTGCGTATCCCGTAGAGGTGTTCTACACCCAGGAGCCCGAGGCAGACTACGTCGAGGCAGCGATCCGTACGGTGCTCATGATTCACCGCGCCGAGGATCCTGGCGACATTCTGCTCTTCCTCACAGGCGAGGAGGAGATTGAAGAGTCGTGCCGCAAGATCAAGATCGAGGCGGACGATTTGGCAAGTTCGGATCCATCCGTGGGTCCGCTCGTATGCATCCCGCTCTATTCGTCCCTCCCTCCTCAGCAGCAACAACGCATCTTTGATCCAGCCCCGCCCGCGCGCTCGCCAGACGGGGCGCCGGGACGCAAGGTGGTGGTGTCGACCAACATTGCTGAAACGTCGCTGACGATTGACGGGATCGTGTATGTCGTGGATCCTGGTTTTTCGAAGCAAAAGGTGTACAATCCGCGGATTCGGGTGGAGAGTCTGCTGGTGAGCCCGATTTCCAAGGCGTCAGCGCAGCAGCGCTCGGGGCGGGCGGGACGGACGAGGCCTGGCAAGTGTTTCAGGCTCTATACGGAGCGCGATTTTATGAAGGAGCTGGAGGAGCAGACGCATCCCGAGATCTTAAGAAGTAATTTGAGCAATACGGTGTTGGAGCTGGTGAAGCTTGGGATCAAGGTAAGGTGGTGCCTCGTGTGCGCGAGTTTGGGGATTCTCATTGCAACGATTGATCAGGATCTTGTGCATTTTGATTATTTCGATGCTCCTGCTCCCGAGACGCTGATGCGTGCGTTGGAGCTGCTCAATTATCTAGCGGCGATGGATGACGATGGAAATCTGACTGCGCTTGGGAGTATCATGGCAGAGTTTCCTCTCGATCCTCAGGTGAGTTTTTCTGCTCTTGAGCGGGATTGGTGAAGTGATCGTTTGGCTAGCTGTCCAAAATGTTGATCACGAGTTCCGAGTTCAAGTGCAGTAATGAGATGTTGACCATCACCGCCATGTTATCAGGTATGTGTTGTGGCAGAGTGTGTGAATGGGTGTTGAGAATGTTTCCAGTGCCGAATATATGGCTCCGGCCAAATAATCAGAGACGCGAGGCTGATGCTGCCAAGGCCAAACTGACCGTACCGGACGGAGACCACCTTACACTGCTTAATGTCTATAATCAATACCAACAAAGTTCGCTTTATTATTATTATCGCTATCATTTTGGCTACTGATTTCGCTCATTAGATTTGTATAATAAGAACTGGGCGTGGCAGAATTACGTCTCGCAGCGATCGCTTGCCCAGGCAGACAACGTGCGCAACCAGCTGCAGCGCGTAATGGAGCGGTTCGAAATTGAACTGCTGTCGCTGCAAGACGAAAAGAAGATGTATCAGAATATCCGCAAGGCACTCGTTTGTGGCTTCTTTACGCAGGTGGCGCACAAGGAGGGTGAAAAGGGAAACTATCTGACTGTGAAAGATAATCAGGTGCGTGCGGTTGCCGATGGCGAGAAGGTGTGGTGTTCACTCGTGTGTGTGTGTGTGATGCAGGTCGTAGGGCTCCATCCGTCGTGCGGATTGGATACGCAGCCTGAATGGGTCATCTTCAACGAATTTGTGCTAACTACGCGCCCTTTCATTCGGACAGTGTCTGAAGTGCGACCGGAGTGGTTGCTCGAGTACGCTCCGACTTACTATGACCTCTTGACCTTCCCGGACGGCGAGACGAAGCGGGCGCTGGACCGCACTGCTGCTAAGAAGTTTGGTAGAATCCCAGAAGCGAGTTCGAATGGACTGCCGACGAAGAGAAGGAAGGTAGCTGCGTCGTGATTCATAGATTCGAATCTGAGATTGGGACGGGCGATTGTAGATATGTTTCGTATGGATGATACAAGTATCAGTCGGGGTTGGAGTCGTCCGAATAGCAAAAATACTCCGGTGTTGTTATTGAGAACTTCATGCCTACCGGAATCATTACATAATCGGGCTGAAGCGCTGATAACGTTGATATGTCATTCTGTAGCCAACGTTACGAACGAATAATGCATAAAACTGTCGCATTGGCAGACCATCACTCATCTTGCTGCAATGCAGCTCATCATGTTCATCATCTCAATTTTTGTTACCCCTTCCATTGTTTGCACTGTCGCCAGCGGGTCACCGATCTGTCCCAGAGCAAAAAAGGATGACTTGTCCTCATCATTGGTGAGCTATCTGCTCTTGCATGAGTCCCTTGCACACATACGGGCATGGCAGGCATACGGAATTCAAACAGGCTCCGAAAAGAAATGGTCGAAAAGGGCTGGATTCCCTGTGAGTGAAACACCCGACCTTTTAGATGATGTTTCCATTTATGCCATTCCAGGAGCTAACAAGAGATCCTGGTATCGAAGATGCCATTAAAGAAGCCAAGCCGTTCGTGTATGGAACTGGTTTCAGCGTTGCTCGGAGTGTGTACATGGGGAATCCAGTCACTGTGAAAACATACTTTGGGACTACTGATCCGCGGGCAATTCAGGACGAGTTGGACAAATGGAAGAGAATCGGAGCCCTCATTGGTAGTATGTCAGGCGACTTGAGATCGGGTCCTCACGATACCGAAGATCGACAATTACATATTATCTTCGAAAATTCCGTTCCGAGTCTCCCTGAACACGTCATGTTCGCCGCCATCAAAATTGCGTTCAATGTACAGATCGGGGAGACGCCGAGCGATAAGTTTCCGGCCTTCCTGAACCATACCCTGTAGGTGGTTCTGGTCCTGCCATCAATATGGATATTCGCTGAACTTGTCTCAAATTCCATAGCGCCAATCCGCAAGAACTCATGTGGAGACGCAAACCAGGCGATATAACCTGGATTGCGACACCGATACATTTCGCCACGAAATCTCCCATTGACTTGGTCATATCGCGGGCAACTCGGCTCACGAATGGCCAGAGTCCGTTTTTTATTTCTCGGACTACGTACAAGAACATACAAGTCACATTGAAAACATACGTTGGGATCACAGGTTCAAGGGATGCTTTCCGCGATTCCGACAAATGGAGGACAAATGGACGTCTCGTTGGTACTCTAGTTGGCTTGATACCTCGTCACGAATTCTATGCGTTGATCCTGGGCAACCCCCTTCCAGGAATCTCACTAAGCGACATGCACCTCGTGATAAGCAATACTCTCGGGAGAAACGCGCGTGGCCGCGACTAGTATGTGATTCTGTTGTCGATATGGATAAGCTAAACTTTGTGCTGTCGTAGCGCTAATCCGCAAGAATTCGCATGGATAAGTTGGAAACAGAACACCTGGACCGCGATACGGATACATTTCAGGGAACAAAGGGCAGAACTTCAGGCAGTAAATCCTGTCGATAAAGCCATTGACTCTGCAGGTGAACCGTTCATGGGAGGAGATGGTTTCTTCATTTCCCAAACCAAGTACGGCGACAGAGAAGTCACTTTGAAAACGTACATTGGGACTGGTTCGGAGAAATTCCTTGCCGATGGCAGAAATTGGAGAAGCATTGGACGCCTCGTGGGTAGTGCAGTCGAGCTGACTACTTGGAAATGCACTACCCACCGATTTGCACGATTTTACATTATCCTGGACAATCGCGTTCCGTTGGAAATGCCACTGGACAACATGCACGTCGCCATCGCAAATTATCTCGGAGAAAACGCGCAGGCCCATGATTTGTAAGTAACTCTGCGGTTGATGTGAATGAGCTGGACGTTTTTCCGTCATAGTACCAATCCGCAAGAATTCGTTTGGCAACTCTTACACGACACTACCTGGACCGCGACACGGATTCGCTTTATCACGCGAGATCCCACACAAGATCCTATCAATGAAGCAATCAAGTCTGCATTTGCACATAAGGCGTTTGCGGGAGGAGATGATTTCTCTATTTATCGGACCAGCTACAGGGGTAGAGAAGTCACTTTGAAAACATACTTCTCGGCCACTCACTCAATGGAGAAAATTCACGCCTATTGCGACCATTGGATGAAAATTAGACTCCTCATTGGTGCAACGGTTGACTTGACACCTCCCCGCACTGACAATCAAGTTGAACGATTTCATATGCTTCTGGATAATTCCATTCCGCTGGAATTGTCACTAGAGGAAGCGCACGCAGCCATTGAAAGAGCTGTCGGGGGCACGCTGGAGGCCGCCGACTAGTATGTGATTCTGCTATCTATATGGATGAGCTGAATTTTGCCCTGTCATAGCGCCAATCCGCAAGAGTATCGCTGGACAAAGACGGATGGCCATCATTCCTCTGTGACCTGGATCGCGAGACGGATAAAATTTTTCCCTACGCCTTGAATATGCATTGTATATAATACTAGATAAGCGTCGGCTTACGCCGTCCGCGACCTTGCTTGCAATGAATGCTTAAAATGAAAGATAATAATAATAATCTTCTGACATAATAATTTAGTGGTACGTTACATCCTTCTCATTTTTCGTTCATTTCAGGAGGATATTAGAAATTCTTGTGGTACGTTTACATCTTTCCTTTTCCCTTTTTTTTCTCACTAATTTCTTCATTGTGATCTTCTTCGATGCAATGTCGTTCTTGAGAAGATGCAGCGTCAGGGGGATCTTGCGTAGACCTCGTGTCTGTTGTGAATGATGACGAGGCAGTGGCCGTACTTCTGTTTTATGACATTTGATTGTCCAACGCACGCAATATCCAGTCACCGGTGCCTATGCCTTCACTGACTACCGTGCCCAAGGACAGACGATTTCACAGGCAATCATTGACATCGCACCTCCTCCCAAAGGGTCTTTGAACCTCTTTAATTTATACGTGGCATTGTCTCGATGTCCCTCTCGAGATCGAATACGATTGTTACGTGATTTCAAGTCTGAGATGTTACAGAAAAGGCATGACGAAAATTTACTGAAAGAAGATGAACGGCTTGAGAGACTTGACAATGTTACGACAGATACGCACTAGATACAAACTATTATTCTTCGACTTTCTATGAGGTGCAGACGCGACGAACATTGACACGCACGTGTCACATGTCACCTTTCCACGATAAGACGGCCCGAAAAATTTTGCGGAGCGAAGATAAGACGTGGGAAAAGATAGACCATGGTATCCACAATTATGGGGGTTGAAAAGACCTTGCAAGCAAGGTAACTCTCAAAGTGTGAGCACTCATGGAATGCCAGGTCGTGGCGTACTACTATGAACTCCCTTCCTTAGACTATGTGCGTGCCCCGACCTGGCAGAGTGACTACTCGAGTATGCTCGTAGATAGCCCGAGATCGCCCTGATGCAAGGAAACTTGGTAGAATTCCGAACGAGTTAAGTTGGATGGGCCATCGTAGTATATTCGAAGGAAGACATCAGCCATTTTCTTTGCTGTATTTTGAACATACATGTACGCGCACGCAACGCAGACATACTACAAACCACTACATTCACTAATCTGTTGATTGGTTAGAGGAACGGGAATTGTGGGCAGAGAAGCTATCTGATAAGTGCCAAGTTCCAACGCATCAGCGGCATCTATTCAATATTCAATTAATCGCTTCAAGCCGTCAATGATTGTTTCATAACGCATGGAGGGTTGATTCACAAGAGATGTACGGTCTTCTTATTCATGTCGGGCAATCTTCGGGAAAGGTCTGCAGTAGCTGCCACGGCGCGTGGCATAAACAAAGGCTTGAAGCTTCAATGAAGGTGTGGCTATTGATACCGTGACTCGAGCGTGCCTCATGCTTTCGTTCTACTTTTGAACTAGGTGAGATTCTGGAGACAAGCAATGAATTCGACTCAGAGTACATACCAGTGGGCAACTTGACCGTCGCCGCAGTCACCGGTGACCCCGAGGCAGTGTTTGGCTTGACACTGATTAAAATCCAATCACCTTGCCATGGCAAGCGGGCGGTGGACTGCGCTACAAACTACCATTGAACATCATCGCAAGGTGTACCCCCCCCCCCCCCCCCAATAGCTGATCTTACGGCTCATCATGTTCATCTCAATCTTCGTTCTCTCTCTCATTACTTGCATAGCCAGCAAGTCACCAGTCTGTCAGAAGAGTGACTTGTCCTCGTTGGTAAGCCATCTGCTCTTGCATGACTTCTTCCTATGTGAATATTAAAACCTGCAGGCCAGAAGGACTCTGGTCAATGAACCCCCCGAGACGCACACCTCTTCTCTTTCTAATTACTATGTTTCGCCATTATGGCATCAGCCAGGTGTCCCGTCAGATAATATCATCGGTCGGGCTGTTCTTTATGCAGGGACGTCCTTTGCTGGCCCAGGTCCACCCGAGTTCAGTATTTTTCGGACTAAGTACAATGACAAAGGCGTCATTTTGAAAAAATACTTTGAAACTACCGGCAAACTTTCGCAGTTTATTGAAGAAGAAGTTTACAGATGGGAGGTAGTTGGAGGCCTCATTGCTGCAGGTACTCACCCCAACCGCAAAACTGAAGGATATTATTTGGTCTTGAAAAATTACGTTCCGATTGTGTCGTCAATCACCTATGAAAATTCTCTCACAAAAGCCCTCGAAGGACAGACCATCGGAAAGTCGAATGACATTATGGTTCAGGACTTGGTGAAGCATATTAGGTAGTTCTGGGTCCACTGTTGATGAAGCTGAGTTTCGCCACAGAAACAATCCACAAGAATTATTCTGGAGAAAATCACGCTCGCTTAACATGTGGATGGCGACGCCGATATATTTCGCCACACAATCCCCTATCGATCTGGCTATTTCGCAAGCTGAGCGGTTCGCGACAGAATCTCATTTCCTTCTTGCTCGGACTACGTACCGGAACATACCAGTCACTTTGAAAACATACTTCGAGACCACTGGTTCGGAAGCAACTGACGTTGAGTGGAAAAAATGGCGGAAAATTAAACTCCTCGTTGCCGCTGCAGTCGGCATGAAGTTTCAGGACAATAACCAAAAATTTTATAGTATGATCCTGGGCAATTTCGTTCCGGAAATGCCACGGGACGCCATGGAGGCCGCCATCAAGCATGCTCTCCTTGAACGGATCCAAAGGAAGACCGATGCTGTCTTGCAGCGCTACTTGGCTCATGGCCTGTAGGTGCTTCTGCTTATCAATATGGATAAGCTAACTTGGTTCTGTCGTAGCGCCAATCCACAAGAATTTGCCTGGATAGAATGGCATGACAAAAATCGAGCCACTTATCACCAGTGGACCGCGATACCGATACATTTCATCATAGGAGATGATATCGATAAAGCCATTAGAAGTGCAAAAGAAACGTTCGTAGAAGGAACTGATTTCTCGATTGCTCGGACCAATTACATGAGAAGAACTGTCACTTTGAAAACGTACACGACCATTGATGTAGTCAAAATCCTCGCCTACTGCAAACAATGGAAGAGTATTAGTGGCCTCATTGATATGGCAGCCGAGCTGGTAACTGATTACACCGGCAAAATCGAAAAAATTTATGCGATCCTGGACAATGAAATTCCGGAAGAATTGACATTGGAAGAAATGCGCGCCGCCATCTCAAAGGTTCTTATAAAAGGAATAGATAAGGAGCACTTGAAGGACCACCTGTATGTGATTAGCTATCGATGTATGCGAGTTGAATTTTGCTGTCATAGGGCCAGTCCGCAAGACTACAAGTGGACATATGATAAAAGAATAGGCTGGACCGCGAAACCGATAGAGTTTGACCTAGAGAAAGCCATAAAACACGTCGGAATCCTTACATCATGATACTAGATACTTGGGCTATACATTGTATATGATGTGTTACTAATATGCATGATTACCCTTCATCCATCCGCCTCGTAACACTTCATTCGATAGTTCTGCCACCCAAGGGGATTTTTGAGGTAGTCTTTGAACCAAGAGCCTGGTTCATCATGAATCCTGGGCCAGAATTCGCCTGTTGTAGGGTAAGAACGACTTACCAACGATTTCTTCACTGTAATTCCATTTCCTTGCGATGTCCTGCATTGGTGGGGCATCCGAGTAAACCTTTCTTTGATTTGCACTGGCAATCGAATATGATATGACACAGCAAGAACAATGCCAGCTGTTCCACTTCCGAGACCAAACCATCTGCGGAGAGTGTGGGTATAGTTGAAACGTCCTCTTTCGTAGTTACGTGTCCAAGTTTGTGAGCATTGCAACCGTTACTTTTCAAATCCAGAACTAGTTCAATAAGCATTGCAGTCAACACACGACAAGCACGTGGGCATATCGATGTTCCTACCTTCCAGACGACGGCCAAAGTCCTCAACGACTCCTCCACCTCCACCGTCTCGTCCTCATCGCCGACAGCGTGTACGATGCCCGCTCACGCGTCATACTCGAGGCCGAGATGATCCAGGAATCAGGGAGCGCCCTCAAGATCCTCACCACCGAAGTCCTCTCCCAGGTCTCCAATCACCGTCCTCCAAGCCACCATCATGACCACCCTGATTAGCGCCCTCCAGTGGCCCGTCGTCCTCACCAAGCTCGGGTACCTGATCGACAACCCATGGAACAACGCTCTCGACCGGAAGTCCTACCTTGGCGTGCGCCCCGTCACCTTCATCGGGTTCTCGCTCGGCTCCCGCATGGTGTACCACGCCCGCGTTGAGCAGGCGCAGCACGGGATCATGCAGAACATGTTTTTTGCGGCGCGCTGTCCGCGTCCACCCGAGAATGATAGCTTGGTTTCTGAGGTCTCCGTTATGTTTTTGATGTAGCATCACGCCGATTATGGAGCCAGAATCATTCGGCATACAACTAATCTGGAGCGTCACGCTCCCTGTTGCAGTACTTACCGCCGCCATGAACAGCGCCTCGATTTGCTTCTTGGGCAATTGTCAACCACTCTTTTCTTCGGCAAAGCCTGCAATAACTATTTCTTTAACGCTTCATAGTACCTTGTCGTCCTGGCACCGGAGACGTGGCAGGCACAGTGTCTGCCACTTGGCCTCCCTCACGACGCTCGGAGTCGAACAGCTGACTCGTGCGGACTGTGCTACATAACTACCAACATCACGCTGCATAACTACCAACGTTATCGCAAGGCGTAACCAAAAACCGCCACAATAGTTGCAAGGCTTATGCGGCTCATCACATTCATCTCAATCTTCGTTCTCTCTTTCCTTACTTGCATAGCCAGCAAGTCACCAGTTTGTCAGAAGAATGACTTGTCCTCGTTGGTGAGCCATCTGCTCTTGCACGCGCTCCTCCTACGTGAATATTAAGAACCCGCAGGCCAGAAGGACTCCGGTCAGTGCCAACCCCCCCGAGATGCACCTCTTCTCTTTCTAATTATGTTTCGCCATTTGTGCTCCAGTCAGATGTCCAGTCAGATGCTATCACACAGGCCGTTGGTCAGGCAAGGCAGCCATTCGCTGGCCCAGGTGCACCCGAGTTCGGTATTTTTCGGACCAAGTACAATGGACAAGATGTCATTTTGAAAACATACTTTGAAACCACTGGCGAATCGCAGGTTATTAGAACTGAGGTCGACAAATGGAAGACAATTGGAGGCCTCATTGCTGCAGGTACTCACCCCACCTTCCAACGTCGCCAATATCATTTGGTCTTGAAAAATTTCGTTCCGAAAATGTCGTTACCCACCCTTACAAATTCCCTTGCAAAAGCCCTCGAAGGACTGACCAGAGAGTCGAATGACATTGAGGTCCAGGACTGGGTGAAGCATATGAAGTGGTTCTAGTTCCGCCGTTGGTGTAATTAAGCTGAATTTCGTCACAGAAACAATCCACAAGAATTAATCTGGAGAAGATCACGCTCGCTTAACACTTGGATCGCGACACCGATATATTTCGCCACAAAATCTCCTATCGATCCGGCTATTTCAGGGGCAGCTGAGCAGTTCGCAGAAGGACCCGGTTTCTTGCTTGCTCGGACTACGTACCGGAACATACCAGTCACTTTGAAAACATACTTCGAGACTGCTGATCCGAAAGTAATTGACGCCGAGTGGGACAAATGGTGGAAAATTGAACTCCTCGTTGCCACTGCAGTCGGCCTGAGGTTTCAGGACAGTAGTAAAAATTTTTATAGTATGATCCTGGGCAATTTCGTTCCGGAAATGCCACGGGACGCCATGGAGGCCGCCATCAAGCATGCTCTCCTTGAACGGATCCAAAGGAAGACCGATGCTGTCTTGCAGCGCTACTTGGCTCATGGCCTGTAGGTGCTTCTGCTTATCAATATGGATAAGCTAACTTGGTTCTGTCGTAGCGCCAATCCGCAAGAATTTGCCTGGGTAGAATGGCATGACAGAAATCGAGCCACTCATTACCAGTGGACCGCGATACCGATACATTTCATCACAGGAGATGATATCGATAAAGCCATTAAAGGTGTACATGAACCGTTCATAAAAGAATCAGATTTCTCGATTTCTCGGACCAGCTATAAGAAGAGAAGTGTCACTTTGAAAACGTACACGACCATTGATTTAGCCAAAATCCGCGCCTACTGCGAACAATGGAAGAGTATTAGAGGCCTCATTGGTATTGCAGCCGGACTGGCACCTGATTACACCGGCAAAATCAAAGAAATTTATATGATCCTGAACAATGATGTTCCGGTAGAATTGTCATTGGAAGACATGCACTACGCCATTAGAAGGACTCTTGCAGAAGGAATAAAGGAGGAAGAATTAATGGTGCACTTGTATGTGGTTCTGCTACCTATATGGACGAGTTAAATTTTGCTCTATCATAGGGCCAATCCGCAAGAATACAAGTGGACATATGATAAAAGAATAGGCTGGACCGCGCAACCGATAAAGTTTTACTTAGAAGCCATAAAACACATCGGAATCCACTCATACTAGATACTTGGGCTATACATTGTATGCGGTTTGCCTCGAAGTATCAGTAAGCACTCGCGCAGTGTTGCCAATGCCAAATGATCTTCCGTGACACCTGTCCTTTTTTCCGTGCAGTACCCATGATACTGGTTGCAACCAGCCCGACCATCCGAACGATCCTACTGAACTTCACGCGTGAGGGTCTTCACTTAGCAACCTTTTATCCAATGAGCCTATCACGGATGAACTTTCCGCTGCACTGGTCCCTTCGGACACGGATCTGAAGCTTATTATATATGTGTCATTCGGCCCTGTGGCCGAAGCAAAACCGAATGACGACTTTAAAGTGAATGAGGGGCAAGAGGAGGTGGGTGCGTAGAGTTTGTCTTTATTTGGATCACTAAAGTATCTGGACGACTCTCTCACTTGTTTGCCAGCATGCTCACCCCGGGCCCACACATACTCTCTCGCTTGACTATTGCCCTACCTGAATCCACATCTGTACTGGGAGACAGTTTGGAGCGGTTTTTTGAGAATAGTGGGATATGTCAAGTCGTGTTGGCGGCGGTGCTCAGGTGTTTCCGTGATGCGATGGAATTGACGAGCCCCGATGTAGGGACTGTCGCCATCTCTTTTTCCCCATCCTTCCCATTCAGTCGCAGTGTATCACGAAGGCGGCTCGAATAATGGGGACGAATCCGTCGTCACAATATCAGTGGGTATTGAAAGCGCCATTGACATTCATCTTTGAAACGCCATGATACTCGATACATATCTAGAACAGCTCTACGCGCTGGTGGACGACGAGGTGGAGACGGGCCAGATCCTGTGTCTCTGTCGTTGCAGGTGACGCCACACCGTCCCTGTCCTTCTTCTACCATAACTAGTTTCTTTACGATAGGACCTGAGTGACTACATGTGTCCACCCCGAACCACGAATACGCACACGTGGCGGACTTGTATGTCAAGTTCCTGACATTACCACCAGCACAACATGATCCATCGTTTTACGACAGTGGGCCGTCTTACGCGTGCCACTCGTGCTTACTCCTGGATAGTGCTTTGGTTACGAGCGCAAGCAGCTGCATCACGTACTGTAATCCCCGCCTCCGGTCAGAACGGCACTTCGCGTCCAGCTGGGGCTCCGAAACTGATGTTGAGGCCCATTCTGTTGAGGTGCATGAACATCATCCGCTTCGGTTCGATGCGGAGCATGTATTGCGTCGAGATGGGCAGAGGTATGAGTTCCAGCAACTCCCTTTTTGTTAGGAGGCATGCAAGTTGAATACCGTACTGTGGTGCAACGTATGGGTGTTTTTGGCCCACCTTCTGTTGTTTTTCCTCATTGCCATGCTGTCGTTTGAGGCTTTGGTGAATGGGCGCGGCCAATGATCCCGATCAGCCAGGCCACTCTCCATGGAGGAAACTGATGATGGTGACCGTCACCACCATCGCCGCCGCCAGCACCACCACCACCACCACCACCAAGGATGGCACGGATGGGGCCCAGAAACTGACATTGATGCTCGTGGTGTTGGAGTGCAGGACGAGACTTAGCCACTGGTTTGGTTCAATTTGAAATTTGTACCATAATCGTAAAGTGACATGAAATGTGAGATAAAAAATGTGAAACTGGCTGGTAAGTTCACTTATTTTTATTCTTATCAATGTTAACTAGTTCTGAATAGCATTAAACCTGAGTACTCTTGTACTCCCCTCAGGCTTTCGTTCTACTTTTGAACTGGGTCAGATTCTGGAGGCGAGTTCAGACAAGCAGAGTTGAAACATTGATGGTCCGCATACCTTTGTTGGACCGCACAGCCATGGGCAACGTGAACATCGCCATGGCCGGTGACTCCGAGTTAGTGTTTGGTTTGACACTGATTAAAGTCCAATCACCTTGCCATGGCGGTGGACTGCGCTACTGGTACATAACTACCAACATCATTGCAAGGTGTAACCATTGAAACCACCGCAATTGCTCCAATGCTTATGCGGCTCATCATATTCATTTCAATCTTCGTTCTCTCTTTCATTGCTTGCAAAGCCAGCAAGTCACCAGTCTGTCGGAAAAATGACTTGTCCCCGTTGGTAAGCCATCTGCTCTTGCATGAGTTCCTCCTACGTGAATATTAAAAACCCGCAGGCCAGAAGGACTCCGGTCAGTGAAACCATTCCTCCGAACCCTGCCAGCGTCGCCCCCAAGATGCAGTTGGATTCTCTCGTACAGACTGCTAGTCGTGCAGTTGGCGTGCCATTCGCTGGCCCGGGTCAACCTTGGTTCAGTGTTTATCGGACTAAGTACGATGAACGAGACGCCATTTTGAAAAGATACTTTAAAGCCACCGCCGACGAATCGATTAAATATGAGATTCGCAAATGGGAGACAATTGGAGGCCTCATTGCTGCAGGTACTGAACCCGCGCGCCAGGTTGGACGATATAATTTGATCTTGAAAAATTTTGTTCCGGTAATGTCGGGGCCAGGCACCTATAGATCTTGCCTCGAAAGAGCCATCGAAGGACAGACCAGAGAGTTGAAGGACACTATGGTTCAGGACTTGGTGAAGCATATTAGGTGGTTCTGGTTCCGCTGTTGATGTGGATAGTAAGCTGAGTTTCGCCACAGAAACAATCCACAAGAATTATTCTGGAGAAGATCGGACCATTTTCGCATGTGGATGGCGACGCCGATATATTTCGCCACACAATCTCCTATCGATCTGGCTATTTCAAACGCAGCTAAGCAAATCGTGAAAGGATCCGATTTCTTGCTCGCTCGGACAACTTACCAGAACATACCAGTCACTTTGAAAACATACTTCAAGACCACTGGTTCGAAAGTAACTGACATCGAGTGGAACAAATGGAGCAATATTGGACTTATCGTTGCCACTGCAGTTGGCCTGAAGTTTCAGGACGATAGCCAAAATTTTTATAGTATGATCCTGGGTAATTTCGTTCCGGAGATGCCAGAGGGCGCCATGAACGCCGCCATCAGACATGCTCTCCATGAACGGATCCGAAGGAAGACCGATGATATCCGGCAGAAGTACCTGGCCCGTGGCCTGTAGGTGCTTCTGCTTCTGCCATCGATATGGATAAGCTAACTTGGTTCGGTCGTAGCGCAAATCCGCAAGAATTCGCCTGGGTAGGATGGCACCTTACTAATGACAAACACGAAGTCACTCATCGCCAGTGGACCGCGATACCGGTACATTTCACCGGAGGAAATCCTATCGATCAAGCCATTCGAACATCTAAACTGTCCGTAGAAGGACCTGGTTTCTTGATTGCTCGCACCAGCTACAAGGAGAGAAAAGTCACTCTGAAAACGTACACGACCATTAATATGATCGAAATCCACGCTTACTGCGAACAATGGAGGAGTATCGATGGCCTCGTTGATATTGCAGCCGAATTAGCATCTGATTACACCGGCAGAATCAAGAAAATCCATCTAATCCTGGACAATGAAATTCCGGGATATTTGTCCAAGGAAAAAATGCACGATGCCATTAGAAAAACTCTTGGAAAAGGAATAAACGAGGAAGAATTAATGGTGCACTTGTATGTGATTCTGCTACCTATGTAGACGAGTTGAATTTTGCTCTGTCATAGGGACAATCCGCAAGACTATAAGTGGACAAGGTCTGATCCGAGTAAACAAATCTGGACCGCAAAACCGATAGAGTTTCACCTAGAGAAAGCCACAAAACACGTCGGAATCCTTACATACTAGATACTTGGGCTATACATTGTATGCGGTTCGCTTTGAAGTGTTACTAGTAAGCGCTCGCGCAGTGCGTAGCGAATTATCACAATGCCAAATGATCTTCCATGACATCTGTCCTAAGTTTTTCCGCGCGGTATTCATGATGCTAGTTGCAACCAGCCCGACCCTCCGACAGATCCAACTGAACACGCGTAAAGGTCTTCGCAGCAACCTTCTAGCCAGTGGGCCTATCACGGATGAAGTTTTCTTTGACCCGCTGCGCTGGTCCCTTCGGACGTGGATCTGAAGCTTGACATATGTGTTTCAAAATTCGAGCAGGCTCGGGCCGCTCTGTGGCCGAACACCGCGCTGTGACCGAGAGATGCATATCATGAGGCCTTGTGGCTTGAGGTGTGTGTTCTGGGACTCGGCCTATCATCCATATACGGTCACGGCTGCAGTGCTGAAGCGCTGACTAGTATGCAACCTTTCATTCTCGTGCCATGTCTGAAGAGCACTGAACCCGAGTTTTCTTGGCCTGTTTCATGACCGATGTAGTTGCATTGCCAATTTACACTCAGTGCACGACGTTGTCTCCTCAGGCTGGTCCTCTCATATTTCTGCTTCCACCGCGTAGCGCAATGATTTTTTCCCCCTCCATGCATCGCGTCATTGGTACATTCGCCAGTTCCGGATAACAGCTCGTCATCAGCACTGCGAGCCGCAATAAATGGGATCGGCCTACTGGTCTTTATGACGGCTCGTCTCGGGGCATATTTAAGGGGCAACAGGACTGTGGAAACGAACAACGCAGTTACTCGTACCAATTTCAGGGCGATTGCGAACGAGTGCCATGATTTGAAAGGGGAAGCGACAGGGATAGAATCTTAACAATTCCATTCTGAAATCAATTCAAAAAGATAAGGACGATTTCTCAGCGAGTGCGGTGACGACGACCATGTCATGTAAGTGATTGCGGGCCCATAAATGTTCAACGGCCCAGGTTTGCTCACCAACCCGCAAGAATTCAAATAGTCCGGCACGCAGGTCCTTCTGCTACGTATATTGCCTTGATTACTTTGGGCTGAATTTCTGCCGCAGGTATTATCCACAGGACCACAAGACAGCGGGTAGGAGATGGGTGACTGTCGAACTGGCCTCAGATGCGGGAAAGCACGGGTAGTCCGACAGCGCTATAATCGCCTTCCAGGAGCAAAGCAGCCATAACGGGCCGAGATTGGCTTGTTTCAATATGATACATTTGTCCATGTCAAGGCCGTTTTAACTTGAATATGGTACCGCTGAAACGACCGGCTACCAGGAACCCGGGCTCTAATCGCCACACAGTTCTCCGCCATCTCGCAGATGACAATTACCGTACCGTTGTTTTTCTTATCAATCAGATTGTGTGATAAGGAGGGGGCTTATCGCGTTCTGCAATATTTCCTGTTGATGCCTCGAGATGAAATTAGAAAATGTACCGGGACATCCACAAGGTGCTACTAATTCTTAATGAGAAGGGTAATCACTAGCCAGAGGAAGCCAAAGCCAGGCACGTGAATCGTTTCTGTGTGCTGTGGATCGTAGGCTCCATCCAGTAATTTCTGTGGCGACCAAGTGACATAGTGACACCTACGTTCGACGATGGACTGGATTAATTACTTAAGGACGCCTCGAATTACCACGATCTCCTCACGCTTTACGAATAGGGAGGCGAAATGGGCGTTGAACCGCGTTGCCGCAAAGAAGTTTGGCAAGATTCCCGGAAGCGGGCGATTCGAGCGGACCGATCACGAAGAGGGGGGACGGAAGCGCGGTGAGATTGGGCCTGCATTGCAGTGGATGCCGAAGGACCCCCTTGGCGTTACTATAGTAGAAAGTCGCAATGCAAGATCCGCGAAGGAGTGTTACAGGAGGAAAACGAAGGAGTTGCGCGTGCTAAGGGGTCGTGCCTGGCACTCATAAATGAGCTGATGGTCATGCAAATGGATCCTACGGACATATGGTGACGGATAAGACCGGAAGAATGATTGTCAGGTGCACAACGGGCGTCAAGACGAGTCGCGTGTTTAGGCACCCGACTTTTGCGGACATGGATTATTCATTGGACCAGGACCAGCATTCATGATAGGCGCTAACGGTGTACATGTTTGCGGAACAGCTCAAGAGATGGCTCACATGTGGCATCGAGCTTAAGCTTGAGCCTGAGCTTGCGGGTTTTGATCGTAGCATCGACATCCAAACGGAGAACGAGTCCTCGAACAGCCTCGCAAGCAAGTATAGCACGCTATTTGGGTGCGTTTGGTCGTTAAGGATGCTCCACCGTAATCATCAAAATTCAGGAGAAGATGCTTGTCGCAGCGTTTCCGTTATCGTTAGGGCGATACAGAGATGCAGGAGCAGAGACTAGACAATACCTGGATGGGAGCATTGGGAAAGTCAGATGGGAGAGAAAACATGAGGAAGGGAAACACGATTGCGCCTCGGAACATGCCGGGGGGATTTCGATTAACCAGTGTGGGAAAGGGAACACCACCCTCACCGGTCACCGGCACCTCTTTCATTCGAGATTGCCCCATTGGGTTGACGGGCACTGCATGGGTTGGCGATTTATTTTCCGGCAAGCTTATGCAGACACTGATACTCCACAGGCGTGGCTAACTGCGATGTATAGGTCCCCATGCTTGACTAGCCTTGTGTAAGGCTAAATATTTCTGAAATGACGTACGTGCATCAGGATTTGAATCGCGATTCTTACCTGATGGGACGATGCGCTGACAACATTGCCTTATTGGTTTCTGCCAGAGGTGATTCTCCAGATGCGTAGAACGGTGCAGTTCCGGAAGCATGCGATGCATATCAGAGGGTATGCCGGCGTGGTGCGCCGATGCGATCTAACCCTTGGATATGAGAATGGCAGGCGCAACGAGTTGCTTGCAGAACAGTGTAACCATGCTAAATCTCTGTGGGTTTGATGGTTCCCCAGGCGTATCAATTCGGCTGGTTGCATATGTAGTGGGGGGGTTAATCGCTACCCGATGTGACAAAATGATTGATGGCAGCAATGAGCGGTTATATAAAGAGTGTTGGTAGGTGGAGCAGCTGCCAAACTAACCACCCTCTCTTGTCTTTCTGCTGTGCTAACAATGTACGAAGACAAAGGCTCCGTTGAAGAAAACGAGAAACCTCATGTCGACCTAGCAAATAATATCCAAGCTAGGTCTGTGCATGGCAAACCACTTTGCGTTTGATGCTTATCACGACCGCGATAGGATTCAAAATCCCCTCTACGGTATCTCCAAAGAAAAGCTGCTTCGCCAAGTAGACCATTTTGCTCATGAGAAAGACATGGAGGACATCCTTCCGCTCTTGCGCAAGGGTGCTTTACTTGCACAGAACCCCAAAGACTTTGAAAACATTCCCGAACTGGACGAAGCTGACAAAGCTATTATTCGCCGGGAAGTTACCCGTCAGTTTGCTTTACTTGGCAAATATCTGGCCCCTAATTTTAACCGAAACCTTGTCCTTAGATAAATGGAGTCAGCCAAAGGCTCTTTACATGACAGTTATTATTTGCAGTCTTGCTGCTGCCGTACAGTGAGATTTCCGTTATAAATGCTTAGTTCATCAAGTCCTCATGCCGTTATCCCAGGGGTTGGGATCAAACAGGATCAAATGGCGCCAACCTCAGTTTTCCCGACGAATTTGGTATTTCGACTGACCCCACCATATCACCACAAGCAGCACGTAATCAATGGATAGTCGGTCTCATCAACTCTGGGTACGTTGTCTCGCATGTACTCACATCCGTTGCTTATGGAGTGTATAGGCCATATATCGCTTCGTGTCTCATTGGGTGTTGGTTAACTGACCCGCTGAATCACATATTTGGTCGACGAGGAACGCTTTTTTGGTGTGGTATCTTCTGTATATTCAGTGTCCTTGGTCAAGGCTTCGCCCAGACCTGGCCCCAGCTTTTTGTAGGTCGGAGAGAACTTTTTGTCCTCGGTTGCTGAATGCCTGCGTAGGTTTGCCGTCTTTTACTTGGTCTAGGAATGGGCCCTAAAGCTTCAACCTCCCCTGTCTTCGCTGCTGAAAACGTTCCTGCCAGTGTCCGCGGTGGTCTTGTTATGTCGTGGCAGCTTTGGGTCAGTACCATAAACTCGTTTCAACATAGTGGGAAAGTTCAACTTTGATTATCATCAGACCGCGTTCGGCATCATGCTTGGTTTCTCCGCCAACTTGGTTTTTTTCCAAATCGGCAAAATTGCATGGCGGCTGCAAATCGCATCTGCCTTCTTGCCTGCTGTACCACTTACCATTGGTATCTACTTCTGTCCCGGTATGCCTTCGGTTCAATAGTTCGGGCTACAAACTTAGCTTGTTTCTAGAGTCACCTCGTTGGTTGTTGAAGAAGGGTCGATACAGACAAGCCTACAACTCTTTTTGCCGTCTGCGTAACAGCCCTCTTCAGGCTGCTCGCGACTTGTACTATGTCCATTGCCAACTCACCGCAGAGTTTTCTGTCCTTCAGGGCAGTACCTATTTCAAACGATTCTTCGAGCTCTTCATCATCCCCCGTGTTCGCCGCGCCACCCTTGCCAGCTTCGTCGTGATGATTGCGCAACAAATGTGCGGTATCAACATCATTGCTTTCTACTCGTCCACGATCTTTTCTGAAGCTGGTTATTCCACGAAGAATGCCTTGTTGGCTTCTTGGGGTTTCGGTCTGGTGAACTGGGTATTTGCTTTCCCCGCTGTCTGGGTAGGCGAAAAAGTTATTTTCTCCATGTCCGCCTAGCTTATGATTGCGATTAGACCATTGATACTTTCGGGCGCCGTAACCTCTTGTTGTTCACGTTTCCGAACATGGCTTGGACGCTCCTCGCAGCAGGATTCTGTTTCTTCATTCCGGGCTCTAGTGCGGCACGGGTACCCCTTATTGCCTTATTCGTCTTCTTGTTTGCTGGTAAGTATTCGCGCTCTTGAAACATGACCATCCACTGATGGCTCGTCTTTAGCGTTCTATTCTCCCGGAGAAGGACCAGTTCCTTTCACTTATTCCGCTGAGGTCTTCCCACTGACACACCGTGAAATGGGAATGTGAGTTTCCACACATTTCTAGCGAAAGAGCGGGGATTTAGATAATTTATTCAGGTCGTGGGCTGTTGCGACCAACTTGTTTTGGGCTTCCGTCCTCTCCCTCACGTTCCCTCGTATGCTCGGTGCCCTTGGCACCACCGGGTGTATGTCTTTGAATTCTTTTCATCTAGTTCGAGGCTGACGTTCTTATCAGCTTTTGGATTTTATGCTGGTCTTAACTGCATGGCGTTCGTGATGATTTTCTTCCTCATGCCAGGTATGTCAAACGTTTAACTTCCACACTCTAATCGCTAACTTGCCTTGTTACGTACCAGAAACAAAACAACGAACCCTGGAAGAACTCGATTACGTGTTTGCGGTTCCCATGAGCAAACACGCAGCTTACCAGCTTACCACTTTCTTACCCTACTGGATTAAGCGTTGGGTCTTTTTCAACAGGAACGCGGTCCTGCGCCCGTTGTACAACTTTGACGAAGTAGAATCCATCACCGTTTTTGAAAAAGGTGCAGGGCACTAGTTCATCTGTATCATATATTGAAAGGCTGTATTGACTCGTCTTCTGTAATCCAATAATTATCCAAACGCGTATAGTAAAATTATTTATTTTTGAAGTAAGATAAATTCGATGTAAATATATCGGCGATGGCCGAGTCAAGTCATATCACGAATTTGTTCTGATACCCAAGTTCGTCATGGCATCACCCGAGGAAAAATACGAACTTATCACAAGACGGTTAAAGGAGGTGCTAGGCGGCGAATCGATAAAAGCTATCCTTGCAGAGGGACGTTCGCCAAAAGCTTACTGGGGTACGCAGTGACATCTTCGTCCTTGATCCCGCTAGAATCGCGTTGATGCTCTCGACTCAACAACAGGCACTGCACCGACTGGACGACGTGAGCGATACATCTATACCCAGTCTCGAATGCAGACAACCCAGAGCAACGCTTACCCTAACAATCCATCTAGCCCACATCGGTTACTTTGTGTCATTGACGAAGATCGCCGACTTTCTTCGTGCAGGTGTCGAGGTGCGTTCCAAGTTTCTCAACATTCCGTGCGCTCTTCTCTGCATCCTGTCCTCTTCCAAGGACCAGTGTTGACAGAGACTCGCGACGGTTTCGTCAGGCATTTCACTAACCACATTCTTCGCGCCTCAAGGTGACAATTCTTCTGGCAGGAAAGTGCTTTATTTCATTTGTCGTTTCTGGGAATGTCGGAATTGGACATCCTGCAAGCGGCGCTCAAAGACGGTTCATGTCTTCAGCTCAAACCAATCGGCTAACTGCTTCGCAGACGTCCATGCTTTTTTGGACAACCTCAAAGCTCCCTTTGAGCTCGTCGCGTACCGAACTAAATACTACAAACATATTTTGCTCACCGTGTTCACGTCTCTTGGAATTCCAACGTCAAAATTACGTTTTGTCGAGGGCTCTTCTTACCAATTGACAAAGGAGTACAACCTTGACAACTACAAATTGTGTGCTATCGTAACGGAGCACGATGCAAAGAAGGCGGGTGCAGAAGTAGTGAAACAAGTAGAGAGTCCCCTGTTGAGTGGCTTGCTTTACCCCGGCTTGCAGGCCCTGGATGAGGAGTACCTAGGAGTGGATTTCCAATTCGGAGGCCTTGACCAGGTGCGACTCCGTGCTTTGATCTAGCGTGGACCCAAGTTGATCTAATGACCTGACGTAGCGAAAAATTTTCACGTTTGCAGAGCTCTACCTCCCTCGACTCGGCTACCGCAAACGTGCACATCTAATGAATGCCATGGTACCTGGGTTAGCGGGAGGAAAGATGTCATCATCGGATCCCAATTCGAAAATTGACTTTCTGGACGCTGCGGAGCTCGTGAGGAAAAAGGTCAAGGCCGCTTTTTGTGAAGAAGGGAACGTAGAGGACAATGGATTGTTGTCGTTTGTCGAGGAGGTCTTGATCCCTGTCAGCCAACTTCGGATTGACCGGCTCAAGGGAGACAGCATCCTGGAGAGCGGGTTGGGCGATCAGCGGCCGTTCATTTCGGATAACGCACCTGAGGGTATTGTCTTTTCTATTGAACGAGACGAAAAGTTCGGCGGATCGCTGCACTACAAGTCATTCGAAGAGATAAAGAATGACTTCAGGGAGAAGATAATCCATCCTAAAGATCTCAAGACGGCAGTGGCGAATGCGATTGTGAGATTGTTAGAGCCCATCAGGAAGGCGTTTGAGGAGAACGAGGAATGGAAGGAAGTTGAAAAATTGGCGTACCCAGACCCGAATGCAAAACAGAAAAAGAAAAAGGTGTTAGCGATTTTCTCGTAATAATCCATGATTGATGATTATCCCAGGAAAAAATTTATCATCCTCCTCCGCCAGGCAAGGGTAAAAATGCAAAACCAACGGAGGCGGACGGTGGAGCGGCACAGTAGATGCAACAAGGGAGTAGGTAGAATAGCCCTTGATTTCATGTGCTGAGCTGAACATATGTTATATCATGTTCAATATAAACTATACAGGTTATGAAGGGATATATAGCCAACGCCCGGGATTCCCAACAATCAATATATATGTTGTATCTCCGTTGCAACTAACCAGACCCTGCTTCATCCCACAAAATCTTCCATGGTAGCATTTCCACGCAGCTTTTGATTTGCTTAATGGTCGCTAGCGAGTCATAATTTGGAGCACCACATTGGTCGTCCGGACATTTCGCCCTCAAACATGATACTAATTCCAGCCATAATCCATCACGATGGACAGGTGCGGCCGCAGTGGCTTCCACTGTCTCTCCGCTATAACCTGGCTGTGGTATGACTAGTCCAGCAAGCAAAGTATCACCCGATGGCCGCGCTTCAAGTTCAGCCGTCATAGCCTTTTTCAGCGATTCCCAAGGTGAATTGTCGAGCTTAGCGTGACCACATCGCACACAATTATAATCGGGGCTATGTCCGTTCATTTAATCATTTCAGACAAGAACAGCATGAACTTACTTATTCCCAGCTGTGAATCTTTCTTGGCTATCGATCAACTCCTTGAATGCTTCGCACCGTCGTCTCCTCAAATCCACCAGTAATTCCCAATCTTTATTTGTTGCCGTAAACATCATAATGTCGGTTTCTTCCCCTTCTTGCCTATCTACTTTACCCTCCTGCATTTCCTCCCGCCTTTTCTTGAGCTCGTCCATGCTGAACGCAAGCAAACTTGCCGCAGCTCGCTCCGCCTCTTCTCTCCAGCCAAAGTGTCGAGCGAGTACATAAATACGTAAAGGATCGGTACGGAAGAAGCCAGTAGGCGGTCCTGGTTTGCGTCGTGAAGAATGTGCTGACGGCGGAGGAGGCATATGCAAGGCTACGGATGACAGGGGCGAAAAATGAGCGAACAACGAATTCAGGGAGAACAGCTGTAAATCATATCCGGACCGAGAGCCGTTTATCACATTGCGAATTTGGGAGATGGGTCCTGGAGTATCCCATTTCTCGGCAAGGAATAGTAAGCGCGTAAGTGTCGACAGAGAGAGGGAGTGCAATGGCTGTGGTGGAATTTTTCCAGTTATAAGTGGCAGAAGATAAGATAGAAGAAACGCTGTTTCGTAGACTGGGATCGTGTCAGCGGCTCTAATGTGTATCGGCAGAGCGTTGTCGACGGGCCTTTCATCCTCAGCCGCCGCATGTTTCGGTTGAGGGAGGCTGAATACGGTTTGGAACAAACCGGATGTGGTTCGGAGAATATACGAATGTATGCGGAATACTGTACCGTCGACGGAAAGGAGGGCGATATCTGCATCTGGAGAGGAGAAATGAGGATGGTAAATTTGAGCCCTCTCGAAGGGTAAAAGGGCTGATTCGATAGTAAGCATGGTATTCATTGTTGATATCTGAGCTGCTTGAGGATGAAGAACTGACGGCAGGATGCGTACCAAGGGATGTGCGTGTTTTGAGGCGTGTAGGGCTCCACACTTGGCTGTTATAAGTCGTTCGACACGTGTGCGTTGGTCAAGGACATGCCTTGTGAATAATACACGTGAAGCGAGAAAGAGGAAATAAACTCTCTGAGTGCAACCGGTTACAGGACAGTCAAGACATCGGAATCATGACGTCAGTAATCATCTCGAGCGCCATGAGTTTACCGCACGTAGAACACGGGTAGCTGAGGCCAGCCGCTAAACCAGAAGAATTTGGCTAGAGAACGGAGATCGTCACAACCTTTTATCGCGCCGAGGTACGCAAGTAATAATGCATCGTGTTCGTGCATGACTTTGCAGCGTGTTCGAGTCGGATACAAGGTAGCCGGGCTTCCATCGATTGACCTGGAATCCGAACAACACCGTGGCTCACGGAAACACGCTCCCGGATGGGGATATCGTGGCTAATGGCGGAGAAAATACTGCCAGAATCAACGTTTTAATAATCACCGAACAAATCATCAACGCATCATCCATCAACTGTGATAACAGAGAATGAACTATATCCGCATTCTTAACACTATAAGGTCGCTCACCTGTCGGCGGAGCGTGGCAGGAAATAGTCTGCCTGCAGATACCTTCTGTTCAGCATTTGTACCAGCAGAGATGGCATATTCCTCATCAATCTGAATTTTGCCTCGCGTGACGGTCTTGTGCCCGGTCACGTTTCAATGTTGTGCCAACTGTCCCTAAGCATTGGATGGCATCGCACGTCCAGGACTTTCCAAGCATGTCCTGGATGTTGAGGAAGATGATGGTGTTAGTCCTGAAGATCGAATCATGGACCACGGTACATGCCTTTAATTCAGCCCCGCCTACTACTAAATGGAAACACCGAGTGGAACAGGAAGAAATCAAACCCTACGCTCATAGGGTAGAGTAACGGACCCTCAGACGCTTGCCAGCGACACCCACAACGACGCTGCTGATTCCATTCAAATTTCAGTTGTGCCATTTATGCTTGAAATGAACATACAGAGGTGCCTTTTGCGAGGACCAAGCATCCTCATTCACTTTCGGTGTGCTTTTGAATCGTTGCCAGCACAAGAATAATCGATTATCAGTCGCGAAGAAAGCACAAACAATATATGAGCAGCTACCAAGTGATCCGTTGTCGCTAGACGCCGAAGGGTATAGTTTGCCTTTCCAGGATGCTTGAAATTTCGGACGGGCGTTGAGGTATTCCCTGGTCTTCGTTGTCAGATGCAACAAATGGTCGGCGGCGCCAACGTTGTAGTATTAGTGATGACAAGAATATAATCATCAGTTCGAGTCGCATAATTTCTGTATGGTCAGCTGAGTACCAAAGCAAGAGACTCTCCCAATCGTTGGTAGTCGAGCGATTTCGAATGAGAAGGGAGACTGTACAAGTCGTGTGAGCGGCCCAAGGTCGCATCGTACCCGTGGTTGATTTATCACATGATGCCATTTGCCGATGCCTTTAGAGGAAGTACCGATAGGCGAAGGACTTCGACGCGGGAAGCTTGTAAGATCATTAGCTTCTCCCGCTGATGGATCGAACAAGAACTCAACGAGGCCGGGATTAATGGACCAAGACACCAAGGCAATACTTTAGAAGAAAGCCAATCCAAGATAACGATAAGTACAGGGCGAAGCGTTATTGGGTCCCAATAGGTGTCATTTATCAAGTCAAGTCACTCCTTTGACGCTCCGTGTGGCGTTGGTGATCACTTTGAGCTCCCTGCGTACCTAAATGTCCTCCGCGAGCACACGCGCTGACTGTCCGTGCTTATTCTTGTAGAAAACGATATCACCCTCGTCTTCGATGAATAGGCATTGAGTAAAAGAACGGTGAAGCGCTCGGAACGAGTTCTGAGCTTGTTGGTTAGGAGGATCATCCGACGAGTAACGCTACCGAAACCTCTCACTGTCGAATCATAATTGTAGTCTTCTCCTAGAACATCCTTGATCGCCTCAGTGACTTGTGGCTGATTGTCTATTCCAAATGCGTCATGATTAAATGACTAAAATGAAGCTAGTGCGCTCACAAAAAGGTATGGTCGAAAATAGATGATGCGCAATCTTGTTATTATTTATCAGCACACGTAAAGTTGTGGCAAGCGTAACTGACGTGGTCATGGGACACGTTGTGGAAGAAGAATCGACCGACCCAACCTAGAAGCGGGCGATCAACGGTAGATAATGCACCTCTAAGGAACGACCATTCCTTCCGCCTGTAAAGCGGGATTGAAGGATCGGAGTGATGTAGAAATGTAAGCATGACAATCCAGTGGTGGGTTAGCTGCACGACCGTCTTTAACACAGGATCCGAGAGTTTCGTTGGGCACTTACGATATAGGGTACGAAATATATCAACAAAAACTTGACAATTCCGATTTGGGTTGCCCAGATGTATAGTATATAAGCCATGCAGAGGAGGCCTATATCTGATGCAATGATGCCATATTTGTCTTCCGGTTTGAATAACGACGAACTTGGCGAGAAATGCTGGAGTATCGTGAGTCCCTTGCCCTCAAAGTTAAGCGTTTCACTTACATTGGTTCCCCGAGGATGTCGCGGACTCCCCATGGCATCTGCGAAAAGGTAGATTTGCCATCCCAGGAGTTGCATTACCATCATTCTAACCAAAGTGTAGAGAGGAGTTTCCTCGAAGACCTCATGATAATCCCTGAGTTGTGCAATATTCGCGGGAGGTAGCTTATAATTTGAACGAGTGCGAGGCACGTAATTTTCGTCCCGTTCAACCGACATCGTCGCTTGATGGTGTGCTTTGTGGGATGATCTCCAGGCAAAGTAAGGAGCAAACACAGCCTAGATTATTGCCCATGAGTCATGCGGATCATGTCGAGAGACCCCAAAGAACCTACAGTGTGAAACGTAAAGCCGATGATATGATTGACCCATGAGTACGGAGATAGATTGCCATGGCCCGCCTCGTGCGCGAGACACCAGCAAGCGGCGAAGGCAATACTCTGCCAGTACCAGTACGACAGCCAGAACGCCCATCGGAGGGCAAGAACGGGTAACTTTGCTTTCTGCGCAAACCAGGCTGAAAGAGGATCGATGTGGTTTCCAAACTGGTAAACGAGAACGACACAGAGCAGATCTCTGCCGGCATAGAACAGCCCTTTGGACGTGCTTTTCTGAAATAGGTGACTCGGTACGACGGCACGGACTTGTGCCCAGGCCACCTGATTACTTGCATTAGATGGCTCGACGTGATTTATATGTTGAACGTACTTTTGTAGGCTTGAAAGGCGTAGTTAGTCGCCTGTCGTATTCAGGACTGTTGTGGAACAAGGAAGCTAAGGAGACCATGGCGGGTCAGCCTAGTGCTACCGCCACGGCCTTTTAAGCCATTGATTTGGGAGAGGGCGCACTGAGGAAATATGAATTGTCATATTCGTTTGAGGCAAAGGCCCTTCGACCTTGGAATTCAATATCAAACGACCAAGCCAGACCCCGGAAACCGCTCTCTTCGTCTCGGACAGCAACGCGATTATCTCTGACTCGTTATGTCCACGTTCTCTACCAAATACACCAAGATCGGGAAGATGGCAACCTGTCATAGAAAGGTCCAATTAACCTATGGCGGTGTTCTCCAGCCTGGCAAACTTCACGCTCCTCAGAAAGGTGCTCCCGATTCCGAACTTATCAAAGCCCGCAAATCGAGATTGCCATCCCATGCTTCGTGTGACTGTTCGGTTTCAAAGATCTGCTCATCACGCGCATCATCTACAGAAGTCGGGGGTGCCACCTACTCTTCGATAATCGCCAGCAATTATAACTTCTTTGAATGGCGAAGATTTCCGAGAAAAAAAAACTTGTGGCATGAAACTAACACATGTTCTCAAGTTTCCACCGTGAAACGAGGATAATGGCTAGGACCGATGAAGTCCCAATATGGACAAGAAAGTATAATGCAAATGCAACATAGGCTTTTGCTTCCCTTTTGCTTCTACTATATAACAAGGACGTATCGTGCATCCAGGTACATTCGACGAGTGCTAGAATCTCCTTTAGTGCTGCGTTTCTATCCATTGACCAAAGCTAAACCCATGGCGGTCATGGGCCACAATCGCACCTCCGACCAAACCTATTCGGATGAAAACCTCCCTCCTTTCACGCCATTTAACTGGTATGTACGACGTTAGCATTTTAACATTTTTTCATACTTACGTTACATAAATTACCAGGTCTGTGAAGCAAATCAGAGATGCTATCCCACCGCATTTGTTCATTAGGGACACAAAACGAGGTTTATTATACTTTGCTCGCGATCTTTCTATGGCTGCATTTGCGTGGAGAGCGATGTTGCTCGTGGATGCGTTTTTAATGAATGAAGTTGTGCGTCAAAAATGGTCTCCCCACGTCTCTGAGCTCGTTCGATGTGCCTTGTGGCATGTGTAGTAAGTGCGGATCACGAACGGTATTTCTACCATGTAACCTGCTTCTGCTAGCTGGTGGTTTCAAGGACTGATATTTACGGGCCTTTGGGTTATCGGCCACGAGGTGAGTTCAAATTCTCAGACGTTTTTTCTGAGATCTGACTTCTCTCTCTCTCTCTCTCTCTCGAGTGCGGACATGGCGCTTTCTCTGACTATGTGCTAATCAATGATATCATTGGATTTGTGAGTTCTTTGCGTGTCAACTAGATTCTAACTGTAACAATGCGTTTCAGGCTATCCATACCTTACTCTTAACCCCTTATTTCAGCTGGAAGATATCCCATCATAGGCACCACAGAAACCATGCGTCCATGGAACGCGACGAGGTTTACGTGCCCAAGACAAGGGCAGATCTTGGTATTGCGGACGAAAACGCATGCGACGGGTTTGATTACGATGAAATATTCGGCGATACGCCCTTATACACTCTGTATATGCTCGTTCGACAGCAGCTCCTGGCGTTTCCAGCGTATCTTCGTGAGTACACGTTTGCCATTTGATTAAGCTTACCATACGCTAAACGCCTTCCAGTCTTCAATGTCTCGGGCCAGAAGGGTTACCCGAAAGGAACGAATCACTTCGATCGTGAGTGAGGGTCAGCATGCTTTTCAGTTGACGTGAAACGGCTAGCCCATAGCGAAGTCTATTTTGTTTACAAAGGAACAGCGATGTGGAGTTATTCTGTCAAACGTCGCGATTGTTATCATGATTTGGATAGTTTCGGACGCTTGTTCAGTGTTCGGCGCTACCCAGGTGATCAAATACTATGGCATACCGTGGCTTATGGTAACACACTGGTGTAAGAGCCTCTTTTCTTCGCGGTTCACGCCTGAGCCGGCTTTCGGTGTAGTCATCATGATCACTTATTTGCATCATACGGATCCCGTTCTGCCACATTATCGAGGGAAGGAGTGGAACTTCCAACGTGGTGCCGCTGCGACCATTGATAGGAGTTTTCTCGGATGGCAAGGTCGGTTTTTCCTTCATGACGTTGCTCACTATCATGTCATTCATCACGTAAGTCTCGTTTATAAATTTAGCTGACCCTGATACTCATCCCGAGTCCTTTGTCCCAGTTTTTTCCTAAAATGCCATTCTGTGCGTTTTTGCCGAATCTGGAAATTGGGATATTGATCACGATATGTAGATCATGGACCCGAAGCTACGGAGTATCTCCAAGCATTTCTAGGCGAGCATTACGTTCGTTCTGACAAGCCAGTCTTCAAAGCCCTCTGGGATAACTATAATAACTGTCAATTCGTGGATAATAAAGGTGAGAGTTGTGGGTTCTCTGGTGCAATTTTGTGACAATGCTTAGGGAACATCGTTTTCTACCGCGACAAGAAAGGACGAGCTGCCCGTCGATCCGCGGATCAGTACATGCAATTGTGACCTATTTATGCATAATATCAGGATGTAGTCGTGTCAAGCTGGCCTTTGTTCTGGGTGTGACCGTGTGACAAGCGCTGTAGTGCAAACAGAAATAGCAGCCAAACAACGCCACGTCTTTGTTCTTGCTGCTAGCAACGGCTCTTTGTTCCGCGTCATTGTCCTGCCTCTTATTGTAGATCATGCAGTATAAATTCAAGCCATGTTCTCTCGTGCCTACAACGGACTATCATCCCCCAGACGTACATCCGATTTGACGAATCCTAGTATTCTGTTCTTTCCTGCTAATATTCCTATATCCGACAAGGTGATTACAGTTATTGCAAATATTATGTACCGTGTCACTTACTTTCTTTTCCGGCCAGGAATCTTATTCGACCGATCTTTACGCTTGTATCTCTAGTGAAATTGGACCCATTCCTGTCGCCGGCCGACCCACTTTATATCTACATTCAACGCCGCATAGCTATCTCACATTTTTACGAAGCTAAGATGATGCCCCTCAATTCTCGCAACGTTGGTTCTACGTCTGCCATTCCCAAAAGTTTAACGGAAACCATTGCGTTTCTTTCACGTCCATTGCTCATGTTTTATGCGCACCACGAAATTGCAACGCTCCAGGCTGTGCTGCAGACGACTCTTGCGACAGCCTACTTTTCGTCACGCGGACCTCGACTGTTCCTTACACTTTCCCCGTCGACCCAGCCACCTCCTCCCATTTTGGCTGCATGTGTTGCCGCCAGTGTGCAATGGGTCGATTGGATTGTCGTCCTAGGCGGGAAGGAGGTGAATGTTCTGATCGAGCCTTCCCGCGCCATCGTTCGCTATGGCTCCCAAGGCGGTCCAATCAAGACTATCTGGCAGGAATTAAAAGCATATCGCCCTCAGCCTCAGCTCCGCATCCAGGTCCCATCACCCGTCCCACTGCGGGCTCCGCCCCATGTCACCGTCCCTTCCACCGTCCCTAGAGCCCATGGTCGGACGAAGGCGCAGGAGCTTCTCGAGTGTAATGACAAGGAGGAGGCCGATGAAATTTTCGCTCTCATTTCTAACGTGACAGGCATCACGCCTACGCCCACTCATGGTCAATTCCAGCTCGATCATCCATCGCCTGTTTCTTCGCCGGAGAGCTCGCGCCCGAGTTCCCGATCATCGAATATCTCTTTGTTCTCCCTGGCTTCTTCGACAGACAGCATGACGTCTTTGTCATCCACGTCATCCACTTGTATGGAAAAGGTTTCAATGAAGCCCATCGTCTCCCGTTCTTCTACTAGATCCCCAAGATCGGATGATGTTCCTGAGCCAGAAGATGCGGACGAGTTACATGTTCACGTCGATACGTCCAAGAAGGCTATCCAGAAGTATTTATATCAGGGTGGCGTTAGCACGGTACTCACCGGCGGCGTCATGCTCGGGCCAGCCAAGAAGACGAATGGAGTGACTGGCCGTGACTGGCCGGTTTCCAGTGGGAAACTACAGCGTGGTACTACTGGCACCAACAGCCACTGGAGACGTTTCTGATCCAACGTTTGAAAAACACCCATGCCTTTTGTTCAATGTAATGATCATCACTGTATCCTGGGGATTTCTGTATGACTAATTCACTCTCGGACTTGTGTATGCTTGCCATTGTTCGATATCTCGTTTCGCGTACAAATTCAAATGCTACGTAAAAATGGAATGTATATTATTTTATACAATTGGTTACCCGAGGCTCCAACATTCGAGACCCATTCATTGATTCTCGCCTCCGACAAGTTTATTGAACGTGGATATGCAACCTTACTGGACACGCTTTGCCCAGATGCCATGTTGAATGATTCGGACTCTGGCTTCTGAAAAACTGTCAAAGCTGCCGAGTCGAGTCACGGCTGACTGCAGGTTCGAGCTCAAAGTGATGGACGTACAAGTAACGGTAATAGTGGTGCCATGACCTTTGTAACATATCAATGAGCCTGCTCGCTTATTATTGGTAAGGAAAGGAGTTGCATTCGTCCGCGTCAGGTACGCCACAGCGCATACAGTATCTACACTGGCAGTGCATTCTAATGGTGTGACAAGGAGTTGTCCGAGCCAAAATTCATCGGTGTCGGTGTCCACTTCCTGAAGCGTGGCGTTGGTCTTGTCCAGCGGTATTCTTGCGGATTGGCGCTGTGACAGCAAATTTCAGCTCATCCTGGCATGTCGGCAGCAGAATCACATACCAGTCGGCAGAGTCGAGTACGCCCTTCTCATGACCTTTTTGAATAAGAGCGCACAAGGCCTCTTGTGAATGCTTCGGCACGAAATTGTCCATCATGATATAAAATCGTGCAACTTCATGGTCGCTAGTGGAATCCCAAGGTTCCAAATCGACCGCAGTTCCAACGAGGAGTCTAATTCTCATCCATTTCATGATGTAGTCGTGAATTTCTTTCATTGAATTGGCAGTGGTTAGGGTGTATGTTTTCAAAGTAACGGCCTTGCTTTTGTAAGTGGTCCTAAAAACAGAGAAATCATCTCCTTTTCCAATCGGTATCCTTGTAGACGTGGGTTCAATGGCTTTACTAAAATGGCCAAGTGCGATGAAATGTATCCGTGTCACGCTCCAGAGATTGTGTCCCCAACGTATCCAGGCGAATTCTTGCGGATTGACGCTACGACGGTACAAAGTTCAGCTGTTTCCACGTCAACAGCAGAATCACATACTAGTCATAAATCGTCACGCCTAACCCGACAGCATTTGCGATGGTTTTGTGTATGTCTTCTAGAGCGATTTCCGGAACAGAGTTACCCAGGATCATGGTGTAAAATTGGGGACCAGTCGGCGCGACTGCAGTACCAACGAGAAGATTAATTTCCCTCCACTTCTTGCACTCGCGGAAAATCGCCGCCGAACCAGTGGTCCTAAAGTATGTTTTCAAAGTGGCCGGTCTGTTCTTATACATCGTCCGAAAAATATAGAAGCCAAGTCCTTTCGTGACCCAGTGAGTTGGTAGTGAAATGGCCTCATCGATAGGGGATTGTGTGGCGAAAAATATGGGTGTCGCGATCCAGGTATCAGTGTCCGATTTGCTCCACAAGAGTTCTTGCGGATTGGAGCTATGATAAAACAAAGTTTAACTTATCGACATCGGCAGCGGAACCAGAGCTACCTACAGGGTATGGTTCAGGAATTCCTTGACCTCATCTTTCGGCGTTTCTCTGATCTGTACGCTGAACGCTTTTATGATGGGATCGTGCAAGTCGCGTTCTTCAGTGAATTCTGGAACAGAATTCTCAAAGATAAGATGAAATTCTTCATCTTTGACACTACCAATGAAGGCTTCAATTGCTATCCATTTGTTCTCTTCGTTCTGAACTGCCTGCGGATCAGTGATCCGAGTGTATGTTTTCACAGTGAATGATTTCATCTGGTACAAACTCCGAGAAACTTTGAAATTAGATCCATAGGCGAACGGCTTGTTCCTATTAGCGACTATTTCTGGTGCAAACTAGAAATATCATTAAAAAGGGAGGCGTGCTTTTTCGGGTATTTCACTCACACTGGGTTGTTCCGGCGGTAGGGGGGACGTCTGTTCCTCTGGTTGTTTATTGCGTCCCGGGAGTGCCCTTTTGCACCATTTCTTTCTCGAGCCTGTTTGAATTTTATTCGCCTGTCCCAATGCGTCCTTATTATTTAATATCCACATCCGAGGAACAGCAGATACTTACCAATGAGGACAAGTCGTCCTTTTTCGCTCTGGGACAGACGGGTGACTGACCGGCGATGCAAGCAACGGAAGGGACAACTAAGATTGAGACGATGAATACTATAAGTTGCATTGCAGAAAAATGAGATGCATGTCAGCAAGCGCGGCAGTGTTACTACTTACTATCGTCGGCCCGCGATACGGTCGCAACGTTGACTATCTTGACATGATATCAGGCCTCAGGGGTAGAGGCCGCCCAGGCCGATACTTGCTCGTGACAGCCTGACGTCGTTCAAACCCCTTTCCAGCGATATGGTTCATAAGCAGAAAGAGTCACGCTGCGGGTTACGGCCAAGATGCTTCCACGTGGCCAAGTTGACATAACAATCACCTTCGTTTCACAATTTTCTTTAAATAATTTACGTATCTGTCCACTTGCCGATGTCATCTTATTCTGTTGAATAAATGTTGAAAGGACCCGAAGGCAGCTCGGTGTAGGTACCGCCGGTGGTATCTAAGTTGATCTAACGAAGACTGGAGCGTTCTCATGCTTGGCCTGACATAACGATGCCACAGATTGACGATAATGTCATCACTGGTGGCACTAGGGATACAGGCGTCTCAGGGGCTAAGAGGCCTAAACACGGGGGAAAAAGAAAGAAAGAACTTTGGTCAAGTCGGCGATACTACTAACGATGAGGAGTGAATGGTTTGCGTATCTGGCAATCTGCATGACGGATAGACCTGCAACATCCGTGAGTGAAGGTCTCATTGACTCGGTATTTCATCTGGTTCTGAGGGACGCCACGGCGAGTGCGCACACTTTTGAGGTGTACTATTATTCTATACTAACCGTGCATAATCAAGTCTGTTGAATGGTGTGATATGGAGTTTTCGTTTTCCGGGTTAAAATCTATTGGTGTCGCAGTCCAGGTCTTGTGAAAGTATCGGCCGCCGGGCTTTGTATTTTTCCAACGGTATTCTTGCGGATTGTCGCTATGACAGCAAACAGTTCAAGTTGGTCATCCATATCAACAGCAGAATCACATACAAGTCGTCAGGGTGCATTGCAGCATTCCCGAGAACTTTGTAAATGGCGGCGTACATGCTATCGGGTTTCAAAGTTACCGGAATGGAATTGTTCATGAGGATATGAAATCGTGTAACCTCAGGGTGGCTAAAGGAATCCCAAGGTGCCAAGTCGACTGCAGCACCAATAAGGAGTCCAATTCTCATCCATTGCGTGAGGTACCCGTAAATTTTGCCCATTGAAGCGGGGGTAATCGGGGAATATGTTTTCAAAGTGACGAGCTCGCCCTCGTAATGAGCCCTAAGAATAGAAAATTCATATCCTCTAATCGCCAACAACGCGCCTTCAATGGATCTGCAGATCAAGTCTTGCGTGATGAAACGTATCCGCGTAGCTCTCCAGTAAGTCTGATCCCAACCAGTCCAGAAAAATTCTTGTGGATTGGCACTACGACGGTACGAAGTTCAGTTTTTCTGCATCAACAACAGAACCACATACAAGTCATGGGTAGTCGCGTCTGTCCCTACAGCTTTTGTGATGGTTTTGTGTATGTCATCTAGAGCGATTTCCGGAACAGAGTTACCCAGGATCATGATGTAAAACTGGTGACCAGTCAGGACGACTGCAGCACCAACGAGGAGATTAATTTCACTCCATTTATGGCACTCGTGGAAAATATTCGTCGAACCAGTGGTCCCATAGTATGTTTTCAAAGTGGCCGGTCTATTCTTATACATGGTCCGAAAAGTAAAGAAATCTTCTCCTTCCGTGATCGGGTGACGTGTCTGCCGTGAAATGGCCTTATCGATGGGTGACTCTGTGGCAAAAAATATGGGTGTCGCATGCCAGGTATTGTCCCATTTTTTCCAAAAGAGTTCTTGCGGATTGGCGCTATGATAAAGCGAAGCTCAACGCATCCACATCGGCAGCAAAACCAGAACCACTTACAGGATATGATTCAAGAATTCCTCAGCCTCACCTTTCGGGGTCTCTCTGATCTGTACACTGAACGCTCGTTTGATAGGATCGTGGGTGCCACTTTCATCAGTGAATCGTGGAATAGGGTTGTGAAAGATAAGATGAATTTCCGAATCTTCGATGTTGCGAGACCCCGGTTTCAAGTCTCCTACCCTACCGACGAAGCATCCGATGCTTTTCCATTTGTTCACTTCGTTTTGAATTGCCTGCAGATCAGTGACCCGGACGTATGTTTTCACAGCAACTACTCGATTCCGGAGCTCACTCCAAGCAACCCTAAAACCAGGTCTATAGACGAATGGCGTAGCCCTTTCAATGACATTTTTGAGTGTCCCCGACTGGAAATATTTTTAAAAGAGATATTTTCTTGAGCGTTTCACTCACACTGGTGGATTTTGCGAGTAATTTATGGGTTTGTCTCAGGGGTCCCCTCTTCGACCATTGCTTTTTCGAGCTTGTTTGAATTATATTGGCCTATGACATTGTGTCCTTAATATCCGCGCGTGAGGAACAGCAGATACTTACCAATGAAGATAAGTCACCTTTCTTTGCTCTGGGACACACAGGCAGTGACTGACTGGCGATGCAAGCAATGAAAGGGAGAACAAATATTGAGACGATGAATACAATGAGCCGCATTGCAGCAAAATGAGACGATTAGTTCTGCATGTCTGCATTGAAGTGCGGCAGTTTTATATCGTCGGCCCGCGATACGGTCGTAACGTTCGCTATCTTGACAAGATATTAGACCTCAGGGGCTGAGGCCGACCAGACCGATACTTGGTTGCGTGCTTGGGGCAGCCTGGCGACTAGACCCGGACTCAAACTCGCTTCCAGATCTACAAAATTTCTTGCAGCGATGTGGTTCAAAAGCAGTGTTGCCGATTCAAATATTCACATGGCGCAAGGCTGACGTGATGGCATTACCATACGTGGCGATTGTCTCCGTTTATGCAAAATAATTTACGTATCAAACATTATTTTTTTTTTTTTTTTTTTTTTTTTTTTCGCATAGACAAAATATATTTGAAGAGGTGCGAAGCACCTCTTCTGTACACTACCACAGTAGAGAAAATAAACAACACAAGGTTGAATGAGAGGGCTAACTAATTGGAAGTAGACTGTCAAATCATTAAAGGAATGAAAAAGAAAAGACGTATCAAACATTATGATTCTCCCAGCAGCCCAGCTCAATCAATGGGGCCAAGGCTAGATCTTGCATGAAAAGAAAGACAAGAATTTGTAGACTTGGAGGTGCAAGCGTCATTAAGGTTCTCATTCTTGGCCTGATATTGTACAAGACGACTGATGGCTTCGTTGATGATTAAACTCTCATTCGCTCTGGCATTGCATTCATCGATCATCAGCAATTTACTTGAGTGACAATATGTTTTCTTCAAGCGGTCGTTCGCGTACATTGGCTTGGAACTCGAGCCCTCGAAGACGACTTCGATAACCTTTGCTCCGTATAATCTGGTTGATGCAGCAATGGCGCGCCGCCGCCGAACTCGAGTAGAACGACGCCGCACGGTCCTCCAATTCGTCGACCATTCGTTTGATGGCCTCATCGCCAACACGCAGGCCACACTCCACAACGAAGACGATAGAGTGGAACACTTGAAGATAAGTTAGGCTTTTTCTTTGACTCTTCTCTCTCTTTCAATTACCACGTACAACACTACTAACAAAGCGATCTCTACCTGCGCGCTTCGGATGATTGGGAACGCGGTTTGGGTCTACTGGTCTCGCGACGCATACAGGTATCAAGGCATGCATCTGGCCGATCTTACCCAATGCCACGCACTCACATGGGCATCAGGGGCTTTCAAGACCACGCCAACAGGATCCTTAGAGTTTTTCCTAGGAATGTCTCCTCATGTTTATTGTGACCTACTTCTTCAGCGGACCGCTACTCGCGTTGCCACATTCGTGCCCATCAACCCGATTAATATAAACGGTTTTCTCTCATGCTCGCGTTACCGTCTCACATTGCGGCCAACGGCGTACACACCTAATTCACACAAGGATGGCCCCAAACCCATTACCTCCTTTAGTCGTCAATCAACGAGCCTTTCCTCACAGTCAACTCCGAGAACGTCAGGGTTCATCGACTTCTGGATCTTTACGCCCACCGCATCACTTTCAGTTACTTTGACCATCCGCCTGAGAAGGATGAGGAACTCTAGTATGCAGCCTTGTTATGCACTTTTACCGACACAGTTCGGAAGTGGCGGGAGGGCCCACAGGTCTTTTTGGCTGCCACGGACGGCTCTCTGAGGCGGGGTTTGGCCGCATCGGGCTTCACATGGACGATCAATTCGGAGGCATGGGTGGTCCCTGCTACATCATATGGGGCTGAAACGCAGGCCCTCGAAATATTTGCAGCCCACTTACCACACCGTTCGATTATGGGACAGGTCGTAGTACTCATCGACAACGAAGCCGCAGCACGTGGCATCTTTAACACCGACATATGCGACGGACAGCACATTGCCTTGCGATTCTCTGCCTCTACTACGAGCGTGGCTTGCAGAAGGCGCTTCCCGCTCCCTCACCATTTCGTGGTGCCCTGGACACTCGGGAATACCAGAAGATGAGGTGGCAGACCGCCTAATGTCCACTCATGAAGCTTGAAAGCGCATCCATAGCCCCTTTTTCCTCCCGCCTCACTTTCTGAAACTTTCGGACGACCACAGGACAACATTGGCGCCTAGTCCGGCTCTCTCACAAGTACAAGGGCCACTCACTTCTCCGTTTCAGGGACTCCAGACGATTGATTCACCCGTCTCTCAGCCTGGACGTCGTCGATTTTATAAAGCGTGCGTCGACTCCCCGCAACTATTACCACAGATCACATGCCTTCAGCCGATTCTCGCCTTCGGTTTTTTCCGGACTCGCCTCGTGACTGCCTGATCCAGTGGTCCCCTGTTCCCATATCCTCTGTAGGTGCGTTAAGTATGAGGGTCTTTTTCCTTTCCTTCTTTTCCTTCTTGCACCCGGACAATAATTATTTAAAGCTCATCGCTTTTCCTCAAACGCAACTCCTTGGCTGGCACTTTCGCCGACATTGACCCACCTCTACAGCCAATTGGCTAGCATTTCGACCTAGCTGCGTACGGCAGCTCTTACGGTGTCTTTTTGGGTTTGGGCATCTGCCTGCCGTTGCGCAACATAATACCTCCCTGACTTCCTACTCGAGGACTCCATGAGTTCCCCCCCTGTGTCGTCACTTTATGTTTGTAAAGTTTCGTTACTTCCTTTAATATATACACCATTTCCGGTCAATATCATTGGTGGCAGGGACGCAAGCATCTTAGTAAGGGACAGATATGGGATGTGGATATGGTGATATCAGAGAGAGTACAAAGCGCCAATGAACGGTCAGGTAGGTGGTGCTACTAGTAGTACACTTTAACATATCTTCAAACCAATTGAATCCTCACTTTATCGGACATCAATAACGACCATGGATACTTATAATCTATGTGTGCGATGCTATGGATTTAAATTTTATCGGTTCCGCAATCCAGCTGTCGGGATCGTAATGGCCATCTACCATGGGCTTTGTATTTGTCCAGTAGTATTCCTGCGGATTTGCGCTATGATGACAGCAAACATTCAGCTCGTCTATATCGACAGCAAAACTACCACATACTAGTCAAGGTCCTCTGCACCATTTCCGAGAGCCCTTCGAATGGCGGCGCATATGATATCTTGAGTCAATGATGCCGGAATGGAACTTTCCATGATGATATAAAATCGTGTAACCTTATGGTAGCCAGAGGAATCCCAAGGTGCCAAGTCAACTGCAGCACCAATGAGGAGACCAGTTTCTATCCATAGCTTGAGGTATGCGTGAATGCGCCCCATTGAACCAGTAGTAGTAACTGAGAAGTATGTTTTCAAAGTAACGAGCCTGTCCCTGTATGGAGCCCTAAGAATAGTGAAATCATTTCCTCCTCCAATCCGCGGATCATTAATAAACGCGGATTCAATGGCCAAACTGATCGGGCCTTCCGCGATGAAATGGATCGGTATGGCGCTCCAGAGATTCTCTCCCCATCTTATCCAGGCAAACTCTTGCGGATTGGCGCTACGACCACACAAAGTTCAGCCTTTGCACATCCACAGCAGAATCACATACTAGTATCTTTTTTTTTTTACATTTCCCTTGACACAGTTTGTGATAATTCTGTGTATGTCCCCTACTGGTATATCCGGAATAGGGTTACCCAGGATCATAGTATAAAATTGGTGGGGACGTGTCGGTCCGACCGCAGTACCAATGAGGAGACCAAGTCTGCTCCATTTGAGACCCTCGACGAATTGATTCGTCGAACCGGTGATCTCAGGGTATGTTTTCAAAGTGACTGGTCTGTTCTTGTACGTGGTCTGGAAAATTAAGAAATCTTTTCCATTCGTGATCGATTCACTTTTCCGCTGTGAAATGGCCTTATCGATGGGTGACTCTGTGGTGAAAAATATGGGTGTCGCATTCCAGAATTCGCCCCATTTTTTCCAAAAGAGTTCTTGTGGATTAGAGCTATGACAAAACAAAGTTCAACGCATCTACATCGGCAGCGAAACCAGAACTACTTACAGGGTGTGATTCAAGAATTTCTCAGCCTCGCCTTCTGGCGTCTCTCTGATCTGTACACTGAACGCTTGTTCGATGGCGGCGCGCATCTCGTCCCAATCAATTGAATGTGGAACAGAATTCCGAAAGATGAGATGAAATTCTTGATTGTTGATATCGCGATGGTGCGGCGGTCTCAAGTCCTCTGTACAACCAATGAAGCCCCCAATTCTCTTCCATTTATCCGCTTCGTTTTGAATTGCATGCTGATCAATGATCCCGACGTATGTTTTCACAATGACTTGTTTGTCCTGGTATACACTACAAGCAACCCTAAAACCAGTTCCATAGGTCACAATCTTGGCAATATTAATGACTCGTCTGAATGACACCGACTTAAAACATTTTAAAAGAGGTGCGTGTTCTCGAGTATTTCACTCACTGCAGTGGGTCTTTCGCATGGCGAAAAGCCTGGTACTTCTTTCGCAGGGTGTTTCGGGTGTCTCACGGCCCTCTTCGACAATTTCCTTTTCCACCCTGTTGGAAGTCTATTGGCCTATACCAGTATGTCCTTATCATCCACGTGAAAAAAACAGGAGATACTTACCAATAAAGACAAGCCATCTTCCTTTGCTCTGGGACACATGGCAGGTAACTGACTGGCGATGCAAGCAGCTGAAGGGAGAACGAAGATTGAGATGATGAATACGATAAGTCGCATTGCATTTAGATGAGGCGATCAGTCATGCATGTCTGCAAGTGCGGCAGTGTCACTTATATTGTTGGCAGTTGCAACGAAGTTGGCTCTGACAAGATATCTTCAGGGGCAGGCCCAGCCGCGCAGACCGAAACTTGCTGTCATGGCAGCCTTGATTCGTTGTGCTGACTGTACAGACCGGAGGCACCCTTTTCCGGTTCAAACTTGCAAATTAGTGACTATTGCATCGTTGTGATTCAAGAGCGGAATGAGTGACTCGATGACCTGCATTGAGTGCAGGTTAGTGTAACGCCGCGCCCGTGTCCGCTCGTTCGTCTTGTCTCCTTTCGTTTCCGTATGACACTGCATTCCCTTGACTAACTATTGTTCCCATCTTTTGTTCTGCAACAGGGAGCAGCACGCTCCCCCTGGCGATCAAAAGTGCAAAATGAGCCACCGGCGCAGCGTTTGGCATGATGGAGATCAAAAGCCTGCTAAAGACCCAGGACACCAGCAGATAAATATTGAAAAATGAAAAGATAAAAAATGCTTACGGGTAGGTGACCTCGATAGCCGTTGTTTGCCAACCAAACAACCGCATGGCAGACTTTGAATTGCCTTTCGTTCGTTATCATCATATCAAGCAAACGGATGGTTACGAAGTGAGTGAGTACAACTATATGAGCCGTGCGAGTACAAACGGCATGCCTTACACTTGCACTACATCAGCAATTTGGCATTGTCGGCTTCGGCATTGTCGGCTTCGGCAGCTTTCAGCTTCCCATGCTCCAGCTTTCAACCACATGCCTTTCCGTGCTCCAGCTTTGAACTCGACAGCTCCACATTGCTCCAGCTTTGCTCAGACACACTTTAAGATACAAGTCAAGTTTTTCTCAGTGTCCAAATTAGTCCACTAGTACTCTCAATCCAACACTGCGCAAGTGACCATACTCGATGACGACCACAAAGCTCATCCTCATTGTCATGCGTCATGCCCTGCACAAGAGGCTCGCTTTACAACGACTGCAGTCAGACGGTTGGTCGTCTCGAGCCTGCCTACTGTGATCGTTGTTTTCAGCCATTTGCGTTTGACTCACAGATGCGAACGCTGATATCATGTGAGGATCTAATGTCGTTTTCTTCGTGAAGTGAAAGGCTTTGTTGTGTGGGAGGTGGGAGGAGGCTACTGCGATTGTATATGATGCCTTTTGGGCGTAGCGAAAGTACCTTCCCAATGACGAGGAACAGCAGGAGACTGAGAATCCAAATGTGCCGTGAGCCGAGTGACGGGGACATCAGCATTGACAATACCGTCCTGGAGAGGCTACTGATGGAATATGATGAGGCAGATCTTTTGGACATGGCTTATTGAGTGGAGGGCGGTAGGTGAACACTGAACAGCGCCAGCTTCAATTCATTGTCATCTAGGTTGTGTGTCCCGCGACTCTCGCCTTGCCATCTCTCTACACACCCCCATTACAGAAGTGCTATATGTATCGACAAACGTCAGGTGAGAATGAAACCTGATGCTGGTCACTTACCCTCCATTCATTAGGTTCGTCCAAAATATCAGCTGGGGAGTTCGCTACCCCAGAGGGAGAAGGTGTAAGGATCTAAGATCCGTAGCGAGGGTGATCTTGGGATGTATGGTCTCTCGAACTATTCTGCCCTGACGGGGAAGACGCGACCACGTAGAGACATCGTGTAGTATGAGCTTGAGGGTAGTGGTCATGGGGCCGATGGCGATGTACGTGATGGCAGTGGATATAAGCCAAACATATGACCGTTAACTTTCCAAGTTTTTTTCCAACCTTCAAGCTCAAGCTTCAACTTGATGGCCGTTGCTCGCCCTTGTCAAAAAAAAAAAAAAACACAGAAAGACAAAAGCATAGTGTCACATGCTAAACTCGGCACGTGACGAACACTTTGTTATAACCAAGCCGCGCAGCCCCTGTTATTCCGCACTAAACTCACCCTTGACTAACACACCGTTGACTAGTTGACTCCTGAGTTAATAGATTGGCCCGCATGGAATTCTCACAGGAATACAGTAACCTTCTGAGAACCTCCATCGACCAGCCTCTGCCATGTTGCACTGGAGTGATACAAGTGTCTCAGAAAGACTTGGTCATTTATTATGGCAAGGATGAAAGCACCTGGTATGTCGTTTTGTTGTGCATCCATTGGTGCCTTTGGTAAATCAGTTTTTTTATTTTATTTTATTTTATTTTAGTCGACTTGATTTTCTCCATGCTTCTGATGGATCCCTCGAGCGTCTCGCCGCAGCTTGTGACCCGGCCACATTTGGCCGAAAACATGAAAACGTGCATGATGAGTCTTATAGGAAGGCTCGAAAACTCGGACCTGAAGATTTCAGTCCAACTCTGGACATCAATAACCTCGGATTGATCAAAATCGTGTGCGGCACCTTGTTGCGTGGCTCACCTTCACAAAAAACAGTACGAGCTGAATTGTACAATTTGAACGTCTATGGTAGACTTTTTTTTGTTATTCCGTCACGTAGCTTATGCAGCCATCCTGCAGGAAAGGACTCATTCTTCATGCCACATGTTGACACACCTCGCAGTCCAGCTATGTTTGGCTCTCTGGTGATCTTTTATCCGACACGTCATGAAGGTGGGGCCCTTGTAATGCGGCAAGGTGACAAGGAATGGACATTTGATTCTGCCAACGTTTTTTCTGATGGTGCGGAATCTCGTATCGGATATGCTGCCTTCTACAGTGACATCCAACACGAAGTCAAAACGGTCACCGCTGGGCATAGGGTTACCATTACTTATAATCTCTACTTTGAGGATTCGTCCGAATTGCAACCCCCAATATCGTCTTCCCATGCTTCCATTTTCAAGGCAACATTGCAAACCCTCTTACTTGATGAGGCCTTTCTACCAAATGGAGGACGTCTTGCCTTTGGTTTGCAACACCGTTATCCGCTGGCCCATGGAGAGGTGGACTCTGCTTTTATGAAGTACCTTAAAGGAAGTGATGCCGAGATACTTCAGGTGGCAGTGGAGCTATCACTCAGCACATCCATATGGACCTTTGTTGAAAATGAAGATGACCAATATTTATGCCCAGTAGCGCCGGATTGTGAGAGCCGATCTTTCAACGAGTCGTATAGTTTCGACGAGTGGATAAGGTCCGAGTATGCGGCCAAGACATTGGACCAGTTCAAAGTGCACTGGATAACAGCGCCATTGGAAGATAATAAGGACGAGCAAGCTTACGCAATGTATGGGAATTCACCTACTGTGGAATATGCATACAACTCGATCTACTTGATCATACAAATCGGTAAACCGGGATCAAGAGCGGAATTCGAGGGTTTAGCTGATGATGAGGAGTACTAGTAGTAGTCAGAAATGTTGGGCCCATGGGTCCGTAATGAAACATGTATTGAATAATTACTGTTTTTTTTTTTCTTTTCAAACCTCCTTAACATATCTGTTGCCATAACCGTCGTGTTTTTGAGTTGCTGAGCTAGGCACGTAGCAATGCACCGAAAGCACGTCATGTCAATGTCTTACCTTCTGGTATGGATGAACAACATCAGGAAAACCCAGCATTATACTTTGACAGCTTTGACCACTCTGGAAAGTGGTCAGAGCAGCCAAAGCTATCAAAGTATATAACCACTTTGTAGCGCAGCGGAAAATGCTTTTAAAGAGATCCAAACTGCTTTGGGAGTGATATGAGCCTTTGAAAGTGATGCTGGATGCTCTGGAAGTGGTAGTACTTTACGAAGAACTTGTTCCCACTCTGTTACAGTTTCTTTTCCTCTTCTATGACGGACACTTTATTATTACATCATCATTACTATACGGTTTAGTGGACGTTTATCTCCTTTAGCTAACGCTTTCATATTTCCTTTCATAGGTAGTTAGCTGCGCTTACTGCGCATTCCATTTACAGTTTTCCTTGTTCTCAAAACGTATATAAACCCTAGAATATCTTGTACATGCTCCAGTTCCAACTTAATCGAATCATACTCTCAATCTTGACTCGAACTCCTCACTCTCTTTCTCTTGAGCTTGTCGTCGACTTAAAGACCTTCGTCATCATCTGACTTAGCGTCCAGAATCTGTCCAGTAGGCTGGGAGCGGACCGAGACTCTGCTTGCCACTGTTGACTTAGAACGAACTGCATTGGGAGCATCGATCTTAACACAAGTTGGAACTCTCAGACCGCCAGAACCTCGACCCTCAGACCCCCCAACAGCTCTGCCCGTTTCAGACGAAAGTATTATCTAGATCGAAGGGAAGTCTTTCCATTGACTACAGGAACAGGGTGGTTTTTCCGCTCAGGAACCAAGAAAAAGAACGAACCAGTACCAGAATCCCTCTTTGAAGGTGATTACACTGAAGGACCAGAAGACGCCTTCCCAGACGACGTTTGGATTGATTGGATAAACGAAAAACACGAAGAAGGATTTCTTTCATTATTCAAACCACCTACAGACGAACCAGAACTCTCCTGGTGGAACGAATATCTCAACCTCGCTGATATTGAAGGACAAGAGCGATACACACTTAGGGAAGGAGAAGAACAGCCTTGGATAGAATTCCAAGAACAGAAACAGATCGAAGCAAATCTATTTGGAGATCCAGAATCAGGAAAAAAGAAGGACGAAACAGGAGAACCCACAGACCCGAAAGAAGAAACAGAAAAGATGGCATCTGATGCAGCAGCCCCTGCTTCTAAAGGAGATATTAAGCCGCAGCCCATGCGCATTTTTACAGGAAAAAGAACCGAAGCAAAGGCTTTCATTGGAAACCTTGAAGACTATTTCGTTTTGAACGATGACAATTATAAGAACAAAGGCCAGAAACAGATTCGATTCGCTCTTGCCTGCCTAGGACAGGAACTTGACGATTGGAAGGTTCTAATCAAAGAGGAGCTAGACAATAATGAAGAAACAACCCTTACTTGGACGAGTTGGGCCGAATTCAAGAAGCGCTTTTTAGCGGATTGGGGCGAAGTTAACAGCGCACTCAGGGCTCTGAACAATTTGGCCAATCTTAGAGTAGGGGGTGACGTTTCAGTCCCTGAATATATCAGAAAATTCCGCATGGAGATTGGAACTTCAGGATTGAAAGGGACAACCGCACAACTTCAGGCATTTGTTAAAGGACTCCCTGAAAGTATCGCCACCAAAATCCTCGAGGCAAACGTTCTATCGATGAAAGAAGCATATGAAAAAGCAGAACAGCTTCATGGCGCTTGGGAAATGATGTGAGCGCTTGGACGCAAACCAGGACAAGGGAACCGCTCTAATTTTAACCGAAACACCAACACTAGGAGCGGATCAACTCGATCAGTTAATGCTATGCCCACCGGACGTTTGACAGACGAACAAAAGGAGGAGTATATGAAAGCAGGAAAGTGTTTCAGATGTGCAAACCAGGGACATGTTTCGAAAAATTGTCCAAAACGAAACACCACTCCAAACGCCTCCTTCAGGTCCTCCTCATCATTTCAGAATAAAGGGATCAGATCCATCCCTGAGGACACGCCCAAAGACAAGCAAGACGACCCAGTTGCAAGTATCAGAGCGATCCTTGCTGGAATGAAGGCCGATGAACGAGAAGGTCTTCTTAATGAACTCGAGAATGAGGGTTTTTGATCAGGAAGCGTCACACAGCGGTTGGCACTTCCACAACAGATGGATTTTCACAGTTAGCGCTTGATTCTGTAATAGTACAATCAAATAATGACAAGCGCCTTTCAATCACTGTTGAAACGATCGATTTACCCGCTGAAACCTCTGCCCTCATCGATTGTGGAGCAGAAGGGAACTTTATTGATGAAGAAATAACAACAAAACTACCAAAAGAAAAGCTAAGAAAACCAATTCGAGTCAGGAACGCAGATGGAACAATCAACACGAATGGAATGATCACTCATCGAGTATTAATTCAATATTCAATTGGAGGAAAGCGTCACAGTAACTGGTTCTTAATCACCAAGCTAGGAGACCAACGATTAATCTTGGGAATTCCTTGGTTAGAGGAAAATAACCCGACTATTGATTGGAGAGACAAAACAATTCACCTCATTGATGATCAACGACGCGATGGAACGATCTGGCAACTGGCATTGGACAATCAATGGGGAGAAGGCGATTATTGGATTAGGGTCAAAACATCAGCATCACAGGCATTAGAACATCAACTGAAAAAGGACGAACCAAAAACAGAACTACCTATAGAATATGAGAAATGGCGATCAGTCTTTGAGAAAAAGGCTTCAGAACGATTTCCTACCTCTAGAACTTGGGATCATGCGATCGAACTGAAAAACGGTTTCACCCCCAAAGTTAGCAAAATCTATCCATTATCAATTAAGGAGCAGTTGTCCTTGGATGAATGGATTGAAGAACAACTTGCTAAAGGATACATCAGACCGTCGAAATCACCCCAGGCCTCGCCATTCTTCTTTGTTTCGAAAAAGGAAAGCGGAGCGTTAAGGCCATGTCAAGACTACAGATACCTGAATGATTGGACAATCAAGAACGCATATCCATTACCCCTAGTATCCGATCTCCTTACTAAACTTGCTGGAGCGCAGTACTTCACCAAATTAGATCTCCGCTGGGGATACAATAACGTTCGAATCAAGAAAGGCGATGAATGGAAAGCAGCTTTTATCACAAACAGAGGATTGTACGAACCAACTGTCATGTTCTTTGGACTATGCAATTCGCCATCTACATTCCAAACCATGATGAACGAATACTTCAGAGATATGATTAATGAAGGATGGCTTATCATTTACATGGACGACATTTTGATTTGTTCCCAAAACAAGACAGAATTGGAAGAGCGGACAAAACGAGTTCTAGACCGATTAGAGGAAAACGACTTGTTCTTGAAACTGGAAAAATGTAAATTCGCTGTACAAGAAGTCGAGTTTCTAGGAATGATCATATCACCTGGAAGTGTTACAAGCTCACGCTCCTAACACAAACCCACAAGCCTCGCCGAGAAGGGATAGAAGAAGAGGGGGAAAAGAATGTATTAAGACTACAATAAATAGTAACCTAGGCCCATAGACAGAGCGTAAGAGAAACCATCTAGAGTCTAAAGAGACTCCAACTATCTACCAAGGTCCTTATATACTCCTCCTAGTAGACCCCTAGCCACCATGTCCCATTGGTACTCCCACAGCCGCGACCACCTTATCTCCCTATAAGCTGTGTATCCTATTGTATCCATGCTTCTTGGGCACTGCCACCTGTCAACTGTTTAATAGACCAGGCCTGGCCCATTCCCATGATGTCCGGACTTCCCACAGACTGTCCTAGGCTTCCATTATAGGACGCGCTACCTCCCAGGCTTCCCGCGATCCCCATAGGTGTGTCTCCTGCCTTAACGAGCATTGATGTCCTCCTGATGACTTGACCTGATGATGCGCTGATGCACTGATGCGTTGATGTGATCCCGAGGCGCCATCATTCAGGGTCTGATCCCCTGTGCTATTTATATCCTTGGTTGGCTCAACCAACCGCCGTCCTGTCTTCTAGTGAGCGCTGCCATGCGCTGACCCACGCGAAGTGTTCCTAGAGTCTTCCCAAGGTCCCAGACCTTGTGCCAATGGTGCAGAGTGATGCCTGATCACCCAATGAATAAAACCGAAAATAAGATGCTAGGATCAGTTCCTAACAGGAAGAATACAGATGGATCCTATCAAACTAGCAGGGATAGCTGATTGGCCAGTACCAACAACAGTCAAACAAGTTCGATCATTCCTAGGCTTTGGAAACTTCTATCGACGATTTATTGGAAATTTTGCAGCTATAGCAAAACCGCTCACTGATTTAACAAAGAAGACGGAGATATTTGACTGGAATACTGAACGTCAAGCTGCTTTTGATACCCTGAAACAACGATTTGCCTCCATGCCAGTTCTCTTAATGCCAAACCCAGCAAAACCATTTATCCTCCAAACCGATGCCTCTAACAAGGCAATAGGAGCGGTACTAAAACAAGCGGACGACTCTGGCGCACTACA